>CM052707.1:80265268-80326151 GCA_028551405.1 Uromys caudimaculatus | reverse complement strand
CCCCCCCCCCCAGGTCCTCCTGGAGGCTGGACCACCAATCAAAGACTACATATCGAGGGACTCATGGCTTGGACCACATTTGTGGCAGAGGAGGGCCTTGTTGGCCATCACGGGGAGGAGAGGCCCTTGGGCCTGAGGGTGTTAGAGGCCCCAGTAAAGGGGAATGCCAAGGTGGGAATATGGGAGTGGGTGGGTGGGTGAGTGGGAGGTGGAATACCCTCATGGGGCGGGGGAGGGGGAGAGGATGGGGGTTTCCAAAGAGGAAACCTAGAAAGGGGGAAACATTGGAAATGTAAAAAAAAGTATCAAAAAATAAAAATAAAAATAAAAATTACATAATAAATGTACAATATTCTAAAACACAGGAGGAGCTGCAACTCACATCAAGAGTGATATACAATGTGTTAATGTTTTAATATTAATAGCCCATCACCATATATTATATGAGATAAAGTCATATTATCACACAGGACCTCAATATTTTGAATTTTTGTTGGTTATTTTATTTATTTACATTTCAAATGTTATCCCCCTTCCCGGTTTCCCCTCTGCAAATCCCCTATCCCACTCCCTCCCCCTGCTTCTCTGAGGGTGCTCCCCACCTATCCACTCCTGCCTCACCACCTCAGCATTCCCCTATGCTGGGGGCATCCATCGAGCCTTCACAGGACCAAGGGCCTCCCCTCCCATTGATGCCTGACAAAGCATATATAGCTGGAGCCATGCGTCCCTCCCATAACCTCAATTTTTACCTTAATTTCTTATTAAATATTCTGTGAGCAGGCAAATGGTAGATTTCATTTCTTGAAGCAAAGAAGGTGGTTGAATTTGTGTGGTAAAATGTTTTGGGCAGATCATTAATTTTCTGAGGTGTGCCAAGAATATCGAATAGTTTAGAAAATATTCTATTAAAGACCGTGTCTTTCTTTTCCTGGGTTTACAAGGCAGCACTAGCAGGTTAGGTGCTCTGAAAATTTCTAAAGCAACAAGTTTCCCTGTATTTATTTATGAGAAGGCAAAAGTTCTATGGGAAGGGCTGGGTAATAAATGTCTCGGAGTTTGTGAGCCATCAGATGTCTCCTAGCTAATTAGCTTTGTCACTGTAGAGTGGAAGGCGCCAGGATATGATATAAAAGAACAACCATGGCTATGTTTTAATAAAGCTTTATGCTCATTAGTATTTAGTCAGGTACGTTCCATGGCTTATGAGATTATTTTTCTCCTTTTAAGAAATTAAAACTTTTACAAATGTAAGAGGCACTGTAAGAATCGTCTCTTTTACTTTTCAGATCCCGATACTAGCAGAGACAGTTGTTGTTTAAGACAATGTAATGATAGTCAACAGAATACCAAAGTGTAAAGAGGACTTCATATCAAAAGGAGAGTTAATACAATAAGAAAATATATAATGGTGTAATTTTTGAATTAAAATTGGAGTACATGAAATTATCTGTAAGTACTTAGGTGTAAAGCGGACATTAAATTGTGATGACGATTAAATAAACAAGAATAAATAAATTATTTGTAATAGGGCAAACAGAAATCACATATGCATTCATTAAGTATTATTACATTACTATTATTACATTTGCTTAGAAAACATAACACATGTGCAGAAAAGCAACAAGGACATAAATATATTTGCATGTGGCTTTTATTTACCAGCTATATATGACCATTTCCTGAACAGAAAAGTCAATGTGTCATCTTTGTTTTGGGACTAGTCTCAAACTTGGGATGTTTCTGCCTCTGTTTCCTGAGTGCATGGTCCTCTCAGAGTTCCAGCACATTCCTTAAAGTTTGACTAACAAATAGATACTGAGGCAAATTATAATAAACCATGTGCTGTGTTTCAAATGTATAGACTATTCTGAAGTAACTAGCAAAATAAAAGGGATTAAATACACTCATGAGATGTTATGTATCAATACACATTTTATATTTTATCCTTACCAAGTTTTACCTTTTCAAGTTTCCATTTTCATGTCCTGCCTTCTATCACAAAGCTAACTAATTTTACTGTGTGCAAACATACACATTTCTTTCATAAAATAATGATTAAAAACTGGTACAGTGTGTCAGATAAAATAATAATAGTTGCTGGCTGACATTCCTCAATGCTTGGACAAAGAACTATTGAGTTAGGCATTATAAACTTCTAGGCTTAAAGTTCCTGTGACATTTTAATTACTCTTTAGCATACAAAGAGATTATGCCATCCTCAATATTTTAAGCTTTATGATTGAATTATATCTGGGTTTACAGCCTCAAAACCAATTCATAACTTATAGCATACATCTTAATTTAGTGAACTAGTTCATTCTCCAAAATAAAACTATGTTTTTGGTATTAGAGAGATAGCTCGGCAGTTAAGAGAATATACTTTCTTACAGAGGACCCCAAGTTTAATTCCTAGCACCCAGATCAGTCAGCTGACAACTCTCTGTAACCCCAGCTCTGGGGTATCTAATGCCCCAGGCCCCCATAAGCTCCTGCATTCTTGTGTCCACACTAATATTCAGACATGCACACAAACATATAATCCATAATAGATGTTAAAAAAAAAATTCTATATTCTTTAATGAATTATATGTTTTTGTTAAAGTAGTATGTTTTTATACAAATTCTTGCTATGTTTGAATCTATACTGAGAAAACACAGTATTATCCTATAGTTCTTTCATGCTATAATCATAGCCTTGTAATATAGGCTCATTCTGTTGGCATGTCATAATCTGAAGACCATGTATGTTGAGCTATTGAAAGGTTCAAAACCTAGACCTCATTTCTCAGGAGATTTAATAAGGTGATTTTGGTGGAATAATGTGAAGAGAGTCTGTTTGAAGGAATTTCACAACTGTCATGGCCATTAGCTTTGTCATGGAAAAAAATAACTATTTTGAATCTGTAAAATCTGTGATGCAGGCTGGAAAGGTGGCTTGGTAAATAAAGCACTTTCTGATCAAATGTGAGGACCTGAATCTATATCCCCAGAATCCACATAAAAGTAAGGCAAGTGCTGCAGCCCTTGTCATTCAGTTACTCTGGAGTCAGAGACTGGGTTTCCCATAGCAAGACGGCCAGGTTATCTAGCGCATTAGAACCCTGCCTCAATGCATACTGTGAGAATTGCGGAGAGCTCCAAGTGCTGTCAAATTCTGCCTCCCATATGCACATATGTGCAGATGTGTGCACACAAGCATCCATACATATGTGTATGCACACACATGCAAAATGAAAAGATATGCACAGATCTCATGAAATACATGCCAAAAATGTTTTCTGCTACATATTTCCTTAACATTATTTTTCCCTAATACATTATTTGTTCACTGTTCTTCAAAATAATAGTTGCATAAAGGTGAATAAGATATTCAACTCTGCATTACCCAAGTAAAAATCTAAGCTATCATAAGAATAATTCCATCTGTAATTATCATACTCAGACTTCTTTATCTCCCTTGTCATTTTTCTCCAAGCAAGGCAGTTTATCAACATATTTACACTACATCTTTCCAATATAGGTATTTTGGGATGATTGAAAGAATATGATAGGAAGTGTGAAGATGATGTGGAAATATTTTATTGTCTTACAGAAGGGACTTAAATTAAGTATTTCTGGATTTTTTTCACCTGTAAGATATGAAGTCTGCAAACCAAGAACCGTAGATATTGAGAAGTGACTTTATGTTGTACTAATTGTATTTTACATTTCTGCTTGCTTGCCTGCTGTGCATTTAAATTGCATATAGTTAATAGGGTTAAAAAACATCAAGGAATACATATGCCTTCTTCACACAAGGAAATTTATTATAATTTTTTAAAAATCTATGAAGACAATTTTTATTTCCTCGTGGAAAGAGATTTTAAGTAAAAAGCATCTATTTGCATTCTACTGATCCTTGCTTCACTTCCAACAAACAAAGGCAAAAATAATTAGTTGCAGTTTTGTTTATTGGGTGGTTGATTGGTTGGTATAGCAGCTCATGTAAGTAACAGTGTTAGGTGTCAGGGAGTAGGGGAGATGACTCAGTGGGTGACAGTGACATCAGCTGCTGTGCCTGATACTTGAGTTTGATTTCTTGGACCTACATGTTGGAAGAAGTGACCTGACTCTGGCACATTCTGGCACATTGTCCTTTGTCCTGCACATGTGTGAGGTGTTATAAACCCACGGATGCTCACACAAATTTCAAATGTTGTCCCCCTTTCCAGTTTTCCCTCCACCAACCCGCCATCCCATCCCCTCTCTCCCGTGCTTCTGTGAAGGTGCTCCCCCACCCACCCACCCATTCCTGCCTCACTGCGCGCGCGCGCACACACACACACACACACACACACACACACACACACACACACACACTTTTAAATGAATAAATAAGTAAAAATATTCTTACATGATCACAATATATTCCACGATGTCATTTGAATAACAAAAAGTATACAATGTTACATCCATCTTAGTTTTATTGCTGAGACATTCCATGAAGGCTGTGGCTGATTGATTTATCTGGTCCTCTCCAACATCCTCACAACTCAATAGCGCCAGATGAGAAAAAAATGTCATCACTTGCTGCAGCTGAAGCTGGGTATTTTTCGTTTCATCCACGGACACTACAGGTATTTTGCCATGTCTTCCTCCTTGTACATTTTGAAAGCTCAGAAATTCCCTTCACTGTAATCTTGCTTGTGCATTCTGTCTAGTGAAAGCCAGAGAGTAAGGCAATCACAATACATTCCACCAACACCTCTGATCACAGCCAGGCATCTCCCAGGTGTCCTTGTTTATTTCCAGATCACTGTGCCCACACATCTCCTTTCACCCATCAACCTATGCTCTATATTTACTAGCCTGATGCTCTTTCCTAACGAAGAAGGAGGCTTTGATAGGATGTAAATATGATGCGCTCCATCAACTAAAACTAACGTCATCCTCAGTGGGTTTTTAAAGGACCAAATACAAAAGTTGTATTTCTTTCAATCAATGCTGTGTTAATTGGAAGTCTAATTGGAAACAATCGGCTATGAAAAGGCATAGGGGAGAAAATTACCTTATATTCCATTAAATACAGGGCCATCATTCATCAACATTTGTGCGGTGTGAGACTTGTGTCTCCTTTGCTTTTTGCTTTCTTAGATTCTTGCTATAAGATTCCATAGCAAATGGGGAAAAATGGGCAAAAGTGAAGCTCAGATAAATCTTTAGATCTGTGAGCCACTTAATCTGCGATTTTTCCAACCCTTTACTCCCCAAATTTGGTATAACATAAATAGATTAATATTCAACATATATCTAAAAATCAATAGTTTACTGATAATAAACCATAAAGACATTTATTGTAAATGTTAATGTCCATATACTGTCTATGTTTAACTGTTTATTAAAATATAAGCAAAAGGTCATACTAAGGTTATAGATGTATTTAGTTTTATCTTAAAAATTAAAATTAAATTAATTTCTTCCTGACTATGTGGTACCATAGGAAACAGAATGAGTTTTTCAGGTTTGTTGGACATTTGTTATGATCGTCAGTGTTGAGAATGCTGCTACACATTGAATTTATCATATAAAATGACAGAAGTGTATTTGTCAAGTACTTCAGAAACTGTTGTAAGTCTATCTTCACCCCAAGTCGAAATTCATGTAGTCTTAATGAAATTGAAATTAACAACACAAGGAGAACATTTTAAAATAAGAACATTTTAATACAGTACAATGTATAGAAATATATGCTTTTGTCATACTTATATGTTCAGGAATTTTGGTAGGAGCATATTAAAAGTCTGATTTGATAAATAAATTACTGTATTTCTAGAAAGAACAAACTTTATCAAAGGGAGGAAAATAACACTATAGTAACAGCCATTAGTCTTAAATCTCAGCCAGGTGTTGCTCATGGCAACAGTTACGTTATGAGCAGGAACAGCACGTGAAGTGCCAAGGAAGCTTGTGTGTTCAGAACCAAGGCTATAGTGAAGGTGCAGGGTGAAACACAGAACATGTTGCCAGAAACACCTGAGATCCGCTGTGTGCTTGATTTTAAATAATTTGGGTTATTGCATGTTAAGAAAACTTTGACTACTGACTTTTTTTTTGTTGTTGTTTTTTTGACCACTTGCATTCAGCTACATCAAGACCCTTGTGGAATCTTGAGTCACAACTGAAGAAGGTGTGCTTTATACAATGCCATTGTTGGCATTTAGATGAGAGTTTCTTGCTGAGAGGGACCCTTTCATAAATTGTAGGATCTCTATGTCACTAGCCTCTACAGACTACATCAATAGTGTGTGGCCACTGATATGCAAACTAGAAGTGTTACTATACAGGAGATGTCAATAGAGTGTGGCAAATGATGTGTAAACTAGAAGTGTCTGCAAAGATGGACAGTGTGTCATGGGATGTAAACTAATCTGGAATGGGAGAACATCAGAATATCTTTAGCAGAAAAATAGGTGGTAGTAGTAGTTATAACGAAATAGGGACTGGCTTGTGAGTAGTAAGTCAAGAGTAATGAATGCTCCTTGCTTCCCTAATGCTTCGCAGCTACCTTTCATTAACAGCATCATAGTTTCTAGAACAAATGTCACTTGTACAAAGAAATGAAAAATTCTCTGATTTTCTTTCGTAAAGACTTGTTCTCCAGACGTTCAAGTAACAAAAACCCAGATAAATACACACAAACACTCCTGTGCATGATAGCTAAATTGTATTCATATTATATATCCTGGCTGGTGTAAGAAAAAATAGTTTTTTACACAGATTGTATAGAAAAGTGTTTTCAGAGTTCCACATTTTATTATAATCTATGGACTGTATCACAGTACAATTCTTGATTGAGAAGCATACTCTATGAAGCAATGATTACTTATTTCTACTGAATCTTATTTTTTTTGAAGGAAGGTTTGCTCTGAAACCAACAGTTTAACTGGGAAGTTTTATATATTCACATTTACGTTTATTGTTGTTGGCTATATTCTGTTAAGGGACTCTGCTCTTTAATTATTCTGTACTTCAATGTCGGCTCCATTTGTTTGACTAACTACTAATGCTTCTTGTTGTATAAATATGTTATTTGAGGTCCTCATTTGCCATTGCAATGCCATAGGTAGCATTTCACTTTATTTTATCTGAAAACTTCAATAACTAAGTTCTTAATTTATCTTTTCATAATTTTAGTAATAGTTATTCAATATAATATTTGATGATAAGAATGTTGAATTTCTAAGCCAATTCATCTTAATTGTATAATATCTGTGGCATTACATTTAATTATTATTAGTTTTATGTTTCATATTTTATGTTTCTATTTAACAGAAGACATAACATATCTATCACTCAATATTATCCTATTATTTCAGAGCAAATATGAGAAAGTCCCTATAATTATGGCTGTAATTATCACATGTGATATGTGTTATATAAAACTTCTAAATATTTTGATGAAGCTATTCTAAAAGGACTGTTAAATATACTATATTAATGCAGCCAAACAATGTTAAGTTATAAATATAAGATCATAAGCATGTTGACTCATCTTAATACAAATCTTATTTTTACGATTTTTAAAAATATATTTTGTGAGGTAAAGAAGAATTGATTGACACAGGTGAAAAACATTATGTCATAAGTTAAATATATTTACAAAATAAGATTGTGAATCATTGCAGTAAGTTTAACATGGTTTTTTATATAAGAATTCCATTCTATATATTAAATTAAAAGAAAATTAATTTAAAAAGAAGTGCTGAAACGTGGTCTATTGACAAGCACAGAAATGTTTCTGAGTGGATCATTGTAAACACTATTGCAGTTTATTTTAATATATTTTTATTAGTCTCTGTTCTAAAGTCAGAACTGAGAGGAATACACCAATTGCCCATTTCCTAGATACATGATGTTAATAAATGTAGTTACCATCACCTTGTCTCAGTTCTACCAGCGACAATCAGGACAGCATTTATAAGCTCAATATGCATGATTTCTTAATTTTGTGATTACCAAAACCCATAAAATATCTGAGAGTTAAGTAACTCCATTCATTTATAAAGAGTAAATACATACAAACATTTCCAACACTAAGGAAGAAGTTGAACTAATTGATTAACATGGAAGGAGCAAGAGTGTTGAATGCTGGACAACAAACATAAAGAGAGAATCATATAATTGTATTGAGAGTGAGTCCCTGACCCATTGGCATACAAATATCAACTAGTAGTAAATTATTAGATTAGGAGGTATTCCAAAAAAAAAAAAAAAAAGTAAAATCAGTTTTAATGTGCTATGGCCTATTAGTTTGTGTATGAAGTGCTTTACAGAATGCATTTGTAGCTCCAGTCATTAAAAATTCATTGCTTCATGAGGGGTCTACTTTCATCCACAGATTGCACTACTTTGTGAGTTCATAGCTATGATGCTAGGAAGTAGATGGAATCAATGAACATCTGGGGCATGCACTTGGTTGTTAACACCAGGCCCCTGGTTCTTTCCTATTGTTCTCTGCTTCTTGGCTACCATGACATGGACATCTTTGCTCCCCTGAGCCCCCTCCATCATGATATGTTACCTCAAGTTCCAGGATAGGATGGAGCCACCTGATTTGTAGTTTCTTAAACCACGAGCCAAAATAAATTCTTTCCCTCTTAAGGTATGTTCTCAGGCATTTGGACACAGTAATAGACAGTCTGATGAATACTCTCCCAAAACACACCGAAAAGCAAAACCAAAACAAACTATGCTCTAGACATTTTTATTTTCAGGTAACAGTGCCCTGCTATATTAGCCATGAGCCAACCACTACAATTATATTCATTTTATAACCAGTATTTATTATATTGCATCACAAACCAAATTATCACACTAAGTTTGTATATTGAAACTTTTGTTATGCATATGTTTGAAGATAGCATGGCTTTCACTAGATAGTACATTTCTAAATATCGGGATGCTACTTCAGCACTCTTGCATAAGCTGAAGATTAAGAAACAAAGCCTTCTTTCTAAAGTTTTTGGGTTAAAAAAATATTTATCCATATCAGATGACTATGTTTTCCCATGATTAAATGATACAATTAGTTTTTTAAAGAATTTTTTAAAATTCTAATTTGGTTTAATGTTTATAGATGTTCATTTTTACTCTGTTTTAATTTTTATATGTTTTAATTTTATAAAACACTAAGGATCATCATTATTCTACAGCAGGGCTGCATTTGAATATATGTAATAAACTGAGAAACTTAGTAGTTGAACTGCCACTAATTAGTGTTTTCTTTCTAACCCTACACCTGGTTACCTTAGTGAGCCAAAGACAGTCTTGTTAATCATCCCTGTCTCTGTATCATATACAGTTCCCATAGAAGCAGTGATTTGAAATATTTGTTAAGTGAGTGAATAGAAAAGTCAGCCATAGCAATATCATTAAATAACCAGTTTTCAAAATCCTAAGCCAGCCATAAAATATTTTTTAAACATGACAAAACTCATACAAGTTGTGGAAGATTTATTGCGTGAATTTAGTATTGAGTGATCATTACATTTAAATCATAAGATACCAAAAGTTTTAAACATTACTTTGCTTGAATATGGCTTGAATATTTGCTTTGGCTGTAAAAATTTCCCCAAATATTTAGTAACAGTCGACCCTAGAAAATACATAAGCATTGATTTGATGTTTGAAAGAGCATATAAATGAATTCCTGGAGCCAGTAAGGTTGTGAGATTATAATAAAAATCCCCAATTGTTTTATATATAATATGAAATAAATATTTTTTTCTTCATTGTCCATAATGAACATTATTGCAGCTTAATGGTACGAGCTAAACATTAGCAGACTTTTGAGGTAGGGAAAACTCAGTGTATAATAACTCGATTCTTTCAAGTTAGGAAACACCTCTACTGGTGTAGGAGTTCTGGGAATGTTGGGAGGTGGGCATGGGCATCATTGTGACTCTTCATAAAATGGATTCTCTGCTCTCTGCTTCCAACGTCATTCACATCTTTAACACAGGGCTGAAGAACGCATAGGTCAAAGGGCAACCACTGCTTGACAGGAGAACGAGGTTATGTACATTTTAAGCTTATTATAATATATATTTTAGTGTGTATGTAGGTGTGTATTGTGTGTGTATGTGGTAGGGGCACAGGCAGCTATAGGCAGGTGGAGGTCAGAGAACAAATTTGTAAGAGTCAGTTCTGTACTTCCACCATGTGGATCCTGGAGCTCATTAAACTCAGGTTAACAGGCTTGGTCTAAAGCTCTTTTCCATGTGAGCCATCTTGCTGGCCCAATATTGTATATATTGAATAGATTTTTCCAACCCTCCAAACACTTTAAAAAGTAACAGAAAATTCCTTATATTATAACTATATATATAATTCCAAATATTATAGCAGTTTGTACTGTCAGTTAATGTTGATAATGAAAACGAAGACTAAAGTTTAAAGTTAAAGTCCTGAAAATCACATGCAAATATGTTGTAATTAAACATAAATGCCAGATGAATTACTGCTTTTAAAATCATCAAAGCCAAAGTAAACAACACCTAACTTCAATATTTAAAAAACATGTGTGGTAATTTTGTGTATTACATGTATATGGCTAATACACATGAAGGTGTGGGCTCATTTAAAGCTAATTTATACTGTAGAGCCATAACACAGACAGTAAATGGCCAATCAGTTTCTTTGATTACATACTTGTTTTATTATAGAAATTACTGTGTATTATTTCTCTACCAGTAATAAAATGTTTCTGTTGTTCTAAATTCTAGCACATTTTTAATGTGGCACATAATTAGCCAATGAACTATAAACATAGTCAAAAATGCCACATTTCTTTTAACAGTATATTACTCAATATAAATTACTAAATGAAAAGATTTTGTAAGAGATTTGTCAAAATCCAGTGTAAATTTTATCTACTTATGAACTAGTGCAATGTCTCAGTGGTTAAAGACATTGGCTGTTCTTCCAGAGGTTCTAACTTCAATTCCTAGCAAGGACATGTTGGATCAAACCCATCTATAAAGGAATCTGATGCCCTATTCCTTCATGCAGGTTACATGCAGACAGAGCAGATATGCATTAAAAAATACATAAATAAATGAAAATAAAGGATTTTGGCTGATCAAAAAATCCTCTGTTCTACAGTTGAATATTTCATTTTACTTGGTCTTTTATGATTCTTAGTCTTGCCAATATTTTCTTCTTTATTTCAGAAGTCAATAACCAAAGTGAGATGAATATTCCATAGGAAAGAAAATCCATATAATAACATTAGTGAGTTTTTCTACATAATTGCTGTACATTCTAAGTGTTAAATGAAATGGTAGCAATATCCTCAGTAATTTCTTCTTTGAGTATGTGCTTCGGGGTTATTAAATAAAGTGATGAATGAATTTGCCTTAACTTGTACAGCAAATCTCTTTCTACTCATACGTCTCAGTGGCATCATTAATCATACTGGAGTATAAATCATGTCACTTATTTGCTAACATTCTGTAGAAGGGTATTGTGAAAGACACAGTCCATGTGATTTACACTCACAATGGAGTTTTAATAGTTCTCCAGAGAGACTATTAGCAGTTGTCAAGATTCCTTGCTTATTTTTACTCAAGAAAACTCTGTTTATCCACCTCTGGATAAATACTCCTTTATATTTTAGTTTACATTGAATTTATGCAGGGACTTATTTCCACCATTTATTTACAATACTAAAGGACACTTTCTACAACTATGGTGTTCAGACTTGTGATTGGGAGGAAGTCATTGGAATTTACAAGAATAGGGAGTGACTTTACATAAGTATGTGCCTTTTCTATCTCTTGCCATAGGATGTTCTGCTCTACCCTGGGATTTTTTCAGCAAGAAGTCTTCATGAGACGAAATCTCTAGGTCTTGTAATTTAGAACTGTGAGCCACAATGAACTTGTTTTCCCTTTAAAAAGTAGACTTTTTCCCAGCAGTTTGTTAGGCAGTAACAAAAAACAAGCCAATATACCCGTTTCCCCATTAGAAAAAAAAAAAAAAAAAGAGGCACTACATCAAATCTATATTCATGTCTATTCCAAATTGAACCACTTCCTAATATCTCTGCATCTAAAACAATAGCCCTGTAAACCATCATCTTTTCATCCTTTCCTATAAAAGTCATATAGATTATTGAGACGTGAGCCTGGTAAAGAAAATTGGCCATTTAAGGCATGTCCTTCGTGCCACGATTCCTTCCTATTAGGAGTCAGTTTTGTTTCTTGTTTATAATGGGATAAACTGTCTTTCTACTTCCTGACTGCCAAGCTTCCTTCCCCATATGTCCCCCTTCCTTACTATGGTATTTGGATTTCCCAAGAATCCTAAGGAACCCTCTGAACCTGTGGATAGATCCTTTCTCCCTTGAGTAGACTGTCAAGTATTTTGTTACAGCGATGTAAAACCTAATACTATATCTCTAACATATTCCTGTGTAATCGTCTTCTTTGTTTATTGCTGTTTCTGCAGTAATGTCAGACATGGTTGACACAGAGTCAATATAGCAAAAGTACTTCTTCAATCAAAGAATGGCCACTTCGACTATAGAAATGTAGAGTCAACTATTCATGACTCTATACTTGTAATACCTAAGCTGATCATTCCACTCTTTATTTCCACATTTTCCCTTTAGTTTTAAGACATCAGCAAGAAGGGAAAGACCTCATCCTATATCTTCTTTGCATCTTGTCTGTAATTACTGTCAGTGTATCAATTCTGCAAACATGTCAAGCCTAACTTTGAAATATTAAGTGAAAAGCATTTTAATTGGTTTTATTTTTTGGTGACATTTTGTTCCTTCTATCACCAGCTACAAAAGGAAACAGAGTAGAAATCCCAAAGGTTTGCATTCATATCCTGAAGCACATCTTCCTATTCTTCTGTAGGCACAACTTAAGTACAGGTAGGAAGAGGCATTAATGCTAAACTATCTTTCTGAGTTTACACAGGCGATGACAGACATGTTCTTTGTTTTTCTTTTAGATCTCCAACTAAAGACATGGATCCTGAAGAGAAGGAAATTGTGGTTTGGGTTTGCCAGGATGAGAAGATTGTCTGTGGATTAACGAAACGCACCACCTCCGTCGATGTCATCCAGGCTCTGCTTGAGGAACATGAAGCTACATTTGGGGAAAAGCGATTTCTGTTGGGCAAGGCCAGTGACTACTGCATCATAGAAAAGTGGAGGGGCTCAGAGAGAGCCCTTCCTCCCCTGACAAGGATCCTGAAGCTGTGGAAGGCTTGGGGAGATGAACAGCCCAACATGCAGTTTGTTTTGGTTAAAACAGATGCCTTTCTCCCAGTTCCACTGTGGCGGACAGCTGAAACCAAACTGGTGCAAAATAATGAAAAGCCTTGGGAGCTCAGCCCAGCGAATTACATGAAAACTTTACCACCAGATAAACAAAAGCGAATCGTCAGGAAGACCTTCCGGAAACTGGCTAAAATTAGGCAGGACACAGGTTCCCATGAACGAGACAGTATGGAGTGTTTAGTTCATCTGATTATTTCTCAGGACCACACGATTCACCAGCAAGTGCAAAGAATGAAAGAGTTAGATATGGAAATTGAAAAATGTGAAGCTAAGATCCACTTGGACCGGGTAGGGAATGATGGGGCCAATTACGTTCAGGAAGCCTATTTAATGCCCAGGTTCAGTGAAGAAGAGCCAAAGCTAGACATTCAATCCGAGGACAACCAGACTCTAGAGGACCCGAACGACAGTGAGGAACAGCTGGAGGAACAGCTGCAATACTACAGGATGCTCATAGATAAGCTCTCTGCTGAGATTGAGAGAGAGATGAGGGGCGCGGGCATTGATGGGCGTGAAGACATGGAGGGGGCAGCTGCATGTGAGCTGGAAAACTCGGATTTGGAGAGCGTTAGGTGCGATTTGGAGAAAAGTATGAAAGCTGGTCTGAAAATCCACTCTCACTTGAGTGGCATCCAGAGAGAGATTAAGTACATTGACTCAGTACTTCAGATGAAAGCAAGGGAGTATCAACTCCTAGCCAAGGAGTTCAGTTCACTTCATATTAGCAACAAAGATGGATGGCAGGGAAAAGAAAACAGAGGAAAGGAAGCTGAGGCTCCCAGCAGCAACGGGGAGATCCCTCCACTAACGCAAAGGGCGTTTAACACGTATACAAACGACACCGATTCAGACACTGGCATCAGTTCCAACCACAGCCAGGACTCTGAAACGACTCTGGGAGATGTGCTACTGCTGGCCACTTAACTCCGATGGCTTCTTTCTGACCTTTAATGATGTTTTGTGTGGTTTAACAATGAATCTGTTCTGTAGATAACTTTGTGAAAATGTAAACCATGCTACAGTATTCAGTAGTGAATAAAAACTAGTGGCCACCACTGCTTGTTTCCATATACTCTTTCCAGCTTGACTTTATTATAGGTTCAAGCGAAGGACTGTGTATTAGGAATGCAGTAAATCCAGCTTATGGTAACATAATACAGGCACAATCTAGTGAGAAATGATTGATGATTCCCCCACAGCTTCTATGAAACATAAACGGTATGAACTTAAAAATAGTTCTCAACATTGTTCATCAAACTATTCATACTGCAAGCATGAAGTAAAATGAACATGTTTCTCCTTTTTGACATTTTATCATTGGAATGTTTAAGTCTGTAAGGTGCAGATATGCTCCTGTGTCATATATGTCATTTGTGGATTAATTCAAACCTTGATTTTTTTTTCTAATAGTCAGACTGCAAAATGTACTGTGTGATTTCTGTCTGTTTAAATCTAGGGACAGAGAGCTGTTGGGACATGTACCATTCCTGACAGTCGATTACTTTGGGTTCAGATGAGGCAAAGCCAAGTGCTACACACAATCAGCTTTTTTTTTTTTTTTTCCTGAGCAATTCTAAAATAATCATGAGCTATGCACAAGCTTCTGCTCATTAGATCCTCTGATCAAGCCAAGGCTGGGTACAAGTTCATTTTATTTCAGGAGTCATAGTGTAGGCTACAGAAGAAATCAGGCAAAATTTTAATTATGCCTTGCCTGTATAAGTATTGAAATGGAATGTATCACCATTGGTATGGATATATCAGTGTTCTCTTCGCTGGGAACATGCAGAGTAGAATTGAATATTTATTCTCATATATTAAAACCCATCTGTCAGAGGAATTCCCAGGTACTTAAATAACCAAGTACTTTTAAGCTGCCCAAAGCATATTAAGGGAAATTCAAGAAACCGAGTGGATTATTTGGTTCTGTCTTCACTGACAATGACAATGTTTTTGTTTGACTTTGGTAGACATTTCTTCTCTCTCCTATCTTCTCGCTAGCTTACTTTCTCCTCCTGTTTGCCTTCTCTTTCTCCCTTCCTCGAAGTAAGACCAGGATGATGGCACAAACAAAAGCATTCATTTTATCATTTTGTTGTTAACTGAACACTCTAATTTTCTTTAGTTGGCACATTTCACATGTCAGGATACAGGAAGTAGAAATGTCGTTTGATGTATTTATAGTATGTAGACATTAGCTGTTATTCCTAGAACATTTCTTTTTGATACAAATTGTTACAACTTTTAACTGTTCGCTCTTTTAAAGCTTGGACGTTTTAAGATTTTTAGCAGCTTTATTTCAGATCCAATGTCTTTATTCTTTCAAGCCGTTCTCTCTTCTTCCCTCCTTTACCTTCTTCATATGTCTTTGGCAAGACACTTGTATTTTGATAGCATTTCATATCTGGAAAGTACTCATGCTACCACTTTTTTAAAAACCAAAATATTTTAAGGCCGTACAATAAGAATTTCCATTCCATGGAAATACTGGGGTCATCAGTAAGTAATCGGGTTCGCATAAATTATATTTTTGAAGGAAGAATGGAATAGTCCTTTGTGAAAGGAAAGGACTATTTCCTTTCCTATTAGATTGCTAAAGCACATGCTAAATTGTTGACAAATTTATTGTTACTAAAAGAGATTAAATTCATAAAATTATCCAAAATGAAAAGCCATCTGTTCCTTTGTTTTCTAGAGTGCAAGCTATGTCTTTGAATTATGTGTTTAAGCCGGGCGGTGGTGGCGCACACCTTTAATCCCAGCACTTGGGAGGCAGAGGCAGACGGATTTCTGAGTTCGAGGCCAGCCTGGTCTACAGAGTGAGTTCCCAGGACAGCCAGGGCTACACAGAGAAACCCTGTCTCAAAAAACCAAAAAGAAAAAAAAAAAAAAAGAATTATGTGTTTAGTAAGAAAACAAGTGTTGCATATCTCACTATGCAATTTGACCACTTTATCTAACTTCATAAAGAATTGTGGTAAGAATTAGACATAGAGTTTGGCTTTGGAAACTTTGAATTAACTTCTGCTTTCACACAGTTACTTAGAATTCTGGTGACTTAGGTGCAATTCTGCATTTTCCTGTAAAGAGTATTTCAAACTTCTGTAAGAATGCAGTCTTTTTTTTAAAACTCATTGTAGAGTTTACATTTTTCCTTAATTATTAAAATGCATCTGTGCCCTTGTTCATTACATTGAAACACATGGCAATTAGTTTCCATGGTGAGAATCTAATATAGTTAAATATGAGCATATTTATACACATAGAAATAATGAGTGATCTCATGAACATTACTCTATTTATTGTTAAAATGACGGTCGGTTAAGCTTATAAATACAGGACTTGAAGGTTTAATGCTTTAATTATCTTTAGAAACTTAGTGAATTACAAGCACTTAAGTAGCCTGGCAGATTAATCATGAAATAGCCATGTGCAGCTAGAAAAAACCAGCCACAGTTGATGATACTTTTTTTTTTCCCCAGGACTAGTTTCTCAGAGCATGCCTGGTGTTTGTGAATCCTTCTGTTCGGGAGACCCTTTTCTCTCTCTTCTTACTATACGCTGAAATGCTACGTACTTACTTTCTTGTTGTTGTGTTTGTTTTTGTTTTGTTCTAGAAGACAGGTTTTCTCTGTGTAGCCCTGGCTGTCTTGGAATCCTCTCTGCCTGTAGAGCTCTGCCTGCTGATTACAGGTATTAAAGGCCTGTGCCAACATGCCCGGCAACTACTTCAGTAGGCTTAAAAGTGCCCTTTTCTTTCAGACAATTGTGCTCCGTCTAGGTTTTTCTAATCTTTTATCTCCAACCTTACAAATATGCTAGATGTACCTCTCTTGTGCTTCTCTTATACAGGAGGCTTCCTGTATTTATATATTCATCTAACTCCACTCACTCAGTAGAGTTTTATCTTACTATGTTATTATCTACCTTTCTAACTTGATTGGTTATTACCTACTTCTTAGCCTCTTGTTCTGTTTGTGAATTGAACTGCTGAACTGTAAAGGGCTTTAACATATTTTTGTGAACTCTTTACATTATATTTAGTTGTGCAATTTTTAGATAAACATGCACATTACCAGGCTTAAATATATTAGCATGAATTCTACTCATAAATTTAGGGAATGAATACTAGATCTTTACATTGCTAAGAATTTTATCAATATGGTATCATTTTTAATTAACCTAAAAATGTATACACTAATAAGGGACACTATGTGGTATTTCAGTACATACACACACACACACACACACACACACAAACACACACACACACACACACACACACACACACACACACACATATTGTATAAAGTTCAATTCAGGAAAAGCATTCTTATTTTCTTCAATTAACAAAGTTTCTGACTTAAAACAACTCAAATTCCTTTTTATTCAATGGCATTGTGCATATGTAAGAAAAAGATTTTATAATACTGAGTTTGAAGTGGTAGATACACAAGGTCTTTTTGTACCACTTTCCTTTTAATTGCAAAGTTATGATGTTTTATTAGTACATCTCAGCTTTTCTAACCCATTAAATTTTTATTTTTGTATTTATTTAAACCTCCACTGTATATGACAAAATATAAATCCATGACTGCATTTCATAAATTTTCAGAGTATAGTTATTGTTATAATTAAAACATATTTTTCTAGTGACAGAAGAATACATTTTAAGCCTGAAGTAGTTTTTAAAATAGCATTAAACTATTTCTTTTTATGCTGCCTTACTGGTCGGATAAACTTCATGTGATAAATACAAAGTATCATTTCTTCAAGTTATAACTGATCCAGAAAAATAAAAAGATTATTGTATCCCATCTGTGGTATTTTCTTTATTTAAATAGTTCTATTTAAAACAAATCACATACCATTTAAAATTATATAATTGTTAAGCTAGCTCATACAATTTATTTAAAGATTGGTTAGTATTTCTTGACAAAACAAATGTGTAGCAAATAGTATCTAAGAAAACTTTTGAACAGGCCTCACATATACTTGTTGCAATTTGTTATAGAAGTTTGCCCTAACTTGTATGCTGATTTATGCATGACTTCTTTCATTTAAAGTGAAGGTATTTCATGTCAGACTGTTCAAGACCTTATTGGTTCTTTTTACTAGAATTTATTCTGCTTCTGCTCTCCCCAAATAATTCATTTTTGATTATTTAAATAGTTCATCACTAAAGTCATAAGAATATTTGCTACCTCATTCTATAATATCATAAAAACTCTATTAAAAGATAGTATATACTTTCTAGGCAAGCAACTAGGAATAAGTTTACACAACTTTCTTTTCCTATGTCACAATAGATGACAGAATCTTTTTTTTTTTTTAAATTCAGGCTGAATTCATGGTTTTAATAACTGTTGGAATTGAGAAATGAAAATTTTAATGCTATTATTAATAGATTGATATCTAAAAACCCCAGTGTTTATCTCCATAATTCAAACAAGCATTTAACACATTGTTTTTCTAAATCAGGCATGGAAGATGCTTTTATAGGAGACTAATGAGATACTGTCCTTCATACGCATTTAATATAATTGGATATTTACTTTTTTGTAAAATAGATTGATTATATAAATCTCAATTTGTTCAGAAAATGGGCACTATGAATCTCACTTCTATTGCTGTGAGCCAGCTGCCCAAATGAGTTTGTTCTGACATTTTAGATAATAACTATAATTTATAAATTTATAAGTAACAAGAAATAAATAAATGTATATTTATTTACATATTCAAACTTATATGACATACATAACACAACCAGAACAGATAGAAAACCTGGTACTTTGCCTTCATACATACATTATTCTCACTCAGGAAAGTGACTACTCTGAAAAGGGGCCCACATTTTTCATATGAAGATATTTCTTCCTGTCTATGCATATTACAGTATTCTACCAACTCCTCAGTTCCATAATCCATCAAAATGGTCCTCTATTGGCGAGCATTTGGATGGTGTCCAGTGATTCACTGTTATTTTAAAGCCATTCCAAAAATGTCTGTGAGCCAAGATGTAGAAATATTGGATCAAATGATCTCTAATGTGTTTTGAATTTTAAGAACATCTATAATTCACATATGTGGAAATTAATCTTTTATAGTCTGAATTGAAAATGTGTTCTTCACAATGTGATTTTTAATTTGTGCATTTAAAATGCAAAATAAATAAAATTATATAGTTGATTTTATTGGTCAATATTTGATAATTTGCTTTTTTAAAGATCTGTTCATTAGTTACTTTTCTACTTCTGTGGTAAATTTCCATACAAAAAGGATGGTTCATTTGAGCTTACAGTTACAGAAGGATAAGAATCAGTTATGGCAGGGAATTGTGGAAGGCATGGTGAAGGAACAGCTGAGAGCTCAGATCACTAATACTGGAACTGCAATGGTGCAGGGATGTTAAACCTCAAGGCCTACCACCAACAATACACTTTCTTTAACCATAGATCCTAATCCTACTTAAATGGCACTACCAATGTCTGTCCCTATGGGGCACATTCTCATTCAAATCCCTACAGGTTCTCACATTGCATGATAAATAATTTAAAAAATACTTCTGGGCTTTGCAACCCCAAAGGAAGAACAACAATATCAAACAACCAGACTCCCCAGAGCTCCCAGGGACTAAACCACCCATCAAAGAGTACACATGGAAGGACCCATGGCTCCAGCTGTGTATGTAGCAGAGGATGGCATTATCTGGCATCAGTTGGAGGAGAGGCCCTTGGTTCTGTGAAGGCTTGATGCCCCAGTGTAGGGGAATTTCAGGGCGGTGAGGTGGGAGTGGGTGGGTGGGTGGGGGAACACCCTCATAGAAGCAGGGAGAGGGGGATGAGATAGGGGTTTTCCAGAGGGGAAAACATGAAAGGGGATAATATTTGTAATGTAAATAAATAAAATATCCAATTTTAGAAAAGGAAATGTAGCCTTGTTGGAAAAAGTATGACACTAAATGTGGAAAAAATACTTTCTACCTTTTTTATGTATGCATTTATATTTTACTTTGAAACTTTCAAGCAATCTAGACTTACATATTTTTTAATTATTGAAAATATAGAGGCAATAGATTTTGTTTAGATGACTAAAATGTATTTCATAATATTTGGCACAGAACTTTGTCCCTCTAGAGTAGAGTGGCATCTATTATTGGTTATGTGTGAACCAAATTATGCTCCACATGTTAAATCAATTGTGGGCCTTTTTTATATCATTTTCTTGCTGTGGCTGAACTATGTGTTTATATTATGTACTATAAAATACAACACTAGTTATTTTTTGAGATAAGAAGACACTGCTCCAAAAAGTAACCACTTAAGAATTCATACAATGTTCAAAGATAACATCAAAGAGAAAGAGATTAAGGAAACTAGCTCTTCCAGCTACACTAGGATGACTCTATATTCAATTCTCCTATCCAGAACATTATGAGAATGTGTGCCTTTCTCAGAGCTACAGTGTACATCTGTAGTACTGAAGAAGAACGCGGATTTGATGCCATTCTGTAATGAATAAGTTCCTGCTTTTGTTTATAAGAATTGGTTCAATTCAGTAAGATAAAGTAATTTGGAAATATTGGTGCCGTTCAACAGTCCTCACACATTAACAGATTTCAATCAGTATTCTTATATTTCCATAAACAGCAAGAAAATAATTACAAAGTCTTTTAAAATACATGTAAATATTTGTTTTTGAATTAGGCAGTGCTGAAAGTTACACTGTCCAATATAAAGGAAGAGTTAAAGGAGATTGACATTGACAATATTGTTAATGATAGCTCCTAATAGTTAGAAGACCATGCAAGACTGAAATATATCTGGAAATAAGTGAATTTCAGTCTATCTAAATATGTTGTAAAACTTAAATGATGTATACCAAGTTGCAAATCTATATAAAAATGGAAAATTGTATAGATACTGCTGTTTTCATCTTATAGTGATATATTTGCGACTCTATACACTTAAATTTTCTCCAGAAATCTACTCAGAGATAAAGAATCTTTATAACTAATAGAATTAAGATTGTTTCCTATGTGAGACATATTTCTGGCTCTTTGCTGTGCCCTTTGAGACTTTCACAAATAGCAAACCAGGTAGAGGTGGATGAATTATGACAACTCAAGAGCCAATAGTTAGAAACCTGAGCACTTAACCTTGACTTGCAGAAGTCAGATCCTAACCCATAAAATAAAATGAAAATAGGAAAGAAAACACTAAGGTGCTGAATTTGGTTCTGTATGTTATGGGAGCTGCTTGGATTTGGTTGAGGTACAACTAATATTAGCTACTTTCATACTTTTCACATTTCTCATTCCAATATTCTATTTTTGTAGAGCAAACAACATGAATATGAAGTAGACGTCTAACTAACAGGGATGAAACTCAAACAGTGTTTCTCCTAATATTTCCACTTCCGACTCTCATTTATTTCCAGGTTAGTCAAGTAAGACCTTTATCATTAACCTTAGCTGACAAGTTATGATCATGATATCTAAATAATATATGACCATGGGAATAATTCATATGTTTCCTTAATATGGAAACATATGAACACATTCTGGAAATAAAAGTGCAGACATGATTTCTTCTTCTATTTTTATCTTTCTAATGTCAATGAATATTAATAGTTGATATTGGCCACTATATTATTAAGAGTGAAGCAAAAATGGAGATCTAAGAGAGTTCCCAGAACATAAGATAAATTCTAATAACTCTTTTCAGTGTAATAAGACTTAAACCTATTTCTACTCATGGATGAAATGTAGTTTGTCATGATGTACAAAAGAACATCATTTTTATTATTGTATACAACACACAAGAAATGGTACTTATATGCATATACATTCAAGTGAAAGCTTATCCATTTTAATCTTAATTTTAATGTTATTTTTTCATTTTAAATAGCATTCGTTTTACTTTGTATAAGAAAGTGAGGGAACTTTATGACTTTCAGAACTGAAAGATCTTTTGAGGGTTTTGTGAACATCACTTCTTACGTATGTGAGCTTGCCATGAGTCATTCTCTTTTAGGCTGCAAATATAGGACACACGATTGCTAATTTTTTCCCAGTGTTGTGAGTATAGTATAGATCTTTCACAAAAAATTAAATTCTCTTTAGTTGAAGAAATTGAAAAAAACTAACAGAACTGCACAATTTCTTTCTATAATCTACCCATAATAAATTAGGTTATCTTCCAAAGTCAATAAATGCATAAATACTAAAATTCATGAGGAATAGCAATGTGACTTTGGAAGTAGCTACCATTCATCATAACTGCAATTTATAAATCAAAAACAGGGCAGACTCTGGAGGACAGGGCCCTATGATTAAATTTCTAGGTCACCCAGAGTCACCAGTCTATCTGAGATTATTCCCAAAGCTGTTTCTACAACACATTGACAAAGAGTGTCTGTTAAAAGCATGGATTCCTAGATTTCACCTTGGAGAATTTGAATGTGGAGGTCTTCGTGGTTGAAACACTGTCTAAATCATTCTAAAGTTAAAGTTTTAAAAGTGTGGTTTGTTATTTTTGGCAGAGCTAGTAACTAAAGGCTGCACCAAGCTGCAAGGAAAGAATGTGGAAAACCAGCATCACCTGGGTAACCGAGAACTCATTAACTAGGAAAAACATAAAAGTCTCTAAATTCCTGAGCCAAAGATGGACAGGAAACAGAAACTTAATATGGCTACTCCTGAGACCATGTTAAGTTCAAGGCAGAAATAATAGAAAAGATCACACCTTTGGAGAAATTCCCGCTATCATATAAGTGGTGGATATGAATTTTATATACTCTATGCTCTCCATCAAGTATGCCATTGGATGTAACATATTAAAAATATGTATAACCTCTCTAAAAATCATGTTTTTCTTGGCTCAAATTAAGTGCAATTTATTTTACATAGTGATTAAAACAGGTCTTGTCTAAAAACGCACACAGAGTAATATCAAATATGTGCTAAAAATAACATATCAAATATTTGTTATTTTTGGTTGTTTGAATAAGATGTACCCTAGATTCTCAGGAATTTTAATACTTGGTACCCAACTGTTAGCACACTTGGGAATGTTTAGTAAATATGACCTTGCTAGAGAAAAAATATCACGGTGGGCAATCTTTGAGATTTAAAATCCACATTCCAGTTCCGAGTTCAGTCTTTTCTGCCTTCCGTTTAGAGTTCAAGATAGGAGTCCTTAGCTTGCTGTATCTCCAGATGCCAAATCTCCAGTTCTGCCGAAGTTGCCAGAATTCCCTGCTGCCATGCTTCCTCACCATAATGTTGATAGACTCTACTTCTTCTAGGACTATAAGCCTCCAAATCGCTTCTACAAATTGCCATGATCATAATGTTTTGTCACAGCAATAGTAAAGTAACTAGGACAGAAGTTAGTTCCTGGAAGTATATTACAGCTGTAACATACCATATCATGCGGAGTTTTAGAGGAATGTGGAAAACTGTAGAACTTTGGATTAGAAAGATGACTGGATGCAGTATTGAGAGCTTGATGTGCCAGCCTAGTAGGAGCTGGAAGACAGTAATTCTGAGAGCTATAGAGATCTTAAGTGATTTCAGAGAGAACAATACTAACCAAGGGGTGGAGAGACTTTTCTTCCCATATTGTAACAAAAAATATGGCTGCTTTCTGGCTTTATCCTAAGTACTTGCCTGCAGCTAAATTTAAATGTCATGGACTAATGATTTTGGCAGAGTAGAGCTCAAAACATCCCAGTATTGACATTTCTATGGCTATCAGTAAGTACGCTTATGTGGATCTAAAATGGAAAAGCACAAATGAGGCAGAAAGAAATACAAAATAGTATGAAGTGAAAAAGATCAGATTAAGAAGATTAAAGAGATTGAGGAGAAGCCTGGTGTTTAATAAAATAATGGGAAGGGTGCCATCAGGGCAAGACTTCATCCAGCTAAGTTTTTCTCCTTTTGTAAAGAAAATGCCTAAGAAGTGTCTGATCTTGGAAAGGAGTAGCAAACAAAAGCTGCTGCAAAAATGGTTCCAGGGAGTCATAGTCGGCCTCCTGCTAGCAGCCAAACTCAGAACTGTTCACATAGTGTTGACCTTGGTTTCCTGTAAGATACACGAGGAATGGAGGTATGGGACATAACTTTATGGTTTCAGAGAGTTGTTGAGACCAGACATGTGGCAGGGTTAAAAGATTTTTTTTCTTTATATAAAACAGCGGATAGGAATGCACAGTACAATAGAGAATCCGAAACTTAACCAAAGGAAATGAGAATAAAAAGCTATCAGAAATGAAACAGTAATCTTGCAATATGGAGTATTAGCTTATTGAGAAAATGTTAAGCAGGTGATTTCCTCAGAGGAATTAGCAAACAGTTCTCAGGTTTCACATTTGAATTGAATATTTCCTTCTCTGGGTTTTGTATATTATGCTAGTATCCTATGGAATCTCATCTTTATTTCAGGAATGTAAATGCGATTTACTCACCGTAGTCTCCGAATGAAGAAGATTTTCTATACAACTGGACAAATAAGGATTAGGAAAGAATCTAAGGGGAATGAAGTGATGATTGGCCGATCAGACACTCTGTAGCAGAACATATAGTATTGTATATGTTCCTTTATTATATGCAGGTTTATAACAGCTGTCAAGAAACACAGAACAAAAATACAAAAACGCCCAAATTTCTGTAGAGCTGTTCTTGGACCTCACTTAATTCTTCCTTTCCTCCCTTCCTTCTTCTTCTTTCTGTCCTTCATCCACTTCTTCCTCTTTCTCCTCCTGTTTCTGCTCCTCCTCCTTTTTAAATCCCTCTCCTGCCCCTTTTATTCCCTTATTCATTTGTGTAGACAGAGTCTCAATGTGCATCTGTGGCTGGCCTCGAATCACTCTGTAGATTTTGCTGCCCTCAAATTCATAAAGATATGTCTTCCTATTTCGACAGTGCTAGTGCTGGGATTAAAGGTTTTACCTACTTGCTTCAGTGAATTAATTCCAGTATTCTGAATGCGATTTGTGTTACAAGCAAACAAACATAAGCCACAAAAATTTCAAAACATAAGATCTCTGGTTTTGTTTGTTGCATGAAACATAAACAAGAATATGAAGCTTTAGTATTTAGTGTTGAATATATCTAATAATTAGTTTGATTTAAAATATGTTGCTACATTGCTTTCTAAAAGTTAGTTGTTTTAAACATAAAATGTACTACTAATAAATATTTCAAAAATTCCATTTTGTAAAGCACTATAAACATTGACTTAATCACTATAAAATATTGAAAACTACAGTTTTCCTGATTATTTGATATTAATAACCAGGATTTTCACTAAGCACTTGAAAAACAAAAATAAGAATATAGACCATTATTTATAGATGTGACAAAAATAAAGACATACAGGAAATTAAATATGAAGAGGCAAATAACCCAGGTCGTTTGATAACCCTAGGGAAATATTTATTGCCTCACAATATTTGAAAGCTTCAAATAGTTTTATTTGGGTAACAAAACGAAAGATATTCAAGACCTCTGGTACAGTAGAGGAAGTCAGGCTAAACAGATTGTGACAAATATATATATATTTTAAAGAAACAAGCAGTGAAGCATGTAATCCCAGAACTCTCACTTGGGAAACGTGCAGACATATCTCTATGAATTTCAGGTCAGCATAATCTACAGAGTTATTCAAGGCCAGCCACGTATGAATAATGAGACAGTGTCTAAATAAAACAATAAGAAAATAAAAGAAGGAGGAGATGGGGAAAAGAGGAAGAGAAGGAAGGAAGGAGAGAGGGAGGAAAGGAAGGAACAAAGGAATGAAGCAACGCAGGAAGGAGAAAGTAAGGAAAGCAAGAAGTAAGTGAGGTCCAAGAACAGCTCACAGAAATGTCAGCATTTGGGAGACTAAAGCAGGAGGCCTCAGAGGTCCAGACCAGTTATACTGAGTTCAAGGTCAGTCTGTATATAAAGTCAGACCTTGCTTCAAACCAAAATAAATAAATAAATAAATAAATAAATAAATAAATAAATAAATAAATAAGAAAATGAAAGTCAAAATTCTACTTAGAAATTGATTTGGACCTAATGTATGATAAGGCTAACATTGTTAGAGTCTTGCATTGAAAGTTTTCAGAGCACCCACAAAGAGTTATCACAGACATTCCACCACCAACTCTAATGGTATTTCAGCTGGGCTGGAGATGGAGTAATTTGAGTGATTACACTTTGGTACATAAGTGCTGACATTTTCAGTATGGTAAAGTTTTAAAGAAAACAGGTCTGACCTTTATCTTATTGTTCCAGTTGCCAAAGATTATTTTGGCAGTCAGCACATGGGAGGGAAAGTAGATAAACATACCACTCATAAGAAAATACCACATTCAGGGTTAAAATAAAAATATGTAGATACATTCAGTAGACATATTTAGAAGTTCCAAGACTAAATAACATTACCCTGGATAAGGAAGTGTTGAGAATCTTACTTCTTTCCTGAGTAGTTAAGTGTATACAGAGAAAGGAGGTAACATATAGAAATACTCGTATTAGTTATAGCACAACATTTGCCTAATTGGAGAGCTCTTAGTAATTTGCAGCCTGTGGTTGGCTGCACACCTGAATGCTGACTGCCCAATTCTCAGTTACTTGTTTCAAAATTCTATTCTGCATTGAAATGTATTTACAATTAAATTCAGGTACATTTTCCTCTGCATAGATGAATATTTATGCCAAATTTAACAACAGTGCGAAGAATACTGCATGTTTTTCTGCAGCAGATTATAACTTAAAATGGTTGAAAATGCCTCAAAACGATAAAATTATCTACACAGCTTCACTCCCAAGCACATCAACTTTCTTATGCATATAAAAGTAAATATGAAATTGGTTTATCACACATTGTATTAGGACTAGAATGTGTGGTATGAATTCGGTACTCAAAACCTGGTTTTTGGGATGTGTCATTTGAAATAGACACACACGACATTTTATTACAGGCCTCTGTTACCATGGTAGCACAGCTGAAACTGGCTTTTTAAGTCTGTCTCCGCCTTACTGCACTTAACACAAGCATTAGCTAAGCTCATGGGTGGTCACTGCATTATGCTTCATCCTGCTATCCTAAGTTCATAATTAGAGGCCCAGCTTAGTAGTCATCATTCCTTGAAGATACAAATTAAATGCGGCTTCAAAAGTATATGCTCTCTCCATGCTGAGTAATGAGTTCTTAAAGATAATGCCAGGGGATTTTTTTTTGATGGTTCGCACAAGAATATACAAGTCCAGGAAGAAAAACAAAACGAGTTAGTTACAGTTACCCCAGACAATCAGACCTGAGTTGTCAACAAGTGTGTGCATTACACTTTTCCCTCCCTTTACCATCATTTTTGGTTGATTTATAAGTGAACTTTTCTATAACTTTTAATCAGATATGAGTCATTGAACATTGGCTTCTCAGATACTCCTTGTCGCTCTCATTCTACATTTAATGTTCGTAGGAATCATTCATTAATCGTTGGCATTCATAAATTTCTCAAAATACAAACCCTCTTTTACCATTTTCTCTTACCAGTTGAGTCTCAGGAAAATTACAGATTTCATGTAGTCCAAACATACCCAAGTGATTAAGAACAAAGAATCCTGCACAGTTTACCTGTAAGGAATACATTCTAGAATTATTATTGAAATGTAGAACTCTGTATCTCGATAAAGTGTTCGTTTTTCTTTTTCTCCATGTCACTTTTAGGAGCGCAGACTCCTTACACTATTTTATGTTAATGTATCTAGGATTCGTGCTGTTATAAAGTGCGAGGTAAGTTGCTAGGAGGAGATGTCATTGATGGTCCTAGATCGCTCTGGACCCCATGAACTACAACAGACCATGCTTGGCCAGATAGTTAATACCTGTGCAATAGTGGGAAGATGGTTAAGGGTTGAACTAACTCCTTTCTGACTGGTATTGTGGCTTGCTCCATTGAAGAGAAACCAAGCATGGGATATAAATATAGTCAACAGTTCAGGAGATTCCAATTTCTAGAAGGAACTTACTCCAATCAATTTGCTAAGTGGACATTGTGTCAAACTGTATTATAAATACTTACCCTAACGTTAATCCTAACTCAAACCCCTATGATTATTCTTATAGATTAGTTGTGGTCTAAGCCTTCCATGGAGTACAGATGAAGTAGAATGTGTATGAAGTCACATAGCCCTGAATAAACTTGATTTTTAGCCTATCTTCTGTAATCCACACCACTGTCTACAGAAGTAATAAATGCATATGTACAGTATCTTGCTTAACTTTACATTTCTGTATTCAATTAAAAAGATGCAAATAACTAAAAAGGTATTTAATAAATATTGATTAGGTTCAAATGAGGTTACTCACTGGACAAACAGCTGCACCATTATGATGCAAGTATCTTCTCACTAAATTACTCCATCTATATGCATATCTACCACAGAAAAATCATTAATTAAATCTAAAGACTTATAAAAGGAATAGTTTCTGAACATGACACATGTGAGCAAGATTACAGAAGCATTCTTTCCCACAGAGCATTGACTTAAAATATGTCACTCTTTTCTTTTCATAACATTTAAGCACTTGACAGAAATGTCTCTATTTTAAATGTGTGGCTTCTTCATGGAGACATCACACTATAACACTTTATCCAGGCATCACCAAGAGAATAAAATAAAGTATTTCACGTCTGGAGTCACATTAAATAAATGATCTCTCATTTGCTGGATCAACAAATATTTGTAGCCAGAGGCTCTTCCATTTACCTGTCCCTTCATGTTCTAGAGGGTAGTGATACAGGACACTCATCTCAAAGGCCCTCAAGGATACAGTCTCTGGAGTATAAGTCATTGTGTGGAGTCTTCCTGTTTGTTTCTCTTGTTTTATCCTTCCCACCATCCCCCAGGGATAGCAAGGTAACACATCTCTGAACACATTTATTTTTCAAGCTATTCTAGAAACTCATCATCAGAAATAATTCTGAGGTGCTGAACTATAATTACAATAAAGGCATCTCTGGTTTTAGTCTGAATGCTAATGTGTACAACTTTAGGGATGAGTGAGGAAGATGAACTTGGATAAGTCTGAATAACAAGGTATCTCATTGCCAGGCAAGTAAGGTGAGGGAGATAGGAATACTTAATTGCATGCATATTAAGGGATAGCAGGAGAAATGTGTGACTAATAGAAAATTTAAATGTTAGCCACATACTGACTATGGATATCCATTGCTTAGTTAACACACTGCCATTACTCCCATATCAGGACATCTTGTTAAGTGTGAATCTAACTAGCCCTCACTTCACGGGATAAAGTAGCAAAGCATTAATATGTATATCTCAGGCTTTCAATAGACTGTAGACCACAGACCAAAAAATTACTTTATATGTATGGTGAACCTGTTTCTTCATCTGAACAGTAAATCCTCTGTTGTCTCATATTGATCAAGAATAGTTCAAATCTCAAAGGACTTTATAATCAATACGTCATACAAATGTTGTTGTAAGATTATAGAAACAAATTATGAGTTTTCTGTGGAAAAGTAACTTTTATTCACCTGAAGTAACTGTCATTATCAGGGCTTACTGCTGAATAAGCTCGCCCTTTCTAGGTCTTTCTAAATTCTTAATGGCTGATTCAGACTCAGCTATTTGGCCTCAAACTCTTCTCTAGCTCACTGATTCAAACTGACTTATCTCAGCTTCTGACATTTTTGTTCTGTTTTACCTCAAGCTAACTAGCAATCTGTTCTATTCTTCTGGCTCCTTCTTATTCTGTGTCTTCAACTGCTTCTGATGACTTACACTGAACTGCCCAAACTCAACTCCATGGTACTGACTCACTGAACTCAACTGTCTTAACTGACTGAACTGAACTGAACTCAGGTCGACTGCCTGCACTCAACCGCACTGACACCCAACTCCTTAACTCTGAACTGCACTGAACTAATTTGATTTGAACTCAACTGACTGACTAAAACTCAGATATATGCATGCCTCTGTCTCTTGAGTGCTGGGATGAAAGGCACACACCACCATATCTGGACCTAAGTTTTTCTTGATCTGAAACATGCTCTATATTATGGTGGCTTTGAACTCAGAGATTGACTTGCCTCTGTCTTCTGGGATTAAAGATATATCTGTATTCCAGCTGGGTCACACCTACAAGATCTTTGGAGGTAATCCCTTGTCAGAGCAGCCATGGTGCTGAATTAATATCCTATACATTTCTGATTTTTCCAACAATATGGGATGTTTTGTGCTGTGCAGTTGTATGCTACCAGCTGCATAATGCATAATGTAGGACCACACTTAATAAATTCATTTCCACAAATTATTCAACTTCGATTGGACTGAAGGCTGTACTGGTTCATTTCTCACTCAAACTTAATGCATAATCCATCTGCTGGGGTTATTAAAGTAAAGAAAAATATGATACTTAGTTTATTTACAGTAGATTCACTCTATGTGTACCAGTAGTGAAGTCTCCACCATAAGATGCATGCAATGGTGTCCTGTGAAAATACGTAGTAAATGATGCCTTGCTAAATGGAACTGGGTATGTTGAACTATAAATTGTTTATTCTACACACTTCTCTGTGATTATACATTCCAAAGAAGTTTGGAAAAGACTTTTCTCCAGTAGTAGTGTAGTATATGTTTATGTTTTCAATATATCACATCTGAACTATGACTTTGATGGTGGTATAACAAATTTAAACCCTGGGGGTGGAATGATAAGTATAAATTGAATCCTCTAAGTCTAGGAAGAAATGTGTATAAATATTTACAGTATATACTGAGACAATCTCACTTTATTACTGGTGTTTATTTTATGAAGTGTTGGAACTCCAAGCAGTGCCTTATGCTAGGCACAGGCTCTTCCCTCAGCCACATTTCCATCACTAGTCAGGTAATGTCACTTCATATGTTTAATCATATAAGGCTCTGCATCAAAATGCTTCCATATAAGATCTCAGTAAACCAAGATGTATAAGAAACATAGTTAAAATAAAAGTATATCAGAGTGGCTCCTTGCCCACATCCCAAGCATCTCAGAATGCTGTAGAAGGTCAACACTGTGGACAGAGAAGACAATTGTTCTCTCCATAGTAACATTAGTATCCGTCTCTAAACTATATATACATTTAGATTCCAGAAGTCGAACTTGCTGTTTCTTTCCCTCTTTTGGCAGTGTTTGAACCTAGGCCTAAGTATCATAAGCATTTACTGTTGTCTAGTTACTTATTTTTGAGGCAGGGAGGGTCTCACATAGCCCAAGCTGCTTAGAATTTGCTATTTTAATCAAGGATGATCCTGAACTTACTTCACTCCAGAGGACTGGTACTGAAGGCATGTACTTCCATGTTCAGTATATGCAATGCTGGAGATGCCCATAGGCCTTGAACATATTAGTTAAATATTCTCATAATTGATTCGTATCAAGTTTTGCTCATTCTTTTTAATTATCAAGTTTTCTTCAGCCACAATTCAGTATCTTCGGGGAAACTGTTCATAATTTTAATTGAAAGATTTTGTTTGTATTTCAATAAAGTGACTTCAAATTTATTTACTCAGAAAGATAATTTCAATGAGCATATGATGGTTCCTTCAACAAATAGTATGTATCATGATGGATACAAAGGAAACATGATTCAAATAGGAGTACCTTCTCTCAGAACTTATTTAAGAGACTATGTGTGCACCTATAATGATGAAAAGCCACAAAACTGAAAATTTAAGAGGGTTGGTATGTATGGAAAGGAGCATTAATTAGGGAAGAATTCTAATGTTCAGGACTATGCAATCATTATCTTATTTCAAATTTAATTCACATGTTTGAGATAAAAAGATAGCATCATCTCTACTTTGCAGATGAAAACAAACTGAGGTCAAAGAAGAAGTGCATTACCCTTGATAACACTAATTATTAAACTAAGCACCTCACATCAAAGATTTATTTTGGACCTGGAGGGACTTGGAAAGTTATACTTAGAGGGGAAAAAGATGAGTATGAAGTAATATGAAAATGAATGCCTGAGCAAAAGATCTAAGAAGCTTAGACAATGTTGCAAAAACTAGACAGGAAGAAATGAGATGTTTACGTGTGGATGCTTTGAGATTAGAGAAGAAAACATAGCTAGGATGCTCAACAATGCTACATGAAAGAAAACAGGATGAAAAGACAAGAATGAGTTTAAAACTTTAAAATGATTTGAACTGAAAGTCGAGTCAAGAATATAAGAAAAAAATGTTTTATGATTTGTGAATTTTTGGATGCTCTCTAAATTAAAAATCAATTGCTGTAAAGAAAATCTATAGGGCCCTGACTTTAAACTTTGCCTGTTCGATCTAGTGACTTCAGGAAGATAAGAGGAATGCTTCATCCTACAGGTCTGTTACCTCAGCAGTCTGAGAGCAGAGGCAGATCAGGAGTTCCAAGCCTCTGTTGGCTATTTTGTGAGACTTTGCCTTAAAACAACAATAAGAAGAAAACCCCAGCTTTACTTAAACAAGTGGATTCAGGAGTAGAACTAATCTATAATTTAGAAATCTTTTCAGTGAGCAGAAATGGACAGAGAGGATTAGGTTTTCAGGTATTAGTATGGATGAGATCATCACTTGGCGCAGCAAGAAAAATCCTTCCAGGACAATGTGAAGTCAGCAATGTGGAGTGAATAGACCCATATGGGAAGAAAAAGTAGACACTGAAAGACCTGAAAGGCCAAGAAAGAATAGAACTCACATAGAAATGACCCTCAATGGGCCCTCTGTTCAGACACAATTAGGATGTAGACTGAAAGGAAGTTTCAGGTAGGCTGATAAAAAGTTACCTGCTGACTAAAGAATTACTTTCAAGAATGTGGTCAAGATCCTGTTACAACTGATTAAGGGAATGGATGCTGAAAGGGGAATAAGTCCATGTGAAACAGTCTTTAGAAAAGAAGTGGTCTGGAATCGGAGAAAGAACGCAGGCAGATGAAGGAATTTAATCTTCTATACGACGGCAGCCCTGTGAACACTTTAAGCTGAAGACAGGAGGATACAGTACAGAGAAAACTTTAGTGTGCACACGAAAGGAAAGGTTGGCGAAGCAGGCAAGTAAAAACAACAAGATCCAAGTTGTAGAAACACGAATCAATTTGACAAAAGGAGTTTTAGTCTTGGAAAAAAAAGTTAAGTAGGAATACCGAATTAGAATTCACTGAAAATCAGAAGACAAGGTCATATTCAAAGTGGGTTAAATGCTTTTACGTAATGTAAACCCATATGGGACAGTTTTGTGGAAATGTTCTCTCTCACGCACGTGCGCGCACACATGCACACACAGAGTGAGAGAGACATTTTAGAGTATCTGATGACACTGAGGACACAGTAGAAAGTCATTTTAAATCTTAGCAAAGCTTCTGAGACATATTTCAATAAGTTCTGCACATATAGAAAGGGCTATATTATGAATATGTGGAAAAGGAGATATTACATGTTGAATTTTGGCCAGAAGAAAAAGCAGGAAGTCTATAGATTCCACAGCACTTTATAGGGGTAGTAAATCATGTTATATTGTAACTAGTCATGTCTAGAAGTTAATTTAAATAAAGTCTAAGTGGTGATATGTAGAAAGAAGTGCATGAGGATCCAGGTTATGTACTGTACTGGAAACTTCTTGGATAAAAACACAATGGAGATAAAACAGGAGATGATAGAGGAGTCCTTTGTTGGATATTAGGAATAAATTATCACTGTTGCAATGCTCCAGAGACACTGGAGCAAGGAGGAAGGACATTGAATTTCAAGTGTTTAAATACATGGTAAGCAAGCTACAAAGTTAGAAAACTAACAAAACATTTGTAGTCTTATTTGCATAGGAAAGTAAATAGAATACACTAAGGGAAATAATACACTAAATATTTAAGGAAATATTTTCACATCTATTTTTGCAAGGTTTTCCCAGAATTTTTTAATAAAGCAAGTGGAATATTTGCCTGATCAAAGAGTCTCACAACTGTTGTATGCTTTTTAGTTTCTGACGTTTTAAAATCTTATTATCAAACTAATTGATAATGATAAATTATCATTATTTAAATATAAATTATTTAAATGATAAAGTAATGATAAAGTCTGACACATTATATTGCAGAATCAGTAACTTCAGTGACCTTTAAAAGTCCAGATGTAAGCTGAATACTCAGCTATTAGACTATTATTCTACTTGGAGACAGGATAATCTTTAAGATAAAATCTAGTGCAAGGATTTAGACAATAATGGATAAGTCATTGAAAGGAATATTAAGACTATAGCGAATCCTCTATGGTACACTTTCTGGCTACCACGATGTAAACAACCTCTTCTACTATCTGTTCTTGCTGTAGTGAATTCCCTTGCCACAGGTTTAAAGGGGAAAAGAACCGGTGTGGACTAAGGCTTTGAATCTCTAAAGCCAAGATGAATTTTTTAGGTATATTATTTAGATATATATTTTATAGTGACAGAAGCCTGACTAATACACACTCACACACACACATACACACACACACACACACACACACACACACACACACACACACTTACATACACACATTACATTAAAACAACAATACTTACCTCATTTAAGATAACAGTATCCAAAACTTCTATATGTACCAAATGCTTTCTCGTCTATTATACCAGAAATTCTAGCAAATGTTTCAGTTCAAGTGAATTTATATCACCATTGTTATTTTCTCAGATTAATTAAATAGTGATGAAATTAATGTAAAAACTACACTAGCTTTAATCTTGTGAAGTGGCCAGCTAATTTCTATTTTACTCTTTACTCAGTAGACAAAATTCTTATGCCAACATGTATGACAATATTTATGTTGACTCATATTTCTTTCATTCCATCAATGCATATTGACTAAGATTTCAAAATTAATATTGAATACTTACAAAAGATAATCACTGCCTGTATGACTAATCTTGAATATATATAGATACAACCTTATAAAGAATAGAACAGTAGTAAGAATTCAGGCAAAGAAATACAAATAGACAATTTAAACATATATTTTTCTTTCTACTATGCAATATTATATATACTTTCATACACATGTGTGAGACAGGTATCATTTTAAGTGGAGCAATTACATAATTTTTAGTGTAAGGGCAACAGCTTCATTTCAGTCAAGAGGATATTTGACCTTGCCTAAAACCAACACTCTTCTCTTTTACTATAGTTTCATCTGCTTAATTGAAACTCTATCCCTGGGTTGAACACAGCATGAAGAAAGAAAATCAATGTTTCATTGCTTAGGATCACATAGGTTAGTCTGCCATTGACCCTGGTCCTAACTCCTTATATCTAAAGGTGAGGAACTCTGCAAGTAAATAACCCGTAGCTTGAGCTGTAGTGAAGTAAAGGCAAGTGATTAAGACATGGGCTGCATTTATAGATGAAGACTTACGTTCTTAAGTTTTGGGAGGTGTGACATACAGTGATTTCCTCTTAGCATCTAACAAAATGAAAGGTTTGGACTCAGTTCCCAATAATAAGAGAGAGAGAGAGAGAGAGAGAGAGAGAGAGAGAGAGAGAGAGAGAGAGAAACTAAAGAAAAGAAAAGAAAGAACCCAGTAACCACTTTGCTTCTTCTATGAAAGTCTCTTAAAACAGGACTGAGAGTTACATCTTCACTATAAATACTAAATATACTTTATCTAATCCAATAGTTCTCTTCCTATTTACTAGTAGAAAGAAAATTTCATCTCATGATGATTGTTAGTTAGAATTTGTAGATTAACTTTGAAAGTGAATTAAGTTTAGATGATGCCAACTTGTTCCAAATGATAAATACTCCTTCTGAGTATCTTGTTTCATAAACAACATACTTCACTGTTTTAAGCACACGCATGTTAAGCTAATTTGGCTGAGTATAAAAGCAACCCCAAGAGACTTGGTCATGATCAGTGTTGTCCCTTGGAGTACAACCATAGTTAAAGTAAAGCAAAGAAATAAAAGTTTATCTGCCACGGTGGGGAAAAAGTTTTCATCACATCAAAGAAAACAATAGTGACCCACAGAAAGGTCATTACATTAGGTGAGAGATTGTGTAGGCAAAGAATAATCTCACTGATTGCCAAACTGAAAGCAAACAGAATACACTATAAAAAAGTTCTCTGAGAGGAAATGGAAATTTTCCACAGATAAACAGCTGCTTTTAGAAACAATGGGGGAGAATATTTGGAAAGCAATCAAACACAATAAACAAATCAAAGCACTTTTAACCTTTACATATAAGATGATGTCACAAAGTTTCTTTAACAATTTCTCAGTTGAAAATGCTGTATCAATTTTGATTTGAATGGTTATTTGGTTAGTTTTGCTTAGGACACAAATCTGTGTGTGAAAAATATGAATTAATAAATTTTTTTAATGGAGCATAAACTGGACCACTCAAGTTATATGCACAGATAAATTTATATAAAGTTACCTAACTCATTTTAGTTATCGGTTTATATATAGGAAGTTACCATCAAGAATGGATGCCGAAATATATAAACTTATGATTCTCCTGCTTTGGTGGGTAAGGCATCTAGAAACAGTCCATTTGGATTTTCATCAGAAGATATCACAGGATGATGATTCATGGCCTTAACTAAGAAGTAAGTCCTGTTTCAATTCTAAATTTGTGGAGGAATCTATTCAAGCTCACTAACTTACAAAGGAAACAAAACTTACTGGCTTTTAAAGTGCCAATTGTAGAATATACAATGTTTATTTAGACTAAAACCTAAGATCTTTGAAATGAAAGGAAAAATGTTCGAAGTAGTGATAGTTTGAAACACATATAAATATTTGATTACTTCACCAAAAATTATAAATGCTCTGATTCATCTTTTTTTGTCTTATTTATTTAGTCCAGCAGTTCTCAATCCTTTAGATCATGGCCCTCTTGGGGTCATATACCAGATATCCTGCATATCAGATATTTACATGATGATTCATAACAGTAGCAAAATTATAGTTATGAAGTAGCAACAAAAAGAATTTTATATTTGGGAGTCACCACAGCATGAGGAACTGCTATAAAAGGTCACAGCATTAGACAGGTTGAGAACCACTAATATAGTCATTCATTTTGGTAAATATTTCTGAGCTCTGACATCTTACCGGGACATGAAATTTGCTATGATTAGTTTTGTCAGCTTGACATATATTCTAGAACCATTTAGGGAAATGATCTAAATGATGGGTAATACATCAAGTTGGCCTGTAGGACACTGTCTTAATTTAGTTGATGTGAGAACTTCATTGTAGGTGTCATTTTGTTTGGAGCTCTGGACAGAATATGTGTAGGGAAAGGGCTGAGCACAAACAAACATGTTTGTTCCACTCTGTTCCTGACAATGGTTGTGATGTGGCTTGCTATTTCAAGCTCCTGTCACCTGTGTTTTCCTATAGTGATGGATTACAATCCAAAATTGTATGACAAATAAACCCTGTCTCCTCTAGGTTGCTTTTCTCAGGGTATTTTGTCACAGCAACAGACACGAAGTTATTACAGCAGTGAGCAAAGCAGTGTCCCTGCCCTCATGTATCTTATAGTGTAGCGAGTGGAGACAGAACACAAACCAATAAATATTTACTATGTTAGAAAGGGAAATTTTCTATAAGAAAACAAAACATCATTATGGGCAAGTCATTAATTTTATGTTTGTTTTAAAAGTCCTTCATACTCTGTAAACAGCCAATAATTGTGGAGATATCTGAAAGAAATAACCAAAAAGTGCAAGCAAGAGAATGCAGAGCATTTCAAGAAGAGAAAATGAGTTGTTAGAGTTATAGAGATGATGGGATTCCTGTGACTTAGAAATGTGAGGCAATTAATGATCATGAAAGCCAAAATATAAGTTTCAGCGAGACCCATCTGCATAAGGTGTGTGAAATAGAGGCAGTGCAAAGGTGTCTGAAGAGGAAGGGGTTTTACTGGCCAAGAGTCTATTGGGTTGTTTTCCAAAATCACTCAGGTGCATGGTGATTAAGACTTGAGTAAAGAGAATAGTAGTGAAGAACATGAGAAGTGACAGATTCGAGATTCACGTCAATATCAAGGTGAATTATTTTTTCCTGAAAAATTTAGATGTTCACTGTGAGATACATAAAACAGATTTCCACAGCCACTAAATTAAATATTTGACATGAATCTTTAATTTTGATTGGGATAATTTTCATCTGAACAGCTTTATATTGATACTGCTTAAAACAGAGATGACCATTTATAGACGACAAAATTTAGATCAAGTAATCAAGTCATTGTTGTACACCTGGAGAGAATTCGCATTGGGGGTCATTACTATAAAACAGTTGATAACTTCCCTCAGCCATCTCCACAGTATCTTCCAGGACCATGAAAGCTATCCAGCATGATGGAAGCTTGCTGGTCCATGTACCAAGTTGATGTCTGTATGTCCTGTTTTTCAAGTGCATGATGTGTTCAGAAATAGGTCCTAACCAAGAGATCAATATTTTTATTAGCCAGGACTTCATGCAAGCGAGTGCAAGTGAATGAAACTCCACTAAGGAGAAGAAGAACAAGAGGAGGAGGGGGAGGGGGAGGAGGAGGGGGAGGGGAGGAGGAAGAGGAGGAGGACGAGGACGAGGATGAAGACGAGGACTAGGAGGAGGAGGAGGGGGAAAAAGAAGAAGGAGGAGGAGGACGAGGTGAAAGGAAGGAAGGAAGGAAGGAAGGAAGGAAGGGAGGGAGGGAGGGAGGGAGGGAGGGAGGGAGAAAGGAAGGAAGGAAGGAAGGAAGGAAGGAAGGAAGGAAGGAAGGAAGGAAGGAAGGAAGGAAGGAAGGAAAGAAAGGAAGAAGAAAAAAAGGTCTATACTGAAAAGATATCAATGCACTTTCAGAATGGAAGATGCTTCCACAACTCTCACGTGCCTGAATCTGTCCATGTTTGAAAAATACATTCATCTCTTCAAGCTTTATCCTTTTACCTTACTATAGACTTGGCACTCTTCTAGCTCATGAACAGGATTCTTTGTACAATAGAGAATATATTTCCTACCTCACCCAAGTATGCATTTGTCCTTTCTGTGTGAAGAAATGAGAGAATCCCTTTATTGCTGCAGTGAGAAAAGTGTCACACAGGGACACTGAAACCTAACCCTGTGTCAGTGACTATGGGTGACTGGCAGAGAAGCAGAGATTCTGGAACTGGTTCAGCATGGATTGTTCTTGCACTTCCTGGGAGAATGACAAAGCTGAGAGCAATAATATTAAGATAATATGACCCCAGAAGTGATGCCAAAAGAAAAGAATGTAGAAAGGGAACTACTTGAATCTAATTTCAAGATATGAATATGAAGAAGGCATTTTAGGCCAAAGCAAGAACACTACACAAAGCCATAGGCATGAGACATATCAGCAATCTTATATTACAGGGAATTTCTTAGGCTGCAGTAAAGATGGGAGATAGTAAACAAATAAGTATGAAAACATGTGTTGAGTTGTATTATATAGAACCTTTATGGTTTGTGCTACAGTTTAGAAATTACTTGCCTTGGGTAGATCAATGAAAAAAGATGCTCTGAGTCTCTGATAGCACAGCTGGTGAAAGCTTAACCTGAATGGGAACCAATGCCTGGGAGAAACTGTCGAAGAGATAATGAGTGATTCTGAATAATAAGTTGGTCTTTTGCAAAGGGCTTGAGAAAAGAGAGGAAATAAAGTTCACATTGTGTTCCCAATGGACATCACCTTCGGGAAAAAAAGATGCTGAGCGGGAAAGAACTCAAGAGAAAAAATGCAAAGTGGCATAAAAGCAACATTATATCACAGTGGAACATACCACAAAATACCTGTATCATGTCAGACTGACACCAAGTGGCACCTATGAGGCCATATCTCCTCCACATGATGATATCCCCAACCCCTAAGGACAGCCTTTTAAATGGATTCACCTAGATCAGTGGTTCTCAGCATGTGGGTTGTGATGCATTTGGGAATGCTGCATATCAGATATCCCATTTATCAGATGTTGACATTATGTAGCAAGATTAAAGTTATGAAGTAGCAACAAAATAGTTTTAATGTTTTTGGTTCACCACAACATGAGGAACTTCATTAAAGGGTTGAAGCACTAGGAAGGTTGAGAACCACTGAGGATATATTTATTTTATAATTAAATCATATCCTTCTACTGTGACTTCTACCTAAACAACATGGTAATATACATACACACACACACACACACACACACACACACACACACACACACGCACGCATGCACGCACACACGCACATACTTATACCATGAATTCTACCTAGACAGCATGATAAGTAAGGCACAATGGTAGTAACTTTCACTTTTCTGTGCCATAAATATTTCATCATTTTCCACTGCAATGATCCTTGATGACTGTGATGCTGTGGGGTCACAAATAGAAGTCTGTCAAGTGACATGAATAATAGTAGACAGGAAAACACTTTGGAATGACTAGAAAATTACCTTTTAATGATTACTTGGGTAGCCTAAGGAAAATAAACAATTTTCATTTGAGCTATATATCTATAAAATAACCAACGTCATTCTTTGTAATTCAGAGATTTTTCTAGGAATTTGCTTGAAGATTAACTGAGAATAATTGTTGCTCTAGCCCTTGACCCCTAAGGATGGTCCTTGGGGGTAGGGGATAAGAGGGTGTGGATTTGAGGAAACAGACACTGGGATCAGGTGACAAGCAGAAGCAGACTTGTTTATAGTGGGATTGGGGTGTGCATTTATACCCTCCACCCGTGCCCCATTGGCCCATAATTGCTCATTCCATGTAGTCGGACCTAGAATGGGACTCAGCACAAGTGTGTCCTCACATTTACATAATTTATGATATGAACCACTATTTAAATTCCCATATAACCAATCATGGGCCCTCCACAGTGTATTTATACATATACATAGATATATAATGCAAATCAGAAATGAGTCATGTGAACATTTTTTGAAGTATGAAGTTTGTGATCAAATTTAAAATAATAATATTAATAAAGCATCATTTAAAGCATCATTCTTATGCAATATAGACAATATTACAAAAAACAATGTATGATGAGTCTATACTCCACACACTATAATAAATTTTTATGTGTTGATATATATATATAATATATATGATATGTGATACTGTATATCTTTTATATATGTGCGATATTTTTGTGAATATATATAACCCCAACCACTCTGAGACCATAAGATGGGATAGGATTGACATCCCGCTAGTCATGCTGTCTCACTGTCTTGTCTACTATCTGAGTTTGAACATAAGGAGATTGAATCCCTATTTTCTGTGATGATTACTTTATTCTTAGAGCTGGGAAGATGGATCAGCTCTTAAAAGTCCTTCACTTTAGGGTACAGGACTGATGGTGCGGGTTTATACCTGGAACCCACATGGTAGATGAAGAGAATTGGCTTCTATAAGTTATTCGCAACACATGTATCACAGTAGACATACACATAAGATAAATAAATTAATTAAATGTTTTAGATATGTTAATGTTATTCTCTTGTTTCTGGATGTTCAGTTTATGAAAAAACGTTATCTGAATTCTTTCATGGCCCATTTTCTTTTACAATTAGAGAAAAAATTTAATAACAGAAACTCTGACCAAACCCACAGCAAGTAAGAATGGGTTCTAAAAGGGACAAAGAAGCACTAGCTCCAGTCTTATGCCTAAGTCCTCAGTACACATTTACTTCATTGCTGTGAAGTACTGTATTTTTATTCTCCTTCTGAAAACTGGGTTATTAAATTGCATGGATTTAAATCTATGCTAAATTTCTGCCAAGCAGTGTTTACTCTTTAGAAGCATATTTAATGATGCTGAGGATACTCTTGACATTAACTGCAAGTCGTCTTACATGTTATGAACAGGCTTCAGACATATTGAGAGAGAGATACACAAAACTGCAACAAAAATAGGATAACTAATTTACTAACAAATGCATCACTAGTGGACTCTTTAGTCTCCCCTTGTCTACTTTTTTCTTTTTTATTTTTAATTGTCATTTTATTTATTTACATTTCAAATGTTATCCCCCTTCCCGGTTTCCACTCCACAAACCCCTTACCCTATCGCCCATCCCTCCTGCTTCTATTAGGGTGCTTCCCCTCACTCCTGCCTTACCACCCTAGCATTCCCCAACACTGGGGCTTCGAGCCTCCACAGGACCAAGGGCCTCCCCTCCCACTGATACCAGATAAGGCCATCCTCTGCTACATATGCAGTTGGAGCCATGGGTCCCTCCATGTGTACTCCTTGGTTGGTGGTTTAGTCCCTGGGAGCTCTGGGGAGTCTGGTGGGTTGATATTGTTGTTCTTCTTATGGGGTTGCAATCCCCTTCAGCTCCATCAGTTGTTTTAGTCTTTTTTTAAAATAATTTTTTCAATTATTAATTTATAATCAGTCCACTTGAGGATTCTTGGTAAAAATCACCATAAGTAATGTCAGTATAGTTTGGAAGGTATTTTGACAACATTCTTTACAGTGTCAGCTTAGTATTTTTACCTTCCCCAACAATGTCATTGGTTAAAAGCTCTTAAAAAGTCTATTACATCTCATTTTATATTTATTTATATTGGCTTAAAATACTTCTAAGCAGAGTGTTGTGATTTATAAATGTGACTGTTATCTTTGGAGCACTGATAAAGTGATTCATCCAACTTAACAGTACACATTCTGCTTGGAACTCGGTAGAACTCTTAACCAACCAAAGAGACTACAAACATGTTTCTTCGGTTCACCTACCATGTTGTCTTAGGGATAACAGACTCTGGGCATCAGCCAAGGACACCTTGCAAAACCAGGCTGTGTGGAGGCTGATTAACAAAGAAGCTTGTATTTGCAGGATTTTATAGGGCATCATTTGGTAGGGGTTTTGAGGCTTGACTCAGTTCTGACTTTGTACTTTCTTGTAAGCAAATCAATATTTTCCATTGTGATGATCTCAACAACCCATTATCTGTGCCCTCCAGAGCACAGTACTTCACTTATGTGAGTCATTTGTTCTGGGACACGTCCACGCCTTTTGTCTCTGTGAGCACCCTGTCCCTCACAAACACCTGAGTCCATAACTTAGAAGACTTGTAAAACAATTTGATCCATTGCATATTGTTTTGCTTACTAGAAAATAGCTATCACATTGAAACAAAGGCTTAAAACAATGATTTTTAAGATTCTTATTCAGATCTTCATAATTTAATTTGTTATTTTTCTCTTTGTTTCAAAATGTTAAATGATCTGCAAGAGTTTTTACTTGAATTCATTTTATTCTTCCTCTTTTTCTTTCTTTTCCTTTTCCTTTCTCTGCACATTTATTAGTCTGATTTGGGGCCATAATTGTGACCCTAAGCAAGTATGAATTCTAGTGTTGGATCATTAGATGAACTTTTACAAATGTCTTTCTGATGCATTAAAGACAATGACTACTTCTGCATAATCTCATTGCATTTGATTAAAGTCCTAATTTGTTAAGACTAAAGATGAAATGTCAACCTTGTCTTTTATTTCATCTTTAGGTATTATACATCCAGGAGTTAAAGTTATCAAAACAGTATTCATTCTAGAGTCTGGCAAAACAACACCTAAGTTCCTAAAATTTAGGCAAGGAAAGAATAGTAATTAACTACACAGTTGTCTGTTTAAATGTTAACAAGACAACAGACCACCATAGAATCTCATGTAACAGTAAAAACAAAGTAAAAGAAAAAAGTCTCAGTTGTAGCGTAATACTCTGGTGCATGTAATACTAAGTTCACTCACCATGTACAACTTATAAGAATCAGTATGATGTTATTGAACATAGAATTGGCTAAAGGTGCTGTTATAGTTTCAACATAAACTGTACCCCCCTCATAGGCTCATGTGTTTGAAAATCTTCCCAGCTGACAGTGTGCTGGGAGGCCATGGAGTGTCCTAGGCACGTCCCCGAGAATACAAATGCCTTGACTTCACAAGCCTTTTGATTCCTTATCATCTTTGTTTGTCACGTGTTCCTTTTGCCATGAACTCTACCACACCTTTATCTCTACGATAAACTGAAAGCATGAGCCAAAATATACATTTCCCTTTAAAAGTTCTTTCCATCAGTCATTTTTGTCCCAGAATTGAGAAAAACTAAAGGTAAAACAAAAGGAAAACTAATATATATTTTATCAGTTGTTTGTAAACGTTGGAATCTGCGTCTGGAATGGAAAAACCTATGTTTCCTCTCATCGTTCACTCCTCAATGTTCGATAACTACTTCTTTTTTTGCAGATCATATTTCATGTGCCTTTGGCTAATGGGAAATTAGAAAAATAATTTTAAAATATAACTTATAACAATATTAGAAGAAAGAAATAGAAGGGAAAAGGATTTTCTTTCTTTTCTTTTTTTTTTTTTAAGAAAAACCAATAGATTTATTGTAAAACAAACACTAAATAAAACCTTTATATCAAAATAGACTACTGTCTATACAAAGAAATAAACATAACTACATAGGTAAATATGAAGTAATCTCAATGTAGTTATAAATTTTATTTTATGGTCTGACTATAAAGATGACACAAACTAATAGTTCAAAGTCTGTATCGATTCATTTAATTTTTTTTTTGTTTTTTGATACTTTATTTATATTTCCAATGTTTCCCCCTTTCCAGGTCTCCTCTTTGGAACCCCCCTATCCCCTACCACTACACTGCCTCTATGAGGGTATTCCCCCTCCCACCCACCCGCCCACCCACTCCCATATTCCCATCTTAACATTCCTCTTTACTGGGCCTCTAACACTCTCAGGCCCAAGGCCCTCTCCTCCCCCTGATGGCCAACAAGGCCCTCCTCTGCCACGTCTGAGTCATGGGTCCCTCGATGTATATTCTTTGGTTGGTGGTCCAGCCTCCAGGAGCACCATGGGGTTCAGGCCAGTTGACACTGTTGCTCCCTCAATGGGGCTGCAAACTCCCTCAACTCCTTCAGGCCCTTCTCCAACTCCTCCATCTGGGACCACAGTCCAGCGGTTACTGTAAAGTGAAACTTGGGTATTCCGAACTTTTGGGCTAATATTCACTTATCAGTGAGTACATACCATGTTCGTTCTTTTGTGACTGAGTTACCTCACTCAGGATGATATTTTCAAGTTCCATCCATTTGCCTGCGAATTTCATGAAGTCATTGTTTTTAATAGCTGAGTAGTACTCCATTATGTAAATATACCACAATTTCTGTATCCATTCCTCTGCTGAGAGACATCTGGGTTGTTTCCAACTTCTGGCTATTATAAATATGGCTGCTATGAACATAGTGGAGCATGTGTCTTTATTACATGTTGGAGCATCTTCTAGGTATATGCCCAGGAGAGGTATAGCTGGGTCCTCAGGTAGTATTATGTCCATTTTTCTGAGGGTCTGCCAAACTGATTTCCAGAGTGGTTGTACCAGCTTGCAATCCCACCAACAATGGAGGAGTGTTCCTCTTTCTCCACATCCTCACCAGCATCTGCTGTCACCTGAGTTTTTGATCTTAGCCACTTTCTCTTCTATTAGATTCAGTGTATCTGGTTTTATGTGGAGGTCCTTGACCTACTTGGACTTGAGCTTTTTTTAGGGAGATAGGAATGGATCAATTCTCATTCTTCTACATGTAGACCGCCAGTTGAACCAGCACCATTTGTTGAAAATGCTGTCTTTTTTCCACTGGGTGGTTTTAGCGCCTTTGTCGAAAATCAAGTGACCGTAGGTATGTGGGCTCATTTCTGGGTCTTCAATTCTATTCCATTAATCTACCTGCCTGTCACTGTACCAATACCATGCAGTTTTTATCATTACTGCTCTGTAGTACAGCTTGAGGTCAGGGGGATCTTCTTATATTAGGAATTATGACTTGATACCTGTAGGTTTTCATGCTTAACAAGAACAAAACATTATAATTTGGAAAAATAATTTGAAGTAATTAAATTTTGCAGTGGATTTAGACTTATAATATTTCTCCAAACAATATAATAGCTTTCAGACTGGTATCATTAATGCCTGAAAACATAAACATAATTATTAAAGTTAATTAATTATTATTTTGTTTGAAAGTGATAAAGTTTATAATAAGGGAGTTTCATGCTACAAAACAGATGAAAAATAGAAGAAAAAATTTAAAAGAGAGTTGAAGAATCAAATTACAAGAAGATGAAATATGTTCAAATAAATTGAAACATCAATTATTTTTGTGCTATACCCATTATATTAGAAGAGATCTTGAGTGGACTATCTTACAGTTTACTGATATTTCTCAAAATGTGGTCCAACAGTTAACCTTCAATAGCAAAATTGTGTTTTCCAATAAAAAAACCAGAGTTGTATTCCTAAGATATTTTGCATCTGGATACTTGAAACGTGTCTTTTTGATAAATCTTTGTATGTGAATCATATGTTCCCCGAATCAAAAGCACTGAAATCACTAAAAAGTGTTGGGATTTTAATAATTTCTACAGAAAAGCAACACTATAGTATAAATATAACTTTCTCAGAAAATAGCTTTACTTTTATTTGGTTACAACTCACAGTTTGAAATAATCACACCGAAGGTTGCCATGATCTAAAGCACTGGCTCTCAACCTTCCTAATGCTTCGAATGTTTAATATAGCTCCTCATTTTGTGGTGGTCACCCCCAACCATAAAATTATTTTCATTGCTACTTCACAACTGTATTTTTCTACTGTTATGAATAGTAATATAAATATCTGATATGCAGGAAATCTGACCTGTGACTTCCATGAGCAGGCCATTCAACCCTCAAAGAGGTTAAGACCACAGGTTTAGAACCTCTGTTCCAAACAAAGATATTTGAGTGGCCTTTTGTCTTTCTCCAAGCTAAAGTTTGGTCGTGTTTTCTGAGACCATTATCACATGGTGTAATTATTAATGGTAATTGCCACCTCTAGAATCACCTTGGAGAAAAGACTCTGGCCATATTTCTGAACAATTATGTTTGCTTAGCTTCCCAGCATGCCTGTAGATGCTTGTCTTTATCTCGTTGCTTGAGGTAGGAAGCCATAACCACTAAGGGATGGGATCATTCCCTTTGGTGGGATCTAGAAATTTATAAATGAAGATGGTAATTTAGCACTAGTGTGACATTCATCAGTCAACTTCCTGAGTTTGGAAGGGATGAGATTAGCTGCTGTACACTCTTGTGACCTTGAGTTCCTTGTCATGACGGAATCAAGTCATGATGTGTAAACCAGAATAAACCCTCTGTCTCTTAAGTGCTTTGTTTGAGCATTTCAAACACAGCAACAGAAAAAAGTAAACTATGATACCAGGCATGGTGCTGTAGTATGGGTGGCAGGCAGAGCTGGAAGACCGAGTAATTAGGTTCTTGAGCATTTCTCAAAGCAGCACGAAGGTCCCATTTACCATCTTCCTGACTCTGGTTAATTGAAAAGGAAAAAATTGTGAATGGGTCAGATACACGAACTTCTTAATGCTGATAAACTATGAAAATCAGAGCAAGTCATAAAATGAGACATTGAGTTGGACAAACACTAAATGAATTTCAATCACTCCCAACATTCAAGAATAGAATAGAAGTATCTATATAATCTAGTTTATATATTTTCATTTTACTTTGCTTAATTCTTTACAAATTAGCCTGTAAGGTTTACTTTTATTATTTTCTTTTATATAGCTATTAGATTGTAAAATGATAAATGCTTGATAATTTTCTCATTAACTATGAACCTTTTCAAAAACTACAATAAAAGGACACCTTTAAAAAATAGATATCTTTGTGTCTTGATATGATAGTGGTGATGAGTTTGAAGTTATTACAAAGCACACCAGACAAGTCATATTTTTAAAAGTTATGTGAAAAATGTTCCTTAAAGATAGACTTGCCAAAAAGAATATATTTTTTAAGACTGAAATAAAGAGGTATAAATTGTGAAAATGTTAAAAGACTAAGAACAACAAAAAAGCTGTATTTTTCTACTGCTGTAAAAAATCTCATAAATTAGTAATGGTTTATCCAATTTGTCAGGGGCTGTTACATGTAAAAATTAAAAGTGATTAGTACAAGGCTGAAGACATAACTTAGGTTGTAAAATGTTTGTGTTACATATTCAAGGATCCCCAATCCTATGTGAAAAAGCCAGAGGTGATGGAGGGACTTGTTATCCCAGCACAGAGTTAGGTGTTCCTGTCATGCGCTGAACAGCTAGAGCAGGCTACATGGTGAATGTTGAATTCCATGTAAAGAAAACTCCATTTCAAATATATATACCTATATGTTTTTGCGTGTGTTTGTATGTGCTTACATTAGTATACATTCATATACACATATATATCATGCATATATGTTTATGCATAAAATGGATGGTGTCTCGGGAAGTACACATAAAGTTGTCTTCTGGACTCAATATAAGACGGACACATACACACACACATACACACACATATATACACACACCTATGCATATACACACTAAAATAAACAAATGGATTGACAACTAGCTAGGTCTCAAACGCTCGACTGCAATCCATTAAGTTTAGTTTTCAAAATATCTTTTAAAAGGTGTGTTTGTGTGTGTGTGTGTGTGTGTGTGTGTGTGTGTGCGCGCGCGTGTGAGTTTTTAAGTACAACTGAGAAGACTAGTGAAGGAAATCCATGAGTGTAAATTATAAAAAGCCCAAGCATTGAGGAATGGGCTTAAGTAAGGCTTTACCAGACACACTGGAGTCTCCTTAAAAATATTTTAACTGGTTAATGAGTTGATTTAGCATTTGTCCCATGGAAACATTATTTTTAAGATGTTACTACAAACATTGCAACTATACTCTGAAAGTTTGGAAAGATGGCCTTACCAGAGATAAGAAAAATGTATCCATTCACTTCAGACTTTATGCTAAAGGTGGAATGAAGAAAGAACAAAAGACATTTTTCAAAAGGACACGCAGAAAAAGGATAGAATTCTCATTATCTTTAGCGGAAACTCCTACTAGAAGAGCATCTGATTCTTACATATTCCTGACAGAGGATTCTGCTTTATGGTTAGATTTTCCTGTCCCCAGAGCTGAAAACTGTCTTTCACTTCTGTGCATGGAGAAAGTGTGTTTAATTGTTTGGACCATATACAGAACCCATGTCTGAGTATTACAGAACATAGTGGGTGGTCAGCTTTTCTCTCTTTTTCTCTTTCTCTCTTTCTCTCTTTCTCTCTTTCTCTCTTTCTCTCTTTCTCTCTTTCTTTCTTTCTTTCTCTCTTTCCTTCCTTCTTTCCTTCTTTCTTTCTTTCTTTCTTTCTTTCTTTCTTTCTTTCTTTCTTTCTTTCTTTCTTTCTTCTTCTTCTTCTTCTTCTTCTTCTTCTTCTTCTTCTTCTTCTTCTTCTTCTTCTTCTTCTTCTTCTTCGTCTTCTTCTTCTTCTTCTTCTTCTTCTTCTTCTTCTTCTTCTTCTTCTTCTTCTTCTTCTTTTTTAGATCTCAATGGGTAAGCAGTTTCTCTCCTCCATTAAACTGGACACCACAGATTTACCTATGCCCCCCTCTGCCTCATAAGCAGGTCCCTCTGTGCAAAAAGAAGCACACAAGAAGCACAAAGGAGCATAAGTCACAATCCCAGTGAGTTTCTGCTTCTCATTTTTTAGGCTTTCAGTCCTGTACATGAATCTCAATTTCAGTGCCAACAATTTGAACACTCAATTTTCTGAAATTATTATTGACTGACTTCCTTATCTTTTCCCCAACACTGTTCTTTAAGTGAAGTCCTTGAAACCTTATTTTACATTTTCTCAGAGCTGGATTATCATAGGCAATTGTTCTAGGAAGAGTTTTATTTTTACAGTGAGCCATAATAATTCTGAAATACTTTTCTGTTCTGTTGGATAGAAATCCTGAGGTTGAGATTCTGTTGAAAAAATTGTATTTACATATTACTTTACATGAGGAGGTTCAATAAAGTTCCTTGTTCTGTGCCTCCAAAAGTATTTTCTTTGCTCACCTTTCCTTTCTCCTTCTTTCCCTCCTCCTCGTGGTTTTATTGGACCTGGAATCAACCAAGAGACACATCTCCTCTTCAGTCCTTGCCCTAATGCCTCCATTGGGGTCCATGCCTATGTCTGATGTTTGGCTGCGTGCATTCGCATCTCTATTGGTCAGGCTCTGGCATAGCCTCTCAGAGGACAGCTATACAAGGCTCCTGTCAGCAAGCGCTTACTTCTTGGCATCAGCAATAGTGTCTGGGTTTGATGTCAGCAGAAGGGATGGATTCCTAGGTGGGGCAGTCTCTGGATGGCCTTTCCTTGAGACTCTGCTCCATTCTCTGTCCCTGTCTTTCCTTTTGACAGAAGGAATTCTGGATTATTATTTTTGAGGTGAGTGGGTGGCCCCATCCCTCAATTCCCATAGGAAGAACAATAATATCAACCAATCAGAACCCCCAAAGTTCCCAGAAACCAACCAAAGATTATAAATGGGGGACCATGGCCCCAGCTGGATATGTAGCAGAGCATTGCCTTATCTGGCATCAATGGGAGGAGATCCCCTTAGTCATGTGGAGGCTCGATGACCCAGGTAGGAGAATGCTAGGGCCCTGAGGTAGATGTGGGTGGGCAGATGGGGGAGCACCCTCCTAAAGGCAGGGGATGGGGGAAGGAATAATGGCTAGGGGTGTTGTGGAGGGGAAACTGAGAAGGGGGATAACATTTGAAGTATAAATAAATAAAATAACTGAGAGAGAGAGAGAGGAGAGAGAGAGAGAGAGAGAGAGAGAGAGAGAGAGAGAGAGAGAGAGGGAGGGAGGGAGGGAGGGAGGGAGAGAGAGAGAGAGAGAGAGAGAGAGAGAGAGAGAGAGAGAGAGAGAGAGAGAGATATCAGAGGATAGGGCAAGCTGCTTCCTAAAAGAATTTATTAAGGGGGAAATTTTCTTCCAGTCTCTTCCATCAGGTGGCTGAAATGTAAAAATGCCAGAGGCAAAAGCTGTGCTCTCTGAGACAGCATTTGCTCCTTCTTAGTGAGGCTACAGCCACCACTGCAGCTCCCATTTCTCCCTGATAATAGATGTCAGCTCCTTTGGCCTCTGCACTTCCAGATCCAAAGCTTTGTAGGAATCTTTCAGACCTTTAGGGAGTGCTGAGACACCCAGCGTTGGAGATGGGCATCGGTGAGGTTATTAACCTCTCTTGCATGAAGCTACTCATTGTTGTAGTACCCAACCCATATTGTGGGTGCCACTCTAATAAATCCCCTTTGTAGTATGTCCTTATTCTGTTTCCCCAGAGAACCTTGACTAATTATCTTCCGTGCCTTCCTTCTGCACATCCCCCAGTGGATTGCTTCCACTTAGCTTCAAACACGTGGTCTTACCTCATATTTCATCACACCCCCTCCTGCTGCTAAGACTGTACTTCCGGCCACTATTGCTCATTACCACCTGTCGTGAAGCACACACCTGAAGTTTCGAATCACAACCACCTTTATGCTATTACATATTAACTTATTGTTCCTCTTCTTTGTGGTTCTGACAATTCCCACACATTGCGTCCTTCACCATCTCTAAACATATAGGTTTTATTTTCCGTTTTTCAACCTGTGTCACTCATTCTACCATTCTGCAAGTCTATTCTATGGTTTTACTCAAATGACATAAAATCCTTCAGTCCATTTTGCTATCCATTTTTGCTGCATGCAATTTTTTTTAAAGTATTGTATTAGTTATGATGTGCAAAGATGGGATAGTGAATTTTTATTCCAATGAAATAATCTTCTACAGGATTTGAAAATTTTGCAATGTAGTTAGTATCAAAAGCTGCTAATGATTTGGGGATTAAATGTGTGCAGGAAAGAATACAAAAATGGCTGCTGGAAGTGTTTGCAGGCCACATGGGCTAACAAGGCAGCAATAAAATGAAAGGTGGGTGTTGATGAAGACATCCAAGGCAAGATGGAGCAAGGCGTGTTTATGAATGACACAGCGGTTCCATTTTTAAAAAATCCTGCATCACTTTTCTTTAACGGCTGTACTAATTAGAACTCACCATACTATTTCAACTTTAAAGTATTTTCTATGCTGACCATTCTTACAGGGTTATAGGACTTTGAATTATGGTTTTAATTCAAACTTACCTGATGATCACTGGTGTTGAATAATTCCTCATATACCTTGTATATGACCTCATGGCCACTGTAACTTTTCTTTTGAGAGCTATTTATATCTAATGAGCATTTTCTGAGTTGGCCTTGTTTCTGCCATTTATTTTCTGAAGTTTCTTAGATTTTTCTTGGTGTCAGCCACTGGACAGATGGGGATAATTTAATATGTAGTAAACATCTTGTGTGATCTAAGTCTAATATTTCCTTGCTAAATGACAATGCTGTCAAACTACCTTCTAAATATTTATATTTATACTATAGAACCTGGCTGTTCTCAATAGTAATTGGAGAAACTTAATTGTGGTTGCAGTCATAACTGATCAAAATTCTAAGAGTAAATGACTGGGACACACTCACAAAGGCTCAGGAAACATCAAAGAAGAGGTGGAAGAAAGAATGCAATAGCTAGAGATGTGGTATATTGTGAAATGCTGTCTTGTGGCCATGATGTAGCTATCATGCCTATAAACCCATCACAGCTGTGATGACCCACATATGATTAAGCCAAGAAAGATTCTGGCATAGATAGAGAAGGAACTCATGAGGCTCTACCCCTAGCTTAAGAGCTATTGATTTCACAATCATTTTTCTTTGTGGGCATGAGCACTGAGACTTTACCTATGTTCCAATAGCAGCCTCACATCCATGTCTGTATGAGCACCGTAAATGAGCTTAGTGATTGACATACAAAATAAAAGAAGAAAAAGAGAACACGAACTTGGGAGGTAGCTATGTGTCTTAGTCAGGGTTTCTATTCCTGCATAAACATCATGGCCAAGAAGCAAGTTGGGGAGGAAAGGGTTTATTCAGCTTACTCTTCCAAGTTGCTATTCATCATCAAAGGAAGCCAGGGTTAGAACTCAAGCAGGGCAGGAAGCAGGAGCTGATGCAGAGGCCATGGAGGGATGTTTCTTACTGACTTGCTTGCTTCCCCTGGCTTTCTTATAGAGCCCAAGACCACCAGCCCACAGATGGTACCACTCACAAGGGGCCCTCCCTGCCTTGATCACTAATTGAGAAAATGCCTTACTGCTCGATCTCATGGAGGCATTTTCTCGACTGAAACTCCTTTCTCTGTGATAACTCCAGCTTGTGACAAGTTGACACACAACCAGCCAGTACACTATGTGAGGGGAGATTTGTGGAAAGATGGAGTTAGAAATGATCATATCTAATTACACATACATATGACATTTTCAAAGAATTAAAAAATACTGTTAAAAGTCTAATGATTGACTTAAATTATCAAATGTAAAAATTGCCTACCCTGAGATGGCATATGGAAGTTTTAGATTTTAATTTTGTAAAGAATGAAGAGCCCACTTGAATTAGTCATGGAGCAGCAAGGCCCTTATCATGATGCATAGAACAATGGGAGCAAGAACTCTTTATCTTCTTGATGATGAGAAAGTGATTCATTTTTATTAAGAAAGCACTTTATGTAATTTAGTGATTTAAAATTATAAGTGCTCTTGAAAATAAACAATCAGATAAAATTAATTTTCATTCACTGCAAGATAAATGTAGTATATTAAACTGACGAGGGTAAAATTCTCTAACAAAAGAGCTCCTAGTACAATTGTCTTGGCCAAATGAGCATGTTATGAACCTTCAAGAAAGAAATCTAATGAATAAATGTGTTATCATTTTCTGTTTGCAGAATGAGAAACGAAGTTCGCAGGAAACTTCTTTGTCAGTTTCATAATATCTATGAATATGAAACGGCCCCAGATAGATATTATTGTACAAAACATTCTGTTGTTTTTACTGCAACGTGTTACGGTACTAGTTGGCAGCAGGAACCTGGGAGAGCAGAGCTTAAAAACTGGGAAGATAAATATCAAATGCGATAGCCAGCTTTATTCAGAGTGCCAAACAATTTATATTCTGAGGGTGTTTTGCGGGTTAAGCAAGGTCAAATGAGCCAAGCTCACATGATTTAGGCTGAATAGAAGCACCAGGACAACCTGTGCTTGGAAACATTTTTTATAGCAATAGTAAAATGATGATTAATCAGAAGAATGCCCACTCCTATTGAGGACACCTGGGCTGGACACAGAAGCACATTCCAAGAACAACCCATGTTCAGGAGGAAAAGAGGTCACAAGGTCACTTGTAAAACAGAGGTTACTCTTGTTTTATTTTATTTTTTAATTAATTAATTTATTTTTTTGTTACTTTATTTACATTTCCAATGTTTCCCCTTTTCTAGGTCTCCTCTTTGGAACCCCCCTATCCCCTCCCACTCCCTGCCTCTATGAGGGAATTCCACCTCCCACCCACCCGCCTACCCATCTCCATATTCCCACCTTGACATTCCCCTTTACTGGGGCCTCTAACACCCTCAGGCCCAAGGGCCTCTCCTCTCCCTGATGGCCATGGAGGCCATCCTCTGCCACATATGTAGTCTGAACCATGGGTCCCTCGATGTGTATTCTTTGGTTGGTGGTCCAGCCTCCAGGACGACCTGGGGGGGGGGGATCAGACCCATTGACGCTGTTGCTCCCTCGATGGGGCTGCAAACTCCCTCAGCTCCTTGAAATTTTCCCACAAGCTCTCAGATATTTTATCACACAACCCTATTCCTGGACCATGTTCCCACACAATTGCAATATTATACCTTTAATTAAAAGGCAGATATAGTCCACATTTCTTATATAAAAGGATATGTTTTGTTGGATCATATTTCATCTAACAATATAAAAACTAAGGGAAAATCTAGGATTTTCTTACAACTGTATGTTACACTAATATGAATAATTAAACTTTAAATTTTACCATGCCATAACTTAGTTTACTAACTGAAAAGTCTAAATATTTAAATTGACTTGTACTAATGTTGCTGTGTAGAAACAATGAGGCGAACAAACCTTTTATACAATAATATTGTGAAGGGTATTGTTTCCCTAATTTCTTTCTCAGCCTGTTTATCATTGGTAAAGGAAGGATACTGATTTACTTGAGTCAATTTTATATTCAGCCACTTTGCTGAAGTTGGTTATCAGCTGTAGAAATTCTCTGGTAGTATTTTTGAGGTCGCTTATGTATACTATCATATCATCTGCAAATAGTTATTTCTTGATTTCTTCTTTGCCCATTTTTATCCCCTTGATCACCTTTTCTTGTCCTATTGCTCTAGCTATAACTTCAAGTTGTATATTGAATAGATACGGGGAGAGTGGGCATCTTTGTCTTGTCCCTGATTTTAGTGGGATTGCCTCAAGGTAATCTCCATTTAATTTGATATTGGATGAGCTTGGGGGAGGGATAATTAACAATAGGATATATATATATATATATATTTGCTATTATTATTACGTATATGATTTTAATTGGAGTTACACGACTGAGGGAATTGGACTCATTCCAGAAGTCATAGCTTGACAAATAAAACATCCAACAGCAGAACTTTGGTAGCTCCCTTGACTTAGTGTTCAGAGGTCTTCCCCAAATAATATAGACTATTATCATTGCTCTTGGTTGCCCACTAGAACTTAATGGTAAGATATTGCAGATGACATCACACACATTGATCACAGGTCATGAAAAAATCAAATTGTTAGTGGCCAGAAAACCTCCTCACTGCTGGTTAGCTTTCATATTACTGGGAGGTGTTATGAGGGCTTCTGGGGGGAATACATCACACCAACAATCGTACCCAGATGGGACCTATGTGAATGGCAATAACAGGGAACAAATGATATAAAGGTAAACAACTACATTGTGATTGGATCTTACTTCCAGTCTACAGGAAAATAAATAGCATAAATCAGACCAAGAAACCATGGTTGAGACTTTCATAGACCCAGAGGGTAAATTTATTACTATTATTCTGCTAAATGGAAATAGGGTCAAATTGTCATCTAAATGTTTATATATCTACCCTTAAATAGTGTAGTACCAGATATCATCAGAGAAATTTCTCTGTGTAATGGAAGATAGTTAACTAAGAAACTCAAAAGGTAATAGTGCGAAGAATGTCAGTAGAGTTCTTAGCTACAAATTGGACATCTATACCACACCCCTTCCCTATGTCTCAAAGACTACCATGGAAGATGGCAGAAGGGATCATAAGAACAAGAGGTCAGGGAAGCTGATGTGAAACATTAACTGCTGTACATGAGAGGCTATTGCAGCCATGAACTGAGAGCTCTCCTGCTTACCTGCACAAGATCTGAAGCTCACACTCGTCCACATTCTAGCATGGATCAGGAAGGAGTTCATGAACCCTACCTCCATCTGAGGAGCTATGTACAGAAGGTGGGTTCTCCTGGTTCATGAGTCAGTGTTATTTCTAACACCACAACACATGTCTCCGATTTTCTGTCCCCATAATTGAACCTACTCATCCACTTCTCTTTTCGGTTCGTCTTTGGGATAAATCAATATTTGAACTTTGATTTTTCCATGTAGAATAGCTAATGTTTACAAATTCACTTTGATCAACACAGTAAGGCTTGGCTGTTCAGCTCCAGCTCAGATATGAAGGCGCTATCAATTTTTTTCATGGAAGTTTTTCATTTTTATTATTTGAGAATTTCATAAATGATTACTTTATTTAAATTCTTTCACCCTCCCTTCTTTCCAGATCTTCTTGTATTCCCCTACTTTTATTCAAATTTATTACTTCTTACTCTCTGGTTATTACTTTCTAAAATATATGTATCTACACATATATTTTTGAGTAAATTTAAACTGGTAAATTGAAAATAAATGGCACACATAAAGGAAAATCCACCACAATAATAGTTGACTTCCCAAAGGAAACTTTCAAAGCTAGAAGAGCTTGGACAATATACTTTGGAGGAATCCACTATCAATTTTTTACTTCTATAACCTATTTACTTCTTGATTTGGCCCAAGTGTTCGGGGGGAGGAAACATCATTCAGAGGGCCAGAAAATTTCCAACCAATTGTTTGGATTTTTTGGCCTTTCTGTCTAGGAAAGTAACCATAGGAAAGTAACTACAGAAGACCTGCCAATATCAATTTTCTGTTAAGCAGGAAAATGATAACTGCCAACACATGACAAAAGCTCTTAAATATTGGTACTAGAGACAGGGATCGCCTAACAGACACTACAAGTCTCAGTATTTGTGGCACATTCAAATACCTCTTCTTGAAATAATAATTGCCTCAATGAGTTAATCATTATCATTGATTTGAATATCAACTAACAGCATTTTCTAAAATAAATTAAAAGTCACTTTCCTGAATGATAATAAAATGAATAAAATGAACAAAATCAAAGGGTTTTTAAAGTCATCTAGTGATGTAAGTTTAGAACTAAAGATAGATGCCTGTAGAGCAACAGAAGTATTTAAAAATAAAACAGGATGTTACTACTTTGAATTTCAAGTTTGTTACTTACTTTATACCTTATTATAGTTTAAATTTCTAACACAGCTCTTTATATGATTTTATTTCTAATATATGCTACCAGTGTCTTTGTTTTAGAAATAAGATATATGGAAGCATATAATAGTATAAAAAGTGATATTCACTAAGTAATATTGCTTTCTATTTAAAATCAACAACTTGTTTATAAGGATATGTTTTTAGAAAAATTTCAAGATGATTAAAATGAAGCTTGCAAAAGTATGTTTTTAGAAGTAGTCTTCTTTGTAATAAATTACTTTGATTGCAAATTACATGTGAGACTTTGTGAAATATTTTTCAGCTTAATAATGTATGTGAAACATTCCTGATCAAAACAGTACATGATTTATTTACATAGAATATATCCTTTAGACATACTCTATAAAGGGTGCTACTAACTTGGGTTTTGCCCAAAATGAATGTTAAAAGTATAACCACACCCACTGTGTTGGCTCATATAAATAAAAAGACAAGACTTTCGTGAAGAATATGCTAACTCATTGACTTAAGCTAATTCAAAATACACACTTCTCAGTCCTGGGAAAGCAAGAGGCTAAAAACGACACAGAATAAAGCATGAAAATCCAGGGGACAGGGGGACTGAGGTGGCTTCGTGCGGAGTAACAAATCTCTTGTTCTCTTTTCTAGCAGCTCTTTCCTATTCAATACTGTTTTCCCGATTTCTTTTCCTAAATCAAGTTTCTCTCATCTACAGATTTTAGCCTGTATTGGAGAAGATTTATGAACATACTGCTTTTAGTCTCACTCCAGGATAAAATCTTCATCTGTTTTCTCCAAACAATTCAATAGATCAAAAGATAGATAGAGATTGATGCATATACACACAAATATAAAAATGCTATTTTTTTCTAGAATATTTACATTTATGTATGTCTTTAGCTCTTAGTAGCCTGGCTATCCTTTCATCTAAGAAAATGTTTGTGGTTTTTCTTTTTCTTTTCTTTTGTGTTCTCTATTTTACTTTCTGCCTTAGTTTATTTTTCAATTTAATTAGCATTCATCATCCTTGACATTAACTACAATTTGTTGGGGTTTTGTTGTTGTTTTAATGTTTGCATACAATTTTGTATTTAAATATTAATTTTTGGTAATCTAATTTCTGGTAGTATTAAATTCTCCTTTCAAAGTATGTGTACATCAAAGGAATTTAAACCCACTTCTCCACTTAATTCTTTTTGTATGTTTTGATATCTGTATTAAGTACATTCTATATTTTTGAAAAGTAAAGCAACTGGATATAATATATTTCAATAAGCTTTCCATAACTTGAAATAGAATGTTGGCTGAATATATTTCTTACAAATTTTCTTTGTATGTACTTGGCAATCTGGAAAAGTACAAACAAACAAACAAACAAAAACCTATACATGTGAAATCTCTATGGAGATTGAGAGGAAAGCACCCAAACCTGATACAGATAATTCCATCATTTAAATCACATGTCATATTTAGGTCACTTTGGCCTATAATTGACCAACAAATAACACCAATAAAAATTAGAATTGTTTATATTTTTAGTGTTTATCTATCTAAACTCTAAAATCTAGCAGGCTAGTTACTCATTACCCTATGTCAGTTTTAATTAATAAGAACTGAGAAACGATAAAAAAAAACTGTTCAGTTCTCATATCTCCATTTATAAAATTAAAACTAAGGACATTTTGATAAACATGTATTAGTCAGTGGTTTTCAAAAGAAGTCATCTGAGGGCCTTAGTTCATTCATTTGCTGCATCAAGCACTGGGTACTGGAAATTTTTTAAATATACCCATTGCCTTTAATTCTTAAAATATAGTATCACAGTAAATATTATTTATGCCCCTTTTGGTAGACTAGGAGACTGAAGCATTGAGAAAAAAATGTAACTTCCGTCTTCAAAACCTGATCACATAAAGGAATGTAGTTCATAACAGACATGAAGCTTTCAAAGGTTTTCTCCCTCCAGGGGAAGACTGCAGGTTTGAAGACAGATACTGTTTAGCTTCATTAGTGGGATTTAAGGAACTGGTGCCAGGAAATAGCTTAGGGAGATGTTTGTACAGTGATCATTGCAGTGAGATCATTTGTGACCATCTGCTGACGGGGCAGCCCTTTATCTACAGGATATCTCAGGGGAAGGAAGTGAAACTTCTGGAGAGTATAGTCAGGAATTAGAAAAAAAATTAAGGCAGGAATTTGAGCAATAGTCTAGTTCATATATATACACACACACACACACATATATATATATATATATATATATATATATATATATATGAGTCTATTTGTAAGTGAAGGTAAGCTACAGTAAAAATAAAAATCTGATCACAATGCACCCAACATTTTATCTGTGAAATAAAAGAGCACTGTGTACTTTCTACCAAAGCACGGATTGGAAGGTCTGCCACAGTGAACAGCATCTTTAAGTGACACCATACGTGGGTGCTGATGACTTCCAAACAAAACTACCCATTTGGAAGCTGTAAACACACAGACATCCCTGGTTAATATACCACTGAGCTACAATGGAGCAGCCCAGTAAACCCATTCTGACCATTTGTATCTATAATTAGTTCTTATATCAGTAATGTATAAATATAAATTAATTCTTTTCCAATCACGTTATTCATGTTCTTCAACGACATTTTGTGAAGAAAACTCTATTTCTTTTTGCAGAAGAACAATTTTTTTTTTTTTACATGTGCACAAACATTATTAGTTTAATTTAACTTGGGTATTACTTCTGTCAGGTCCACTGTCTCCCACTAAGGTCTCCTTTAGTATCTTGTTTCTCTTTTCCTAATTTACGTTATTTTTTTTTTCCTCCTTTTTTATTTTTGATACTTTATATACATTTCCAATGTTTCCCCTTTTCTGAGTCTCCTCTTTGTATACCCCCCATCCCCTCCCCAACCCGCCTCTAGGAGGGAATTCCACCTCCCACCCCACCCCACCCCCATCCACCCATCCCCATTTTCCCGCCTTGATATTCCCCTTTACTGAGGCCTCTA
>CM052707.1:80206767-80264768 GCA_028551405.1 Uromys caudimaculatus | reverse complement strand
GCTGTCCCTCAGGGTCCGCTCTGGGGTGTAGAATGGAATCAGAAGGATCTTGTCCCCAGCTGTCCCTTGTTTCCTATGCCCCAAAGGTTCTGTAAAGGTCTCTCTTGATCCAGAAGTGGTGGTTTTGCCTGTGCTCAAAGGTGTGTCAGCACTTCTGGGATTCTCTGTTCACGTGGAGCCTTGTGGCCCAGGCTGAGGTTCCCAGGCACCGGTGTAAATCGGAAAGTTCACAGTTTTTCTCTCCACGGGTTCTCAGGCCCCGGATCCCTGCAGATCTGGGCGGGTCTGTGCGAGAGGTGCTGCTCCCCTCAACCCCACTCATGACCCTTCCAAGTTCCTGTGAGGTTACCTTTCTAAGGCAATCGTTGGCTACCGACTCCTGGCGTCCCAGGCAGAGGTTTCCCCTTTCTATGGCGCTCGTTGGCTACCGACTCCTGGCGTCCCAGGCAGAGGTTTCCCCCTGCAAGTGAGATCGGGAAGTTTTGGAGTCTTTCTGTTCCCGGGTTCTCAGGCCCCGGATCCCGGCAGATCCGGGCGGGTCTGGGCGAGAGGTGCTGCTCCCCTCAACCCCACTCACGGTCCTTCCAAGTTCCTAAGAGGTTTCCTTTCTACGGTGCTCCTTGGCTACCGACTCCTCGCAGAAGAACAATTTTGAGATTGGATTGACCTGATTACACAGCTGATATGGCAGTGAAATCTCTGTGTGCCCCGCTACTGAGGTATTGAAACTCACAGAAGGAGAAAGTACATTCTGAGTGTAAGTATATACATGGGCAATACTCAAGCACCTCACAAAGACACATTCAAATATGAATGCACAAAACCAATGAGAATAATTTGTGTTGTCAATGAACTCTTTAACTGCATTCCACTCGGCATCTCCCTCCTTATGTTTTAGTCATGACAGTTAATGCTTAACCGACTCTCTTTGATAGAGATGCATTATAAATCAGCATTAATCAAGTTCAAGTTGCTAAAGCTCTTTTTGCTGAGGAACGCATGGTACCACGCTGATGGCCCTTGATTAATTTAATTACGCACCATGTATCTTTCATGTATTTTTTTAATAAAACTGTCTTTTAGAACATTCACAGTGTAAAATAATCCCATTTAAATGCAGACCATAACTTACAAACAGCAACAGCAAGAACAGCAACAAAATACTTCAGGCATATTGACAGCAACGTCTTGTATACTATGCCACAAATAATCTTATGTATGTTCAGACAATATTAACATTTGACAGCCTTTTTTTTTCAGTAGAGACACAACAATTGTTACATAATCTGAAAGAAAGGTCTTAATATTTTACCTGCTGCAACATTTTCAGAAGACAATGAAAGCAACAACCCTGAAGTCTGAAGTGAAGAAGTATATTTAAAAAGTAGTAGAGAAGTTCATAATGGGTAAGAAGTAAATATGTACTCTAGCTATAATGTAAATGAAGAAAAAATCAACACCCACTCAGAGATGTTTTGTTATCAAATATGGATTCCATTTAAAAGAATGTAATCTCAAAAACATAGAAATTAGATGTTTCTCTGAATTAGCTGTCATTACAAAAATAGTGTGTTCTTTTGTAGTTTAAAGTATATTTTAATAAATATAAAGTATAGGCCGGGCAGTGGTGGCACATGCCTTTAATCCCAGCACTCAGGAGGCAGAGGCAGGTGGATTTCTGAGTTCGAGGCCAGCCTGGTCTACAGAGTGAGTTCCAGGACAGCCAGGGCTACACAGAGAAACCCTGTCTCGAAAAAACCAAAAAAAAAAAAAAACCAAAAACAAAAACAAATAAAGCATATATATATATATATATATATATATATATATATATATATATACTATACTAAATATATATACTACATAACTATATATAAATACTATCTATACTAAATTATATATTATAAGTATAAATAATAGAAGTTATGAAAAAATTATAGCAAGACATAAAAAGTAGAACCAAATTTACTTTCTTTTGATGATAATTTCTTTGATGTAATAAAAGCATGGGACTGCAACCTAACATTAAATTATAGATAGATAGATAGATAGATAGATAGATAGATAGATAGATAGATAGATAGATGGATAGATATCTGTGTGTGTGTGTGTGTGTGTGTGTGTATGTGTGTGTTTGTGTTTGTTTGTGTGTGTGTGTGTGTGTGGGGACAGAGTCTTGTTGTGTAACCTAAGCTGGTCTTTTAATTTGGAGATACATCCTCGGGTCACATAAATGCAGGAGTGACTGAATTGAGTCACCTTGTTCAGCATGACATTTTTATATTACCTGTAACAGATTACTTTGAAAGCTGCAATTTTAACTTTTGATTATTTTATTGTATCATTTTCATTGTTTGGGCTGTGTTTATGATTTTCAATTCTTTGTTTTCATTTATTTTCCAGAAACCCAATTGCAATCAGTACACAGTAAATCCCTGCTGTGTGATGCTATTGTATTTACCTTTGCTATACTATGGCCCTGGCCCAACTATAGTCTGTTTTATGGTTTTAAAGTTATGTTATTATTTATTGTCAGGATTTCTAAAACCATCATCCAATTTTCTATTTCTTCTTACACCAAAGAGATGTTTGGCGGCTCATTGAATCTTTAAAGTCACCCTGGATTAGTGAAGATTCCACCCATCAAGGCATGGCTCTTTCAGACTCCCCAGCTGGCTTCAGCTCCCAAACCTACTGATTCCGCAGGTGGTTCCTCTGAATTTTAAGAACTCCTTCATAGAGAGCAGCTCAGGTGGCTCATACAGCACTCTGAAACCTACAAGAGTAAGAAATCTCAGAAAATCTGAACTACTCACAAGGCTCATATTAGAAGTGATAGAAGCAGTGAGCAGTGGTTGGTAGAGAAAAGACCCTTAGTGAAGTATCTGCTTTCTGGGATGAATTTTGTTGTTGTTGTTGTTGTTGTTGTTGTTGTTAACTTATGTTGTTCTTTTTTTAATTTTTCATTTATTCACTTCACATCCTGCTAGCTGCCCCCCTTCAGTCACCCCCTCCCACAATCCTTCCATCCTTCCTCTATCTTCCCTCCTCTTCTCTACTGAGTGGGCAAGGACCCCCTAAGTATCCCCCACCCAGGCACTTCAAGTCTCTGCTATGCTAGGTGCTTCCTCTCCCACTGAGGCAGCCCAGCTAGTAAAACATATTATTCAGATAGGCAACAGCTTTGGAGATAACCCCCACTCCAATTGTTCGAGGTCCACAGGAAGGACAAGTTGTATGTCTGTTACATACGTGCCGGGAAGTCTAGGTCCAACCTCTGCATGTTCTTTATTTGGTGGTTCAGTCTCTGAGAGCCCCAAGTTTCCAGGTTAGTTGACTCTATTGATCTTCCTGTTGAGTTCCTATCGCCTTCGGGGCACAATCCTTCCTTCTGTTCTACCATAAGAGTCCCCAAGCTTCAACCCCTGTTTGGCTGTGAGTGTCTGCATCTGTCTGAATCAGCTGCTGGGTGGAGACTCTCAGAGGGCAGCCAAGCTAGCTAGACTCCTGTGTACAAGTAGGACAGAGTATCGTTAATAACTTCTGGAATTGGTGCTTGTCCATGGAATAGGTCTCATTCGGGGCTGGTTATTGTTTGGCCATTCTCTCAGTCTCTGCTCCATCTTTGTCCCTTCATTTCTTGTAGACAGGACAAATTTTTGTCGAGAGTTTTGTAGGTGGGCTGGTGTCTCTATGGCTCCACTGGGGTTCCTGCCTGGCTACAGGAGGTGGCCTCTTCAGGTTTGATATCCCCATTGTTGTAAGTCACAGCTAAGATCACCCCCATTGATTTTTGGGTACCTTCCTTATCCCAGGTCTCATCCCTACCACTGTAAGCTGAAGATTTCCACTAATTCTCATGGCCCTCTGGCCATCTCTTCTGTCCCTACCTACACCTGATCTTGATTAAAAGCCACAATAAAGTAATTTTTCCCAATCTACATTTGGATAGAACTATTTCTTTGATTTGTTGCCAATACCCTATCTGAATAGAAAAAGTACCTCTAAATAGAGTCGCATGTATTTCTCTTCCCAGGAAAAGTCACCAACACTTCTGTGTTGTTTAGTCTTGATTGTCACATGGGATTTAGAGTCACCATGGAAACAAGTCCCTAGGAAAGACCAGGAGAGATTATCTAATTAGATTAATTAAGGCAGGAAGACCCACCCAAAATGAGTGTGCCAGGAGTTAGAGTATTAGAATGCCTATAAAAATTTTTAAAGTAAACAGGAAAAGCTCTCTGCTTCCTAGGGTAAGATGCAGTGGGACCAGATGCCTCAAGCTCTTACTTGCTTGACATTCCAATCATAATGCACTGTGCCCTGCAAGGGTGAGCCACTGTAAGCCCTTCCTTTTTTATCTTTGTACAATCATATATTTTGCTAAAGCTGTAGGACAAGTAGTTGTTACTACAGGAAACTGCCTTGATATTTGCTGATGCTGATTTGCAGCCTGTAGAGGGTGGTCTTTTTGTGTGTTCTTTTCTTTAAGATTTATTTATTTTTATTAGTTCTTGGAGAATTTTGCATGTGTGTGTGTGTGTGTGTGTGTGTGTGTGTGTGTGTGTGTGTGTATGTATATGTATATATAACAAGCCCTCTCAGTAAAGCTTAGAGAGCACTGTAAGACACTGTAAAAGCCAAGGAAACTGCCTTCCTGACACAAGTATGTCCCTGCCCATGTGGACTCACAGCAATCTTAATAGTATGCACACACCCCATGCAAGTCAGCCCAAATTGTAGCATGGAGATAGGAGGTAGCCATAAATCCTATCCCTAACAGAGAGAAGCTGTTGGCCACTGAGAGTTGCCCAGAGAAGAGGGAGTTGTTATTCTTTAAGAGTATTACCCCATTAAGCCGACTTTTCTATAGCAGAAGACTGCACATACAAGAAAATACAGGCAGCACAAACTGAACTTGATGAGTGAATTAAAAAAGTAGACCCTAAGCTCAGTATGTAAGAAAGATAAGGAGATGGATCTGGGAAGAATTGGGGTAGGGGTGAATATGATCAAAAAATCCGTTTTATCCCAGTGAGAATGACTAAGATCCAAAAATTATATATGATGGCAAATGTCGCAATGGATGTAAGTAAATAAGAAATTAGTTCACTGTTGGTAAAAGTGAAAATTACTGCAGCTGCTATGAAAATTGGTGTAGAGATACCTCAGAAAGCTAGAAATAGAACTACTACATGATCCCATTAAGCTACTATTGGGTATAATTCAAAGGATTCTATTGTCTACTATTGATATAGCTGTTCCTCCATCTACATGAATGCTCTATTCACAATAGCCAGAAAATGGAATCTACATAGATGTCCATCAATGGATGATTTGAAAATGAAAATGTGCTATACACACAGTGGAATATTATTTAACTCTAATGAAAAATTAAAATTTGAAATTTATGTATTTATAATGCACATACTCATGGGAAATACATGTAGTTGGGTCAAACATTCTGAGCAAGATAATCCAGACCAAGAAAAACAAATGTCATATGTTTTTACTGATTTTGAAAGATGCTAGCTTTGAATCTTCAGATACTTAAATTTTGTTTGTAATACCCACTGAGATCAGGAATTAGTAAGGGGCCATTGAGGTGATTGGATATCCAAGTAGGGTATTTATAAAGCAGTACTATAAAGGTTTAAAGTGGTTTAATGGAATGGAGAGTGTTAAACTGGTGTGTGAATGGGAAAGAGCTGTTTACAGATATTGGAAGTCATAAATCACAGTAAGGACTATTGGAAAAATTCACATACATGTTAATCCCAATAGAGATTGATAAGATCCAGAATTACCTAGGAGATGGAACTCGCAGTATTCTTGTTGATAGTTATCTTGATTGGTTTGAAATGGAAGACCCATGCACAGGAGTTGCCACCATTTCCTGGATTTCAGTCCTACATTTAAAGGAGTAGGTGAGCTGAGACGCATTTATTCACTCTCTACTTCCTGATTGTGGATGGCATCTGATCAGTTATCTCAACGTCCTTATGTTTATATTCTGTGACTATGTGAGCTATCATCAATCTCAGACTATGTGCCAAGTAAGCCCTTTCTCCTCTTATAGCACTTTGGTCTAGGTGTTTTTATTTTAGCACAGTGACAGCAATGTTAAGTAGACATGGTTTATTTGAAACTTCCCTGGTCTAGTCTTGCTTACTTTCTTATCTTCAGTGACAGATTTCTCTTGGTGTGTATGTATTTGTCCATTTTATCAAATGAGCATTGCAAATTTTTTGTCTTCTTAGCAGTCTTCTTTGCAATCTTTCTTATTATGGTGTCCTTAGTCAGTGTGGAATGAAACTTTTCTATCAGGCCTTCTGCAAGGGAGTGCGCTGTTTTAACTTGTTAATAAACGTGCAAATCCATAATCCTACATATCGGAGTAAACAGAGAAAATTGCCATGTATAGAAAGATTTTTTTCATCAAACATTTCTCAAATAAATTCTTCATTCTGTCCTATAGTCGTTCAAGAGGATTATTATGAAACATATCCTCTAATACATAATTAGTACCAAGGAGATTAACCCTAGAGTCAGCTATCTTCTCTAAGGGTTTTACATAAAATATCCTCCTTTGATCTTGGCTGTCACCTGGACTAGATATAGGTTCAATGAAAAAATAAGCCAGTAGACACACTAGTAAGTAGTTCCTAATCAGATTATTTGAAGTGTGTAGAGCCATCATAAAGGTGTAAGAGGAAAAAAAACTTTACTTTTAATTTTTCTGTGTATATATTATTCAAGCAAGTTCATCTACTGTGCTAGCACCTTGCTGTAGTGTTCGTTTATTCTGATTCTGCTGATGGCCCTATGCTATCATCCTTTACTGACATCCAAACACTTCTTCAACCTTCCAAATTGGACTGAAGAACAGTGGCTCTACAGGTATTATTCAGGCTTTCATTGCCATAATGGAACTGCTGAGGTACCTTCCCTTGTGGACTGAGCACCCTTTTAGTTCTAAATCTCTTCATTGTGAAGACAGACATTATTAGACTACTCAGACAGTGTTTCGTAAGCTAATTTAATAGACCAGCTTAGTGAGATATTCATCTTATCCATTCTGTTCTTGAGAACCTTGATGGGTACACTCCCCCAATCTCTCCGTCCCAACACACACACACACACATAACATACCTATTCTGGGAATCTTTAAGAACTAAGGAAGACTGAGAAACTCATTGTTAAGAAGTAAGTAACTAAGGAATGTCAACTTTTTGTTTCCTAGACTATACCATAGTAGCCTACTGATGTGTTCTGACTCCCTGTGCCTAATCTAAAATGCATTCTGAGAAAAGCACTTTCTGGGAGAAATACCAGGTACTCTATGGAAAGTTAAATCAGTTAAATCTCAACTACCCTACGATGAGATTCTTTGAATAGTATTATGTATCTTCAAAGTCAGCAAAAGATGAAAAGTTTGCTAAGCCAGAGTTCATGATGTGATTCATTCATTAAGTCAAAATAATGCTTTATTGCACCAAAAGAGTTGAAGTTTTCCTTTTGGCTGTCTTGTAACTTATCAGTCAGTGGAATTTTTTCATATTCTCAGCAAAAATTATGTACATCCTTTTGGTTGAATTCAATGCAATGAAGATTAAAATGGTCATCTAGCACAAGTGGAAGCTCTGATCATTTCTACTGGCTGCTTTTCAATTGACTATACTCATTCAAAAACTTCAATCTGTTTTTCATTCATTTCAATGTTAATGTGCACCACTGTGGTTCCCACTTTGAAGTCAATGGGAAAACCTTTGTGTGGAAGATGCCTGAAGCGTATAAAAGCACTGAAGTTCCTTTTCAAGTGAATGTAAATCAATTTGGGCACTTTAAGGAATTTTGGTAGTCCCCCCTTCTTTACTTTTATAATGAAAAAATAATGCCTTTAAATGTATTTTAGCACATCTAGCCAAGGCTGTGAGCATGATGAAGCTGTCTTGGATTTTGTTTAAAAATAAAATATGACATTATTTTGCTATACAAATGGTAATTTGAAACAATTATCAATTTCACAGCTAGATTTAAGCATTTACTTTCTTTTTCATTGCTACCTTCAATTGTCATCATGAGTAATTTGGTTAAGTACCCAGACACATTTTCAGTGAAAAACATGAATAAGAGAGAGTAGACATTATTTTATCCTGTTGCTATTCTGGCTCACTGCAATTATCAGAAATACAAAGATAACAGTGCATCAAGGCTAAGCTTAATTTACTCAGTTACTAACAGAAATGGATGTAATCATCATGTCTAAAGCAAAATTAAAATTAATACGAAATATATAAAAGTTATACATGTAATTCATGCAGAATACTAACATTATCATTACATTTGACATTGTAGCACAACTCCTGCTAAGGATGGTTAAGAAGTTATTCTGTTACCTTATGAATATTTGATAAATTACTGTTTTATATTGGCTCAGAATATTTCTTTTTCAGAGTAGCATTAAGTAAGAAAGAAGTCTATGATATTTAAAGCCCAAAGAACCCCAAGAGAAAAGGAAACCAGCACTCTGCTGAGCACTGACTCTCCTGTAGCCATTTCCATATGCCAAGCACACCATCTGTGCTCAATTGCTTGCTATTTTGTAATGTCAGCATCTGCTTGTAAGAAAATACATGCCTGCATATATTAAAGACTTGCCTTCCATACAAGAATCTGACTTCTTTATGTCATTCCACATGTAGCTCATCCTTCATCTCCTTTTGGTCTTTTCTGGGGTTTGAAAGTTAAATCATAGAGAACATGAGAGAAGCAGTCCTATAAATCTGTGTTCCACTGCATGAGACAAGACATAAGGAATTAAATTGATGAAACCCTTATTCGTTCCATCACATACACACTTAAATTTTATGTAAGTAGTCTGGACATGTCAGTGAGCTTTAACTAAAAAATTCTAGAGACAACTCAATTATATCCCCTACTTATTTGATTAGGAGAGATCAACTCCATACAATGCTTCTGAAAAACTTTTAATTTTTTATTTAGTTTTTAATTTGTATACTTGTGTTAGCTTGTGTGTATGTGTGTGTGTGTGTGTGTGTGTGTGTGTGTGTGTGTAGGGGGGTTGTTCATGCTAAATTGAACTTGAAGGTTAGAGGTTAAATTTTGGCAGTCAGCTTGCTTGTTCTACTTCATGGAGTTTAGGGATCAAACTTAGGTCTCCAGCCTGGATGAAAAGCACCTTTTCCTGCTAAGCTGTCTCACTGACCCCAATGTCTCTCTTTCAATCAAGGAAAATATGAATTTCATTATAGACATAAAACCAAATCTGATCTCAACTGGAACGAATCCCCCACCTTGTCTACATACAGTAACTAGGCATATGTTATATATTTACATTTTTCCCAGTTTGCTTAAAATTATTTTTGTTTTTGTAACTATTATAAATGCAATAGTTCCTAATCAAAGTTGACTTAAAATAAAAATCAAAAACATACTTTTAGTTTTATTTGTCAAAAACATTTTTTCAGAGACAATCATTTTTATGTTTTACTTATTTTTTAATTCATTCAATAATAAAAAAATAGAAATCTTAATGCTTTTTTTCCTAAACTAATGTAGACATCCATTATCCATTAATTTCTTATCATATTAAAAAGTGTGGTCATCTTATTTCAAGAATGCCTTTCCATTATCTATGAACTTTAGCTAGTGATTTCAAAATGTATATTAAATTAGTAAATAAGCACTTAATCTATTTGGATATATACATACAGTTTCTAGTTCTAGAACTACTATCTTTAATGTTGTTATCTACTGTTGAATATCTTGTCAGCAATATATAATGTATTTTTTTTAGTTTTCTGTATACCTTGTTATTTCTTTCTAGATATAACAAAATGTCAAAAATATATGCATGATTTCCATTTGCCAAAATGTATATTTCTTATATAGAGATTGTTTTTGAAAATGTTTCTTCTGAACGGTTGTTGTATTTTTCAATACTGATGACCGGCATAATGAGATTTAGTATGTCCATGGATAGAAACGTCTCTGCTTGTCAGGACATGCAGTCAGATTGAATGCACTAATAAGGAAAGAAGTCAAAAGTTTCCCCTTGGTGTCATTCACCCAAAGGCAAGCCCAGACTTGAATTCTCTAATTCATGAACCCCTGTCTTCTATCTACTGTATTTCCACTATGTGAGTCTGAATCTGTGCCTCTGTGAATGCTGTCTTTTGAATCTCTGTCTCTCTCTGTCTGTCTGCTGGGTAACTTTGTATGTCTCTGTATCTCTCAGTTGCTGACTGCCTGTGTCTATCTGTCATTAACAAAGTGCTTTTCACTGTCTTTTTTGAACAGTAATCAAACATCACATGGAGACGAAATAAAGGATATTTTATAGAAACTTTAGCAGAGTTTTATGAAGGATTAAATCACTGACTCCAACAGACTCCAACTGACCTGGATAACAAACAGTAGTACAAACATCAGTGCTTATCAAGTAATGTCTAAATGTCTTATCCAACAAGTAATGTCTAAATGTCTTATCCAACATTTATGGTAGACATTCATTTTGTAAGATTGGTTTTAACCTCTATTTGTTGCTTCCAGGTAATGATTATTATAACTTGCAAGTTTTACTCTGGGTCAGAGACAGAGATGAGTAAATTATTTGAGATTAGAGCTATGTATTATTTTAGGCAACAAAAGTTGATTACATGTAGAACCAAGGCAAGTAAGATTGTTACATTGCTCTCTTAAAGGTGAGTCAAACAAAAAGCTTAGTAAACAACAGGCGAGCAATTTTAAGTCTTAAGTAACTTTGAGGAATATTACTTTGACTCTGAGGTCCAATAAAACGTTTACTCTCTTAGAATGTAAGAGATATTTTTGTAGCCTTCAACACCAAAGAGGGCATTTCTAGATTAGCCTAATTGACATGGGAACATCCATACTTCTTAAGGGTGGCACCACTGCATAGACTTGTTTCCTGAACTAAATAAAAGAAGGAATTTGCACAGTTCTATTCTCTGCTCTCGGCTTCCTAGTTGTAAATGCAATGTAAGCAGATGTTTAACCTCAGGCTGCCATGACTTTTCTGCTATGATGGGCAGTAATCGTGAACTATTATCAAAACTACATCTTTCTTCTTTCCTTAAATATTTTTTTTTAGGTATTTCACCACTGCAAGAACACAAGTAACTTAAAAAGTGGTCCAATGTGGCTGACATAAAGGTGTTACTGTAATTCTTCACCTAACCCTAGATCCCTGGACAATGGTTCTGAATGGATCATTTGTCTTCTAAAACTTTAGTAAGATTCCTCATGAGTTACCTCATTTGTGATATGTATTATGAGCCATTAATAGCTTCTTAAGTGTTTAGAAATACAAAACGTTGAGAGTGTTCTCTTAGGTAAAGGAAGAAAAATCACAAACTTGGAAATTGGCAATGTATTTGGAATGTCTTTTTCATGCATTGTTAAGCGTCACTATGCAATACCTTTAGTAGCTTTCTGAGCTAAGGAAGTGTGCTCTTTTAATTTTCACTGGCTAAAACATTTTATTTATGTATCATAATTTTGTTATGCTAGAAATGGAGTTAGACATTCAAATTGTCTTTTTTCTCAGCTGGCCATGTATCCTAGTGGTAAATATTGCTAACTGATTAGAAGTCCTGGGTTCAGTCCTAAGGATGAAAAAGAAATACGATTGTACCCTTTTCAAAGCACATGAAATGAATTTGTCCAAGAGAGATGCAATTGATTTCTCTTTTGAAGACAATTAAATTTCTCCGATTAAGTAGTAATTTAGCATATTGTACAAATAAGAGTTTGTTATTATGCAAATATAAATTAAAATTTTCTCAGAAAGTCATTTTGACATTAAAAGTAGAAATGACTTAACTGTTCCTAAAAGTCAAATTTTAATTCATTTGTAATATTTCTGTTTGGAAACGTTTTAGTCTCAGACTAGATTGGAAGTTGTACAAATCATGTTTATCACATTATGTATTGATTGACAGCAAATCAGAAAACATTTTTAATTACCTTTGTATATGACCTTTATATTCTCTTTTTCTCAACTTAGTGTTTTAGCATTAATTATATACTTTCAGAATCTATTAGATAATAGTAACTATGTCAGCCTGAAAATTTGGATTTTTCTCTAAAATAATTAATGGTGATGATAAGTATAAACATTAATAGTATACTGCTTTTTCATTTTTTCATGTGACCATATTCTGAATTTCAAGGTTTAATCATTTTCTATGGAATATTTCTGTTTCAACAGGAATGTTATCCCTAATAATGATGAGGATAGCAACTGGGCAAAAAGATAAATTAGAGATAGACTCAGCCCTGAGAGAGAACTTGGATGACATATAAAAACACATAAAATTGCTCATTTTTAGTTTCAGTTTATGAAAAGAAAAGTGATCAGAACCATACTTATTAAACGAGTTGTGAAGTGAAACAGGATGAGATTTCTCTGCATAATCTACCATAATTTTTCTTTAACATAATTTTTCTTTATTGTTCATTCAGTTCTTAAACATGAATATTAGACATGTATTTCAATCTATTGAGATTTATTCCTGATATCCTTATTCTACCTCCAAAAAACAGTCACTATTTGATATCAAGCTTTTACTCTGTCTTCCTACGCTGAGCCCCAACATTTGCTGAGCACTCTCTGCACTTACATCAGCTTTGTGCGTCACTAATGACACGAACACAAAACTACCTCAATGCACAGGCTCATTTTCAACATTTCTAAGATGTGGGAGTAATTCTCAACTTCCAAGACAGTAGCTTTATTATAGACATAATGGCATTGTATTAACACATGACCAAACTCATTATGGATTCCACAGAGTGAAGAGCAAAAGAATACCAATAATCAATTTTATTTTCATAAACATTTCCAGTAAAAATACAGCATCAGAAACAAAAGTGCTAACTGAGGCATAAATAGAAAGCTTTCCTTCAATTAATACAAATACTGAGGTCACATAAATAATTTATGTCCACAGAATGATTTTTGTACCAATGGTTTGGGCCTAAAATAAAGGTAAAGGGTAAGATGCTTAGAAATTATCTTCCCTAAAATGTAATTTTTAAAGTAAGAGTATATTGTTATCTCTTTTTCTAAATATAATTCTATATCAATGCCATACTTTTAATTTCTTAAATGAGTCTAAATTTTATTCTTAAGTCCATCAGGATTTCTTGCAGTGTATTTGCTGAGAACAGTTAATTCAAATAACATTAACTGGTAGATGATATTGATTTTAAATTAAAATTAATTTGAAAAATTCACTGTTCTCACTTTAAGGGAAGCTCAAAGTTAATTCTGGACTATAAGATTTAACAAAGTGAAATGTTTATGTTGAAGATATATAAGCCTTGATTTAGTGAACAGTAGTTGTTTAAGACTTTGAGTTTAAAAAGAAAATAAAGAGCCGGTTTTCATAGGAAAAGAACAGAAAAAGCTATTAGTGGCCCTTTCAAGGTCACAGTGATAGTAACAGTAACATTTCCAAATGAAGTTACTTGTGTCTCACAGAGTGATGACTTACCTAGTAAATATAATTTCCAATAATGTCAGTACCGGGGAACCAAACAAAGCTGGAAGAGAGTGTCAGATCTGCTCTCATGGCTGTTAAAAATCATTGAAAACCATTTGTGCAGACTACGTGCTTTCTTGCAATGAAACTAAGGCACTCCAATGACATTTTAATGAATATGTAATTATATATATATATCATGTATATATTCACATTTATACATATATGTACAGCTACAGTGATAACAGAGAAACTAATTTATAGGCAATTTTATCCTGTTTTCCCCCAGTAGGCTGTTTTGATCGACAGCAGTGCTGGGTGGTTCAATTATGTGAAAACTGGGTTTGCAAATGGTTAAAGGAATAGGTTTGTCTTTGTCAGCGGTGTGTCACTGGGGTCAACTTTTATAGTTTAAAAACTACTGTACTCCCAATCCCAGTGTGCCCTCTCTACCTCTTGTTTGTGGTTCAAGATGTGAACTCTCAACTACTACTCCAACTGTCTATCACCATGTGTTCATGCTTGCACCATCCACTTCAACTCTCTGGAAATGCAATCCTAATTAAACTATCTCTTTGATAAGCTGGCTTGGTCATTGTGTCTTATGACAGCCATAGATTTCTAACTGAGACATCCACTTCAACATCATATGAACATATTCATTTAAAATAACTTTAAGCTTGATATTGAACATAATATTTCAGTCAGCATGTGTTTTATTATTTAATTATTTTCATACATATGAATTAATACCTAATCATATTGTATAAAAGTTTAAAATGCCACCTGCACTATATTAGTAAATCTGTTATCAAATAACAGTTAATGTGAAATTTTAGGGCTTTCACGAAAGATCGTAACTTTTTTGAATTATTTTAAATTTATCCACAGCTATACACGAGACTGTCTCTTCCCTTATGAATGCATCAGTATTTAGAGCCAGTATAAACAATCTCATTTCATTTTCTGAAGGACTTGTTGTTGGGTGTTGCATAATGGGGAACAAGACTGAACCTTTAAGGGGAATGGCTGAGGGGAAGGTAGCTTGTTCATTGGTATGAAGCCCATACTGGTAATATTGAGATGCTGGCTTTTACCTTTAAGTTTCACATCCAAGCTGTCATTAATTGAACACTGTTCATCCATTCTGTGCTCCATGGGCACTACCAAAACATAAACTCAAAAGCAATTAAAAAAAAATGGCCATGGGTAGAATTCTGTGAATGAGATAAAACAAACTACTTTTCCCCTTCCAGTTTGATTATCTTACATACTTTGTCACAACAGTGAAAAAATGACTTTAAAAAAAAAAGAAAAATGAATACACATAATAGTTAGATGTCTAAATGGATAGACTTCAGTAAAGACTCCAGAACAATGATCTCTTTGGAATAAATAATTTTTTGGTTTTACCTATTACTACTTAGCTAAAGACTGCTTCAGAGGCCTTCTTTCTTCTGACTATTTCAAGTTGATGAAATACTAGCAGGTTGCTAATTTAAGCCCTTTCATATAACTTTTATTCTTTTCTAGGATGAAATTTAGACATACAGGTGGCAGTGAAATTAAATGTTAGGGGTCAATATGTGGGAATATCTACTGAGGATGACTGAGTATCAGCCTAAAAATAGTTCATCAGGATGCTGGTGAATGTGGAGACCCCACAATATCTCTAAATTGCATGCCAAAATAACCATGAATCATTTCAATCTTCTGAGCTTGATCTTTCTGTTACAACAATAACCAGATTACAAGGAGAGAAAATGGGAAAAAGTTGACAGGATGTACTTGCTAGTTTTATGTCAACGTGACCCCAAGCTAGAGTCATCAAAGAGGAGGGAGTTTCAACTGAGAAAATGCTTCCATAAGGTCTGACCGTATTAGGGCATTTTCTTACTTAGTGATTGATTTAGGAGTGCCTAGTGCATTATGAGTGGGGCTACCTCGGGGCTTATGGTTCTGAGTTCTATAAAAAATGAAAGTAGAGCAGATCATGAAAGCAGAACACCATTATGGGCTCTGCTCCTGACTCCAGGTTCATGCCATGTTTGAGTTTCTGTCCTGATTTCCTTCAAAGGTAAGCTGTGAAAGAATAAACCAAATAAATACATCTCCCTCAGCCCCATGCAAGTTGCTCTGGTCATGGTGTTTCATCACAGCAATAACAGCCATGTGGAATGCCAGTATACTGTGAGAGTTGATCAGTTTTTACATTCTAAATCCATTAATATTTTATACCACAGTTCATTATTTATTTCAATGTTTATGGGGAAAACGTTTTTAACACTTTATTTAATGATAAAAATTCACTTAAATTTGTGATGTGTATATTTTCAGAAAAACAGAGAGACATACAGACATACAAACATACACAGAGACAGAGAGACAGAGACAGAGATGGTGGGGGAGAATATGTGCATGGCACATATTTTGTGTGGACCCACAGAAACCAGAATAGGGTATCAAATTCCTAAAGCTAGAGTTTGAAGTGGTTGGAGGCCATCTGAAGTAAATGCTACCAACCTAACTCAGATCATCTGGAAGAGCATGAATGCCTTCCATAAATGCCTTTAACCTCTGAGCCATCTCTCCAGATCCCATTTTTTTTTTACATTTATTTTGCCACCTGATTCTTCCAGATGAAATGTGAAATCATTTTGTCAAGCTCTCATCATCTTTAGCTAAAAGTGTGAGTTGTGTAGTGTTGATGTCAGCTTCTAATATTGTCTTCCTATTCAGACACAGACTTTATAACTCAATTTACTCAATACTATTTGAAAATATATTAGTAATGCATCAAACTGACTACCTGTAGTTATAAATTATTTCTTGAGGATTAATGAATTTTTTGACAACTGCATATATGCACATGATGCATCCTGAATGCTTCCTTCCTTGCATATTCTAGCACTCTGTCACCATCCAGACCCTCTTCTAATTTCTTTCTAGTATTGGTTTCTTTTCATTTTGTTTCTGTTCCTCTGGTCTTGACCAGCATTGTCTGTGCAGTCATCAGATTGGAACCAACCACTGAAATCTGGTGAATTCACGGATGAGCCTATATTTTTTGCTAGGGACGTAGTAAGAATGTCTTGTGTACTGCCTGGAAGCATCACCTGTCAATAAAAAGCTGATGGCCTATTTGAAAAAGGCAGGAAATAGAAGGTGGGAGTTCCAGTAGAGAGATTGGAACTCTGGGAGTTAGTAAGGCAGGGGAGATTCACCACCTGGACTCTGAGGAAGTCAGACATATGAAACAAGGAGAGGTAATTAACCCAAGTTTATGGTCAAGCACTTATTTACAGATAAATAAGCCTCCCAACCATTATTTAGGAACTGGAACACAGTTGGACAAGCCCATGGTAGATTCATGGGTCCCTTCCCAATTAGTAACTGAGTGTTGAGAAAGTCTATCCTGTGAAGACCCAGCATAGGTAGTCATAATTATTATGAATTTATCATGACATTGCCTATATCATGTATAGAGAATGAAAATTCTTCTTCTGATCTTCCAACTCTTACATTATATCCATCCCTTCTTTAAGCTTCTCTGACTTTTAGAGAGGGTGGTGTAAATGACTTGCTTAGGGGTAAGCCCTTAGCTCTCACTGCTAGTATTTTGGAACTCAACTAATCTCTCCTTTCAGCAGCATTCTTTGCAAAGAGAATCTTCTCTAATTGGGGTTGAGTATGCCCTTTGTCTAATGTTATAGACATAGAAACTTAGAAGACAATTTGACATTATATGTATTAAGCTAATCATGAGTCGTAGTTTCTCTCATCTAACTTCAAACCTTCCTAGGCCTGAGTTTGTGACCAAGTATAGTACCAGACATGTGTTCCCTTTTGTATTGCACACCACAGATCTGGTCAAAGAGAAATACTTATCTCATAATTGTCATGCCACTATTGCACATGTGGTACATGTTGTCTAGCGAACTGGTGGAGATGTTCATAGTATTCACAAATATATCCAAAGCCTATATAATCTTGGATTCTCCGGGTACTCCCAGCCTGATAGTCTCCCCTGCCCCACATTCCCCTACTCCTATCCCTGTTAAAAACTTTCTAACCTAGGTATTCTTTCATTTTACATGTTACTCCACTTTTCTTGGTCCTCCCTATTACCACCACTGACATTTTTGCCATTACATGGATTACATAGTGTTTTTATTCAAGTTAATTGAATAAAAAAAAGGGTCAAAACTAATCATCGACATATGAGGCAGACAACTTATTGTTTATTTCTTTGGATGAAGATTATCTTACTTAGTAGGTTTGTTTTCAAGTTTCATCCATTTTCCCTTAAATTTTATCTTTCCTCACATTATGTATATTTTGCTTAATATCTGTAGCATGCAGCAGAGTAGAGAGTAAATGTGAAGAGTGAAGAATATTACTTCTACAATTAAGTTTATATAACAATAAAGCTTGCTGTGGTACCTGGCTTATGATGCTGCTGCATCCTAATAGATCAATATTGCCCACTCTCCTTGGGAGAGTTCCTGAAGAAAGAAATAGAGATGAGCACAGAGGGTCTCTGGCTGACTTCTGGGATATAAGGTCTTCCTTCAGCAAATAGACAACCAAAACCAAGAGCCCTCAGAAGCAAGAAAATGAATTCTGTAGAATTTCATCCTGCATAATACAGGTTGGGATACCTTCTAAACATAATAAAACTCATCTTTGCTGGCATTTTAGTTGCAGCCCTTTTGACTTCCATAGGTGAAATCCATCAAAGTTACTCCTGGTGGTTTGAGTCTATCTTTTATCTAGGAGCAAGGGAAGAAAGAAATCTCCCTGATAAACTGACAGAGACAGAGAGATTTAAAAATCATTTTTTCTTAATTTTTAAAAAAATTATTTAATGAATGTTATGCATTTATTTTCTTTCTGGCTCTCTTATAATTACATTAATTTATTATATATTATACTATTTCACTGCATTAATTAATAATGTGTAAGCTTATGTTATCCAATGGAAAGTGATATATATATTTTGGAATTATTAAATTGCCTTAGATTTAAGGTTATGATTAAAAGTGATAGCATGTTTCTTATTGCGATCCAATTCAGTATGTTTTTTTAAATTTTTTATTGGTTATTTTATTTATTTACGTTTCAAATGTTATACCCCTTCCCGGTTTCCCCACCAAAATCCCCATCCCATTCCCTTCCCCCTGCTTCTGTGAGGGTGCTCCCCCACCCACCCACTCACACACTCCCACCTCACAACCCTAGCATTCCCCTATCCTTGTGCGTCAAGCCTTCACGGGACCAATGGCCTTCCCTCCCGTGATGTTTGATATATCATTGTTCAAATTCATTAGACAACAGCAATAATCTAAAGCTTTTATAACTTTTGTAAACTGTTGTTAAAATGCTTTTGTTAAATTTAATTGTTTAGAAGGGTCTAAATTTTCAGTAAACCTCCTCACATATGGAGAGAGAGATAGAGAGCGAGAGCGAGAGAGAGAGAGAGACAGAGAGACAGAGAGACAGAGAGAGCGAGAAAGAGAAGAGAAATAGCCTACTAAGCCAAGTAATTACAAAGACCTTGATTTACTCCCCAGATTCAATGTCAAAAAATATGAGTGTGATGGTGTGTCCCTGTAGTGCCTGTGTGGAGAAGTCAGGACAAGCAGATCCCTGGGGCTTGCTGGTGAGCCATGCTAGGCTAATTGGCAAATTGAGGGCAGTTAGAGACATCATCTCAAGAGGAAGTATGAATGCTGCTTGAGTAATTATTCCCAAAGTTGTCCACCACACATTTACTTAATTATATACATGTAAACATAAATAAATAAATAAATTGCAATGGAACTATTATAAGAAAATGTGTAAAGTAACAAACTAAGTTTGAATACTTATGTTGGCATAAAGAATTTGGAAGTTAATAAGAAAATGCATGTTACTTTCTTCCTTTTGCAAATTGAAACTCAAAAGGTGTTTTCCTGTAGCACTGTGTTATTACATAAGGTCTTTAAGTGCAAAGACTAATTTTGAAGAGGTTTTAACATCACAATGCTTTGTTCTTCATAATTTCACTAAAATTATACAGCTGTCACAAAGTCATGGTCTGTGAACCATAACTATTACTGCAGTAATATGTGCTAAGAATACATTGGCATTTTGCCACTAGCAATCAAATGGTAGATGGCATGTTTTTCCACTGGTATCTTATTTATTTTTTCAAGTCTTTTAAATCCATACTACTGCCTTAGAAGAGATTATATATTAATAATTCTACTTGCTAAGAGTCTGATTTAATAGAAAATATTGAAGCATAAATTTCTATAAATATATTTATAAGCATACATGTCTATACACATGACTATAAAATGCATGAATGCATATAGAGTTGCCAATTAACTAATTGTGGCTTAAATCTGTTAAATGCTGCCTGTTATGTATACCTAGCTACATGCTAAATATTTATGTTGAGATTTGTACTTAATCTTTAAAGCTAGCTTATTCAAAACTAAATAAATTGTTTGTAATAGACTTGATTCAAAACACAAGTCCCACAGATCAAAACGTTAATTACTTCAGATTAAATTCCATTCATTATTAACATCTAACCTGGTTGAAATGTGCATATGTCATTTCAACCTCATCTTTTCATTCCGATATTGTCCTCACTCTTTCTTTGTTGTTAATAAGATACCATGTAGCTATGTAGGATGCTACCCTCAAATTCATAATCTGCAATCACCCTCCTTCATTCTGAAATTACAGGCATGTAGTACCACATTTAATGGTACCATATCTAGCACGCTTATTCCTTGTTAATTGGAATGCAGACAGGTGAAACCACTACAGAAATCATTGTGGAAAGTTATCCAAATTCTAAACATATGTCTATTATAGGATCCAGCTGTACCTCTATTGGTTATAACCTCAAAGGACACCACATTTTACTGTAGAGATTATCAGTTCATTCTTCTTCATTGCTTTTTCCACAACAGACAGGAAATAGAAATGGCCTAGATATCCAGCAACTGACGGGTGGATAAAAAAATGTGATACATTTACCCAATGAAATATTATAAAAGTATTAAAGAAAGTGAGTCATACATTGCACTATAATTATACTTAATTATACCTATTATTCTTTTATTAAACCATTTCAGCTACTTGTGTTGCCTTTCATCCTGGCGTATTTTCTCTATGCATTAACCACCGAAACTTGTTCTTGTTTCAATAGGAAACTAGTTAGACACTGGAGTTGCACTCATTGTTTGCATTATATCATTCACTGCTTAGTGTAACTTAAACTGATTCTCAAGCCTTATCTTTCCTAATTTTAAATATTAACCCTGACAATCAAGGCTTCCATTTTATAAAAGTTTTATAAAATATTGGGAGTAGAGAAATCTTCTGAATAGAATGTCTTAGCAGATACTAAGAATGAAGAGTTTTGCAGCTGGATACAGCTGTGGTTATTGTTCCCTTCAGTAGCATGCATAGTATTTTTCAACACTATGAAAACTAACTGGTAGATATAAAACTTCCAGGTCATACTAGCTTGATTTCTTCATTTTTGATGAATCAAGTATGTGGCAATAGGGCCTTACCATTAAGTTCTGCAGGATAATCAAGATCAATCTTATAACCTTTAATATTTGAGATTATATGGGACCTCACTGACTAACAACTTCAAAATATCTTATGCATATGTTCTTATACTTTATTGTGTATAGGCACACCATATAAATGAATCAGAAAAGTGAATAAGCGTTACAGGGAAATGGAATAAAAATTCAACAGTGGAACTATAATAACTGATGATAATAGATGTAATTGTGGAAGATAAACTATAGTATTTTGTGAATTAACAAAATAAAAAATATACTAAAACAATGTTTCATGTATAGATTATATAATTGAATTAAAAATCATATTGCATGAGGGAAAGACTCTTTCATATCTGATCTAACAGCCAGCAAAATCAAGCATGGTTTTATTTATTAGACAAATGATAAAACAATTCTGAGTTAATAAAATGACACAAAGAAATAGCAATAAAATAAGAAGATAATGAACAGAGTTAATCAGTCTTTTATGCTAAGTCTAGACTGTTTTCCCAAAACTGTAAAGAAGATGCAGTTGCTGAGCTGCCCTACAGAAGGCTAACTAGTTATGTGAGCCACAAACACCTTACCATTATGGACATAAGGCACTGGATAAATATCCTAATTTTCCCTTTCTTACATGTATTGGGTCATACTTGAAATTATCAAATTTTCCCCTTTTTTAAAAAAGAGATTCTTCTTTTTAATATATCCTGATTACAGTTTCTCCTCACTCTGCTCCTCCCAGCTTCTCCTCACCCCCCCCTTTGCAGCTGAGTCTACCACACATGTCTGTCTCCCATTAGAAAATAATAGGCTTCTGAGAGATAACAACAAACTATAATTCAATAGAATGCAATCATAAAACAAAACTCAGCACAACGAGGTTAGACAAGACATGGAGACAGGAGGGGAAAAAAAACCTCAATGAGCATCCGAGACCCACTCATTCACACTCTCTGGTGTTGCATGAAAATCTAACACCCCCCCCCAAAAAAAATCTAACCCAAATCTGTAAATACATATACAGAAGACCTGGTGAAGACCTGTGTAGGCCTTGTGCTTGCTGCTTCGTTCTCTATGAGTACATATGAGCTTCATTTAATTGATTAGACAGCTTTATTTCCTGCTGTCATCCACCCCAGACATTATCTGATTTTTAAAAGCTACTGACTTTGAAGACCTTCCCCTGTGTCTGCACAAGCATTTAATAGCCTCAGTGCTGACACCCATGCTAATAATAATCACTGTATAATTAGCACTTGTTTGGCTCCTGTAGGCAGGGAACTTGGAACTTCATACATAACATGTAGCATTTTTCTCACACAACTCTACATTTGGTAAATGGGAAAATTGAAATTTACAAAGACTAAATATTGCAGAATTGTATGAAAGAGCAGGACTTGAATTAAGATCTGTTTTCTCTAAAGCTTGTGGTTTTAAGTACTAAGATTTATAGTTTTACTCAAGTAAAAATGTTTACACATAAATACTGCCTACTTGATTTTTATCCCAGTTCATTTTAATTGGATTTAGTTATTGCACAAATATCACATAAAAAGCTCCAACTGACAGGGTCTGATGTACCTTGGATCCTTGTAGTAATCTCTTGCCATTGGCCACCTGGCTTTTGATAGAATACTCTGACCTTTCATTATAATAATTTCCTTCTAGAAAAAATATCTGTGACTGTACATTACATCTTTCATTGATGCTAATTAGCATTAATTATGAGATGTATAGGCTCTCATTTAGGTCTTTTCATAAAACAGATATTTATTTTCTTTGCTTTCAAACATACAGGTAATGGCTTAATGTGTGGCATATATGACCACACATTTATGCAGGTCACTACATATTTCTTTTATTTGAAAGAAAAAGGAGGAAAACAGAAACCTAGATTTATAGATAATTTCTTTACCATTGACTCAAAGTTAATACAATTAGGGGACATCCTAAGTAAAGATTATACAAATCAATCTTTTTATGACTCTCAAAGAAAATTAAGTTTTTAGCCAGCCAGGAGTTTTTAATTCAAGACAAATGAGTAAATCCTAAGAGTAGCAAACTCTGCAACATCTGTAGCTTTCCTTATCTGAATTCGTTTTACTCCATCTTATAAACCACAGTTACACCATCCTGGTAAAAAGGAGCATTTAGCATCAACTAGATGGGGCACAATGAGATTAGAGTTACTTCAAAGCCTCATTTCAGAAACTTGATATTTCTCACATTTGACCTACTCTTGTTAACATAAAAAAAATCTTAGCCACTAATATGATGGTATTAGACAACAGAGGTCTCTGAGGTGTAAACACCTCTTAAAATGCTGTGCCTTTCTAAAATAAATCCTTTGGAAATATTGTACGCTTTTCTGTATGTAACCCATTCAAAAAAGCTTGGCAGACTAAACCTGGAGGAGAACATCTAGAATGGCTTACAAGATGTGAGATGATCAAAGCCTTGTTGTTTAACTTGCCTATGGGTTTCTGGGTAGTTAAACTCAAAATATATTTGTTTAGTTAATCACTTTAAAAATTAAAGAATATTTGGATCTGAGTTTCAGAGTTTCAGACCACAATGGCATCATTCTGCTGTTTTTGCACTGTAATAAGCAGAATTTCATGGAGAAAAGGCATGGCAGACCAAAACAATTCATTTCGTCATGGCCAGGAAGAAGAGGAAATGGTAAGGGGCCGGGGTCTCAATACCTCTTTCAATAGCACATCCCATAAACTACTTCCGTCAATCAAGCTCTCCTTCCTGAGGTCTGTACCACTTTCTGATGGCTTGTTAGCCTTCTGGAGGTCATTGCAGGTAGACACTGTACCATGTGTCTCCTTTTGTGTTGATTCATAGATCTCCAAGGATGAATGGCTGTTTTCTCAATGTGCATTCTGGGAAAAATTCAAAAATTGTTTAAGAATGTAGCTACCTGACATGGTGTTAACAGATGGAACAAACGGGTTGAGCCAATACAAAGGGAGCTAAGATTGAATTTTGTATAAGTGACTTGGAAAAGTACAAATATATCTTAGGCAATCTAGAAGGCACACACATGTATGGGAAGGTTCATGTGTCCAGAAAAGACCTGTAAAGACATCAATCCTCATGTTTACCTATGGGACACTGGAAAAATGAGAGACATCAGTTTGTAGTTGTGTGTATTGACTGCCTGGACAGTCACAAAGGAGTCCATCACAACCTCAGCACCTTGGGAAAACTATGGAGACATTATAGTTGAAAGCATTAAGGAAATGTCTTTTTAGTCATTAGTTGTTCAGAAAATGTTAGCCACTACTTCAACGGCTACCCATAACAATAAATAGCTATATTATACTTTATTTAGAAAACTCATAAGGCAATCAGTAGAAACAGCAGAAAGAAGCATAGCAACAGCAGGAGGGAATATCAGTAACTAACACTTATAATCACATAACCAGAGTTGTTGCGTGATAATTTTGTTCAGTTTTCTAAAAACTTACACTTTGTAAGGAGAAATAGTATGCAAGAAATAAAAAAAAAGCAAATAGAAGCTATTCGTAAGAATGCATGTTTGCTGAGTTTGGGCAAAACTTTAATTACACAACGGCAAATGCAGTCAGATAAGTAAGCAGAATCATATCTGAAAAATTGAACTGATGCTTAGGAATTGTATGTTTTGGAATTGTATCTCAGAATAACAACAACTGGATGAAAAGTTTACTAAGGGTCACGATACTGTGATTGAGATGGCAAAAGGAAGTGTTCACAACCCCTAATATTAGGTCAATTAAACAGGCCCAAAGTGGGATCCAGCTCAAGGGGAGGTCCCAAGGCCTGACACTATTACTGAGACTACAAAAAGCTCACAAAAAGGGACATAGCATGATCAGACTCCCAAAGACCCAACGAGCAGATGAAAGAGTCAGATGCAGATATTTGCCCCCAACAGATGGACAGAAGCTGCTGACCCCTGTGATTGAATTAAGGAAAGGCTGAAAGATGCTGAGGAGGAGGGCAACCCTGTCAGAGAACCAGCAGTCTCAATTAATCTGGACCCCCAAGATCTCTCAAACACTGGACCACCAACCAGGCAGCATACACCAGCTGATATAAGGCCCCCAACACATGTACAGCAGAGGACTGATGAGTCTGTGTTCAATCAGAGATGATGCACCTAACCCTCAAGAGACTGGAGGCTCCAGGGAGTTTAGAGATCACGTGGGGTGGAGGGTGGGGGTTTGGACATCTTCGTGGAGATGGGTGGGGAAGATGTATGAGATGTAGAACAGTCGGAGGGTGGATGAAGGGGGTGAATGAAATCTGGAGTGTTGAATAAATAAATAAATAAATATGTAAAAACATTATTCATCCTGATGAACAGCAGAGATAAAAGTAAAATCGATGAGTGATCAGAAATCTGTGCCTCATAACTATGTATAACGATAGTTCCATAAAAACAAGAGAGATAATAGATCAAAAGAAAACTAATCTCATTAACAACAGATATTTAAAGGTCTGTGATCAACAACCACAAAGTAGGAAAAATTTGCAGAGATCAATAGATAGATACACAGACACTGAAACTCTAGACCAAAGGCAGATAGAAGCTTTTGAAAGCACCCAGAATAAGAAATGAGTTGTCTCAAAAACAAATGCCCATTAAGACTAGCAATATGCTTCTAGTCAGGCTCTTGATTCCAGGCAGCACTTGAAATGCACAGATGAAGGGGTTAGAGATAAAGATAATTAAATAAGAATTTTATATTGGTAGAATTATCTTTGAAATATATTCCTACATCAGGAAGTACAAACATTTTTTCATTAGTAGATTTGCAATATAAGAAATAGCATACTTGTCTAAACTGAAATGAACCAAAATATTCATTTAAATCAAATGAACAAACTACCTGCAACTTTGTTCAAAAATCAACTCAAAATGGATCAATAACCTCGATGTAAGGTCTAAACAAGCAATGAAACTTCATTTTTAATAAAAACATAGTAAACAACAATTGAAAAAAAAAACAGATATAGTCAAACTTTCTGAAGAGGACTCTAATGTCTCAGAAAACCAGAGCAAGAGTCGACTAATAGTATTGTATCAAATTTAAAGTGAGTGGCTTGGCATGAGAAACAATGAACAGAGTGAAGATACAGTCTCAGTCTACAGAATGGAAGACATTTTTTCCAAATGTTAATATGATATGATATATAAAGAATTGGGGGAAAAGACAGGGAAGAATTCAGTTAATAAGTTCACAAGGAAAGTGAAAAGATATTTGTTTCTTTACATCCTTGTATATTAGTTTTTTTACATTCAGCACGTATATGTTGGTGCACGCACATGTGTGGATCATAGCATATGCAAAGGGATCAAATGACAACCTGTTGGGAGTCAGTTCTCTTCTTCCAACTCGTATATTACAAGGATCAAACTGGAGTCGGCATGCTTGGCTGCAAGGTCCCTTTCCCCCTAAGTCATTTCATAAGACCTCTGACGAGAGAGTTTCCAAATGAACAAGTACAAATGGCTAATGCATTCATAGTAGAAACATTCCATATCCCTTCCCCTCAGGGAATTGCAAACACCGAAGTTGGCATTTCAGTGCAGGGCTCTGGGAAGATATGCCAGCAGCACTGTGAGACCACTGGTCACATCGTGTCCACAGTACGCCGTGGAAGCTAAATGAATGTGGGTGCTAGGCTAGCTTGTTCCATTTTATTCAGTCCACAACCTGAATGCTCTGAATCGTGCTACCCAAATTATGCTGGGTTTTGTCTCTTCTGTTAAACATTGCTGAAGCAATCACATAGAAATTCCTAGATGTGTTTCCATAGTGATTAGACCCTGGCAGGATGAAAAGGAAGATAAACATCATAAATGGTGAGTAATGTGCGAATATGGTAAAATCAAAGAAGAAAACCGACAACTCTTAAATGCCTTACCAAGAAAATCCACTTTTATTATTGTTATGCCTAACAGGAAGGTCGACTTATCAATTATTTCTTTGAACGATGAAATCATTGAGGGAAGGCATCAGGAGTTATTCATTACTGTCTTTTGGTCCAACACACGCATGAAAAACGTGTAATATTAAATTTCAACATCAGTGATGAATAATTTAAACACAACGTAAGTTTCTGAATGCACAGATTTTGTTGTGATTATCAATAAAGAAGCTTTTGCTGCATAATTTTTATTTAATTCCCAATGCAATTCAAGCAGTTGAAATGCTTTCTGACAACTTTTTAACTTTTTACATTAGAGTTTGCTTTAATGTGGAACTGTAAAGTCAGAAAACTTGCATTATGAAATCAAGAGACACAGATGACCATATTCTGTACCAGAATCATCAAAACTCTCATCTTTCCTCTTTTCTAATTGTCTCTCATGAACTTTGAATGACTTGAAACATCAACATTTCTCTTCTGTGCTATTTAAAGTATGTAGTACACAGAAAGCTTACAAGGTTTATTTCATTTTGTTATTGAGCTGTATACAGAATAAAGGAATATTATTTTTTATAAAACACCACCCTTAATGAATACTAATTTTAAAATGCCCTCATCAATGAAGGAAAACCTGTTAACACTGGTTGGAATATGCACTGAAAGAGAAAGTTCACTTGAGGTTATAACTTATTTTGGAGGCATAATAGTGTTAAGTGTTAAAAAATTTCTTCTCACCTCGTTATTTGTAACATTGCTCTGATCTGTTAAGTAAAAACTGAGAGTCTCATTTTTCTCAGAATAGTCAGATATCATTCATTGTTTGAAAAGAATACCCTTGTTAAACAGCTTCAAAACTAAAGGTGAAATAACTTTTATTTGTGTTACCTTTTTAAGCGCATGTGCAGACAAACATATCGTTATCAAAACTACGACCTGTAAATATGTTAGGGCCCATGGGAAAGGAAGAACTCAGAACAATTAACTGCTTCTTATCTCACTGCTTCTGTAATATAGAAGAGCATCCAGACTGGCCCATTAATCACATGACACCAGCTGAATATCGCCGTTGTGTATCTGTGATCACATTTCAGCTGGATTCCCACAGACTGTATAGCTCCTATTTATTACTTATCATAAGCTCTACATACTGATGTACTGAATCTATGATCCTTGGTTGAGAGATATTACTATTGTATTCACAGCTGTAGGAAGGGAACGAAGTCAGAGATATTAAATAGCATGTGCATGGCCACAAAATTAATGGAATAAGGTCATACTTTCTACAAAGTTCTAACTGGAAAATCTCTCTTTTCTTTCTTTTTTTCCTCTTCTTTTCTTTTAAGTACTATAACTTATTCCCAGCCCTACAAATTATTATGTTCACAAGACCTTCGCTAACATAATTCACTCTTCTTCTTCAGTTTACTGTAGGCAAAGTAGCTTCCTTCCTTCTTCCCTCCCTCCCTGCATCCCTCCATCTCCCTCCCTCCCTCCCTTTTTTTTTTCTTTCTAATTTGAGTAACAGGGGGTTAATCCTGTGCCTCCCATTCTAGGTAAATACTGAAGAGCTAAGCTATTCCTTAGTTTAGGAACTACATTACATGGCCCAGGTTCAACTTGAGCTCACTCTATTGTCTAGCATGGTCTTCAAAATTTAAATTCTCCTATCTCACCTTCCTGAGTGTCTGGAGTTACTGGTCTATACTACTAAAATAGAACCAATCAGAATAATTTTGTCACTATAGAAAGACTGATCTTTCTAATGTCTCATTATCCATAAAATCTAGTTACCTGCCCTTTCTGAACATTCTTGTAATTTTTTTTTTTTTTTTAAACCCAACTTAATCTTCTGCTAACTTGCATGGACTGCCTTCAGACTCCATAGTGTTTTCTCTGGTTCTAACAAAATCTGTGGTTCTGTAAGTTTTGTGGTTTGGGGGGATTGTCTGGGAAGCAAACTCAGGGGCAGTTTAATGTTACAGAGCCATGTTTACTTAGTAAGTGAATCAAGGAAACATCAGTAGGGAAGGACAGAGGAGAAAGTTATCCAGCAAGGCCTTCACCAATCCAGCTCCCCTGAGAGTCACTGAAAATTACTGGTGACTGGTATCACTCTTATGGCTGTTCCTGAGGTAATCCAGTTCAAGGCACAAGGGAGCAGAAGTATTTATACACCAGGTTGCTCCAACTAGTGGTCGGGCTGAATTGGAAGGGAATTATTAGAAAAGTACCCTGTATTATGAGCTAGCACTGTAGGTTCCCCCTCATGTAGGTGTGTTTTTTGTTGTGGTTGGTTTGTTTGCTTTAGTTTTTCAGTCCAAATGATACAGGATGCTAGAATTTGAAACCCATAAATTAATCTGTGAGGAGACGGGCACACGGCATTGACAATACATGTCCTATTTTGCTTACAAAGATTTAATGTTTGCAGTACATACTTACTTGCTTTCTATGAAAGCTCAACTTTTATTATTTTATTTTCTCTCTAGGTTTTTACTTGTCTCATGACTAAAACGTAAATTTTTTTTAAACATCTGTTCATCCCTTTTCACAACTTTCATCCTGGCAAGCAAATAGTTTCGATTAAGTTAGAACAGATGATTCTTCATTCCTCCTCAGTATAGAGCCTTTTTTCTCTATCTCGGGATACTGACGCGTTAAATTGCCATCTCATGCTCACTCCCTCTATATATCTGACACTTCAGAGTGTCCAAAATCAGCAAATAATCTTCCTGAGGAAAACTTCATTCACTACATACAACTACTTCTGTGCCCTATTGTGCTGAACTGTCAGGACAGTCCTTTATCATCTTTAACCCTTCAACTCCCTTGCCTCAACAACCAGGCAGCTCCACTGTTCTGTCAGTGCTCAGCCATGATAACTTCTCCTCTGTTTCTTCTTCAATTTCCAGCTATCACTTTCATTCTTATCTAAGTTTTGCCTGTGCTTGACTCAGGCTCTTTCAACAATCTCCTGGCTCTCATTTCTCATCTTCATGTCAGCTGTAGTTACATCGATTTTCTAACAATACAACTCTCATCATGTCTCTTTTCCACTCAAAAGTCCTTATTTCTTACAGAATACTGCTGTAATTGAAAGAACATGTTCTTCAGGTCAAAGAAAACTGGTCTAAATTTCTATTTGACCTCTTCTGACCTGCAGATAATTGATAAAACTGTTAGACTTTGTGAGCACCAATCTCCTCATCTATAAACTAAGAGTAATCATACTACATTGCTACTTTATTGAGAAATAAAGCAATATATTTCATGTACTGCAAATTAACAACTCTATGTCAGGCATGCCACAGGCATTCAATAAGCACATTGGTTTCCTTCATTGTTTTGCAAGATTAATTAATTGTTTTAGCATCAAAAGTCCTGCAGAATCCATAGGTATAATATATAGTTTACTATACAAATTAAATAAAATAGTATTTAAAAATACACAGGTACAAAACCACAGATATACAAAAGACTCAGCTTTGTATTAATTTAATGAATCATAATAGACAGAAAAGCAGGGCAAATGGAGAAAAAGAGCAACAAAATTATAGCTTTGAGTTAATTTCAGGAGTTCTGCATCAAAACTATTAAAAAAAAAACTTATATGAGTTTTAAGATGCACACAATATATGCTCTACATATCAAAAGGATAAAGAAAATTTAAGGAAGTACCACAAAATAAAATTCACAATGAATCAGAGCTGTTGATTCACAAATATGATCACTAGATACAAAGTGTTAGATTAAGTACTAACTGAAAAAGTAAGAATTCAAATGTCATATTTAAAAGCACTGATGACTGACTCTCCTCCTCGGTTCATTTATAATCTGTCTTTTCACCTACTACTCCTATCTCTTCCTTAGAATTTGTATAGAAAATGCAAATCTTAGACTGCAGAGTTGGGTAAGCATGTAAGTGCTTGGCACCCTAGTATGAGTATTCTGGAAACTAAATAAAAAGCCGGATGGGGATGGGGGCCTACCTGAAATCCATGCTCATGGGAGGCAGAGGCAGAGAGTCCTCATTTAAGCTGGCTGAAACGATTAGCACAAATAGCAAACTGCAAGATCAACAAAAGACTCAGCTTCATCTCCTTGTGAACTAGAACACCATGAAGGAAGAAACCTAAAGTCAACCTTGGGCTTCCACATGCACACATATTTATACATATGCAAGCATACATATGTATGCTACAAACACATATAAAGAGGCAAGAACTGTTTAGCTAAACTCACCTGGATATTAATTTAGTACTAAGTGTAAGTAAGTATTAAGAACTAACTGAAATAATAAGAATTACCACCTAAGGCTCAGAGAACATTGACCAGCAGACCAGAAATCTTTCTTTCTAGCAGTGACATAGTTCCACCTTATAATTAAGTCTTTCATGTATTCTGATTTAAATTTTCTTTAATATACGAGTATAAATCTTTTCTTTTTTGTCCATAGGTATAGGATTTAACACTTGTCAAACAGGAATAGAGGAAAGCCTAGTCAGCCTGAGAAATGACATCTGTGGAAATATCACAAGCCAAGTCAAACCTGCTGAAAACTGGAAGATTTCCTGTGAGATACGATAGAACCACAGGTCTGCCTTTACCCTGTCTACTGACTCTGCTATAGAATAAAGACAGGAAAAAAATTCAATAAGTGAATAGTGTCAGGGAAGGAGTAAAAAATACCAGTATTCACGTGACATGGTTTTCTACATAAGGAATCCATACGTAGGGAATGCATAGAGTCTAAACCTCATAAAGGATTGTTTTAAGTTATACCACAGATTTATAAGCGCCCAGGCACAAATTCAGGAATTGGCACAGGATTTTGACGTTTTATTTGAATGGTTGCCTGATTTCTTCTGCCCACTTACTCTTTCTTTTTAAAATTTTAAAACAGTGATTAGAATATAATTATATTTTTACCTTACCTTTCCATCCTTTTAATCTCACCATAATATCTCCTTACTCTGATTAAAATTTGTGGGTTCTTTTTCTCATTAATTGTTATTGCATTCACATATGTCTATGTAATTGTGTATTATATGTTAAAATACAGTTACATTCCTTCCATTTGCCTGTTCCTCCATCCGACCTTTCCCACACGCTCTATTTTAAAAGAAATGAGTGCATTTTACTTATGGATGAGGAGAGTGTGTGTGCATACGTACACATGTGAAGTTCAGAGAACAACGATCAGGGAATCATTTCTCACCTCCCATTATTTTTATCTCAAAGATAGAACTTAGGATGTCAAGCGTGACCAGAGTTTACCTGTTAAATTATCCCTCCAGCCCAGTCCAAACATTACTTGTTACTGATAAGTCAAGCTCATACTGATATATACTAGATAGATAGAGATAGAGACAGATTAGATATAGATATAGACATAGATGATATAGATATAGATGTAGACGTAGACATAGACGTAGATATAGATATAAATTAGATATAGCATCTAGATCCAGTTCTGTGCTGTATTACAATGCTTCTTTGAGTCAAGCTTCTTTCACATTTGGAGAAGAAATGCTTCTTTTTTTTTTTCTGTAGCTAAGCTCTATACCTGCCAATCATCATATTTGCTGCTCTCAAGATACGTGTTTAATGATGAAAGAATTGCTCTTGCTAATGTCACCCAATGCATTAGTGGAATGTATCTCCTACAGTTGTTTCCATGCCACCCAGTTGGCTGTTGTGTACTGTGGCCTTCTTCCTTCTGCACTACTGTGATCTCTTTCGTTCTTTCTTCCACCACGTAGCATTACAGCTTTGGTAGGGAGACTTCAGGTGAGCCACTTCCTTTTTTGTCACAAAAGAGTTCTGTAGGAGTGTACAGATTGATCCTTTCTGCTCCTGTTCCAAGTTTGTTATGAGTAAGTCTTAATCTCCCTCTCAAAGCATGCTAGGAGCTGTCAGCACCCTAGATGCTATCTGTTGGGGATTTCACTTCCAAGTCCTGTGCCTTCTTCAAAATGTGAGTTCTGAGTCATCCTTTCAGTTACACAAAGTAGATTGAGTTTCCAGGAATCCAATTCTGAGACAAGAGTGGCTTTTTTTTTTTTTTTTTTTTGGTCTTCTTTACGTTCATTTTCTTTCCTTTCCTTTAAAAGGGAATTCTCAGAAGCATATTACAAAGGAGTGAGAGACAGAGAACCTGAACTCTGATGAAGTTACACCAAAACAATCTATTGCTCATCCTATACTAGGCTCTGTAGTTAATGGTGACTACTACAAGAGTCATTAATTTGGGGAAAGGAACTGAGACTTGTGCCCTGGCGTCAGGAGGTTACTAGAGTTGGATTCCCTCAAAGAAAACATGAGGTAAGTACCCCCATTATCTAACCATAGTCTCTGAGTAAGTTCTCAGCTTGAAGGCCATGTGAACACTTAATCCTTAGGAATAACTTGGCTTTGAACTGAAAGGTGATGTAGGTAGCTCATTTTAAATATTATTTGTTACATAATTAAATTTAAGTTCATGTGATCAGTTGTTCTGGAATTTCTAAAGTTAGTGTGAAATAGAACACTGATATATCTTCTAGTATACTTCATATAATTGTTATATATCTTGTTTTTGTGCTAATTACTATGCCAGATACTACTAATGTTTTGCTTTACTTTGATAATTGAATTTAGTATAATATTTGTCTCAAAAAATGATAATCATTAAGAAAAATAGTTTTAATTTTCTCAAACTCAAAGGGAAAGATACAATTAATTTTAGAGAAATAATATTTAATATTTAAATTTTCTTGAAAATGTTATTATGTAAGAATATGATGTAAATTCTACTAATGTTGGTTATATAATACAAATATAGCATTATATTCTTATACTGTATCAGTCATTTTGTTGCAGTGAATGGTTTCATTAGACCAGTGGTTCATAACTAAAGGAAATGTTACTTTTAACTTCACAGGGTTCCTTTCAGTTGTTAAGACACAATGGCTATAACTCAGTGGAAAAGTTCACATGCTTGTTGTAAGTGACATCTGGGGCTTGATCTTCAGCAATAGGTTGAAACAGAATCAGAGAAGAAGAGGATAAGATAGTTATTGAAATCTGGAAAGAAGAGGTCAGAGACAAAGTGACACATTCCCCAAAACATAATTGACCTTCATAATAGAGAACTAAAACATCAATAATTCTCAAGCTAAGAATCCCCCATGATAAGCCTCAAAAGAAGGCAGAGTCATGTTCACTCTCGATATTGAGAAAGCCATAGTGATGCAAGCCAAAAGTGATCAACTTTGGTGCCCACAAAATTCATGATTAGTTGACTGTATGATGTTACAAAATGAATTTGATCAGTTGGGTACAATTTTATAAAATTAAAAAATAAATATTTTAAATAAGTTTTAATATTGTAATTTTATTATATAATTACATCTCTAAACCCTCCTATGTATCAACCATACTCTTGCTCCCAAATTAATTTTCTTTATTTGTTCTTCTTTAATATTTCAACATATCTATTTTCCTACATACATACACACAGAGAAATATATATATATATATATATATATATATATATATATATATATATATATATATCCTGTTCTTCTTAAAAAAATATGCTCAGACTTTAAAATGTTCTTTGCAAGTGTTTTACAGGTATGACTATTAGTATAACTTATAGTATGTAGTCTCACTAACATGGCTCTGTAAACAAGACCTGAACAAGAACAACAAAATCAGACATGCTACCATGAAAAGTGGAAAGTTCCTGAGGCTCCCACCTTAGATAAGAAATAATCTTTTAAGGACAAAGATATTTAATTTAATGGACAACGGTTAATGTCTTTTGCTTACTCATTAACTTTGCTGCCAGAACCAGAATGACAACTACCTAACTGAAAAAAAAAAAAATAAACAAAATATTCAAAGCAAAAAAAAAATGTGCTAACTATAATCTGCATACTACAAATAAGCTTACTCATCTGTGTACACATCAGAGTAGACAAGTGAACATTTCATTACAACTAATATTCTTTGACTTGTTAGATTCACTACTAGGTAGTCTACCATGGTTTATATCGAAGCTACAAGTTGTTTCTTAGGCTTATTTCAACCTAGAAATCAGGACAATTATAGTATATTATTTACTCATTTAATGTATATACTATAAAATATTTTTTCATTGTATGATGTGATATCATATGGTATGACATATTGACTGTATATTATAATTCTAATCAGCAAATTTTAAATATAGTATTTATTCACAGATCTATAATAAGTGTAGTATATTTGCAAGCTATAATAGTTGATGTTACCTTTAATTTTCTAGGTAATAATCTAATTCTCAAAGAGTTTCTGTTGGTTGCTAAATAGTCTATTTTTATGTTCTAGCTGCATAACAAAAATTTAGAACTAATGTAGGCCAACTTGAAAGTCTTTGCTATCCATAAAGAGTGTTGCATAGACAATGTGTATTCCCTCTGAACAGGAGTCCTAGCTTTCTTTTCACTCACCCATTCCCATATCTATCAGTATGCTTAGCATCTCTCATAGATATGGCGGAAACCAGTACAAGATTTACATTTCAGGGCAGAACACTGAGGGAAAGAGATATTTGGAGAAAGGGGATTTGTTTCTTTCATCCTCCTACTTAGTTCTTCAGGGCAGATCTGATATAAAATTCCATTCCATCCAAGTGATGTAGTGAGTGGAGATGTACTGAGTAGTCAAAGCACATGCATAGTGACAGATCTTGATGGCTAAGGAGTCAGAAGTTTGTGATAGGAGATTTCATCTAAGTTTTTCAGAAGCTACATAGAAAAAGGAAATGCTGGCAACTAGATGTAAAGTGAATCAAGTCACCACAAACTGAATTGCATAAAATTTCAAAAACCCCTTCTCTGACCAGGGCATGTTTAACTCATGATTCTTTGGCAGAGAACAATTTTGTGTGAACAACACCTGAAGTATAAATAAATAATATGTAATATGTATATTTTCCATTATTATGAACGCCATAGAAAATGCACAGTGAAACAGCTTTCTTTCTATTTACTGTAACTCAAAATTCAGTTACAAAACATAAAAGTAAATGTCATTTTTATTTCCTCAGATGAAGGGATGACATGAGAGCTGTAGCAAAACTCTGTGAGCATTTCTTTCTCTGTACTTACTATCCTTAGTCCTAGGCTGACCTTGGAAGCTTCTAGTCATCTTACAATATGCTTCAGCTCCCAGTTCCCATCTGCTAAGCTAGCCCAAAAATATTTCAGCCTCTGAGATTTACTGCCAGATATAGATCTATCTTTTATTTGTCTGAAATTTTGACTAGAAGGGATACTGCTGAATAAGCTTACCTTTTCTAGTTCTTTCCAAACTGGCTCAAAACTCCTTTCCAAGCCAACTGATTCAAACTGCCTTCTCTCAGCTTCTCACTGGATTGCTCTGCTTGGAGAACCTAACTCTGAATTCCATGAACTGAACTGCACTGACTACAGGAACTGAATGGATCTGCACAAATTCAATTGAACTCAACTGCGTTCAACTAAACTGTACTGAAAGATCTCAACTCAGTCTCTCTCTCTTTCTCTCTCTCTCTCTCTCTCTCTCTCTCTCTCTCTCTCTCTTTCCTCTGCCCTACACTTATCATTCAAACCTTTATATCAATGGAAATATTACAAAATGAAGATGTCTTATAACTCCTAGGATCATTTTATATATATATGTGTGTGTGTGTGTGTGTGTGTGTGTGTAATATTTCAAGCAGTGGATTTGGTGCAAAAACTCTCTTTTCAGGTAAATATTCTCATAAGAATTGAATACAATTATATGTGCCCTTTCTTTTTTTTTCCTAAGTGGCACTAGGCAGTGAGGGACTTATTAAAATTACTGCTTGTAGAAACCACACTTGAGCCATTCATCCCTGAGCACATCTGTTTTGTGGTTGCTCACGTTTTATGTATAGAGATCCTGTGTTGGCAGACCTAACACATTTTGTCTTGATGAAGTCTAGCAATTTAAGACCACATGATGTATAAAATTGACACCATTGCCATAAGCAGAGGTACAAAAAAAAAAAAATCCTCCACAAAACCCTGCATTCTAGTGATGAAATCCTTAAATGCCTGTCAATAATCCAAGAATGTACTGCAAAAAGCACTTTGTTAAAGCAGGCCAATGAGATGAAGACATGACTCAGACAGGCATCTTGGGTGCTCAACAAGAAACAAATGCTGGGTTTTATTATATCATTCTGGAACTATAAATGTTGCATGATCAAAATTACAAAGAAATCTTTGTAAATTCTCAATGACAAAAATATTTAGTTAAGTAACCTAGATGAAATATTTTTTTATAACAGTCCCAAATAAAATATTTCCAGGCTAGTGAGATGTCTCTGTAGGTAAACATACCAGCTATCTCTTAACAACTTAAATTTTCTCTAGAGTCCACAGGATGGAATGAGGGAAACTGAGTTTCACACATTATTTACCTCCAGATATACATACTCTGACATGATTGTGTTCACATATTGACACATGAATACATGCTAAGTAAGTACATGTAATAAAATATTTTAAAGTAGATGGTGTCTTACACTGTTGTTTTATAGTAACATTATGAAAAAAACATACATTATATAGATACACAGATAAGGGGAAAAGCAAATAAATATTATTTTCTGCTTAAAATTTATAGCACTTTCGACTCTGAAGATTAATGTAGCCTTCTGATAATAAAATGTTTGGTACTGATGTAATTTAAAAATACAACTTGAATAGCAAAGGCAAGACAAATGATCTTTTTATTGTGTCACAATTAAAATAGCAAAAATATCTATTGGTGGCATAATTTTCATCCTCTAAGATCCTGTTGTTTCTCCTTTTGTTAATTATACTATTGAGAAGATTCTGCATAATAGGTATATTTGATGGAATTTATTAATTCCCAGTATAAGTTTGAGAAATAATTTGCTCAGTTATTGAATGAACAATGTCACACTTAAAATTGGCTGAATGATGGCCATCAGCTATGGACAAAGGATTGCTTATTTTTAAATTCTTAGTTAATTCATCTATCTACCTCTTTTTATAATTCCATCTAGTTTTTCAGAAAGTACTCTTCTACTTTTAAAATAATCAAACTATCAACATTTCACCAATCACATCGAACTCTGGCATAATAACCTCACCTAAAAAAATCCCAATAATTTACTTATTAGTGAACCTACATCTATATTGATTATCATCATAACCTGTCCATCTATTCATATTAAAGAGGTAGAGTCAATCTGATTAACGTAAGGTATCACACTACTCTTTTTTATAAATAACTATAATTCCTTGCCCTCTTCCAAATAAAAAATCAAGTTCTTATCATCATTTGCAAGGCTGGTAAGACTAGAACTTTCAACCTTGATATGACTCTGATACCATTTCTACTAGTCTCATTTCCTTTCTTCTTTCCTAGTCATCCTTGTCTCCCAGGAAACACCATTTTCATTTTTCTTGCAGAGGAATTTCCTTTACTAAAAATTATCTCATTTAAATTCACATCCATTTTCCCCACATGGTACTTTGTTCATTACCTTTTTTCTCAGCCCTTAGACTCTCTCTCCTCTCTCCTCTCTTCTCTCTCTCTCTCTCTCTCTCTCTCTCTCTCTCTCTCTCTCTCTCTCTTTCTCTCTCATAATTACCTGTAGTAATTATCAGTACTCTATTAGTTATTTTTGTAATACTTTGATAAAAATCACGAACAAAAGCAACTTGGAGAGTAAAGAGTCTATTTAATCTTAAAGTTTGTTTGTAGTTACTTATTCAGCTTAGTCAGAGCAGGAACCCAGAGAGGAACTGAAGCAGAAATCATGGAGAAATGCTGCTTACTGGCTCATTCTCCTGATTTTTTTTTTTTTTTTTTTTTTTTTTTTTTTTTTTTAGATTGCTTTCTTATACATTCCAAGATTATTTTCTGAGTTTGGCATGGTACACAGGTACACAGTGGGTTAGGCCCTCAAGCATCAATCATTAATCAAAACCATGCCTGACAGATCCTTTAGGCAAATTTTATAGTTATTTTTATTCAGTTGAATCTCCTTCCCAAATGACTCTAGCTTGTTTCTAGTAGGCATAAACTAGACTAACCCAGGACTAAATGTCTTTTAGGTTTTTTTTATTACTATTCAATTTTTCCTTCTCCGGTTTTGATTATAGACATCATGACAGCAGAAATATTGGGCTTGTAACAAATATTTGTAGTGTGTGGCAAAGTGTCCTTAATGAGGTAAATTTACAATATATTGTGATGGCTAATTTAATTGTCAACTTAATACAGTCCAGAATCAACTGGGAAGAGTCGCAATTGGAGGATGTCTGGATCAAGTTAGCTGTAGATGTGTTTTGGGTGTTTTCCTGGGGGAACGTCTTGGGGATTATATTGGTTACGTTAATTAAGGTGAGAGATATGTCCATGGTGGGTACCATTGTTTTCTAGGCAGGGGATTCCCAACTATCTGAGAGTGGAGAATGAAGGCTGAGCAGTAGCATGCATTCATTTATTTTCTCTTTTCAATGCATGTGATTGCTTCTTTGCTACCTTGATTTCTCTGTAGCAATGGTCTGTAACTTTGACTTGTAGGCTAAATAACACTTTTATTTTTTTCTCCTTCAGGCTGCTTTTGTGAGGTATTATATCCTAGCAATAGAAAATGAATCTACAACATGGTCTAGTTTAATTTCCCATTAATCACAAGTGAACTTTGAGTGACTTTTTCTTTCCTTTTTAAAGAAAAATTTGCTCTGTGTGCATGTGAGATTGTATTCCAGTCATCTGAGTTCCAGCGTTTATTTCATTGCCTCTGGTCTTGGCTTCGTTGTCTCTATAGAACTTCTGCAACATCCTGACACTCTTATCTCTCTGAATCATTTTTCTCTATATGAAATGAATGTGGACTTTCCCAAATACAAATAGATGAGGCACATGTGTTAAACATACATGAATGGCTTTAATTCCAGGAATCTACAGAAGGGTCACAACTTTCTTTCCCATCACAGAGGAATGTGAGAGATACACAAATGTGAGTAAATGCTTCCATTGTGGCATGAGTTTAGACTAGATATATTTACTGAAAATAGAATTATTTGCATATTTGGCATTGTTTCTTTATAGGAAAATTCACTTCTCAATGCACACTACAACTCATACAGTTTGTAAATATAGGGGAAATTACATTGAGAACTTAGATTTTAATGTATCAAAATTAAAAAACAAAAGAACAAACCAAATTATCAATCAATCAAACAAAAACCCTTTGTTAATTTGCTGTGTAACAATGTAGATCATTCCTAATATATTTGTAGCCTATCGTTCAGCTGCACGCATTGGATTGTTACCTGTGGCCTTGAATTGACTCAAGTGCCATCTGCATTTCATCTCTAACACCGCTAAGATGGAAAGAAACCCAGAGAGATATTCTACAATGCATTTGCAATCATGTTGCAGCTCAGAGAAAATTCTCCATAGTGATAGACCACAACTGAAATTGGAATCTTACTCAATTGAACTATCTAAGTAACACGTTTTGAACAATTATGTGACAATTCCTGTGAATTAGTTACTAAAATAATAATTCTTCAAAATTATTATTATAAAATTATAAAACTGCTAAACAATCTTTTAACAAACTATGTATATGGTGAATATTTAGAGAGGTCTCTGGGACAAGTTTTGTTTGCTTGTGAACAGTATGACCTAGAGTGGAGATGCCAAATGTGACTGAAACATTTTAAACTTGTAAAACATTAAGGTTCTCCTGGAGGCTGGACCACCAACCAAAGAATACACATGGAGGGACTCATGGTTCGGACCACATATGTGGCAGAGGAGGGCCTTGTTAGCCATCAGGGGGAGGAGAGGCCCTTGGGCCTGAGGGTGTTAGAGGCCCCAGTAAAGGGGAATGTCAAGGTGGGAATATGGGAGTGGGTGGGCAGGTGGGTGGGGGAATACCCTCATAGAGGCAGGGGAGGGGGAGGGGATAGGGGGTTTCCAAACAGGAGACCTAGAAAAGGGGAAACATTGGAAATGTAAATAAAATATCAAAAAATTTAAAAAAAGAAAAATATTAAGGTCAGGATTTTGCAATATGACTGCTTTGCACATCAGAGTTGGGAACAGAAGTTTTTCCTCACAGTGGTATAGAAACTATAACTTTAAAGAGAAACAGCTCCATAGCTATAGGCTAGAAATGGAAAACAAGTTTACAGCTCAGAGACAATACACTGACCATGTGTTTGCCTAAGAAAACCCATCCAATTATCTAAAAACAACCCTGTTGTCATGGGAACAGTTTTATTTTATTTTTTTCACTCTTCCAACAGGTAATGATAGGTTTTACCAGGCTGAAAACACAATCCATCATCCAAAGAAATAAAGCATAACTCAGGTCAGATGAAGAATTATACCCTCAAGGGTTTTTAAGATCCCAATTAAAGAGAACATTTTTTTCTGATGGTGAAATGAAGGCAATTGCTAAAGGCTACCATGTCTAAACCTGGGAAAGCTTACAGGAATTAGTTTTCATAGGAAAAAGGAAAGCCATGGGGAGAAACATTCAGAGAGAAAGAGAATAAAAGAATGAGAAAGGTGGGACTGAGTTATGGTGGCACTTTTATTTATTTATTAAATTGTGTTATTCATTTACATTCCAAATGTTGCCCCACTTCCAGGTCTTCACCTCATCCTCCCTTTTGTCTCTGAGAAAGTGCTCTCCTAATCCCCAGCCCCCAATCTCCAGCCCCCCAGCCCCCAACCATTCTCACCCCCACCTCAAACTCCCACCATCCCTCTTCCTTGGAACAGCAAGTCTCTACAGAATTAGACCAATCCTCTCCCATTGAAGCCAGACAAGGCAGTCTGGGGGGAAGGGGTAGCTCTAGAAAGTCTCAGAGATCTGGGTTGTAGGAGGCTCCCAGAACTCAATGGGGATGACCTTAGCCAAAATGCCCAAGAGTGAGGAGATAGAAGCTGAAGAAACTACCTCCAGCACATATAGACAGGGACCCCAGTGGAGGGATGGGGTCACCAACCTACCTTCAAATTTTTGACTCAGAATTGTTCCTGTCTAAAAGAAATGCAGGCAAGATGGCACTTTGATTGCCATAGTTTCAAAATAGTCCCTGGCTTTCTTGTAGTTCTGACTTTTCTAAGAGAGATAGCAGTTGGTTTTGTAATTCAAAATGTATTTTGAGCTTCAAATCTATTTATGCAAAGCCACCAAATAATTAAAATGCTAACAAAGAAACGATTGTTACAGCACAGTCATAGAGAGAAGTCAAGAAGGATTACAGCCTAGAATACACAAGGCTGCTAACAGATCTAGTGTGTAGTCCCTCACATTTGTTACAATGGAGTCTGTTTGCTTTTCCTCCTGCTTCTTTCTTTTATTTCATTATATTTCATTGTAAGTGCTTCATCTTATTACTGATTTGAGACCTTGGAGTATATACCTTTTCTGGATCCTGGATGATATAAACTATTGAACTAAGAAAAATGACTCTAGGTAGAAATACTTTAATTCATTTGGATGTGGTGTGCAGGCTTAAAACTGTAGCTGTGCAGCCCTTTGGGAGGCTTAGGCAGGATGATCAGTTTCAAAGATAGCCTGGCTTCAGTGTGAGTTCAAGACCAGCCCAGGTAATCTCATCCTTTAAAATAAAGTACAAAAAGGATCTTTGGAAAAGAGAAATGTCTTGTACTCGTTGAAATGGATAGGGAGATGACTTTTTATCTGCTGGGATAAATATATGATGAATGAAATAAGGTCAGGCAAGAATTCTTTATCTATAAAATACAAGAAATGAAAAGTAAGAACAAAGAAAAGAAATGAACCTGAAATTACTAAATAAGTATGATTTAAATGCCATAAGAGGGCTTCTCTTGAGACTGTCTATAGAAAATTTGAGTTATCCTACTCACATAGAACGAGGGTTTTTTTTTTTTGATACTTTATTTACATTTCAGATGTTTTCCCCTTTCCAGGTCTCCCCTTTGGAAACCCCCTATCCCATCCCCCCTCCCCCTGCCTCTATGAGGGTGCTCCCCACCCACCCACCCACTCCTGTCTTCCCTCCCTGGCATTCCCCTATACTGGGGCATCTAACACCCTCAGGCCCAAGGGTCTCTCCTCCCACTGATGGCCAACAAGGTCCTCCTCTGCCACATATGTGACCAGCACCATGGGTCACTCCGTGTGTATTCTTTAGTTGGTGGTTCAGTCTCCAGGAGCACTGGGGGTTGGGGGGTGAGGAGATCTGGCTAATTGACACTGTTGCACTGTTGCTCCCTCCATAGGGCTGCAAACTCCCTCAGTTCCTTCAGTTCCTTGTCCAACTCCTCTCTCTGGAATCCCACGCTCAGTCCAACAGTTGCTGTGAATTGACTCTTGGGTATCCAGAACTTTTGGAGGGTTCTTAACTAACAGCATAAAACTAAAACTTAGGTGGTCGTAACAGGGAAGTCTGTGCCTTCTTAAATACCATGCATTTCCAAGCATACCTGGTTTTATTTCAAAAAGCATATTGAGAATTTCTACTTGAGTGGTCAGTGCCTTGTATTACAGCACATTTACAGTTTTCTATTGCTGAGAACATATTTTGAGTAATGACAGGTCTTCTTGGTGCTTTTGGGGGACACTAATACTCTATTCTTTTTTTGTTTCTTTGTTTGTTTTTGACAACAATATCTAGACTCCTGGTGAAGAATCATCTCCCCAGACTAAGTTGGCTATGCCCCTTATGGTGTTCACTCTATAGTATATTTTGAGTACAGACACTATCACTGGCTTAGAAATGATCATACTCCCCCAATTTTTGGCAATGACTCTTCATTGTAGAATTTTTTATTATTGAAAGTAAGTGGAGGAACTAGTTCTCCACTTGTATTAAATACTAATAGAGGTCCATATTGATAGGGAGCATAATTTTGAAATTCTAATATTAGTACTAAGTAAGTATTTTGTTTGTGTAACTCAACACATTATGCTTTTACATTTGATTCACTTAAACTTTGTGTTGAGCTAACCAAAGACTCATATAATATTGCAAACGTAATAGTACTGGTTTATTTTACCAATCACAGCATCCTCAAGTAGTGACAGATTGATTCCATAGTGATAGTACAGTATCAAAAGCAGGGAATTGAGCCAAACAAGATTGCGTGTGAGTACTTTGTGTATTTTCATGTGATAGTCACAGCCTGGTGAGGGCCCCTACATCATAACATCTTCCCAAAGCTATTGTCTTGGGCTGCTTCTTTAAATATTGCCCTTGTTTCCTTTACACCTGCAACTGCCTGTTAATTTTCCTTCTTATCTTTGTCAACGCTGAGAAGGTGACACAGTAGGAACCAACCTGCCTGCAACCAGTTAAGGAGTTGTTCTTATTATTCAACCACTTTAGGTTTTACAGCACTTTCACCTGTGTTCCAATTCACACACTGTCAAGAGTAAACTTTCCTTAAGTGGCTGTATTTATTTATTCAGTGTGACTGAGCTTCCCACTGTTTCTTTAATTAGTGTTTCTCTCCCCAGAGGAAATGAAATCTTGCTGAAAGCAATTGGTGTATAGAGACTCCAAGGACTTCCATGGCTTCTGCTTTTCTCTCAGAAGCTGCAGCTCCCAAACAATCATCTGCTTATATGTCTGTTAGAAAAGGGAAGAGCCTTAAGAAATTTTGGAAAATACTATCATTTACCTCACTTCTCTGTTAAGAATTACCAGGAAACTACATTCTGTTTGTTTTTTTCTTTCCTTTTTCTTTCTTTCTTTCTTTCCTTTTTTTTTTTTTTTTTTTTTTTTTTTGGTTTGGAAATTCTAGGAACCCTGTTTCTCCTAAAACAAAATGTACTGGGGCAAGAAGATGGTTCAGTTGATAAAATGTTTGCTCTGGCTTGTGCCTGTAATCCCAGTTCTGTGGAGACAAAGACAGGAAGGTTTTAGATCTTTCTAGACACTCAGTGTTGATGAACTGGTGAGCCCACAAATTAGTGACAGATCTTAGTTCAAAAAGAAGGTGGGAAGTAACAAAGAAAGACATCTAAAACTTGTCATCCATGTTTCCATGGTCTCCACATGCATGAGCACATACAAATGTATCACACATACACACACACACACACACACACATACACACACATACACATCCTGAATTTACCAATGAGAACTCTTAAATTCACAAAGGAATTTCCAGGATCACATGGTACTCTGGGTAAACAGTAGTTGAAGGTAGAAAGCAGAGCAGAAGATACTTTTCAGCTTGTGTATGACTTCAGTTTAAATTTGATTACCTATTCTGACCAAGACAATGCAAAATTTCATTACAGGCCCGTGATTATAGAAGTAATGGATGGAATCCAGCAGTACCTATTAATACACAGAAATGTATACCTTCAACAAATAAAAAATTTTTGACACCAAGATAAGGGTCAGATTAATAGTAATAAATCAGTCAAATTTCCCATCTGCATTAAAACAACAAAGAAAACACAATTCAATTAGATTCAGAAAAAGTGTTAGAACACCATTAACATCTGTTCCACATAAACCTTTGCCTAAAAAGAAGAAAAAGAACCAATCTCAGTCTCCTAAAAGACCTTCATGGAAAGACTGATATCCAGTTCACATGGTAGGAGACAGAGCATATCCATACTGCCAATCAGATGCAGATTCCACAGTGACCAGCAAAGCCTAACCAGTGGGAACTACGGAACTTAAAAACTTCAAACTGAAAGAGGAATAAAACTCTGCTTGTTAACGGATGATATTTTTTGTGCATAAAATCTAAAGAATTTTCAAAGAAAATTAACTAGAAGGTCACAGAATAGAAAACAAGTACACATGCGCATACACACACACACACACACACACACACACACACACACACACACACACACACACTTAATCACACAGAGGTATTTCTATGTTCCAGCCATGAACAACAAGGTAATAAAAAATTTAAAAATAGAATTCCATGATGAGTAGATACGGACATATATAACAGCTAAGTATATGCACATTCTGCCTCAGTATATATGTTTAGGGGTTGGAGTGATAGCTCAGCAGCTATAAATGCTTTCTGTTGTACTAGAGGACCTAGATTTTGTTCTCAGGATCCTCATGGTGGGTCATGACCATCTATAGCTCCTGTTCTAGAAAATTAAATGGCCTTTGTTTGCATCCAGAGGCTCTATACACTTGGTATGCAAACATGTATGCAGACAAAACACACAGATGCATAAAATAAAAATAAGTTAATCTTTTAAATACATAAGCATTTATGTTTATAGCTATGGGTTTGTGTTGTTTTCACCTTTAGCCAGAGTGCCTTTCTGTTCCAGTGGTTAGTGGCTAATGCAGAACTGAGAATAAGGTACTCTGAGTGTTCAGCTATAGATGAAACATCTATTTCAACATTAATGTCCAGGTCTGCCTCAATAACTTCATGCAATATGGGTTGGAAAAAATGGAGGAGCTGGAGAGTGAGAAGGAGGTCAGTGGAAGGCTGGCATCTACACATGGCCTGGCTGCCACACACATGGATTCACAGCTGCTGTGGTTACCTGTAAAACACCTGAAAAAGATCGAAAGAGTTAAAGATTCCAGCATGGAGTGGGATGGAGCTCCCAATTCCCTGACCTTTGCTTGAGAGCTATTGGGATATCATGGATACTGAGAGTTGCTTCTTGAGGGGAGACCCACCATTGGTAAACTGCCCATGCCCCAGCCGATAACCCTACACTTATGGGCAGCAGTAATAGGATTTTTAGGGTTAAAAAAAGAATAAAGATATTCCTTCCTAGTATCAAAAATGTTAGTAAGGATCTTGTATAATTAACACACAGAATATAAAATAGTGTGACTGAAGTTACGTGAGACAGGTACTCTGAAACACTACATATTAACGTAATTTTAAAGTGTCACTTTCTTTGCTTTCCCCTAAAATCTTTATGAAAAAAAATTCTGAACATGTCTAGAAGTACTTCTCCTTGTCATCTTTGTAAGTCAAGTTATATAGTCCAAAATTACTCATACTGGCCATCTATCTTTAAGGCAAAAGGGAAGCATACCCAGAAAATGGCTGCCATTTTTACCTTCCAAATAACAAGCTCTTTAACTTGGGGATAATCATGCACAGAAAAGCGTCTGACATCATTTTGTCTTGTAATAAGACCTTTTGAGTATGGTTGCCAATTTACCCACACAAAAGGTACTTTTCTCTGTGAATTTGTATAAGATCCCTGAATAAATGATCATGTTTTCTTTGTTAAAGGATGATATATCAGTGTTGCTATAAAGCCAGTTCTTTCTTTTATTGCTGTACGTAATAAACCTCCGTCCATTCTTTTATCTTCTGGCTCGCACTTACTGTTTTTTTCTTTAATAATAGAACTGCCCTTTGTGTTTACTTTGGCAACTATTTTGTAAATGTACTTTACAGTTCTTTGAAAATTTAAGTTTCATTGCAATTCACGTTCTAGGAGTTCAGCCAAGAGACATGAAATTGTATACTAATAAAGAGGCTTTCACAAGATCCTCCTAGCAAGTTTACTAAAAATGAATGAAAATTGAAAAGTATTTATTAACAGGGCAATGATAAGGCATAATATTTCGTTACAGCTCAGCAATAAAGATGCCAACCACTGATATGGACAAATATGGAAATAAAAAGCATTATGTTTTTCTCCTTTAATATTCTTCACTAGAGGCCCTAAAGGGAATGCGAGATTGACAGGATAAAAGATAAAAAAATACTAAATTATTTAAAATAAGATTCATGCGATACAAGACACAATGATCAAGAGAAAAGAAAACCTATGTTTTATTTTAAGCTTAAGTTTTGTAAGGAATGAACAATTTTACTAAAGTATGATTAGAGACAAAATTATTGTCCAATAATAATGTTGGGAGAATTTAAGAAGGTTTGCTTGGCTTGAGAATCTTCTCTGTTTCCTTATGCTTATACATAATATATCAAAAATTCAGAGCAGAAGGAAGGGTTGTCTTGCATTTCCTTGGAGAAAGGAAAAATGTAGTCTCTTCACCTCAGTTAGGGCAGGAAAATGATTGATGACCTGATGAGTTAGTTTATAGGATTAGTTTATAGGAGCATAAGTGACTCAAAAGGAGCTACATCATATAAAAAAAAGACACACCCAGTACCATTAAATAGTCTCCATCCTCAACATTTATCCCTTTTCTGGACCAGAAATCACCCAAGGCTAACTACATGAAGTTGAGGGTTAGGCGAAAGTGATGGCTGAAATCTCAAGCTAGGCTCTGGTGACTCTAAGATGACAGCCTCTCTAAAACATAGTTTGCTATGGGCCACCACGTTCTGTAGGTTTCTATGGCTTCTCTGCATTCTGATGGCTAATGATCATATCATGTGATAAAAAACAGCTACCTTTCAACAGAAGGGCACATTTGGGATGAGAGTATCGTGGATTTCTTGATGTGTATGGGGGCTTATTTCAGAACACAGGGAATGAGAAAGTCTTTTGTTCTGTTTTTCTCAACTACTAAGGAGTCATATGTTCAAGCAGCATGTCACAAACATATTACAATTACAGGTTGGATGCATAGATACATCACAGATCTTCTTCTAAGCAAGAGAGGCCCTACAATTAAGAATAAATGCTCTGATCACATCACGAGGAAAAAAAAGTACTCAGGCTTGATGGCATAGCCCTATAATCCTAGATGTTTGGGAGTCTGAGGCAGGAGCATTCCAAATTCTAGTCATGTCTTTGCAACAGAGTGATTTTCAGGTCAATCTTGTAAACTTAGTGATATCTTATCTCAAAATGAAGTTTATGGAGAGGGTTGGAGGAAATAGCTCAATAGTAGACATGATTGTCTATAATACACAAATCCTCATGTTCAGTCCATCTCTCTTTCTCTTTCTCTTTCTCTTTCTCTTTCTCTTTCTCTTTCTCTTTCTCTTTCTCTTTCTCTTTCTCTTTCTCTTTCTCTTTCTCTCTCTCTCTCTCTCTGTCTCTCTCTCCGTCTCTCTCTCTCTCTCTCTGTCTCTCTCTGTCTCTCTCTCTCTCTCTCTCTCTCTCTCTCTCTCTCTCTCTCTCTCACACACACACACACACACACACACACACACACACACACCATTCTCCAATGGAAGAAGAAATGAATGGCTGGCTCAAACTAAGTGTGACATACAGCTGTACATTGAGGAAAGTTCTATATTCCGATTAAGTTGTTGAATATATATATACATTTATCAAAGTTTATTACTTAAAGTACTTTCACTTTTGCTTAATCTTATTCTGCTTTATTTTTTATTCAAAATTAAAAACTTTGTAAATAATTACTACTTCAAGTAGCCACTTTATTAACAAATTCCATCTGAACCTTAAAAAAATGAACGAATAAATCTTGTATTTTTAGTTATTGAAGCTATGATTTAAGTACTTTTTGATTAAAACACAGTTCATTGATCTAACCATGTATTACCATCTTCAATGTGAGTTTTTCATTATGGGTTATACATATTAAGATAAACAAGATAATTTTTTATATGAATGTAGGTCAGTTTTTAAGAATACTGTTAAATTTTAGAGTAAAATTAAGAGTAAAAAGCTACAAACTTATTTCATATTTCTTTGGGCAGTTGCTATTTTAATACATAAATTACTGTAATGCAAAAAAGTGTATGGATAGATCATGTATAAATCGGTTCTATAATAAGAGAACTAGGATGATGTCATTAATTTGAATAGCCTGACCTGTGAACAGTATCTTCTATATGAATGACATACCATGTAAACGATTTCATTTATTCTCAAGTCATGTATGTATAAGAGTTTTTTGAATTTTATTTTTGTATGTTAAAATATTATATTATCAAATGTTTTCTTAATAAACATCCAAAATAAATACTATCAGTTATAAGACTACCAAAAAAAAATCTAACAATAACATATGTCTGAATGTGGTGGAATTTGCTTGTAATCCCAGAACTGGGATATTGACACAAGAAGATTGTCAAATGTTTGAGGTAAATCTGAGCTAACAGTAAGTTATAGCCACCCTGAAAGAGTGTATGAGATCTGTACCAATAAAAAACATAAAATAAAATAAATCCCAAATATTAAAAATAATTGAAATAAAAGGTGGTCATGTGTTGGTTGTTGTTCTGTTGTTGTTTGTTTTTCTAACTTGACATAAGCTAGGGTCATTTGTGAGAGGGAACTGCAACTGAGGAAATATGCATATCTATTGGAGTATTTTCTTGATTGATGACTGATATGAAAAGACACAACTCTCTATGGGTAGCGCCATTCCTGGGGAGATGATCATGGATTTTCATGAAAGCAAACTGTGTAAGGCTTGGGGAGCAAGTCACTAAGCCACATTTCTCTATGGCATCTGCTTCAGCTCTTGCTTCCAAGAGGCTTTGTTGAGTTCTTGCTGTAGGATAAAATAAATACTTTCCCCAGTATGCTTTTTGTATAGTGTGTATCACATCAATACAAACTTAATTAGGAGAAAGAAAGTTTCATGGAGATGTTTAATTTGATAGACTTACAAAGTCTAAGGTAAATTTTAATTTTTCTGTGGAAGAAATAGAATCTACTGTATTTGCTCCTGAAAAATTACTATTATTCTTGCACTGTGATATTAAAATAGATCAAGTTGAATTTTACAAACAATCTTTATATATTAAATAATATTAACATCATTTACAAAGTAACTTTACACTGTATTCTACTTATTTAGCTTGGTTCTGGAAAAAATATATGCCATGCCTTTAAAAAAAGCATCCATTTTTGGATTTCCTTTAAGTGGTTAAACTAAGCATAATTATTCCGATTCCATTAAAATGTTGTCTTAAGCTTTTCCTCTCAATAAAAACTACTTTGTTACATCATATATTATGTCTAAGGGCTTAAAATTTAGCCAAGCTTTCACTTGTTCAAGTATTTCAATTTTGGCAGTCCCAAATACATATTCAGGTTTCTGTCTAAATTTATAACAGTTATGGCAAATTTGTCAAAGAACTGATGGAATCAAATCAGTGATTTATTTTATTTACTGTCTAGTAAACACGAAGCTGGAGATAGACTTAGATTTCAATACAGAAAATTCTCTATGATGTGCCTTTCATAGAGTTCCAGTAAATATAAACAATGACGTTTTATGGAGATTTAAGCCACATCTGTTCAAATGTCCCTTCCTCTCTGTCACTAAAAGGAAAGGTAAAATAATTTTTTGGATATAAAAGGGATTAATATCGACAGCCATGGGTTTTAAATGCCAACAGTTACCACAGGATATGTCCAAGTGTCAGAATCTCTCTCTTTTTTTTTTCAACTGAAATTCCTGCCCTTCACACTCCCTTTTCGTGGGGATACAAATTGAGAAAACCCAGAACGTACATATGCTGTGTTGGCTTTATTGTTTTATCCTGAGGGAGTTTTATGACTTTCATGTTGCAGCTTGATTCTCTCGGGCTTCTGCCTTGCACTGTAACTTACAGAGTGCAATTAGCAGAATATTTCTCTCAAGCAAGCCTTTCTGCCTATATTCAAATCCATTTTTAATGGGATTCGCCAATCAGGAGGCATACCAATAATAGAATGCAGAAAGATTTACTTCTCAAGTTTTTATTTATAACTGTCAAGCTTTTCTGGTTTTGCCCAGAAATGTTGTCTATGTTACTACATGACAGATCACACAGCAATAATCATCAATAAATACAACCAATACAGCAATTGTAAAAAGAAAGAAAGCTAATACATAGAAAACAGAGGATATTTTGAAGTGCAGTCCTTTTGCACAATGACAAAATCAAATGTTTCACAGAACTGGTAGGAGTGGTCAATAAATGTTTGGTTAACTTGAGGTCCATGCTAGAGAGGGAGTCCATGCCTGACACTGCCAGGATGGCCAGGAACCAAAGACATGATAGCCCAGCACCTAGGGTAGAACCAAACATGATTCCAAAACAAAACAAATGAACAAACAAAAAACCAAACCAAAACAAAAAAACAATGAAATGATTCCTAATGATATTTCAGCTATACTCATAGACAGGTGCCTAGTCCAATGCTCATGGGGTTCCGCTGGCAACAAATGAGAGCAAGTGCAGAGATCCATAGTCAGACATTATGCAGAAAGATTGTCTAAATTGGAGGTCTCCACTGGTTGCCTCCACTTGGAGATCCAGAAATCTCATGGAAGAGGAGGAGGAAAGACTGTAGTTCTAATAGAAGATGAAAAACACTAGGAGATCATGGCCCACTGAATCAAGTAAGCAGGGCTTACGTGGGCTTCCATACTGAAGCAGCAATCAAGGGAGCTTTTCCTAGGTGTACACTGGGTCCTCTGTGTATATGTTAGAATTCTTAAACCGGTGTTTTTATAGGACTCCTAACAGTGGGAATAGGTGTATCTTTGACTCTTTTACCTGCCCTTGGGACTGTTTTCCTCCTATTTACTACCTTGTCCAGCTTCCATATGAGAGCTTTTGCCTTGTTTTATTTCATCTTGTTTTGTCATGCTTGGCTGTCATCTCTTGGAGGTCTGCTCTTTTCTGAAGAAGAAACAGGGGGAGTAGATCGGAAGCATTAGGGAGGTGAAGTGGTGGCTAGGAGAGTGGCATGAGTAAAAAATATGGTTGAGATGTATGAGAGAAAAATCTATTTCCAATTTTAAAAAAGTATATTAAAAGTACAACACACAGATTTCCCATAATCTAATAAATTGTGAAACATGAACAGTTTAATTCATAATTGGGTAGGGGAAGTACACTAATTTCTATGTAACTTCTGTGGTATAACTAATATTACTTTTGTTGACATTACTTAAAGCCAAGTGGATTATTTCAGTGGAGTGCTGCATATGAAAGTCAAGAGACTATTAGGTTTTTGGGAAGTGGATTTCTGACTAGTCTCTACATCAATGTACAGCTTATGAAGAAATCATTACAGAACACTAATTATAGGTATGAAATAAGAATGTATACTCTATCCATGTACACAACCTATCAAACAACCGTTATTGATAGAAATTTTCCATTGTAATGAAGTTTTATTTGCTTTTTGTTTTATTTCATTTTTCAGCTTCAAAGATGACCTCTATTGACTGCCATTCTGCCTGGTGAATTAACAGCACCTAATTCCATGATCAGATGATCACTTTGACAGACTGAGCCTCCTTTTCAGGTAATGTCTTCTTCACAAACTGTACTACGTTTCTCTTTTCCTCCCCATCTCATTTTATTTTTCATGGTTGTCTTTTCATTTTGTCATTATTCCTTCTTTGATTCAGTACCTATGACAGGTACTATCAATAGATTCTTGATCAGGGAATAAGATAATGAGAGACACAAAATGTCAACTGAAATTGAGCCTAAATCACCAAGCACAGTGTGTTCTGAGAACAGGGGGAGTTCAGGAATCTGAAGGGAGTCAGAAAAACACCATAGAAATTTTATGTTTATCAAGGTAAAAGAGATGAGTGTTAATATATACCCTTTTATTTCCTTCTCTAAGTAGCTTTTATTTGTGAATCAGATTAAGAATATATTCTTGACTCAACTTTCTATCTTTGTTTAATTGTTTGATATATCTGAAAAAATATTTTAATCAAATTAACTAGCATGTTTATCTCCTCACATAGTTATGATTGGATACTAAGCAAAATTAAGGATCAACTTTTAGGAAATTTCAAATATTCATAAAACTTCATCTCTAATCATGCTACTTACTATACATTGTAAGCTAGAACTTATTCATTCTGCTAACTGACTATATGCTACACTATTTCCAACCTACTATTCTGGAAATCATAATTTGTTTTAGATTGTACTATGAGTAAGACCATATAATATTCCTTTATTATAATGTATTCTGTGTTCATCCATATTGTGAGTCATGAAAGGACTTCCTCTTTACTTAAAAGACATATTAATATTTTATTTTTCACTCTACAGACAGATGATAGGTAGATTATATATATTATATATACATATATATTATATATATGTGTGTGTGTGTAGATAGATAGATAGATAGATAGACAGACAGACAGACAGACAGATAGATAGATAGATAGATAGATAGATAGATAGATAGATAGATAGATAGATATTGGTAACTAATTTTGTTATCCGCAAGAGAATAATCAGGATAAGTCTTATGCTGGATTTTCTGGTGGACAACTTAATAAACATGGTCATACAGATATCACAAGGTATCAAATTCATTTCTTTTTACATAAACCAAATTGGATTATTAGATCCTATGCTAGCTCGATTTTAACCTTGTAAGTGTTTTCCATTGTTCATACTAATTTTCTCTGCTGTCAGCAGTGTACATGTGTCCTTTGTCACATCATTGCAGACACATTTATTGTTCTGTACTGACGTGAGTATAGTCTGGTCTGCCTTAACTGTGATTTCCTTCTCAAATGATTTAGTTTACCAGGTATTTAGCAAGCCAGAGTAAAAGAACAATTAATGGAGAGAAAATAGAAACAACAGACAGATGTAGGTGAACCTAATTAAGTACTCAAATGACCCCAGCGGTGGCAGCAGCGATCCTCACTACCAGCCCTGATATTCTGAGTTCTTGAATGAAATACACATACACACAGCCTTTATATTTTGATATGCCTTTAATAGCTTAATGTCTGGGCCACTTTCAAACCTCCAGGAGGCTACGCCCCCCCCCCCCATCTTGAGTTATTGCTTACTAAAATCTATGTCCCATCTTTTGTTGCCCTAGAACGGGGTCTGTGACTGCTCTTCCATGACTCTGCATGTCGCATGTCTCTCTGTCTTCTGCACCTCTCAGGCATGATGTCTCCTCTCCTTCCACAGCATGGCGGCTGTCTTTCTCTCCTTCCGCAGCCCTTTCCCTGGGAATCCTAAAAATCCTGCCTCTGTCTCCCTGCCTAGCCACTGGACGCAGGACTGCAACTTTATTTACCAATCAAAACAAACTGGGGGCAGGGTTGACTCAGTTTCTTATGTGCAGACTTGCGGATTCTTGTGCAATTTTGGGAACCCGATTAACGATTAACATAATACAAGCATCATTAGACCAAATCCACAACAGACAGATAGTAAAGTACCAGAAATCAGGCACTTGAAACATCAGACATAAGTAAAGCAGCTTAACAAAGGGAACAAAGTAACACCAACAAATCTGCAGGCTTAGAGCATCCAGGAGAAATGAACAGGGTAAGCGAGGTGGAAACAGTCAACTTAGTTCCCTATCTGGAGTTTTGTCTCCAGGGACCACCAGCTTCTAGCTTCTCAGCCCCCAGTGCAGGTATTTTTATACAGTAGGATAAATAATAGTAGTCACTACTGAAAATGGATTTCCTCACTGTGTGTAAGCCAGGATGTAAAAATTTTTTAATCCCTCTAGGTTTTTTTTTTTTTTTTTCTACGTTCCATTTCCCTGTTATAAGGCCAGATTGTTGAGCCATCACCTGTCCACAGACCTTGAAAGATACTTTGAAACAAATATGCTTGGGTATGAAATTGGAAAACCTATTTTGCTTCCTCGGCCAACTTTTCAGTAAGCTTAAGCAGCAAACACTAGTTTCCATGTGATTTAAATCTTGCTTGCTTTAAATCTTTGTTACAGTAGTTCCCCTAGTAGGTGTGAGGAGATATATCTTTGTACTTTTAATTGCACACCTGATACCCGTATGCATATTTTCTTTTAATAATTGTCTATTCAGGTTTGGGCCATTAAATACTGAGATAGATAAAAATCTCATTTAGATAGGTTAAGAAATAAAGTGCAGGGTATATTTGTTTCAAAAGGTCATTTTTGTCTTCAGTATTTTCCGTTCTTTAACAGTGTTTCCATGTTTCTGTTTGATGTGGTTAAGATTTTAATGTTTGTCAATAATTTCACATTTGATTTTATTTATGTAACCCCAAATCGAGTTTGTGTGTGTGTGTGTGTGTGTGTGTGTGTGTGTGTTGACACACCCCTTTTGCTACAGTACATGTATGGTCAGAGGACAATCTCTGGCGCCCGATCTTTCTGCTTTTACCTAGTTTGAGATAGGGTCTAACCTGTTGCTCATTGGGATTAACTGGCTCTCAAGACTCCCACGAGATTCTTCTTTCTCTGCTTCTCATCTCCCCATAGCTTTTATTAGGATTAGAGATTCATGCACTACTGCATTCATTTTTAATCTGTATTCTGGGATCCAAAGTTAGGTGGTCAGACTTGTGTAGCAAGGGCTATCCCCACGGAGAAATCGTCAATCCAACCTCCATTTTCTAATCCTGCCCATTAATAGGACTATAATTATCATTTAAATACAAGACATACGGTATTACAGCTATAGTAATCTACTTGAGATTTCTTAGATTGAAGACATATAATTTTAATGTATTCATATCTATTTTGGTTATGTGTAAAAATGGCTCTAAAGAAATGTCTGAAAGACATCTACTTGAAAGCTCTGGATGTTCTATAAAATGTAAGCACCATATCAAATTATTTGAAACGATATATGTACATGGTATGCATACAGAATAATATTATTTAATAAATTTTAAAATACTATATATTTTTCAAATAAAAAAGTCCCAGGTTTTAAATCTAAAACATAATTTGTTTTAAATATAATTTGTTTCAGTTAAAAAAAAAAAGTTAGCTAAAGCTTTCTCTTTCATAAGATGAAAGCATATTTTCTTTTACTTTATAATTTCTTGAAACAAGTAAGAAAAGCAGGGCTTCTAAAGTAAATTCATCAAAACGTCCCCCAAAGCACTTTGCTCTCATAATGACTGCATACAAGACCATTTCCCAGTTCTTCTTCCTTGGTGAAATGTGAGGGAACAAATCGATAAAAGTTTATATTGTTAACAATATGAGCTACAATATACAGTGAAATATTGTTTGACAGTATAGATTCTTTTCTATAAATAAAATGTAAATGTATCCCACTGAAATAAAATTATTAGTACTAATTATGGGGGAAGGAAACAAGATAATTAGAGGGATGTTTGAGGTGAGTTATGAGAAAGGCAAATAAAAGTTTGATTCATTACTCACAGAAATTCTTGGTGTGAGAACTCAGCCAGGAGAAAGGATTTGGCCAGAGGAGTAAAGCGAGAGCATGTTGGCTTTGGTTAGACCGGTTTCTATCAGGAGTCCCCACCTTCAAAGGACTAGGGAGAACAGCAGTGTAACAACCCATCAATGTGCTCCTTCCAAAGTAAAAACTGAGACTCCCATGGGCTTTCCACAGTCCAGTCAGAGGAACTGAAAAGCACAGCAGATACAAGAAGAGTTTGGTTTTAGCCAGGTGGTAGTGGCACAGGCCTTTAATCCCAGCAGAGGCAGGTGGATCCTTGAGTTCATGGCCAACCTCTACAGAGAGAGTTTCATGACAGCCAGGGTTACAAAGAGAAACTGTATCTTAGAAAAAACAAAGTTTGAAAAGGGTTTGTTTTTTAAATGAAACATTGACACCAAATAGGTATTCCATAAACATATTTGAAAAATAAACATAATATTCCTTTAATGGTTTGATCATTGTAATCTTATCAAATTTATTTCTATATCATAAGCTTACTTTATATTTTAGTAATTATGTAAAGCACTTTAAACAACCATAACCTTGACTATACTAGTTTTTTTAAACCATTGGTCCCTGGCTATATGTTTATATGTGTTTCTGTGTTTGAATGAATAATTTAAAAATATTAGCTCATTACCAACTGTAGAATCTCCAGGGCAAAAAGTTTATGAGGCATAAAAATGAGTTGTTTACTATAAAGCTTTAAATACTAGAGCCAGTAGATTTCAACTGTAATTCCTGATTGAAAAAAAAAAAAAAAAAACAAAACAGAAGTGCCATATTATCATTGTGGATAGCCTGTGTTTCTTGGAATTCTGTCAAAACAACAAAATCTTGAAAAGAAAAACTGACCCAGCTATACCTCTCTTGGA
>CM052707.1:80164724-80206667 GCA_028551405.1 Uromys caudimaculatus | reverse complement strand
CAGTCACAAAAGTTAACAGTAACTGCTGGACTGAGAGTGAGGTCCCAGATGGAGGGGATGGAGAAAGGTCTGAAGGAACTGAGGGAATTTGCAGCCCCATGGAGGGAGCAAGAGCATCAATGGGCCTGACCCCCCACCCCCGGTCGTCCTGGAGTTTGGACCACCAACCAAGAATACACATCTATGGACCCATGGTTCGGACCGCATATATGGCAGAGGAGGACCTTGATGGCCATCTGGGAGAGAGGAGAGGTCCTTGGGCCTGAGGGTGTTAGAGGCCCCATTAAAGGGGAATGTCAAGGTGGGAATAGGTGCATGGGTGGGCAGGTGGGTGGGAGGTGGAATTCCCTCATAGAGGTAGGGATGGGGAGGGGATAGGGGGCTTCCAAAGAGGAGACCCAGAAAAGGGGAAACATTGGAAATGTAAATAAAGTATCAAAAATAAAATAAAAAAGAAAATTAAAAAAGAAGAAAAACTGAAAAATAAATATGTTAAATCAAAAGATACTTGAAATTGTTTTAGGAAAATCACTATATACTAAGAAAATATAATAAATATTTTTAGAATAGGTACATTGGTTAATTTGACCCAACATCTAAATAAAGAGGGGTTCATTATTGACCATTAACCACAGAAAACATAGTAAGAGTGACTTTTACTTTTCATAGATGCAGTCAAAAATATAGCTTTGAGGATTTTTATTTGGAAGTGTTTTGTCTTATCTATTAAATTGGATAGGTATATGCAAAATACTATATATTTGTTCTGTTTTCTTTTACCTGCTTGTGTGTGAGTGTGTGTTCGTACACATTAAGTAATAAAATAATTTTGAATTTTGATAATTATATTTTAATCAGAGATTGCTGACCATCCTCTGTTTGTAGGTTGTAGGAGACTCATGAGGCTTGGAATGTCACCTTTGTCTCCTAAGATACTGTCTTAGTCAGGGTTTGTAGTCCTGCACAAAACATCATGACCAAGAAGCAAGTTGGGGAGGAAAGGGTCTATTCATCTTACACTTTCACATTGTTGTCCATCACCAAAGGAAATTAGGACTGGAACTCAAGCAGGTCAGGAAGCAGGAGTTGATACAGAAGTCATGGAGGGATGTTACTTACTGGCTTGCTTCCCCTGGCTTGCTCAGCTTGCTCTCTTATAGAACCCAAGACTACCAGCCCAGGGATGGTACCACCCACATTGGGCCCTCCCCCCTTGATCACTAATTGCGAAAATGCCTTATAGCTGGATCTCATGGAGGCATTTCCTCAAGGGAAACTCCTTTCTCTTTGATAACTCCAGCTTGTGTTGAGTTGACACATAAATCAGCCAGTACAGATACCATTGTGTTTTTCTTACTTAACTCTTCGTTAATCAGTAAACTAGTTTTCAGTTCATCCAACTAAACAAGTGTAGACATATCAACTTTCTTAGTTTCTGTATCTATCTCGTCTCCTCTTCTCTACCTCCATCTGAATTTCCTTTCTTTGTGGCTACCTAGCAGATACAGTAATTTACAGGTCCAAATCAAGTGATTAGACATTCTAATAATTATATATATTCTATAAATTTTTAGTTAACTCTGTTATGGTTCCCACCTTATTAACTAATGATTCCAAGATGTCGGCAAAAGTGAAACATGAAATTGTCGGTCTTAAAAATCATAACACTGCAAATATAATATGTTTTTATTTTCTCCTAGACAAATAACTCATATAAGAACAATAAAATGAACACCTATTACAAAATTCCCAAAAGAGAAGTGGTCTCAAAAATTATGTCAACATGCTGCTTAATATTTCACTAAAAAGCAGATTGCCCTTTCAATCTACCTTAAATTATTAAGTAATAAAATTATGAGTGAATATTTCTTATCCACTGATATTTGCTAAAAGAATCTAGCAAAAGGAACAGCCTTTCTGAAATTCACAATTTCCAACTATATATATAATGTATGTATAAACATATATAATAATGCATATATATATTCATATGTATCTCCTCTTAGTCTTCCATGTATGCATATTATGTTAGGTGGGCCAGATATATTTATAAAAATAAGCCCATATGATTAATAATAGTTTAGTACCATTTTACTGATTCTAGAATCCTTGTGATAGTAAATGAGTCACAATATAATTTTAAATGCAAAATAAATGTACTTCCTAGCCTGGAGTCTAGTTTCCTTAGGAACCTGAAATTTCTTCCGAGTAATTTTTAAAAAAATTTTGAGGTTATAATATAACTATACTATTTCTCTATTACCTTCTGGGTTCTCAAATACAATCTATTCATTCTGTACAATGCTACTTGTATGTCTAATAATTTAAATTAAAATACAACTGTTCATATAAAAAGACAGTTAGTCCTAATGCTCACAAATGTGAAGAAAGTAATCACTGACATATTAAATTTAAATTTAAAGATAATTGAAACATATTTTCTGGTGTAGGGGACTGGAGAGATGGCTCAATGGTTCCAAGCACTTTTGTATTCTTCCAGAAGACCCAGATCCAATTCCAGGCACCATTTGAGAGTTCACAATTTTCTGTGGCTCCAATTCCAGGTGATCTTACATCCTCACACAGACAGGCACGGAGACAAAATATCAATGCACATGAAATATAAACAAACTATTAAAAAGTTATCATTTAAAAAAAACATTTTCAGGTGTAGATCCATATCTATTTCTCCAAATTAGTGAAGAAATAAACCTGGAAGAGTCCCACTAAAAGATTAAGAAGACTATTGAGCACCTAATACCACAAAGGCAAGGGTGCTGAGATGAGTCTTTGAAGCTCTGACTTAGCCAGGCTTGTTATTAGAAATCACATCATACAATCTTCAGGGTATGCATACCAGAATTATTGACATCAGAATACTTCAGCACAGTGGTTCTCAACCTTCTTAATGCTGTGACCCTTTAATACAGTTCCTTGTGTGTGGGTGACCAACAATCATAAAATTATTTCATTGCAACCTCATAACTCTATTTTGCTACTGTTATGAATCCTAATGCAAATATCTCACATGTGGGATATCTGATATGTGATCCCTGTAAGTGGGCTTGCGACCCACAGGTAGAGAATCACTGCTAGTAGATCTTTACAGGTTTCCCTTAACTCTCATTAAGAATGAATTGTGTACTTAGTAGACAGAGAGAAATATAAAATCCTTCATTTAATAAACATCAACTAAATATCCAGTTCTTTATCTTGTAGTCACATCCTTATGGGGAAATTTCTAGAGGTAGGTAAAATTTGTCATTTAATTTTTATTTTCTTAGTTTCTTTCCAGGCATGCTGCATTCCAAGAGAGAAAATATTATATTTTGTAAACCATTTAGATTTCTTTGGAATCATTTACCTGTCTCGAGAACAGAAGTGTTTATCTAAAGAGAGGGCTCAAAATATTCCTTGCTCATTTTTGATGTGAGCCACTCCGTGAATACCTTCTTTGTGTCTCATAATAGGATAGAGGTGAACTTAGGCAAAGGAGTTTTACTGGAGAAGAAATTGCCTCCCCTGAGTTCTTATTTAATTGCAAGGACATGGGCAAAAGAACTAAGCTCATCAGAAAGCTAAATTGCTAGGCAGGATGGTTTGAAACTGTGTCCCAATATAAGTACAGCCTGTGATGATAAAATATCTCATCACATAGTGAAAAAAAGAGAAGTTTTGAAGAAAAAGAACATCTGTCTTGTTTCAACAATTAATTCCTCTTACTGTTGAAAAAATCGCAATAAAATAGATGTCATAAAACCAGAAAAAGACAGTTTTCACATTTTTTTTGATTCTAGTATTTCAAAACATGTATGTCCTCAAGACAATGTTCTCCTTACAGGATTTAGGGGAAAAGTATTTTTCATTAACACCTGGTGTTGCCATCATTACTCAGTCTCCTTAGTGAAAATAACTTTTATTTGCCAAATGTTACTGCTGTGTCAGTGGCTTACTGATGAATAAACTCACCTTTCTAATTATTATTATTATTATTATTATTATTTATTTTTTTTGGAGACAGGATTTCTCTGTGTAGCCCTGGCTGTCCTGGAACTCACTCTGTAGACCAGGCTGGCCTCGAACTCAGAAATCTGCCTGCCTCTGTCCCCCAAGTGCTGGGTCTAATTCTTTCTGATCATTGGCTTACTGCTTTAATCCAGCTGTTCTGGCTCAAACACCTCTTCAAGCTGAATGATTCAATCTAACTTCTCTCAGCTTCTAACTGAATTGTTCTGCTTAGCCTTAAACTAACTCTGGCAATTTGTTTTCATCTCTGGATCCTTCTCATTCTCTGGCTCATTCTGTCTTCAGCTGACACTGTAAAACTGTCCTGGTAAAAACTGGCTCTGCTGACCTGCACTGAACTTCATGAACTCACAAATGAGTTCACCCCCACTGCACTAATTGAATGAAACTCAACTCTATTCCACTCTGCACTGCAAGGGTCTCTGTCTCTGTCTCTGTCTCTGTCTCTATCTCTGTTTCTCTCTCTCTGTTTCTCTCTCTCTCTCTCTCTCTCTCTCTCTCTCTCTCTCTCTCTCTCTCTCTCCTTATACTCCTTCCTCTCCCTCTCTCCCTTCCCCCTCTCTGTCCTCTGTTTTTAAGTAGCTGTGATTTCCATACTGTTCTCATGAGAGCTGGGCATGTGCTAACTCCAACACATTCTGTCAAATCTTTTTCTGATTCATCATTTTGTCTGCTACTCCACTGGATGCTATTTGCAAGCATGGCTGTTTCCTTCTTCAAACTTACTTTACCTTCATTGTTTGGGATTAAAGGTGTGTACTAAGCACATGCCTACATTCCAGCCAGATTGCACAGACATGAATATCTTTAGATATGTTCTCTTGACAGAGCATTCATGTTGCTACATTAAAATTCCTCTAAAGGATATCAGTATTCCAAACTATGTGCCCAACACCACACAAATCTGAGCTACAAAGTCTTGTGCCTTTGTTCCTCTCCGAAGGGAACTAGCTGTGCTACCAGGTTTGTGTTGCTGTGACAAATAGTGACAGAAACTACTTATAAGGAGGAAAGATTTACTTTGTTTGCATTTTTACAGCTTTCAGTGTTAGCTCAGGTAGATGCATTCTGTTTGGCCCAAGATGAGGCAGAGACATCACAGTGACAGCAGTGTGTGGTCAAAGGTTTCTCACCTCTTTGTGGGCAGGAAGCGAAGAAGATGATACAATACTAGATGGTTTTCTCCTTGCCTTCAGTTATTGCTCCATTTGACCCCTTTAGGCCCGCACTTTGAGAGAAAGGCTTTTCATCTTATCTCTTCATTTATGGAAGCATCTTAACAGTCACATTCAGAGTATGTTTAGTATTTTCTAGATTTTTCTCAATAAGTTCATACTCAAGAATAATAAACATAACAGTCTGACTGAAGGCCCTCCCTACTACATTGATCTCCCATAATTCATTTATATTTTTAAAGACCTCATTTCCTAATAAGGTCACATTCATGGCCACCAACCAAGGAATAGTGTATGTACATTCTATTTGTGTATTATGTGAATGAGTCTGTGTGAATGTGTAGACTCAGTTTAATATCATGATAGCTTTTTTAATAAAATGATTTTAACTTGATTTTATTTTATTTTTTGATACTTTATTTACATTTCAAATGTTTTCCCATTTCCAGATCTCCCCTTTGGAACCCTCCTATCCTCTCCCCCTCCCTCTGCCTCTGTGAAGGTATTCCCCCACTCACCCACCCACCCACTCTCCTCATCTCTCCTTGGCATTCCCCTATATTGGGGCATCAAACACCCACAGGCCCAAGGGCCTCTCCTCCCCCTGATGGCTAACAAGACCCTCCTCTGCCACATACATGACCAGCACCATGGGGCCCTGCATGTGTGTTCTTTGGTTGGTGGTCCAGTCTCCGGGAGCATCAGGGAGTCAGGCCAGTTGACACTGTTGCTCCCACCATGGGGCTGCAAACTCCCTCAGCTCCTTCAGTCCCTACTCCAACTCCTCCATCTGGGACCTCACTCTCAGCCCAATGGTTGTTGTGAAGTGAATCTTGGGTATTCCGAACTTTTAGGCTAATAACCACTTATCAGTGAGTACATACTGTGTTCATTCTTTTGACTGAGTTACCTTGCTCAGGATGATATTTTCAAGTTCCATCCATTTGACTTCAAATTTCATGAAGTCATTGTTTTTAATAGCTAAGTAGCATTCCATTGTGTAAATGTACCACATTTTCTGTATCCATTCCTCTGTTCAGAGACATTTGGGTTGTATCCAGCTTCTGGCTATTATAAATATGGCTGCTATGGATATAATGGAGCATGTGTCTTTACTACATGTTGGAGCACCTTCTGAGTATATGTCCAGGAGTGGAATAGCTCGGTCCTCAGGTAGTATTATGTCCATTTTTCTGAGGGTCCACCAAACTGATTTCCAGAGAGGTTGTATCAGCTTGCAATCCCACCAGTAATGGGGGAGTGTTCCTCTTTCTCCACATCCTTGCCAGCATCTGCTGTCACCTGAGTTTTTGATCTTAGCCATTCTGACTGCTGTGAGGTGGAATCTCAGAGTTGTTTTGATTTGCATTTCCCTGATGACTAAGGATGTTGAACATTTCTTTAGGTGCTTCTCAGCCCTACGAGTTTCCTCAGATAAGAATTCTCTGTTTAGCTCTGTTCCCCATTTTTTGATAGGGTTATTTGGATCTCTGAAGTCTAAATTCTTGATTTCTTTGTATAAATTGGATATTAGCTCTCTATCGGACTTAGCATTGGTAAAGATCTTTTACCAACCTGTTGGATGCCATTTTGTTCTATAGACAGTGTTCTTTGCCTTAAAGAAGCTTTGTAATTTCATGAAGTCCCATTTGTTGATTCTTGATCTTAGAGCATAAGTCATTGGTGTTCTGTTCAGGAACTGTTCTCCTGTGCCCATGTCTTCAAGACTTTTCCCCACTTTCTCTTCTATTAGATTCAGTGTATCTGGTTTAATGTGGAAGTCCTTGATCCACTTGGACTTGAGCTTTGTTCAGGGAGGTAGGAATGGATCAATTCACATTCTTCTATATGTAGACAGCCAGTTGAACAGCACCATTTGTTGAAAATGCTGTCTTTTTTCCACTGGATGGTTTTAGCTCCTTTGTTAAAGATTAAGTGACCATAAGTGTGTGGGTTAATTTCTGGGTCTTCAATTCTATTCCATTGATCTACCTGCCTGTCACTGTACCAATACCATGCAGGTTTTATCACTACTGCTCTGTAGTACAGCTTGAGATCAGGGATGCTGATTCCCCCAGAATTCCGGTTATTGTTGAGAATAATTTTTGCTATCCTGGGTTTTTTGTTATTCCATATGAATTTGAAAATTGCTCTTTCTAAGTCTATGAAGAATTGACTTGGACTTTGATGGGGATTGCATTGAATCTGTAGATTGCTTTCGGTAGGATGGCCATTTTAACAATATTAATGCTGACAATCCATGAGATTGGGAGATCTTTCCATCTTCTGAAGTCTTCTTCGATTTCTTTCTTCAGAGACTTGAAATTCTTGTCATACAGACCTTTCACTTGCTTGGTTAGAGTCACACCAAGATACTTTATATTGTTTGTGACAATTGTGAAGGGTATTATTTCCCTAATTTCTTTCTCAGCCGGTTTATCCTTCGAGTATAGAAAGGCTACTGATTTCCTTGAGTTAATTTGATACCTGGCCACTTTGCTGAAGTTGTTTATCAGCTGTAGCATATCTCTGGTGGAGTTTTTCTGGTCACTTAAGTATACCATCTTATCATCTGCAAATAGTGATATTTTGATTTCTTCCTTTCCAATTTGTATCCCTTTGACCTCCTTTTGTTGTCTAATTTCTCTAGCAAGTACTATATTGAATAGGGAGAGGGAGGGCAGCCTTGTCTAGTCCCTGATTTCAGTGGGATTTCTTCAAGTTTCTCTCCAATTAGTTTGATGTTGGCTACTGGTTTGCTGTATATTGCTTTTACTATGTTTAGGCATGGGTCTTGAATTCCTGATCTTCCCAAGGCTTTTATCATGAAGGGATGTTGAATTTTGTCAAATGCTTTTCAACATATAATGAGATGACCATTTTTTTCTTTGAGTTTGTTTATGTAGTGGATTACATTGATGAATTTCTGGGTATTGAACCATCCCTGCATCGCTGGGATGAAGCCTACTTGATCATGGTAAATGATCGTTTTGATGTGTTCTTGGATTCAGTTTGTGAGAATTTTTTGAGTATCTTTGCCTCGATATTCATAAGGGAAATTGGTCTGAAGTTTTCTTTTATTGTTGGATCTTTGTGAGGTTTTGGTATCATTGTAACTGTGGCCTCATATAATGAATTGGGTTGTGTTCCTTCTGTTTCTATTTTGTGGAATAGATTGAAGAATATTGATATTAGGTCTTCTTTGAAGGTCTGATAGAATTCTGCACTGAACCCATTTGGTGCTGGGCTTTTTTATGGTTGGGAGACTTTTAATGACTGCTTCTATTTCTTAGGGGTTATGGGACTGTTTAGATAGTTTATCTGAACCTGACTTAACTTTGGTATTTGGTACCTGTCTAGACACTTGTCCATTTCATCCAGATTTTCCAATTTTGTTAAATATAGGCTTTTGTAGTAGGATCTGATGATTTTTTGAATTTCCTCAGAATCTTGGTTATAACTCCCTTTTCATTTCTAATTTTGTTAATTTGGATACTGTCTCTGTGCCTTCTGGTTAGTCTGGCTAAGGGTTTATCTATCTTGTTGATTTTCTCAGAGAATCAGCTCCTGGTTTTCTTGATTCTTTGTATAGTTCTTTTTGTTTCTATTTGGTTGATTTCATCCATGAGCTTAATTATTTCCTGCCTTCTACTTCTCTCAGGTGCATTTGCTGCTTTTTGTTCTAGAGCTTTCAGGTGTGCTGTTAAGCTGCTAGTATATGCTCTTTCCAGTTTCTTTTTCGAGGCATTCAGAGCTATGAGTTTTCCTCTTAACACTGCTTTCATTGTGTCCCATAGGTTTGGGTATGTTGTACTTTCTTTTTCATTAAATTCTAGGAGGTCTTTAATTTCTTTCTTTATTTCTTCCTTGACCAAGTTATCCTAGAGTAGAGCATTGTTCAGCTTACATGTGTATGTGGGCTTCTGTTGTTGTTGTTGCCATTGAAGACCAACCTTAATCCTTAGTGATCTGATAGGAGGCATGGGATTATTTCAATCTTCTTGTATCTGTTGAAGCTTATTTTGTGACCGATTATATGGTCAATTTTGGAGAAGGTACCATGAGGTGCTAAGAAGAAGGTATATTCTTTTGATTTAGGGTGAAATGTTCTATAGATATCTGTTAAATCCTTTTGGTTCATAACATCTTTAGTTTCACTGTGTCTCTGTTTAGTTTGTGTTTCCAAGATCTGTCCATTGAAGATAGTGGGGTGTTTAAATCTCCCACTATTATTGGGTGAGGTGCATTGTGTGCTTTGAGCTTTAGTAAAGTTTCTTTTATGAATGTGGGTACCCTTGCATTCAGGGAATAGATGTTCAGAACTGAGAGGTCTTCTTGGTAGGTTTTTCCTTTGATGAGTATGCAGTGTCCTTCCTTATCTTTTTTGATGACTTTTGGTAGAAAGTAGATTTTGTCCGTTATTAGAATGGCTACTCCAGCCTGTTTCTTGGGACCATTTGCCTGGAAAATTGTTTTCCAGCCCTTTACTCTGAAGTAGTGTTTGTCTTTATCACGGAGGTGTGTCTCCTGAATGCAGCGAAATGATGGGTCCTCTTTATGGATCCAGTCTGTCAGTCTATGTCTTTTTATTGGGGAATTGAGTCTGTTGATGTTATGAGATATTAAGGAATAGCGATTGTTGGTTCCTGTTATTTTCGATGTTATTTTTACGTTTGTGTTGCTATCTTCTTTTGAGTCTGTTAATTGAAAGTTTTGTTGGGTATAGCAGCCTTGGCTGGCAGTTGTGTTCTCTTAGGGTCTGAATGAGTTCTGCCCAGGATCTTCTAGCTTTCATAGTCTCTGGTGAGAAGTCTGGTGTAATTCTGTTAGGTCTGCCTTTATATGTTACTTCACCTTTTTCCCTTACTGCTTTTAATATTCTTTGCTTGTTTTGTGTATTTGGTGTTTTCACTACAATGTGAAGGGAAGAATTTCTTTTCTGGTCCAATCTATTTGGAGTTCTGTAAGCTTCTTGTATATTTATTTTCATCTCTTTCTTTAGGTTAGGGAAGTTTTCTTCTATAATTTTGTTGAAGATATTTATTGGTCCTTTAAGTTGGGAATCTTCACTCTCTTCTATATCTATTATCCTTAGGTTCTATCTTCTCAGTGTGTCCTGGATTTCATGGATGTTTTGGGTTAGGAGCTTTTTACATTTTGCATTTTCTTTTACTGTTGTGTCAATGTTATCTATGGCACCTTCTGCTCCTGAGATTCTCTCTTCTATCTCTTGTATTCTGTTGGTGATGCTTGCATCAATGACTTCTGATCTCTTTCCTAGGTTTTCTAACTCTAGGGTTGTCTCCCTTTGTGATTTCTTTATTGTTTCTATTTCCATTTTTAGCTCCTGGATAGTTTTGTTCATTACCTTTGTCAGTTTGATTGTGTTTTCCTGTAATTCTTTAATGGATTTTTGTGTTTCCTCTGTAAGGGCTTCTAGCTGTTTACCTCTGTTCTCCTGTACTTCTTTAAGGGTGTTATTTCTTTCTTTCTTAAAGTCTTCTATCATCATCATGAGAAATGATTTTAAATCTGAGTCTTACTTTTCTGATGTGTTGGAGTATCCAGGACTTGCTGTGGTGGGAGAGCTGGGTTCTGATGATGCCAAACAGCCTTGGTTTCTGTTCCTTATGTTCTTGCCCTTGCCTTTTGCCATCTTGTTAACTCTGATGTTAACTGGTCTTACTTTGTCTGGCTGTGGCTTGTCTGTCCTGCAGGCCTCTGTGTCAATACTCCTTGAAGACCAGCTCTCTCTGAGAGGTATTTGGGTTTGGAGAGCTGTGGCACAGGGTCAGCTCTGGGGTGCAGACAGAAACCAGAAGGATCTTGTCCCCAGATGTCCCTTGGTTCCTGTGTCCTGATGACTCTGCAAGGATCCTTTGTGATCCAGTGAGTTTGAACAGAAGTGGTGGTTTTGCCTGTGCTTGAAGGTGTGTCAGCACTCCTGGTATACCAGCTCTTTCCTGGAGCCCTGTGGCCCAGGCTGAGGTCCCCAGCCTCAGATGGAAACTGGAAGTTTCCTGTCCCAGGATTTTCATGTGTCCTGCGGGTTCTGGGCGGGTCCCGGTGAGCAGTGGTACTCGTCTTATCCCCACTGACTTTTCCATACTCCTGGGAGGGTAGCTTTCTCCTGGTGCTACTTGGCTATAAAACCCTGGTGGCCCAAGCAGAGGTCTTTCCTGTAATTCTTTAAGGCATTTTTGTGTTTCCTTGTTAAGTACTTCTAGTTGTTTACATGTGTTCTCTTGTATTTCTTTAAGGGAGTTATTTATTTCCTTCTTAAAATATTCTATCATCATCATGAGATGTGATTTTAAATCTGAGTCTTGCTTTTCTGGTGTGTTGGGGTATTCAGGGCTTGCTGTGGTGGGAGAGCTGGGTTCTTTTTTTTTTTTTTTTTTTTTTGGTTTTTTCGAGACAGGGGTTCTCTATATAGCCCTGGCTGTCCTGGAACTCCCTATGTAGACCAGGCTGGCCGGCCTCGAACTCAGAAATCCACCTGCCTCTGCCTCCCGAGTGCTGGGATTAAAGGCGTGCACCACCACCCCCCGGCCGGCAGAGAGCTGGGTTCTGATGATGCCAAGTAGCTTTGGTTTCTGTTCCTTATGTTCTTGCCCTTGACTTTTGCCATCTGGTTATCTCTGGTGCTAGCTGGTCTTACTCCCTCTGACTGTGGCTTGACCTTCCTGAAAATCTCGGTGTCAATACTCGTTGAAGACCAGTTCTGGGAGGAATTTGGGTTTGGAGAGCTGTGGTACAGTGTCAGCTCTAGTCCCCAGCTGTCCCTTGGTTCCTGTGTCCAGATGGCTCTGCAAGGGTCCCTCTTGATCCAGTGAATTTGAACAGAAGTGGTGGTCTTGTCTGTGCTTGAAGGTATGTCAGCGCTCCTGGGATACCAGCTCTCTCCTGGCACTATTTGAGTGTGGACCTCTGGCCACTGAAAGAATCCAGAAGACCACTCCTCAGTCCATGTTTCCTGGGGATTCCAGGTGGGTCCCTCTGGGCAGACAGGCTTGCCCACACTCCTGGGAGTCTAGGTTTCTCCTGGCACTATTTGGCTATGGAGCCCTGGTGGTCCAGGCAGAGGTCTCCAGCCACAGATGGAAACCGGAAGGCTCCTTCCCCCACCTGTTCCTCAGTCCCTGTGTCCCAAGGATTCTGGGCAAGTCCCCATGAGCAGTGTTGCTCCTTTTACCCCCTCTCATGGGCTTTTCCACACTTCTGGGAGGCTAGCTTTCTCCCAGCGCTGTTTGGCTATGGAGCCCTGGTGGCCCAGGCAGAGGTCTTAACTTGATTTTATTGATGATATCATCTTCTGTTTTAAGTTAAATGTAACATTGTTTAATATTTCCTTGTCTAATGATCCAGAGGGCTTCATCTAATTCAACAAGATTTGTTCCACCAGTTTTTATACCACTTAGGAAAAATCAGTTTATATTAGCAAACAACTCCAGGTCACCATCAATCACTTCTGAGAACTCATACTAGCAGAAGCAAAAGACAGCTGGTTCCATCTCATTTATGGTAAAAAAAAAGAAAAGAAAGAAAGAAAGGAAATCATATATGTTAAGTAGTCCACTGATTTCCTTTAGGCTTATACAGTTCAGTGTCCCAAACCAAGGAGTGGTATTGTCCACATTCAGGTTGGATCTTCCTACATCAATTAAAGCAACCTAGAAAACTATGGAGACGATCCTTCACAGAAATGTCCCAAACCATGATGATCTGGGCAATCTTTTATTGAGACTCCCTTCTTGGGTGATTCTAGATTTTGTCAAATTAATAATTAAAACTAATCATCAAGCAGGTCTTTGAACTCCACCTGCATATTGCTACCATGTCCAGTTGAATCCAGGGATTTGTGCATGGTAGATAAGACCCAACCATTAGACTGACCGTGGGGTCCCAAATGGAGGAGTTGGAGAAGGGACTGAAGGAACTGAGGGTGTTTGTAGACCATGGAGGGAGCAACAGTGTCAACTGGTCAGACCCCCCGGAGCTCCCAGAGCCTGACCACCAACCAAAGAATACACATGGAGGGTCCAATGGTGCTAGCCACATATGTGGCAGAGGAGGGCTTTATTGGCCATCAGTGGGAGAAGAGGCCCTTGGGCCTGAGGGGGTTAGATGCCCTAGTATAGGGGTATGTTAGGGAGGAAAGACAGGAGTGGCTGGGTGGGTGGGGGAGCACTCTCATATCAAAAAAAAAAAAAAAAAAAAAAAAATAATAATAATAATAATAATAATAAAAGACTCTACAAAGCAAGGCTACCACCTTATCCCTTTTCCTCTTTTAAAATATTTGTTTATTCAGAAGAAATACTTTAACTCTTTAAAATAACCGATGAGAGCAATATCTTCTTGAACAGAACACCAAAGACCAAAGACTATGCTAGAATTATTTGAATACTGAGTTGCTGATTACAAGTAGATATACTTCTATATACTATAGAATATATATTCAATCTGGATACAAAGTGGAACATACTTGAGTAAATGTTAATTTTCTACATCGCAAAAGCATCTAAGGGTAACTTATTTTGCAGAAAATTTATGACTTAAATAATCATAGCTAATTATAGGGGAAGAAAATAGAACATGCTCCCTTTGATTGTTCAAAGACTTTATTTAGCACTCTTCATCTATATGAGTGGAATTGGGAAGAATTTTTTCCATGAGTGTGGGTGGTAATTGTCTATTTATAAATGGAACTACTGCTAGCAACACAGTTTTACTATTGTGTGTTTGCAAAAAATGATGCCTAAGTTCATTATGTGCAGAGCCTTTCGTGTTCCTATATTTTGTCTCATTTTGCTAATTTAGGTTCCAAATGTTTGATTGAGCAAACCAATTTATTAAAGAAAATACAATCACCCACATTTATCACACAACACAAAAGTGGATTTTTCTATGCTATCTTTTTATTGTTTTTTTTTTAGAAAATAATGTTTAACTATATGATCATAAATGATAGGTATGCCTGAAGTGTGTCTGAGTGAAATAAAGGAAGTATCCTGTATATAATTTTACTTTATAAATATGTAGTATGATAGATCAATAAAAAAATACTGCTTCCTACATAAATATTAGGTTTAATATTCAAAATTCTGAAGAAGAATGAAATTGTCAGAGTAAACTTGAGTGATTATACAACCAAAATGTGTATAGCTTAATATCTTGGAATAGTATTCTAAGGAAGTTAGATTCATTATTTAAAAATAAAGACTACAGAAAACCATATTCCTTATAGATACTTGCATAAAAAAATGAAGATTAGTAGTACAAATAAAAAGACTGATAATAGTAATTTGTGTATGTATTCCTATGTGTGTATGTATGCATATATGCATGTATGTGTGTACATGCACATGTGTGTGAATAACAGAGACATACTTCGGAACAATCCCCCACACCCATTTTTCCCCCAGGTTTTATCCTTGATCCAGAACTCACCAAGTAGTTACATTTGGCTAGGCAGCAAGCTCAGCAGGAAGACGACCTAATTTATATACACTGATTTTTATCTTTAGTCTATTAAAATAGATTGTTTCAAAGATAAACATCCATCAAGAGACAAATCATAATACCAACCAAGGTTAAAAAATGACTATGGCTGGAAAACTTTAGAAGACAATGGTTGGCCAATTGTAATGCACACACACACACACACACACACACACACACACACACACACACACCATCCACATACAGCTCTATGGTTCTAAAAGGAGAACACTTCAGGCAAATTAAATTTAACAAAGTCTATCCATGCAAAACAGTAATGAATATGATGGTAACTGGAACTTCAGAGGTGCAGAGAGCTCCACTTGGTAACTTGGGAAGTAGTATTTGCAGACAGAAGATGAATGCACATTCAGAGATAGTTTGCTTGATTTCAGGTCTACATGTGCCTTTCTTAGACATGGTCTGATCAGTTGATGGCCAGTCATTGGCTGTAGCCTGATCATAGTGGCTTGATTTCATATTATACAAATATACTCAATATTATCTTTTTGTTATTTTTCTATACTAAGAGAGGTTGAAGTTTGTAGAGAAGAAATGTATGAAAGCTTCCTCAAGTCAAATATAAGGTAATTTGGCACCCGCCAAAGAAGAATATTATGTAAATTGGAATCTTAAGATAAAATGTATTTACAGAGGGAACTGCTGTGCATCAGAAAGATATGAAATCAAGATTATCCAGTTGAGGGCTCTGAGAGAAGATAGAATAAATAGTATGATGAGTGCTATGGGAAAGAATTTAAATTAGCTACTAGAAAGTATGGGGTGGAAACTAAACTACATTGTGCTCCTCGTGGCACCATATAATATAATCTCTTCCAAATACCTTATTGGATTTTTCAATGTAATACCCATTGTTCTAAATAATAGTTCTAATAAAAACACTACAGCAAATTAGAATTTCAGAACCCTAAGATAAAGTCATATTCTGCTAAGTTCGTGGTTAAATCATGTGTGTTGAATAAATAATAATGAATACAATAACTTTAATTTTTCTGATGTGAATATTAGGAGGGGTTTGGGTAAAAAGGAAGGGATGTTGTGATTGTCACGATTATGTGGCAACCATAAATGGTGTCAGCAAGAAAGGACTGCTACACACAAATAAGCTGGGCTTAATATGTAAACAGTTAGTTTTTATTCTCCTGGGAGAGCTGATAACAGTACACCTGCACCTTATGTTGAAAATGAGAAAAATAATATCAGGATGACAGGGATATTAAATGAGTTAAATGATTTCCCTAGTGGATATGAAGGCTCTTTTTCATGTCTCATTCACTATAAATACTTGATTTAAGATATTTTTCTTAGTGCTTAGTTATTTAATACCTGTTAGAATAAAAAGTCTCACAGATCCCACAGACAATACATAGTAATGTTTCATTTCCTGCTGTTCTGTCGTGTCCCCACTCTCCTGTCTTGTTACCATGACATACACACACACATCCACATATACATGTGTTATGTGTATATATATGTGTTTGTGTGTGTATGTACATATGTGTATACATGCACATACACATGACTGCTTATTACCAACTAATGGCTGTTGTTTGAATGCTTGGGTTCCCCTTACAATTCATATACTACACTCAACCTCCTCTGGCAGTGCTTTATGGTGGTCAGGCCCTTGAAGAAAAGTTGAAAAACAAAAGAAAACTAGAATTAGTGATCCATAAAGGAACTATATTGGTCTGCTATGCCAAGAGAAGATATAGCTCGTGGTCATCAATTAGGAACAAGCCCTTGCCAGACAATAAATCTACGGGTTACTGATTTTGGACCTTGTAGACTTTAGACCAGTGGTTTTCAACCTGTGGGTCATGGCCTCTTTAGTGGTCACATTTATTTATATTACAATTCATAACAGCAGCAAAATTACATTCATGAAATAGCAATGGAATAATTTTATGATTGGGGATCACCACAACATGAAGAACTGCAGTCAAAGGTCACAGCGTTAGGAAGGTTGAGAACCACTGCTTTAGACTGACACTAACAAATCTGTTCTTTATGAATGACCCTATCTTAGGATATTCTACTTCAGCAGCATGAACTAAGGCAATGATTTACTTTATTATGTCCTACTGTAAAACACCAAGCATGTGCCACTTTCTAGAAAATAAAAATGCGCATTCAGAGTTCCAAAGGATGGAAATCTCAACAGAAATAGTGATGGGTAAATCAGAACCTTGTGAGGCCACTTAGTATTTTTGCAGGTAGAATGCTAAGAAAGAGCCCAGTCCTAAAAGCTCCATTTTATAGGATTTAACATTACTCTTTAATGGGAATCCTGACATCCACACTGTTACATCATGACTGTATTCCAACATGGAATTAGAGGGACCAAACACATAAAGCACAGCTGAGAGGAACAGAGCACAGACAATTGCTGAGACTTATTTCTCAGGGAGATATTCATTCTTTCCCTCTAGCTACTCTTATCTTTGCATCCTTCATATGTTATTTGTTAGTTTGACTATAGTCAATTGGAACTACACACATAATACGTTGCTTCAAAGGTTATTGACTCTATTACAGCATTCTACTCTGAATCTTAAAAGTCATTTATAAATTAATAAAAATCATTTATTGAGTAAAATAAAGAATTTTTGTCAGACCTTTATGATAATGAGATTAGATTTGTATTTTTACCTTTGGAAACATAAATATCTCGCTTCTTGGTAAACTAAATCTCTTTTCTCAAGAAGCAAAGAATCATTTAATTAGAAGACCTGTTCAGATTATCTGAACAAGTAGTAATGAAATACTATCTAAATTTATTTTTAAAATAATCAGATATTAATTAATGACAGTGCCAAAGTCTTAAAATAGAATCACTTGGTTTAAAAGTCATTGCCATTATTGTTATGAAAATTGGGAATCAAAAGGCTGAAGAGATGGCTTACAGGTTAAAAGCACTGGATGCTCTTCCAGAGAATTCTGGTTCAATTACTAGCATCCACATTGTAGTTCGCAACTTTCTGAAGCTGCAGTTCTAAGAGACCCAACACCCTTACACAGACATGCATTGATACAAAACATTGGGGCACACTAGAAAATAAAAAAAAATGGAAATCAAATAATTTTGTAAACTAAGTCTTATTTTTATTTATTGCAGTAGGGTCTCTCTTTGTTGCCCAGGCTGGCATAGTGCTTGTGTAATGACAAAGACTGGCCTCTAGTCAAATAACATTTATACAAGCGTGCACTAAGATAATATTTTAAATGAAAAGATAAAAATATTTAAAAGAGATAATTTTTATGGAAATAAGTAGGTATATTGATTTTAGGCTCATTAATAAACAAATATGGCAAGTAAAAGATGAAACTCTGTGTTGTAATTTTGGTTTCCAGTATGTTTTTAATTAATTGATTAATGAGTTTCAAGTGTGTGTGTATGTGTGTCCAGCATATTCATATATATATATTAATATATATTCATATAATGGTATATGTGTGGAGATCACAAGTAAACTCTCAGGAGTTGTTTTCCTCCTGCCATTTTGGAATATACAGCTTTTATACTAACGTATCAGTGAGTAAATGAACTCTTGATAATAAGATTGGATACTCAGGTAATTGAGCTATTAAATTTGGTTTCCCTTTCTGTCCACCTTTCTGCTGTCCTGAGCTTATCACATGAACTCATAATCAGTTGCTCTTTAGACTTTCTCTGGTCTTTGTTCATTCAGCTTCATAACTTGTAGTCAGAAGGCATCTTGTCACAGACACTACAGTTCTTTGTTTATTCATCTTAACTTTTACCTACTTTCCACATTTATTTTTCAACTTTCATCTGTAAGCTGGAAATCTCATTATTATATTCCCATAACCCCTTCTTCAACAAGCCCCTGTTTTGGCTTCCTTAGTCAGCTTAGTCACAATTTAATTTGGTGCCAGGGATCTATCAATAATACTATTCCTTGCTAATAAACTTTGGAGGTAGGAAATAGGCAGATATAACTTGCAATCTGAGCTTCTGATATTTGCTTTGAAGATTTTTTTTTTCAGTAGTAAAATTATTGGCGGATGTATAAACTCAAGTGAATGTTTTGGAAGTCTATCCCTTGTAGGATAATATAGAATACAAACCCTTGGCACATTTTCAAATTAAAAAGAAAAAATCCCACTCTAAAAATGTGTATCAGTAATGTATACTTTTAGCTATGATCCCATAAAGAAAAGGCATTCAAATTTATACTACTCACAATCAGTGCATTAGAAGACCTCTTATCTATTAACAGAGATTGTGTTCTCTGCTTTCTTCGAAAGAGTACAGTACTCTCTTGACAACTTTTTTTCTCCATTTTAAACACATACAATCACAGATGCAGTACTTTGCATGACGCTTCAGATGTTTCCTATTACTATATCCAAATATCCTCTCCATGTCTTTGAAGATATTATCAACAAAACCTGGCTATAAACTGACTCCACCCAAAAGCTCACCATCAGAAACAACAACAAAAACCCCCTTCATTGGTAGACACGAGCACTTAGCATTGTTAAGGGTAGCAATCTTGGGCTCCTAAATTTCAACTAAGAAAAGTAAAAAGAAACAAAACAAGAAACAAAAGCACCACCACCAACAACAACATCAAAAAACCCTGACAGACCAAAATCTACCCACATTTAATAATTATCATTGGTATGCAGGCATGAAACACTGACTGATAGACCAGAAAGATGCATGATCTCTTTGTAGCCTTGTCAGGAGTTATCTCTATGAAATGTTTCAAATAGGTCATCTCAACTTATGTCAGAACCTGGAGGCAGATAATGAGCATAATCAGGAGCTCTAGGTCATGATTACACTGTGAGTTCGAGGCCACCCTGAACTTTATGGGACCATATATCAAAGACAGCATGAAGGAAAGAAGAAACAAACAAGGAGAGAATTGATAAAACTTAAACATGCACAAAAAAGCCCTATGTACAAACATACACGACGCTTAAAATTAGGAAAAATTTGTATTTTATAGTATATACACCAAATAACTCATTTATTCCATGTAAATAACACTTCTAAAAACCCACACTGAAATAATATTTAAAATATAAAAATTAAAACTGATTATAAAAAGTGATATTTTTCATACACATACAAAATCAATACACAGGGCTAAGCCTCATTCATACAAAACAATGCCAAGTAAGAGAAGCAATCTATGTACTGTTTTTCAGAAGGAGCTATTTGAAAAGTTAGGGATTATTCATAGAAAGCAGCACTGCCATTTATAATTGGTGCAGATGTAAAGAGACACATATTTTAGCAGCATTTGGCCATATGTGTTCAAATGTGAAATGCGTGTACTCAGCATCAGTGGTTCCCATCCATCTTGTGATCTTGGATTGACTCACGAAAACATATTGAAACATGTAATCAAGAATATTCATTTTTACCATTAAAACTTAAAGTAGAAAGAAAGTTAATAGTAGAGAAATAAAAAATCAGTTAAATGATTCACAAAGGCCCAATATATCAATATAAATTGTACAGCATTTATGTGGACAATGAGATAAAAATTTGTTAGTAACACAGAACTATATCAGGTCTTATTCTCCTATGAATAATAAATGTATTCATATACTTGTAAAATTAGGAATTGAATGAATAATTTGATTCATTTTAATTCTAATACCAATAATCATTTTGTTAATATATACATCACAATGGGAAGAAATTAATATAGTAGATAATAAGAGTATGTTAATAGATGAATAAGTGAAGTGAATAAAAATAGCATTTTAGAATTTCTGATTATGGGGTATAAAATGGAGCACAACTCACACAGAGCTGTGTGAAAGAAGAGATGAATGGCCTCTATTTATGGTGAGTGACATATTTTCAACTTCATGATTGAAAAATGATACACATTTTACATTACAACACCTCAAATTGTCAATGAGAGCAGGGGCAACATCAGGCAGTGTCATAGTCTGATACTGGGCAGCAATGATACTCAGCCCCAGTCAATTATACTGTGTTGGTAGGTGTACTGGCTGGTTTTGTGTGTCACCAAGCTGGAGTTATCAAAGAGAAAGGAGTTTCAGTTGAGGAAATACCTCCATGAGATCCAGCTGTACTGGCTGATTTTGTGTGTCACCAAGCTGGAGTTATCAAAGAGAAAGGAGTTTCAGTTGAGGAAATACCTCCATGAGATCCAGCTGTAAGGCATTTTCTCAATCAAGGGGGATCAACTGTGGGGAGCCCATTGTGAGTGATGCCATCCCTGGACTGGCAGTCCTGGGTTCTATAAGAAAGCAAGCTGAGCAAGCCAGGGGAAGCAAGCCAGTAAGGAACATCCCTCCATGGCCTTTGCATCAGCTCCTGCTTCCTGACCTGCTTGTGTTCCAGTCCTGACTTCCTTTGGTGATGAACAGCAATGTGGAAGTATAAGTTGAATAAACCCTTTCCTCCCCAACTTTTTTTTTTTTTTTGGTCATGATGTTTTGTTTGGGAATAGAAACCCGGACTAAGACAGTGGGTATGGTGCACTATATATTGTGTAAAATAAATACATTTTCTACCTGATATTTCCAACATTCAAGCTTATCAAGACATTAATGATATTGTAACTTAACATCAATGACAGCAGATTCTGTTATAATTTACAATTTTGAATACAATAAACAGGTACAAAGTAAATTGATAAAAACCTAAACCCAATATATTTAATAATTGAAGAGAAATGATCAAGTGATGAAATTGAATGTATTGGTCCTGGTATGTTCTGTTTATAAGTAAAATAAAATAATCGAAGACTCGGCTCCTCTGATCATTTTAAAGACAAATTTATAAATGATAGAACTGACGTTTTTCCTCTAGTGAGAATTTTCCCATATTGAATTTTCCATGAATCACCTCAACTCAGCCGTTGCATCCATTTATTCTATAAAAGCCCACACCTATATATTTCATGTTTTCATGTGCATTTCATGAAAATATGGGCATATTTGGATTCAGTTTGCAATACCTAAACACAAAATGACCCAAATTAAGTACAGTACCATACTTGTAGTCAGAATCTGCATAGAATTCCTAATTCTACTCATGTTTGTTTCTAATGGAATTGAACTATCTTCTTTCCCTTCCTGAATCCCAACTCTTTTTTGTTTCATAAAGGCTGAGTATGCCTGTGTACTAATGCTCTTCATCCAGCTGAATAAATATTTTCAACAGTAAGGGCTATTTTTGCAAATATAAATATACTTTGTAGTTACATTAAAAAATAATCAGAGGAACACCCTACTGACAGTTTTCCTAGCTGCAGTAACTTCTAACCCTGTTCTGTTTGCTTCATAGCTGCCCTGAAATAAAAATTCCCATACAACGTCCCTGTAAACTCCTCGTACATTAACACTGTCACAGTGTATTAAAATGTCATGAGCAGATTCATTGTGTGAAAATAAGAAGACAAAGTAAAGAATGCTTATGAGGGTCATAAGTAAAATCCAGTTAGGTAGGGACCTGCTGAAGTTTTACAAGTTGGGTCTATTTTAATGAAGTTTGTGAATCCTAGTAGTAGGAAGCACTTTTTAATCTGCAAGTCTGCTCACATGCCACTAAGGAATACAACATCTTTTTTAACTGAAAAGTAAACTGAATTCTCAGTGGGTAAGAACTATAATTTGGCCAGTCATCACATTTAGTTAATCTCTAAAGTTTGCCTTCCGTAGACTTTTCACTGGAGTGCTTTGTTCACCTTAGCTCGGCTTGTCGTCTCCACCCATGTACCACTCAAATTAAAAATGGCCTCCTTTTCATTTTCAGTCAGTTCTGTAGGCTTGAGGACATCCCTAGCCCTCTAGTTCATCTGTATTTGAACTGACTTTGATGGTCAAAAGTCATACTCATGATATATAATTGTTCAAAGCCTAAGCCTTGAGTCACCTAACAGAGATATGACATAACTAATATAAAAATAAGAATGTGTTATCATTACCTGCAGCAAACAACTCAAGTTTCCACTGGTATATTTTAACATTGGCAGCCTATAATGAAATTCTAAGACTTGAAAGACTTGAATCAGAAGGATTGCTGCAAATCTGAGGCTAGTCTATACTGTGTAGTTCTTATCTAGACTGGATATTGTGATCCTGTCTCATAAAGAATAAACACCACCACCACAGAAAACAACAGCACTCCTCTATTTAACAATAGAGCCATGACAACTGGTCCAAGTTGTATGTTAGTTGAGCACTTGTTTCTACTAAGGACTAAATATCTTATTTGTAAAATAGACATGTTCTGGTATGTATATCTCAAGACCACTTTAATAAACATTAAGCAGCAACTTCTGTTAAGTACTCTAATTCTTCCATGACACATAAAACACTTCCCTATCCAAGAGATAGAATTTTCATTACAAAATTTAGTTCAAAGAAAGTTATAATCTACATATAAATGAAAAGAAAGGAAAGGAAACAAGAGAAAAGAAGAAAAGAAAGAAGAAAAACAATATTTCAGGTAAGCAAGAGGAGTCACATGATTCAGAGTGGCAGCATTTGAGTGCCTTAAACAAAATTTGTCTTAAACTTAATATGTTTTAAACTAATTGTTTAAAAAGCTTTTCACTTTAAAGAAATGTTTATTGTAGGCGTTTATTGTAGTCTTTATATAACATAATATGAGTTAAATTGGCCAAACCTTTCAAGAGACTACCAACATTTTTTTCCCAAAGTTTCCCCAGGGGGGGGGAGAGGCTTTTCAAGATTTAACAGCATGTTCATGAAACAGTATGCGTTGGGTTCCAAGTCTGTCAATGTTGAAAAAATACCAGTGGAAACTTCATTTGTCTGCTGCAGGTAATGCTATCCCAAGATTGGAAAAAAATCCCTATTTTTATATTAGTTATGCCATATCTCTGTTAGGTGATTAAAGTCTTAGGCTTTGAACATTTTTATATCATGAGTATGACTTTTGACTATCAAAGTCAGTTCAAATGCAGATGAACTAAATGGCTGTGGGTGTCCTCAAGCCTAAAGAACTGACTGAGGATGAAAAGAAGGCCATTTTTAAATTGAGTGGTAAGTGAGTGGAGATGACAAGCAGAGCTAAGCACTCTAGTGAAAATTCTAAGTAAGCCAAGCTTTAGAGATTTACTTAAAGAACAAAAGGAATCCCAGCACTCAGGAGGCAGAGAAGGCTGATTTCTGAATTTGAGGCCAGCCTGGTTTACAGAGTGAGTTCCAGGACAGCCAGGGCTACACAGAGAAACCCTGTCTTGAAAAACCAAAAAAAAAAAAGGTCTAATTTAAAGGAAAGGCTATGCCACAGATGGTAGCAACTTGTCTTCTAAAACTAATCTCTTTTTATAGGAAGAAATCAAATAGAAATAATTTCCAGGAAAAGTCTTGTTGTGCAAGGTGACAAGGACTGGGTGAGTGATACAATTAGGAATCACAGCCTTCCGGATTCTTGTATGGCCTGTCCCGATCCGTGTGAAACAGTTTTAACTGGACAGAAACACAAACAGAACGATGTAGTCCCTGGTGTCCAGGCAATCCTGTTTGTTCACAAGCTCTTTAAATTTTACTGACATTATAAAAACACCAAAAGCAAACTCACTTAGTTCATTTTTAACTTAAAAAGAAGCTGGGGGTGGATAATCTGAGCACCTTCATTTCAATAAGGAGTTGTAAATCAATCAAGTAGTTAAAACATAAAAGGAACTTATGTCATTATAGAAGGTCTTTTCATTTTGTAGTTCTGCAGATGAAAGGCCTTTACAGAAACTGGGGAGAATGTGACCATCCAGTCTGTGACATAAAAAAATATGTACATTTAATTCTTTCATAGGGTATTAAAATGTACCAATAAAATTGGTGGCAATTTGACTGCCTTGTAAGCAGTAGGGTTGTACATGGGAGTAATTTAAAAGTTTCCCTTAAGCAGCCATCATGATAGTTAAAAGTAATAAAAGAATATGTTTCTTTCAGTGGCAAAAATTATTTAATAGGCAAGAATGAATATAGGACTAATAGATGGCAAAGGATGTTTAGCAAGATGCTGAGGCAATTATTTGGTACTATATTCATTTTCCTTGGGTAGTTATTATGAGCTTAATAATTTGCAGGCAAATTTAATCATGAGGCAATGCCCTCGATAGTTAGACTTCCTAACACCGGCCATGCTCAGCGGATGGGAATTTTATACATAGCTTCATTTGCTGCTTTTGATTTGTTTTCTTTTCTTTTTCTTTTCTTTTTTTTTTTTTCATCTTCATGAAAGGATGGAGATCTAGCTTTTCAAAACAAGCTTCCCTTTGAAAAGGAGCCACAGATAGGTGTAAACAGGTCAGAGCCTGTTTCCTCAACCACAGAGCTGTGGGTTGATTTGATTTTTCTTTGATCTGAACAGTGTCTGTGGAGTAATGGACCCCAGAATCGGGAGAAGGTGAGACTGAACTGTGTTATTGAACCATTCTGAGTCATGCCTAGGAATGCACTGAATATACGTCACTGAGCCCAAGTATGCATACACAAAGGATAAGCACTAATAAGCTAATGAAGGCAAGTGTGGGTGGCAGTTCCATGTCAGTGGGCTAGGACTGGAGTGATAAAATGCTTGCTTCAGAACATACTGTTCTCTATAATGAATAGAGTTGTACAAAATGCTACACCAATCTTTATATAGATAATGGTAGTGATAGAAACCATGACTGTTTTAAGACTAAGCTTTCCAGCAGGCACACTTCTGTGTACCTCTACATCTCAGGCAACTTCATTAACATCTCCTTCCATGGAGTGTTATCTATTGAAAATTTTCTGCCATTAGTTAGGGAAAGCTTTAAAGGCAAGTACTATGCTATGTATTTTCATCCTTCAGTGTCTGTCCAATGCTCTCTGTACAAAATATATTATTTGACCCTAAAGATCATTTGTATTAGTAGCACAAGAATCAGCTTTCAGAGTAAATGACCTGATTGTTGAGGTATTGAGGAACATTAAAGTATGTTAGACCATTTGCCATCGAGATAATATTTCATAAAGTTTTCAAAAATACACCAGAGTCTCTCCCTTCAGAAATATTCTTACTCAAATTTCTGTTTTTTTATTTTTTTTAAACAATTACTAGAACAAAGATTCAGTGTGAAAGGTATTGTGGAGAATTGGAAAAATATGGAAACAACCTTTAGAAGATTGTTTAGTAAGAAACACGTTCATAACACAGGGGAGCATGGTGGCCAGATTACTGGAGTCCAGAAAAGAACATGCATTGCATAAATGAGTTATGTGTAGGGCTTTCCACGCTATTCTTTTCTGTCTGTATAGAACTGTAAAGGTGTCTATGTCGTTAAACGGTTAATAAGTGAATCCAGTTGACACAGAATAGATGGCAACCGAAAAAAGGGGATAGCCTTCTATCCTTGTAAGACATTTATGATTAATGCAGGTGATTCACACTTAGGAAAACTCTGCAAACACAAAGAAAGCAGATAAAATGCAACATATTAATGACATTAAATCTAATCATCAGCCTGCTCAAATGCCTATTATACATATAGCAGGGCCTTTTTGTTGTTGTTGTTGTTGTTTTATTTTTAATTTTTTTTCAAGCTACTTGCTCATTGAAAAATAGCAAAAAGAGCACTATTGAGATTTGTTTGGGAAGTAGTTCAGTTACAAATGGAGTGATGTCAAGTGAGTTGAAACCACATTTTCCTATGTTGGATGGTCACTGCAGATAGCTTAGTCCTCTTCTTAATTTATGAAAACAATGTATTGTGTACTGAATTAATTTCTTAGTGTAGGACTATTAGTCCAGTTACAAAGGCACTGTTTATTCCAGTACGAACATCTAAGCTAAGAGGAAACCTTTAATGGGAAACCTTTAGTAGAAACACCAAGAATTTGATTATGAAACAAATGCAATGTTCTAGATCAAGGAGCAACAGATTCCCCCACGCTAACTACAAAAGCCTTAGAAATCACCATGACGTCTTACTTGGGGAGACACCAGAAGGCCTTATGCCTAGGTTTGCGTCAAAAATTCAAACTCTGTGGGCAGATAATTATAATATGTTTTCTACAGCTGGCCTTTACATCTTGAACAGCACAGAGGATTCATGTTATAAACTTCCTTCTTTGTTCATATGCTGTCCATCCAACATTTTCTCCTCTGGACCTGCACTTCTTTTCCCTGTCTGTCCTGTCCCTCCAAAATGAATCCTCTGACTATTTAGTGTATTGTTTACCCATGAAGCCAAGCTGACTATGGTGGTGCTTGCTTATCCTACCAGAAGATGGGAGAAAGTAAAAGGAAGATAATAAATATAAGGAAAGTATATCAATATATTTCATTCAAAACTAGAATAATCTATAAAGCAAGAGCTTGCTTGTGATAAACGAGGACTAGAAGTATGTCATGGTGGTGCCATACACTGTTAGTCCACACAAGATTCTGAGTTTGACACTTACTTCCATAAATAGACTGAATAAGACAATGCATAGATGATAGATAGAAAATAGGGAGAAGATGATGGTGATGATAGATAGATAGATAGACAGACACACAGACAGATTGATGATAGAATATAGCTATATTCTATCATAGCCAATTTTCCTCAAAAAATGTTCCGTATTTTCTTTTACTTCCCCTTTCTCAGAAGTCAAGGAACCCTTATCTCATTCACACAGGAAAGTTATCATCATTCTTGATTTCCAAATATTTAACTATTACTTTCTATTTTTATAACATTTTAATTTTATTTCAGTGTGTGTGTGTATGTGTATGTGTGTGTATGTGTGTAACTGTATTTACTAGTAGGCACATGCTGAGGAAAATCAGGAGTTGGGAGATAGCCTGATCTATTCCTTGAGGACAGAAAATTGATCCATTTAGTGAACACTGTCTTACAAAACAAAGACATAAAGTTGATCCCTATTGTCAATGTAAAAAAAGAAACAAAACACAAACAAACAAAACACAGCAGTTTGTGTACTCTGGAGGTAGAGAGTGGAGAAACTCTGGTCATTCAGTCCAGCCTAATTAGAGATCACGTGGTCGAAAAACCATGTCTTGGAAACAGTTAAGTTTCTGAGGATGACACCCAAAGTTTTCCTCCAAGCTCCACATATGTACATGTGCACACAGTCTAAATAAGCACACACACATATTAAACATTAAAATATAAAAATAATTATTTAGAAAGCAAAGTATCTTCCTCAGTATTTGAGTTGTATGTGAATCGAGTAGATGGCCTCACACTCCTACCATCTCAAACAAGTAGAATTAGTTTATGATTTGGTAAGAATATGTGGGATCCATTGACACACTGGCAAAGATAATGTGTGAAAGTCCTCCCATTACCCTCTCATTATCGGCTCCATTTGACACCCAATTAAAAATTTAAGAACTCATCAAAACAACAACAACAACAACAACAACAAAATGAATTTGAATCTGGAAAGTTGAACAGAGACATTGTGTTTTTCTCTTCTTGAATTATGGCAGTGATTTTGAGTTCCTGTTGAAAATTGGATTTGATTTTTAAATCTAAACTTGTCCCCTTCGCAATCAGAAAAACATGAAAGGAAGAGTCAGTTGCACTGAGATCAGAAAAAGCACTGAATTGGAAAGTCCTAAAGTCCTAAATGGAGTGACTATAATATACAATTAGCATCTAAATCAGTGTGTGGTAAATAAAAAGTTTAGAACTTGAGTAATCACATTGCTAAAACAATCTTGTTTTTTTTAATAAATCAAAGGTTTTTTAAACTAAATTAAAGTAAAAATTTCATTTTTTCCTAGGAAAATTGGAAAAAATGAAATGTCAAGAAATCATTCTCAAATAAGATGCTCTGTCTAGAAACATTTTCCAAGGTGTGGAAATGTTCAGTTGCTCTCTTAGTAGAAAAACCCTCTGGGGCTTTCCTGATCCTAAATGGTTCTATGGCTTCAGCTTTCTGTAGATTAGATCATTTTATATCTCTGTTAAGAGCAGAAGAGGGAACGTTTGAGAGTGGGAAGTCTGAGAGTGATTCAAACCCAGTAGTCTAGTCATGTAGGATAGCATCGATTTCTTCTATGAAGAAAATATAAATTCAAGATAAAATTAATCTCAACATTTTGAAACTTTAATTGCCATATATGCTTTTTAATAAATAAATACATCTTATTTGCTTTCTCATTAATCAGTGAAATACAACTTTTGGTACATACCAATTATATGAATGGTGGCTTTATCATTTTTGAAATGTCTGTACAATGTGAAGAGGTCATGGAAGGGAAGCTAAAAAGTTTTGTCACATAGCCAATGAATAAGGATTGGTTGGAGAATTTCACACAGATATCTGTATATCAAGAAGATAAATTGGGCAATCTTGACAAATAAAATGATTTTATACTTCTACTCTCCAGATATACTGTGTTTTCAATCTCTATTGAAAGTTTGCTTAAAGGCAGCAGGTGCTGGGTAGTTCTGATCATTTAGTTTACAGGAACTTTTTTTGAAAGCACTGATACTTGCCACTTTTGACCAGACATGTGTAATTTTAATAGCGAACCTTTTGTGGAGATTAATGTTGAGTGGAATACATCTTCCTAAATTTAAATTGACCAAAGACTTTAATGACTATTAACATAGACAATTATAACATAACAAAGATAGACCTTCATTCTCCTCAAAACAACCTTTATGTCACTAGACTTAATTAAACACAGTTTGTTGCAATAAAATTTTATGCAACATATTAAGTTATGTGTGTATTGCAAGAAGTGCTTAAGGCAGGCCTTTTACTTTTACATCAGAGAGAGTTCCAAATCAAATAGGGAAGAATGAAAATCAAACCCATACACACACTGCAAGATAGAACCATAATAATCTTAATAGATACACCTCTCATTGTTGGATGATTAGTAATTATGTTCTGTGAAAATAATTGTGTAATAGGATCTATTTCTTTCTCTTAAATATGCATTCAAATTACATAATAAAACACACTAGGACCACAAGTACTGAGTGTCAATATACTTTAGGTATCTAGATTAGTGACCCAAGTTGGTTACATAAACACAAAAATTACTCATACCAGCTATTGTAGATGACAATAGATTCTTCTTATTCAGAAGTCTGGTTGTGTATACTGTGAATTTACAGTATTATCAAGTAATTTTATCTCAACTTTTGACTTAATTTAAATCAAAACTAAAATAACAAATTAAATATTCTTTTAATTTTTAAGAGAGATTCCTGAAGTTAAGTTATTATACAGCCACAGCTGCAAAGGGAAAATGGAGATTCATCTGTCACCTATTAGTTGAGACTGAATTACAAGATCCAACTCCACAGTTTGACACATTAAAAAATATAATATTATGGGACCAGGCTAATATGTTTGAGTTAAACTTGAAAAATCATTGTACATAAAAGAGACAAGGATATGCATATGGTTGCCTGAGGAAACGTGTTGTAGTTATTGTTTCCATACCTAAAGGTGAATGTCCTCATGGATGATTCCCAAGGTGGGTCTCATGGTTGGAGGACAGAATTTTCCCCTCAAGTGGTTGGGTTGAAGATTGGAACCCAGAAAGCATTCATAAGCTTAAATTGTTTTCTACAAAGATGTGTTTTAAGGCAGAGGCCCTGAAGAGGTACTCCTAAGTTAATCTTTAGAGATTTCCACTGCCTCTATTCAGTGAGATGGTTTTTTATGCATTTTTAAAAGACTGTGTCATAATGAACACTATTATATCCCCTACATTTGAATACATTTGGTTACACAGGAAGGTACACACTGAGTGTCTTCATGCTTTAGAGAACAAAAATTAAAAAAAAAAAAAAAACCAAGAAGATCAGAAATGGTTCACAAGAAAGTAGTTTAGATGATAGTTTAGAACCTGGGTTTAGTATAGAAGATGGGGACAGATTTAAAATTTCAAATGCACACTTCGCACATAGAATAAGAAGCAAGCAAGAAGGAGTAAGTAACAATGAAGATGGAAATAGTGGTTGATAAGCTTTAACTTGGGATATGACAGTTAACGGTGGGATTATTTTCTGTGATTGTTCTTTTGTGATTGATGAAGAAATCCATTGTCTTGTTCAGTAAACAAATAGCAATATTTTCAGAAAGGGAATAGTAAACATTAAAATAAAATAATGAGGCCATATGCTCTTGGGTGGAATCTATTATCATTATTTTGCTAAGTAGTCATGTTGTGAAATGTCTTCCAAATATGCAGGTTATAGATCTGGTATACTATCAACCTTGATCCAAGACTTTTCCTTTTTTTTTTTTTTTTTTTTTTTTGGTTTTTTGAGACAGGGTTTCTCTGTGTAGCACTGGCTGTCCTGGAACTCACTCTGTAGACCAGGCTGGCCTCGAACTCAGAAATCCACCTGCCTATGCCTCCCAAGTGCTGGGATTAAAGCCATGCGCCACCAACTGCCCAGTGAGATCTTTCCTTTTTAAGGAGAAGCAGTAACACAGGAACTTACAGTGCTGAAATAAATGACTGTGTGATCAGCCTAAAATGGGGCATTTTTATCAAGACCTTGACTAAGATCATGGAATATCACCAAAGAAGAGGCAGAAAGAAAGTACGAGTGTTAAAGGACTGGGAGAAGTACTATGACTTGCTAGATATGACTTCTAGACATAACTCATGAAATCAGAGCAGGTGCAATCGTCTGTACAAGACCAAGACAAGGTGAAGCCAACTTAAATTACTACATGGAGAAAGGAGTTCATGAGCACATCCCATCCTGACTCCTCCAACTGAGGAGCTATTGGAAGTTGAACCATGAAACAGAAGGGAGAGTCATTCTTCTTTGTTAGTGTGGCATCTGAAAGGTTGACTATACCCCAGTGGGTGTCGCTTAAGCCATGCCCATGTTGGACTAGAAGACATGAAGCTTGGAGGGAAAATATTTGGAGGACATCCAAGAAGACTTGGATAGGGTAAAAAAAGTAGATGTGATCATGTTTTACTATATATTCACATAAAATTCAACTATATCAGTTATCACAAAAATTATCTCATGCTTTCAATACATACAAAACAGATCAACAGAAACTAGTTAAGCAATTTCAGTTCGTAGAGTGATCCAAAACATTTAAAACTGATATTAATCTCTTCAGAAGCAAGTAAAGAAAATAAGCCTATCAGACATCAAAAACATATGAGAAAAATAGGCTGCTAGAAAAACACGTCTACATTAACATTCAAAGAATAGAAAAGGAAAGCAGACCTCAAGAAAGCAGTGTCGTTCCCATGAGAAAATAATGTACAGTGAGCTCCAGTGGATTTCCACTGACGCATAAAGTTAGTTATGTAAACATTCCTCAAAGCTAAATGTACCATCTTCCAAAAAATTCTTATCAGAGTTAAGGGAGAGTTTGCCAGAATCTATAAAAAGCAAAACCTGCTTCCCTCTTTCCCTGAGTCATGAGAAAATGAACAATTACTCAGGAAGGAAGCTGGATGGTATCTTCATCTACTTTGAAGTCTTACATTGGGGTCTGAAGGATCAGGAGCAGAGGAACTGGTTGGTCCAGGTGCGGTGTCATCTCTTGACTTGATTGAAAATGCGTGTTGGAGACAAAGGAGAATTTGGAATTGACTCACTGCACAAGATGCCAAAAATGTGTTTTCTGAACTGTACTTTGAGGACATGTAGAATGATGGATACATAAAAGGAAAAAATAATGTTTCATAAAAAATAATATTTTTTAAGTTATAATGTTCAGGTTTTTGATACATTTTACTCCTAATAGATAAGCTTTTCATTTATTCTTTTTTTCTTGTTTTTCTTTTTCTTTTTGAATATTTACTTTATATACATTTGACATGTTTTCCCCTTTGGAAACCCCCTATTCCATTTCCCCTGCCTCTATGAGGGTGCCCCCCACCCACGCACCCTCTCCCATCCTCCCTCCCTATCATTCCCCTACACTGGGGCATCTAACATACTCAGGGCCAAGGGTCTCTCCTCCCACTGATGTCCAACAAGGCCCTCTTCTGCCACATATGTGGCCAGCACCATGGGTCCCTCCATGTGTATTCTTTGGTTGGTGGTCCAGTCTCTGGAAGCTCTGGGGCGTCTGTCCAGTTGATACTCTTGCTCCCTCCATGGGGCTGCAAACTCCCTCAGCTCCTTCAATCCCTTCTCCAATTCCTCCTTCCGGTACCCCATGCTCAGTCCAACAGTTGCCTGTGAGCATCCGTCTCTATATTTGTCAGGCTCTGCCTGAGCCTTTCTGGACACAGCTTCTCATGCTTCCATCAGCAAGCACTTCTCAGCATCCACAAGAACGATCGCGTTTAGTGGCTATATATGGGATGTATCCCCAGGTGGGACAGTCACTGGATGGCCTTTCATTCAGTCTCTGCTCCACACTTTGTTTCAATATTTTCCCCTGTGAGTATTTTGTTCACCCTTCTAAGATACACTGAAGCATCCACATTTTGGTCTTCTTTCTTCTTAGGCTTTATATGATCTGTGAATGAAATCTTGGGTATTCTGAACTCTTGGGCTAATATCCACTTATCAGTGAGTACATACCATGTTTGTTCTTTTGTGACTGAGTTACCTCACTCAGGATGATATTTTCAAGTTCCATCCATTTGCATGTGGATTTCATGAAGTCATTGTTTTAATAGCTGAGTAGTATTTTATTGTATAAATGTACCACATTTTCTGTATCCATTCCTTTGTTGGGGTATATCTGGGTTGTTTCCAGCTTCTGGCTATTATAAATATGGCTGCTATGAACATAGTGGAACATATGTCCTTATTACATGTTGGATCGTCTTCTGTGTATATGTCAAGGAGTGGTATAGCTGGGTCCTCAATCTTACATCCAGTAGAGAGCTAATTTCCAATATATACAAAGAACTCAAGAAGTTAGACTCCAGAGACCCAAATAACCCTATTAAAAATGGGGAACAGAGATAAACAGAGAATTCTCAACTGAGGAAACTCAAAGTGCTGAGAAGCACTTAAAGAAATGTTCAACATCCTTAGACATCAGGGAAATGCAAATCAAAACAACCCTGAGATTCCACCTCACACCAGTCAGAATGGCTAAGATCAAAAACTCAGGTGACAGCAGATGCTGGTGAGGATGTGGAGAAAGAGGAACACTCCTCCATTGCTGGTGGGATTGCAAGCTGTTACAACCACTCTGAAAATCAGTTTGGTGGATACTCAGAAAATTGGACATAGTATTCTTTTTGCTTTTAAAGATTATTTTTCTGTAGTATTTTTGAATGTTTCTAATTGACTTACCATGTAGCAGTTTTCATGGCATTTGCACAGTTTTGGGTTGCCTAGGGCTATGTCCTGTTCTAGAACCAAAGACATTCTTTTATATCTCAAAATATCATAGAAAAACAATGACAAGCGTTGGAAACCTATAGTTTCAATTCTACTTGCTGTTTTAAATGACTCTAATTGATGGGATGAAATCAATGCTATATTAAATTAGATACATTTAAATTAGAAAATTAATTTGACAAGTATAGGGTGATGGAAAATAAACTTGTTTGAATTTTTATACTGGAAAAATATAACTGGGTGGATAAAGTTGTCTTTACAATTTCTTACATGCCAACTTTGTGATGTGAGAGCCAAAAAATATCTAATGAAGCCTTAAATTTCATTAGCAAAATTATAGTAGCCGAGGAAAGAAAGTAATAATTCTCTGGCACTACTTCCTGTCCAAACCACATCTGGAGACAGTTGTTAACTCCTGGCCTTCTTTGATTCTTAATTACCATATACCCTGAGGAATACTCACTTGCAAAAAACTGTAGAAACTATTCATACCATCCTAAAAGACACTAGAAATAGTTGTAAAATATTATTGTGCTCTTTTACCTAAAGGTAAAAGAGTTTCATCATAGCCATCTTAATGTCTTTTCATTATAGATGGCAGAGAATTTCTGTATGCTTTTGAACTATGAATAATAACCCTTTGGTATAAACTAAAGTGACAAAGTATTAGGTTGAACTAAGTGGGATACTTTGCATAACTGAACATTTCATCAATGAATATTTTTATGAAACAATGGCAAAGGTTAAAAGATGTCCGAGATGCAGGTCTAGGAATACCTGCAACATAGACTTGATTCAGCATTCACTGCCTTATGAAATCTCACTGTTGCAAGTTTGAGAAGAGTGAAAGCACCCTTCACCTCAGAATTTATTTTTCCTTTTGAGAGGCATTTGACTAGCACCTCTAGGGATGTACATACATGCAGTGGTGAGAGAATTTCATCCTCCTAAATCCAGAAGCAGACAGTTGTGTAACTGGACACAAAATAGACTTACAAACAACATCTCAAAGAGTTGACATATGTAATGCTTGTGACTGTAAGAAGTAGAGTTGACATGGTAAGGACAAAGGCAGACAAACAGTAGGAAAGAGTTGTACAGTCCCCGTGAAAGGGAAGCAGTGCTAAGGAGAAACATCTAAACACTGTCAAAGTATTGCATGATAAGTTACTGCTAAGGAAAAGAACAACTCAAGAATGGGAATATTTTTCTCCTCCTAGAGATAGACAAATTAGCAGCAAGTAAAATTTAAATCCAGAGTTGCTCCATGGGCTGACAACAGTTAGACCATCTTTCCAAATGGAATCTTTCTGCTGTTCTTTTCAGAGTTATAAAGACTACATGAGATCACTGCTTCTGTAAACTTAACACCCTCCATCCTGTAATGTAGCAGTAAGCTAATGATTCCGAATTTAATCATAAGCATAAATTAAGTTAATTCCTGGGGCACTTAAGGGGCACTTTTCAGATCAGTAGCCCTTTTGATATCCATTTCATTAACCCTTGAGTTTGAGGTTTGGGCTGAAATAATCCCATTAAAACATTCAGTAACAGCAAGGCTCTGATAGTCATCTTATAAGAATTTAACCATACAGCATATCAAGGTATAATACCTCTGAAATTTATAATACTTCAAAATATCTTTAATTGCTATGAGAATTTTAAATAGGCTCTCATAGATATTTGAGCTCAGAGAAAGATTTTACCTGTTTGAAAAGCTCCTTAAAAAGGTTACCATTTCAATAAAGAATAAAATAAGACTCCATGCTTATATCTCCTTTGAGGCCTGGAGCACTGTGTGTGTGCTCCTTGTATGGTGTGATTTATATGTTATTTTACATTAAAGAAAAGTTTTTTCCTGTTTGGCAACTATTTAAGAGGAAAGCCTGTATATCATTCATTCTTGTGTGCTGATGAATGCACATATTAACCTGTGGGCAGTTACACAGAGTACATAATAAAAAGCTGTGGGATATAAAATCTTTTAATTTAATGACGATTTTCCATTAAATATTACTAGCAACATGCTGCTTCTTTGTAGATTTGCTCATCAATGTTAAAAATCCTATTCCTCTCAGCTGGGCAGTGGTGGCGCACGCCTTTAATCCCAGCACTCGGGAGGCAGAGTCAGGAGGATTTCTGAGTTCAAGGCCAGCCTGAACAGAGTGAGTTCCAGGACAGCCAGGGCAACACAGAGAAACCCTGTCTCAAAAAAAAAAACCAAAAAAAAAAAAAAAAAAATCCTATTCCTCCATTGTTTTTTCCGATAGTTGGAGTGAGATACTACTTTCCTACAGTATTGTTTGAAGATGTTGATGTAAATTTTAAGACGGTTTAGGTATTAGTTATAGAATTAAGTTTGGAAAAAGTAAACATATTTATGATCATTGAACCAAAAATGAATGTATATGTTAATAATTCCAATATGTATATGCACATATTTGTTTTTACTGAAACATATATATACAAATATGTATATAAAATTATGGAAAATTAAGGCCATACATTTACATATTTGGGTATTTTTAAAATATTAAAAATTATGAATATCTGGCATCCTATGTTTATTTATGTGTATATATACCAAATAGTTACATATAAAATATTACATTTATGCTTACATATATTATTGCCAAATTTCACTGTGTATATACGTATGTGTGTTTATACCTATACCTACAGAGAAAGTCCTTGTCATAGTATAGCTTATAAAAGAAAAAAATACCTACTTAATACTAAATTTAGTTGCAACAGTGAATAATATTTCCTGCAAGAAAATAATGATCACTATGGAAAAAATAGAAAAGTTGTAAGGCAGAAATTAGGACATCAATTTTAGGACTGTCTCATATGTTACTCTAGATGAAGAAAGAGGGTCATTTTTTCCCTTTCTCCTTTTGTTTTCACTCAGGAGATTCTCTCACACAAGGACTTGATATACAAAGAGGAGAACAAAAACAAAGGTGGTAAGGAGTTGGCTGGTCCAGAATAACAATGATGCCATAGTACCTCTCTCAACTTGCACATAAAAAGATATACACATAGCAAGTTTGAGAAAATAGTGTACCAAGAGCATGAACTAGGAAAATCAAAATAGGTAGCTCTATCACACAATGAAATGGTTCACAGATTTCAGAACTACAATGATTGTATCAATTAACAGAGTCAATTGGATGGCACCAGAAAAAGACTTATCTGCTTATTTATCACCACAGGAAGGTACTTGATTATGTTTTCCATGTTAATGTGGATAAATTGTAGGAAGGTGGACAGCATTTCTCTGGCTATCTGGGGTTGAGTATGCTTGGCCCATGGGAATTGGGACTATTATAAAGTGTGACCTTATTGCCAGAGGTAAAGCCTTGTAGAGGAAGTGTGACACTGGGAAGCTGGATCTTTGTTATCTCATATATATGCTCAAGTCTGACCAGTGTGATCCAAAAACTACTCCTTGTGGCCTATAGGAGATACTCTCCTCCTGTCTACCTTGTGATCAAGATGTAGAACTCTTGGTTCCTTCAGCACCATGTCTGTTTGCATGGTGCCAGCCTCCCACCATAATTGGACTAAACCTCTAAAACTGTAAACCAGCCACATTAAATGATTTCATTTATAAGAGTGGGCACGGTCATGGTGTCTCCTCACAGCAATAAAACCCTAATTAAGATAGTATCTAACTTAATAACATAATTCTTACGAAATAGAAGTATCATTAAACAGTTATCTATTATGGAAAAGAATTATGAAATAATCTTCAAAACATAAATGAATATGGTATTCATATACTTGATATGTCTACCATATGATTGTTCTTTCCAACTTCTGACTTATTAAGATTTTTTGAATTGAGAATATTTTCTATTCTAATAATAAAATATTCATTGATTTTAACTTTGGGTGGACTTTTTCTTGACCAATAATTGGACTCGACTGAAGTATAGTTTGTTAAATGTCCTGCTTCTTCTACATAGTGAACATAGAGATTCTTGACAACCAGAGCTACAGTTTGAGACCCCGTCATAAGACCCCACCAACACACATCTAAACAAAGAAATTCTTTATTGAAGAGGTTTGAAAGGTTTAAAAATATATTACAATAAATAATTACATACAGTATAAAAGGTACACCTTGGTCACACAAGTTAAAGGTACATGACATTCTTGGTACAACCATGAGAGAAAGAATAAGAAGACTAGTGGTCATGAGCAAGCACTAGGGAAATGGGGTAAGAGCTTTGTTGACTAAATAACATCACTGAAGATGAAACAAAATGATTAATGTTAATAGTGACTGTAGTTGCAGAGGAGAGCCACCTGAAGTTAAATTTTTGTAGCTACTCTTTTTACGAAAATTATATTTCTTTTGCTGTGTTCATTCTATTTCAACTTCAAGTTTTCCGTAGGGAACTAGTTCCTAAACTAGTTAGAAGTAAGAGGCAATGGGCAGAATTATTCATTTTATGTCTAAACTTGGGATTTATTCTGAAGATATTATTTTTTACTTGGGGATTTTTTTTTTAAGTTTACTTCTTTGTTGCTTTGATAAAACAGTGACCAAAAGCAACTTGGGGGAGAAAATGGTTTTATTTGGCTTATAGGTTAGAATCTGCTGTCAAAATAGAGAACTGGAAAAGAGTTTGGAGAACATTGATTAAGTTGGATAGTTTCTATAGCTTTCAGAAGCCTTTAAAATAAGCAACAAATACAGTATTTTATAATTTAAAGCCTCTCTCAGTGGCTCTGTCTTCAGACTTTAGATGATCCTGCCCTGCTTTGACTGAAGTACATATAACTCATCCTTTCTCCCTTCCCACTGTGCTTTCCTTTCCTCTTTTGCTTAAATCTACATTAAAACCTCCTTGTAGACTGAAAATTTCCAAAACCAAAAAGAATGATTAAAGGAAGGAAGGGAGGGAGAAAGAAAGAAACAGAGGTGACAGAGGGAGAGCAGGACAGAGAGAGGGAGGGAAAGAAGGAGAAAATTGGGGCAAAAAAACCTCTGGTACTTCAGTCTTAAGTTCACATTGTTGCCCATATTTGGTTGACTTTTTTTTTGTTCTTAGTGCATGTGTCACCCAATGTTACTCTTTGTGTACCTTTTAAGACTTCATTTGTTCATTTGTTTTTAATGTTCATGTGTGGGGGTAGGTGTCCATGAGTATAGGAGTCAATAAAAGCCAGAACAGGGCATTTGATCCCTTTGAGCTAGAGTTAGAATTGGTTTAAGGCCACTTGAGGTAGGATCCGGGAACTAAACTTTGTTCTTCTGTAAGAGCAGAGGCTCGGAACCATTGAATTGTCTCTGCAGGATGAGCTCTGTATTCTTGAGTCTCATTTATGGTCATTAGAATGTCAGATGTAGAGCTTCCTTGGAATCTAGGAGTGGAAGGATGGTTAAAAAAAAGTATCATATGGTTATTTTGGACTTTAATATTCCATCTTTATGTTGGATGGTAAGTGATTTTCTAGGATGCTTTTGGGGTTTTCTCTGATAGTGACTACTTCTCATACTATGAGTAATAAAGGTAATAATTGCTGCATGCATAGGAGCTTATTTCATGGTTGATAACTGCTGAAAGCATCTAACTATATATTAAATGACTGCATGAAACCATTTGTCACTGGGACAGAAGCTCACATCATGGGTCACCAGATGATGGTTATCCATGTGGCAGAAATGACTAAGACAGTTCAGGTTTTATTCCCCTTGCCTCTTCACTGCTCCTTTTAGTCTTAGAGTTTATAAGAAAAAAATTATATTTACTGGTCATACTCTTTCAACTTTGGGAACATATATAAATATTCAAATAACTCTCTTAAAGAGTTCCTTCACTTAGAAGGAGACAAAAGGGGAGAGAATATATTATTAATATGACAGCAAATATTTCCACAAAATTTGTCATCCCTGGCATCCAATGTCTGGTCACATTTTCTAAAGTGTTTGAAAAGAAAAAGGTGAGTGATGGGCTAGGTCTTCAGGAATGATGCCTTGGCTGTTCGTTACAAGTGTTCTTCATGCTGTCTCAATCAGTGCTATCTAGGAGACCTTTCTTGAATGAAGACAATATGCAAAACTCACATTATTAGTTATGAAGAACAGTCATATTAAATTATAAAATGTTTTTGTAAATAGCTGTTATAACAGGAATAATTTTAATTGTTTTAAATTAATTTATTTTATATTTGAAATTATATAGATACATATAACTAGGGATGATTATATTAAATGTGAACATATCTAGAAGACATCTTAGTTTTCTTCATATTTCCTAGCAACCATCTTTAAACTGCAAGGAAATTTTACATTTATCATGTTATGTAACCATTTGGAGAATAATTTAATATGTTGATAATACAATAACTGTGTATTTGAAAACAAAATTTCCATTACACATACCAAATATCAAATATAGTCATCATACAATACTTCCATTTACTTAGAATTAATTAACTTTAACAATAATGCATAATTGAAATACATTTAGAAACAATCATTTTAATATGATATTAACATAAAAATGTATTATTGAATTGTACATGTACAGTGTGCTCTGCACAAACTCAGTATAATAATAAACCAAACAAAAATTCCACCCTGCTTTCAGAACACAAAAGCTTACATTTTAACTATCAAAATTTTTACATGCTGTTGTGAATTTACATAGTATTTTCATACAATATAGGAAAAAAAAAAACTACAAAATGAGACATGAGTTTGAATTTGGCCATGAAATATGACAGACAGAATAAATCTGACACAATATAGAATGTAAATGTAACTATTATTTGACAGATGTAATTGTTGTCTCCAAAGCTTACTACAGAATAAATTAATCCTTTCTAGCCTTTCTTGAACTATGGCTGGCTGGTTCAAATCTGCTGCTTTGGCCCAAGATATTCTCCAAGCTGATTAATTCAAACTGGCTTCCCTGGACTTCTGACTGAATTGCTCTGCTTAGCCTCAAACTAACTCTGGCAATCTCTTCTAATCTGATGTCTTCTCATTTTCTGTCTTCACCTCTAGCATCTCTCTATACAATGGTCTTGGTAAAACTGTCTTTTATGTGACTATCTTTATGCTGCTCTCTTCAGTTACCTCTCTCTCCTGTACTTTTCTCTTTTTTTTTTTTTTTTTTTGATACTTTATTTATATTTCCAGTGTTTCCCCCTTTCTAGGTTTCCTCTTTGGAGACCACCTATTCCTTCCCCCTCCCTCATCTCTATGAGGGAATTCCACCTCCCATCCACCTGCCCGCCCACTCCCATATTCCCACATTGACATTCTTCTTCACTGGGGCCTCTCCTCTCCCTGATGGCCAACAAGGCCCTCCTCTGCCACATATGTGGTTCGAACCATGGCTTCCTCCATGTGTATTCTTTGGTTAGTGGTCCAGCCTCCAGGAAGACTGGGGGGGGGGGGTGTGTTAGGTCAGTTGACACTGTTGCTCCCTCCATAGGGCTGCAGACTCGTTCAGCTCCTTCAGTCCCTTTTCCAACTCCTCTATCTGGGACCCCACTCTCAGTCCAGATGTTACTGTAAAGTGAAACTTGGGTATTCCAAACGTTTTGGCTAATATCCACTTATCAGTGAGTACATACCCTGTTCATTCTTTTGTGACTGAGTTGCCTTGCTCAGGATGATATTTTCAAGTTCCATCAATTTGCCTGCAAATTTCATTAAATCATTGTTTTTAATAGCTGAGTAGTACTCCATTGTGTAAATGTACCACATTTTCTGTATCCATTCCTCTGATGAGGGACATCTGGGTTGTTTCCAGCTTCTGACTATTATAAATATGGCTGCTATGAACATAGTGGAGCATGTGTCTTTATTACATGTTGGAGCCCAGGAGTGGTATAGCCGGGTCCTCAGGTAGTATTATGGCCATTTTTCTGAGGGTCTGCCAACTGATTTCCAGAGTGGTTGTACC
>CM052707.1:80132811-80164624 GCA_028551405.1 Uromys caudimaculatus | reverse complement strand
TATGATCTTAGCCATTCTGACTGGTGTGAGGTGGAATCTCAGACTTGTTTTGATTTGCATTTCCCTGATGACTAAGGATGTTGAACATTTCTTTAGGTGCTTCTCAGCCCTGTGAATTTCCTCAGTTGAGAATTCTCTGTTTATCTCTGTTCCCCATTTTTTGATGGGTTTATTTGGTTTTCTGGATCTAACTTCTTGAATTCTTTGTATATGTTGGATATTAGCCCTCTATCGGATGTAGGATTGGTAAAGATCTTTTCCCAATCTGTTGGTTGCCGTTTTGGCCTATTGACAGCATCCTTTGCCTTACAGAAGCTTTGCAATTTCATGAGGTCCCATTTGTCGATTCTTGATCTTAGAGCATAAACCATTGGTGTTCTGTTCAGGAACTTTTCCCCTGTACCCAGGTGTTCGAGGTTTTTCCCCACTTTCTCTTCTCTTAGATTCAGTGTAATTGGTTTTATGTGGAGGTCCTTGATCCACTTGGGCTTGAGCTTTGTACAGGGAGATAGGAATGGATCAATTTGCATTCTTCTGCATGTAGAACGCCAGTTGAACCAGCACCATTTGTTGAAAATGCTGTCTTTTTTCCACTGGATGGTTTTGGCTCCTTTGTCAAAAATCAAGCGACTGTAGGTGTGTGGGTTCATTTCTGGGTCTTCAATTCTATTCCATTGATCTACCTGCCTGTCGCTGTACCAATACCATGCAGTTTTTATCACTACTGCTCTGTAGTACAGCTTGAGGTCAGGAATGCTGATTCCCCCAGACATTCTTTTGTTGTTAAGAATAGCTTTTGCTATCCTGGGTTTTTTGTTGTTCCAAGTGAATTTGAGAATTGCTCTTTCTAAGTCTATGAAGAATTGAGTTGGAATTTTGATGGGGATTACATTGAATCTGTAGATTGCTTTTGGCAGGATGGCCATTAAGTTGAGCTTATCCTATCTCTACCTCATTCTGTCAAATCTTTCTCTGATCTATCATTTTGTCTGCCCCTCAATTAGATGTCACTTTCAATCACCACTGCTTCCTTCTACAAAATAAACTTACCTTCATTGATAGGGATTAAAGGTTTGTACTAAGGACATGTCTCTATTCCAGCCAGATCACACAAACCTAGAGAATATTTGGATGTGATCCTTTGCCATAGCAGCTATGTTGCTGGATTAAAATATCTCAACAATAGAGTTTGGTTTGAATCCTAATTTTTATGTGCTAGCCCTGGAATTATAGACAAGTTACTAAACTCTCTGAAGTTTCTCTGAAAAACAACCCTAATTAGAACAATCTTAAAGGACCATATTAAAGGTGTGCTATGATGCTTTCTGTTAATCTTGGTTCATAACATTTTAGGTCTCTTACAAATATAGTTGTCTCATAACTACTTTTTCTCCATATCTTTTAAAATTAGTTTATCATGCATCTTGAAAAATAAATAGTAGATTCATTTAGTTTCAAATCTTGTAGCTTGAACAAATCATAGTAACTAAAATTAATATAAAGCATAAGCCTAGGACTGCATGCTTACAGAAATCCAGGCCTTCAGTGTGAATTGCCTTTTGCAACAGCACTTTGGTTGGTTTCCTCTCCTTGCTTCGTGGTCATTATTTGCCTCCTTATTATCATAGAAAGTAATTTTTCATTAATTTATTCCTGCATATATTACATCCTAACTGCAGTTTCCCCTCCCTCTTCCTGTCCCTTCTCTTCTCCATCCCATCTTACTCTGTTATTTTAAAGCTATTATCATTACTTCAAGCAAATCTGCAATTTGAACTGTTTAGATATTTAATGCTATGTACAATTGAATATAATTTATGAATAAAGGCTACTTAATTAATTTCTCCCTAGTGGTCCCAAAGTTTGTAGAACAGAAGTTACCAGCTTTTGTTTCCTTTTAACATGGACAGTTTTTAAATATTCATACATGTAGATCAATAGTATAAAATAATGACTTGTTATAGTATTTTTATACTTATATATAATTTGTTATATTCTCCCAACATTATGATCCATGTAATCTGTCTGCCCCCTTCTTTTTCCAAATATTTCTTGTATTGTTTATAAAAATTATTCTGATTATCTTAGTTGATATTGTTAACTCTGATGATAGAAATACAACTCACGAGCTGAAAATAATTCATCATATGTAATAAACAAACCAATGGAGGTACATTAATAAACTGGCATTAAACAAGTCTAAATTATGGAATTTTAAATATCCCAGAACTCTAGATTTATATCCTCCACTTTGTTTCATATAGTGAAACACATGAGCTCATACCAATCCAGGGATTTATTTTATCAGTTGAACAATCTCAGAAGAAAGGGTCAAGTGTTCAGCTACAAATACCAGAGCCATGCCTGACTGATCCCTGTTTGTGCCTGTTGTCACTTTACTTCAGGCAGTCAGAGTAGAATTGACTAGGACTGGTTAATTCTGAGCCACAGTAACAGAAAAATGGTGCCATCACTGGATGAGAAAAAAAGGACATAAAGGGTACCAGCAGAGTGTACCATAGACAACGTAGACACCCTACCATGTAGACGCTTTCAAGTTAATACATCTTTTTTCACATATTGAACAACACGTAGTCATTTTATCAAATCCTCTAGTCTGCCAGGCATTCAGCTCATCATTATGAAAACCGAAAACAATTTTGCAAGTACACATTTTTAATGATCTTCCTTCCATTTATATTATACCATTTCTACATTAATAAGTGCATTGGTGTATTTTTATTAGATATAAATACTAAAATGTCTAAGAAAGGGCAATTATAAATTAATTTAGGAAGTGGACATAATGAAATATAAATGAATTAAAAATAGAATAGTGGGGACAGAAATACTCAGGTGAATAGAAGTGATGGTGATCGGGAAAAGAGGAGGCAAAGGAAGGCCTCACTAAAATAAACAGTGTACAAAAAAATCTCTGATCTTGCAATCCAAGTTAGCATATATGGCCTTGCAGATATAAGTTTTGTATGTCAGAGGCTCCAGAGGCATCCAAAATAATACAAGCTGAAGACCCCACACCCTTTGATTATAGAACACAGAAAAGTCCATTTTAAACTGACCAAGAAATTTATTCTGCTGGTTAGCTTTCAGAGTACTGTAAGGTGCTGATTTGGCTGCTATGGACACATAAGCATTAGTTGTATAATCTAGCACTGCACCCTATATGCTACAATACTAACTTTCCAGGCAAAATGTGCAATATTGGTAATACTGTTTATTGGGGAAACCAATCAGTCTGGTGATTGACTCTGGACTCTGTTCCACAGGTAGAAATTTATGCCTGGTATCAGAGGAAATGTGATTAAAACCCATGGTTCAGTAAGTCATGCCCTATAGCAGAAACTTTGATGGTGATTTTTTTTTTTTTTAAAGGTCATAGTGAGAGAAACACTCCTCCACTGTTGGTGGGACTGCAAGCTGGTACAGCCACTCTGGAAATCAGTTTAGCGGACCCTCAGAAAAATGGACATAATTCTACCTGAGGACCGAGCTATACCTCTCCTGGGCATATACCCAGAAGATGCTCCAACATGTAATAAAGACACATGCTCCACCATGTTCATAGCAGCCATATTTATAATATCCAGAAGCTGGAAACAACCCAGATGTCCCTCAACAGAGGAATGGATACAGAAAATGTGGTACATTTACACAATGGAGTACTACTCAGCTATTAAAAACAATGACTTCATGAAATTTGCAGGCAAATGGTTGGAACTTGAAAATATCATCCTGAGCGAGGTAACTCAGTCACAAAAGAACAAACACAGTATGTACTCACTGATAAGTGGATATTAGCCCCAAAGTTCAGAATGCCCAAGTTTCACTTAACAGTAACCGCTGGACTGAGAGTGAGGTCCCAGATGGAGGGGATGGAGAAAGGTCTGAAGGAACTGAGGGAATTTGCAGCCCCATGGAAGGAGCAAGAGCATCAATGGGCCTGACCCCCCACCCCCGAACCCTCCTGGAGTTTGGACCACCAACCAAGAATACAAATTTATGGACCCATGGTTCGGACCGCATATATGGCAGAGGAGGACCTTGATGGCCATCTGGGAGCGAGGAGAGGCCCTTGGGCCTGAGGGTGTTAGAGGCCCCAGTAATGGGGAATGTCAAGGTGGGAATATGGGGATGGGTGGGAAGGTGGGTGGGAGGTGGAATTCCCTCATAGAGGCAGGGATGGGGAGGGGACAGGGGGTTTCCAAAGAGGAGACCCAGAAAAGGGGAAACATTGGAAATGTAAATAAAGTATCAAAAATTAAAAAAAAAGAACTATAGTAAAAAAAAGTTTTCATGGAATAATTCATTATCAAGTTTTCTTTTGATAAGCTCAAAGAGTTTTAATAAATGATGAGGTATAATCAAAAATAAATAAATAAAAGGTCATGGTGACAAACTGGCTTCTTAGTATTTATGTTTGTACCCATAAATTTGTGTTGTTTTCAGCCTTGTTCATAGAAACTTCTAATTGCACAGGGTAATGGTTTTAGTGAAAGGATACATTACTCTTAATAGTATTGAGAATGAGTATAAGTATTTGGCTATACATGGGGCGCCTGCGTCAATATTGCCCTCACACACAAGGTAGAAGAAACAGCTCAGGAAAAGGGGCAGGAAGAATGTCATGGCCAAAGGAAGAGAAAGGGTATAGAGAAATTCTGTCCTCTGGATACGATATGGTTGTTCCACAAATGACTTCACAACAGTCATGGTTACTTATACAAAACTTTCACAAAGTTAAAACACTTAAAAATTCCAGAATGAAAAGGGAAATATTTCTTTGGTACCATTTTTGACGAAGGAGCTACTATCATTTGATTACTGTGAGAAGGAGAATTGCTTTTCTTTAAGCATGTAGCCCTTGGTGTTTGTATTTATGCTTCAGTCGATGACCCCATACATATGTGCAGCACTAATTGGACTCAGTTACTTAAAAATTAATTGATTAACTAAAAATTGAAAAAGTAAAATATAAAGTTTGGAGAGAGATTTGAAGAGAGACCTTGAGGAGAGTTAGAGGGAGGAAGAAGTGGTAAATTTGATGAAGATTCATTTTACACACACACAAAATTTTCACAGGATAGTTTATAATATAAAAAGGCTGATTAGAAGTTCAATAATAGTAAGTTCCACTATTGGTTGACTAGCTATAAAGTAGTCTAGTGGTCTTTGCAGTTATTATTTTGGGGGAACCCAAATGTCAGGGCCAGTATCTCTCCTTCGGAGTGAGTCCAAATAGAATAGGACCTGGTATCTATTGTTTGAGAGTTTGAAGTACGAGCAATGGCACTTTCAGTAGAATAATTTGTATTTAATCTTCCCATTTCCAATGATTCTCACAAAAACACTTTACAAGTTCTGTTGTCTCAGATGTTGGCAATGCTTCAGGGCCAGTTCATTGGATTGGTCTGTTACATTTCTTGCACAGAATGAACCTGTTGTATCCTGCAGCAACAGAGTATGAATGTCCATTTTCAGTGTGGAATCTGGAAAGAACTGAAGCACATTCTCCATTGACATCCTTTGAAGACTGTGGTTGGATATCCCTAGTTCAATGTTGACATTTCTGTCTATCATTAATTGGCCTTCAAACATCTCTGACTCAGGTAATATGTCACTCAGTGGCTATTTGAGATAAAAGGAACCACAAAAGCTATTTCAACAACAGAAAATTTAATCTAAAGCATTTATTATACAGAAGCATATAATCACCATAATTTCTAGGACTTAAGGAAAACAAGTCTGAGACACTCAAAATCTAGAGGACCAGGGAGAAAGTGAGGAGGACCAGAGCTCACAGTTTTTGAACAAGGCGGGTGTAGGTACCTCTATGGAAGAATGAGTCAGCGATTCCAGACGCTTGAAAGAAGCTATACTTTCTCCAGCAAGCCAGGAGAGAAGGTAAGGGACTGCTAAAAAAAAAAAAAAAAAAAAAAAAGACCTAGAAAGAAATCAAAACCAGTGAAGACAATCTGATGTTGGTATCATATTATTTTTTTATGCATTTATTTATTTATTTATTACATGTAAGTACACTGTAGCTGTTTTCAGACACACCAGTAGAGAGCATCAGATCCCATTACAGATGGTTGTGAGCCACCATGTGGTTGCTGGGATTTGAACTCAGGACCTTTGGAAGAGCAGTCAGTGCTCTTAAGCACTAAGCCATCTCTCCAGCCCCTGGTATCATATTATAATAGGGGGAAAATGAACTGACTTGGCCCTTGTGACCAAATGTTAAAGACAGAATTTACAGACAAGCAGAGGTTTAGACAAGAGATGATTGTTAAAAAAAATCACAAAGGATGGAGAAAATCTGTCAGAACTCGAGTGAAAAATTCTGAGAGAAGTCACTCTTGGTTGATCACACACTCCCTGGGAGATTGAGGGGGATGGAAGTTTAGCTTAGGAGCTGAAAATGATCAGACTGGAAGAGATGACACTGGCTGCAACAATCCAGGAGGGCACTTGCTACAGTACAGCCATAGGAGACGCACTTGGGGGCCCAGAAGTTCAGATCTCATGGGGAAGAGGATTTGGAGTAGTTAAATTCAGTGGAGGAAAAAATTTGTCAGAACATATAAGGATTTCTGCCTCTTCTCCTCTCTCCCTAGAGCCTACTATGGAAGACAGGATATCAGAAGACATCTGTGGAACATGGAGTTTGCAGAAATCCATTCTCAGCATCATTAAGTAGAAGGGAATATGACTGTATAATCTCAGAAATAAGAAAATAAATGATCTGCACAAATCACTACACTTCCATCAAAATTTAATTTTCAAAATTAGGCTTCCAATACTCTGGGAGTTCACCTCACATTTATTTTCATTGTGTTGAATATTTTTAAAAAGACCTTTAATTTTTATGAGTTTTAAGAAGATAAACTATATTATTAAATAGTCAAGCTAAGTCTATTAACCTCATTATGCTCACCTAAAAATAATGGCAATAATCAAAACTGCTTTTTGAGCTGTTTGCAATGATTAAAAACAAAAATATATACAAAGAACTTTCTACCATGCCTAGAACTACAGTAAGATTGATCTTAGGAAATGTTATGCATTACGAAACTCAGGAGTTTCAAACCTTCTAAACTACTGCAAATAACTATACTGCAGTAGTGATTATTGCTTTTCTTATTACTGTCAAGGTAAATAGCTCTCCTTGGTGCCAGGGCTAATCTAGATATTCTATCCCCAGTGTGGAGTGCTGAGGTTCAAGCCACTCATTCCTCACAGCTTGCATGTCAGATGGGAGCTATTATAGTATCTGCCATCGAAATGAGGAAACCAACACACACGGAGGCCGAGACGCTTCCCTGGCTTGGTCAGGAAAGTGATAAAACCAGACTGAGTCTAAGCCATTTGGCTCCAGTGTCTGGATCTAACCACTTGAGTCACAGATAAACCACTCATTTGTAACATAGCAATAGTAGTTACAGTTACTATGGGTTATATGAGGGTTATGTGAGAAATTACAGTTTAGAAAAACAGTATTAGTGGGAGCATATAACCAGCAGAGGACCAAGTATAATTAATATTTTTCAAGTATTAAATTTGAATCTTTCCAAACCTACGTATATTGCTTGTGTAAAATCTCCAAAGAATTGTTTTTTTATAATTGTCTATTTCACTGTAAAGTTTACAAAGTTATTTTCTAATTTTAACTAATTAAAATAAAAGCGAATGGCAGATAAATTTCTTTACATGTAGTATTATTATATAAAATCCATAGTATAATATGTAGCTAGAACTGAAGTGTTTTTTCTTCCAGTGAAATATCAATTAGTATGATGAATCCTTTTCTTATATTATGTCTTACATATGCAGAATCATCCGAAAAACTTTCATCATATATTTGTATACACATATTAATATATGAATTTACATACTTATCTTGAATCACTGTGTCCAGACCCTGGTAGAAATAAAATATGGATATTCTCAGAATATTATTCCAATATGCTTGCAATTGCACATATAATATTTATTCAGGCCATCTAAGAACTTCTGACACCAATTTTATTATTCAGCTTCACAGCTGAGACTCCTACATGTGGAAAGATTTGAATAACATCTCACTAGTTCAGAGTTTAGTTCTATATGTGAACTACCTATTAATGGTGACCACAATGAATGATGTCTTAATTTTAGTAATTGATTTAAAACATTTATAATCTTCACAGTACTCCCTCACCTATTGAGTTCTAAATTTTTAGCAAATTGAAATATTGAGAAGTTATATTACATAAAATTAGATTTTACAAATAAAATGCATAATTATAAATTGTTCTAGTTTCATTCTTCTTACTGTGATAAAATAGCTTTCCCCAAAGCAACTTAGGTGAGGAAAGCATGGGTTTCCTATTTGGCTTACAATTCTGGGTTGCAGTTGTTTGGTGAATCATAAAGTCACGTAGATGGTAACATCACAGCCACACTTTTGAAAAGAAGGGAACAAATGCCTGCTACTGGTTTCTAGTTTTCTGCCTGCTTCCATCTACCTTTACCCTGTGTGTTGTAGATCAAGATGTCCTGATAGAGAATGATGCTGTCCACAATGCCACAGTGGATTGGGTCTTCCTACATCAATTAACAATAATTATAAGCCCCCACATATGCACTCACAAGCCAGTCTGAAGTAAGTAATTATTCCCCCCTGGCACATGTTATACCATTGTGACAAGGATTTAACCAACAAAGAGGCATCAAAGTCTCACAGTATGTCTCTACAAATTCATTCCCTGTGCAGTCAGAGTAGGGGTTGTTTCCTCCATCCACACATAGATCTCCATGGAGACATAACTGACTGGCTCATTCATCACAGTGGAATTCACAGTGGTCTCCAAGGAATGCAGGTGCATGGTCACAGAAGTAAGCCCAAGAGCATCCTGATATGTGGCACCGAGTAGATATGACTGGGATCCACTGTTGACAGCTAATCATCACTGCTGGCCTGGATACACAGTACTCTGTGTGAGATGGGCATCAATGAATGCAGTAGCAACCCCTGCCGATTGGGGGGGTGGGAGAATGTGCCAAGCTGTATTCAGAGAATCAATAGGAACACATTGTATGGCTGCCTTCCTCCTTCAACTACCTTGGATCCTCAGGCTATGCTTGTATCTGTCAGCTTGGATTTGTAGACATGGGCCTAGCATAACTGTCCTCTGAGAGGCTCTACCCAGCAGATGACCAAAACAGATGCAGACACCCATAGCCAAATCTTAAACCAATCTTGGAAAGTCTTGTAGAAGAGTTGGGGTAAGGATTGAGGGACTTGGAGGAAGAAGACCAACAGAGTCAACTAAATTGAGCTACCAAAGACTGGACCACCAACCAAAGAGCATACAAGGGCTTCACAAAGATTCTCTGCACATATGTAGCAGATATACTGCGTGGTCTTCATGAGTGTCTCCCAACACCTTGAACTAGAGCTTATCCTGACTCTGTTGCCTGCCAGTGGATCCTGTTCCCCAACTGGGCTACCTTATCTGACGTCAGTGGGAGAGGATGAACCTAGTCTTACAGTGACTTGACATGCCAGGGTGGGTTGATACCTTGGGGGATGCCTCCTTCTCAGAGGTAAAGGGGACAGGTTGCAGGAAGGGACTGTGTGAGAAGGTACTGGAAGGAGAAGGAGGCTGCTATTGGGATATGAAATGAATGAGGGAATGAATCAATCAATCAGTAAGTGGAAAAAACTAATAAACACATTCAGATACATCCTATATGTCAGGTGTTCTATACTTATTTACACATAGTCATACAGTGTTCAAACATTATGCTTATACTGCGAGAAAAAAGTATAACTGTTTAAGTTAATATGCTTATACAATATACTCATATACCTCCTCACTCACATAGCTCATTCTAAAAGAATTTGTGATGATTTGTTTTAAAACTTTCTTTGACTTTATCAGGAGATACCTGGTTATTTTGACAAATATTTTCCTGCGTGTTTCTCGTAGGGTTTTCTTGGGCAGAGATTGACATTTACACAAGTTTATATTGCTGCTTTATCTAAAAAGTTTGCACATCCATAATTCCTCACATCTAGCTGCTTCAGATGTGTATATAGGTTTACCCTATCACTGAACTCAAACTGAAACTTTTTCTCTGGGTCTTGAGGCTTATTGTCATAGAAGTAAAAATATATTACTAAGTCTCCTCATTCTCCAATTTACAAATTTATTCTGTAGCTCTTGGAACATGGCAGCCTCAATATCTATGAACCAAATGCTTACAAAATGCCTTCTTCTGTAAAATATCTAATATATATGTATATATATATATATGTGTGTGTGTGTGTGTGTGTGTGTGTGTGTGTGTATGTATATATATATATATATATATATATATATATATATATATATATATATATATACACAATCCACTGTAGCTTCTGGCACAGCTCAGATTCAGTCAATGTTTAGGTTATGCATTATGACTATATTAGTGTAGCCACACCATCCCAAAGCCAGGCTGCCATCTTTGAACTGGCTAACAGAAGTACAGATTACTTTTGTTTCTAGATCCCTTGTCCTCCTCCTTTTTAAAATTTCTGTTTGTAGAGTTCTACACCTTCATTACTATGGAGTTCTTTAGTGGACGTGGGACCCAGAGGGAAAATAAGCTATGAGCTCACCCCTAATCCTCTTCTTCCACACATAGTAGTCATGTAGTCATTGAATAGACAATAATTGTGACTTTATTCTACATTAGGCTTAGTGAATAGTGTGTGGAACCTATAACAATGCTTTTAAAATGCTGAGCATTAAGCCCAGCCAGGAAGCATCCCTAGGCAGGTCAAATCAGGGGGGAAGATATTGTTCTAGATGTCTGATTTTTCTCATGGCTTATAGCATTAAGGGCTTTGAGCAGGCATATATTTTTAAAAACTATATAGTACCAAAACACTTAATAATCTTAAATTAGCAATTATCTCAAAAGTCCATATGTAATTCTGACAGTTTAATGACAACCTGTCCTACTATTTCTTAAATGTCAACTACTTTTTAAAGAATGAGGGTCATGGACATTGTTATGCTAATTATCCACTTCATTTGAAAGAGTTTTTCCCTAAGATCTTTCCTTCCGAGCAAAAAGAGCAGTGTTAATAAAATGTCAAAAGAAGAAAAAAACTGTCATCAAAACTAGAGACCTAAATAGTTACTCAAAGAATAGTAATAAAATTTTATATTAAAAACTGAGTCATTTAACTCAGGTAATCAAAGGTAGCTCCCAAGAGATAAATGGAAATAAAAGAAAACCACTATCTTTTATTCCTGTAAATATCATTTATTGTTTTCCATATATCATGCTAAATAATAGTTTTTTATAAACTATCCTAATGCAGTTTTTTCCAGAAATAACTGATTTCATAATCTCCGTATACAAATATCCATTAATAAGAGGTCTTTACACTTGCCAGATTCACAGTAACCCTCTGTGAAAAGTCCCAGTGAAGGGATCAAAGTTGATTTTAAAAAGAACAGACCAAATAGTAAGTAAATGCTGATGACTGGCATGAAGCCTGTCTTCTTGAAGCATTATTGTGGGTGGGGGTGGGCAATGGGGAGGATAGGATACAAGTATATTAAACCCCAAGCAGGCACTTACTCATCTCCAAAGCAATAAACAGTTGGTTGTTTGGAAACTAGCTGAAAAGCCAACGAAATGTGACAAACTACAGATACTTGAAAAGATAGAGAGAATTACCAGGCCAGAGGTCATGGGAAGTACACCAGTCCAAAGAATTGGGAAGCTGCATTGACTCAGGGTTTGGCTGAGATTAAACCAGTGAAGCTCAGAGATAGGCTAATGTCAGAACAAACACAGGAAGCCATGTAGAGAAGAGGTAAGGGTGTGGACCCTGGAGCCAGACAGCCTGGGACTGAAGCTGGCGTCCTCTAGCCACTCACAACTGGGCTGTAGGTCAATCTTCATCATTTCTCTGTGTCTCCATTTCTACACATCTAAGTCAGGAGTAATGCTGAATGTGTTCGCCACAGTATAGGAAACAAGACTGTAAAACACTTAAGAGCCATGGTTGGCATGTGGCAAACACCAGATGCCAGCTATTTATCATTTATTAATTTTAAAAGCCATCTGCTAGAAGAGGAAAGAATTTGAATTATTAAAGTGAAGTGAATCTGAGGAGACTGCTCTGAAATGTTATCTGTTCACAATAAGTCACATTAAACTGTCAGGAAAAGAACAGAGTAACCAACGGGGCTTGCTGTTGCTGTTGCCCTCTCAGTCAACCTGTGAGGCAGGTACTCTCCACTCACAGTAGAGAGAACATAAAGGTTATACAACATCAGCGTGACGATCATAGGAGATTCAGGCATTCACATAGAATCACCTTGAGGCATAATAGACTCTGCAGTCTCTATAAGAAGCCCCGGGTTTTAGTCATGTATTAGGATTCTGCCACAAGCAAATCAGGATGTTAGTTGTGTATGTTAAAGAAGGATTTTTACATTAATAATCTGTTTAATTGATATAAATTCATGATGAAAAGGGGGAAAAGCTCAGCAGGATATAAGAGAAGAAAACAGAGCTAGGCTAGCTGTGGGCTGTACTGTGTGTGCAGAGGCGAACCGTCTTCCAAATGCAGTGCTAATGTATTCCCAGTTGTGAACTTGTGATGGCGACTCTCTCTGCTTCACTAAGAACTCCATGTCCACAATGCACTGTTCTGAAGTTGTACACATTATGCAGCATCAAAATGATCAAATGCGCGTCCTCTTTCCTCGGGGAAGAGTAACAGGCCCACACCTTCTGCCACATTAACCTTTCCGTTTTTGTACTGAGGTTTTTGCCTCCTGTTCACTCTCCTGTTCCTTATTGCTTATAAACATTCAAGTCTCTGTAGCTTTTGCTGAAATGTGCAAGTTTTCCCAGGGCTGTGATCCCAGTTGATGTATCACTTGCTTCTTTTCCCCCCTTCCTATGATATGCAAGTAACCATCTGCTGTTTTAAAAGGCATTGTCGCCAGCACAAACTGTCAGAGGTAAGCTAGGAAGACTGAAATCTGTTACCACCCTGCAGGAGAGAAACCTGTTTTAATTTTCCCTAAAGGTTACCTATATGCAAAGCCTGCCTTGCTTCTACTTGAGGAGGTTAAATGAAAAGGAGCTAGAATCAAAAATCATTGATAATACAACTATAGCCAACCCACGTAGTGAGAAATGCTTCAAGAGAAGACTAGGTCTCCATTTGGTATGGTGTTCAAATGTCACCAGATAATCCTGGAATTTTTGTTGAGATTTTTATGTAAGTCATTTGGACCTAGCCAAGAGCTGAGAAGTAACTTAAGCTTACAGTTTCAGCCAGGGCAGTTCTTGATGTTTCCTGAAGAACTTTATTGGATTTTTGCTTGCTATGCTCATTCCTGTTGCTCTAGAGCAGATTACACTTTAGAGTCTTTCTAAATAGCCAGTGCTAGGCTGTTATTGGTTTTATATATATATATATAACCTGAATAGCTTGGTGTTGTTATGGAAACCTTAACAATGTGAGCAAAGGCTTTCCCTAACTCTTTGGACTAATTGTGAGACCCCTTTCCTCCTACTGGATTACCTTGTCCAGCCTTACTGAAGCTTTTATTCTGTGTATCCTCGATATTCCTAGGAGGCATGCTGTTCTCTAAGAGGAGGAGGTGATATGGATCTAGGGGAGAACGAGGTAAGCTGGGGCGGAGGTGCAGAGAGAGGGGAAACTGCAGTTGGAGTGTAATATATGAGAAGAATAAACAAATATTTTAAAAAAGAAAAGAAAATTTATTTCTGCTGTTAAAGACAGTCAACTAGAACCATTCCAACAGTAGTGGAGATGCTCAAAAGATACTTATAGTCCTCCCTTTATCCATCCAACTGTTGAAACAGTGGGCCTCAAGAAATTAGAATCTCCCCAGCAATATCATGTTGGAGAAGGAAAAGTGGAAGCCTGGTGCCAGCCAAATGCGGAGCGCATCTTGTCGAAGAGATTTAGAATGTGTTAGCTTACCTCTTAGGAGAGACTAGACCTGGGACAATGGCATAAGCCATAAAAAATTCCTATTTTCACTTCATAAAAAAATGAAAACTGTTCTTCATAGTATTTTCAGATATTCTTAACAAGTTGACAATTATTGGAGTGCCGCCAATAAGGTTGCCAGTCTTACAAGCCTTGAGCATGTCCGTACATAGCCTTATCACTGGACCTACAAAGCAAATACTAAGTGGAGGCTTTCATGCATTATAGTTTGTTATGTAGAAAAATATATAGAAACCTAGGATCAAATGTATATCACCAAGAGTTAGATACGTGATTCCCTTTGAGGATGTTTAATTCATATTGAAAGTCATTACTCTGAGAAGTTATTGGGAATAAGAACCTTCTGTCTTCTGCCATTCCTGCATAATCTCCTATAAATTCAATCTTTGACAAGAAAGATAATTGTCATCCTGAAGCAGCCCCCAGTGCTCAAAATGGATTTCTGAATCATTCTCTTTCTGTAAACCAAGCACTGAAAAGATTCAGAAAATGGGATTTTGCTGGGTAAATCAACCATACCAGGGTAGCCCCATTCAACTTGGAGTTGGACAACACAAAATGGACTCTCTCTCTCTCTCTCTCTCTCTCTCTCTCTCTCTCTCTCTCTCTCTCTCTCTTTTGTTTGTTTACTTTGATTTTGATTTTTTTAAGAAACAGAAAGAGATCTTATGCAGATCAGTAGATAAGGAGCTAGGGAGGATCTTTGAGGGGGTGAGAAGGAAAAAGAATATGATCAAATATATTATTTAATAGATTTAAATAAAAACATCATAGAGGTGATCCTTAATGAAAGGAAAACTAAACTTGTCTTATAATTGCTCAAACTTCATGGAATCAATGTTATTAAATGTGAAAAAGAAATTTTCTGTAGAACACATCATTAATACTCAGAAGTCATTTAATATTAGACATCTGTCTTGATAATAGCTTAATTTTGAAATCTTGATCCCAGGCATAAAACAATTACAGAAATGATTTGTTTCTACTAATCCTTTACTTAGAGTCACGTTTTCTTTGAAGGCATTTTAGAAAAGACTTTCAGCCTGTGGATGCATGCTGAGATTGTCCTGTGAACACCTTTGAGAATCTGGGCTTTGGAACAACTTGGCATATGTCAGTCAGAAGAATGATAGGCTGTCATAATTTGAGTATAGCATGAATTCCTTGTTTACTGTTCATAGTTTCAGGGAGGGACTGGATGCTGGCACACTCTGTGTCATTGTCTTTGAGTACTATGTAACTTTTCTCACTGGCAGGAATCGTGCAGCTCTAATGAGGGAGTTTCCACTGATAACCTTCCCAGGCAAGTAAGAACCAAGGGGGTTGCTTTCTAAGTTTGCAGACAACAGTAGGAATTATGGAGCATCAGGGTTCTTGCCAACAAAAGAAAATCTAAAAGGAAAGGTCATAGAAGTTTCAAGTGGTTTGCTGCAGAAAATAAGCTACAAAGTTAAATAAAATACCAGATAAAATAATGTCCAGATTGTTTATGAAGTAGAGACTACAACAGAATTAGGGGAAAATATGTACACATTAAATATGCAAGCAGGGAGGCCTAGCAGAAGAGGAAACTCCCTGTAGAATTACTTTATTTGATCAAATTAATAAGGTGTGAGGCTAGGGAAATGTGAGGGCAAGCATTTTAATGCATTCCAGTCCGATGACTTGGATGCGTGGAACGGAACATGATTCATGACACATATCGATTCAGGTTGAATAATCATATGACATATGATTTTTGATGATAAACTAGTTCTCTTGTTCCAGTGTAAACATGCCTGGAGCTGTGCAAAGTTCAAAAGTAGTTATTTTATGATGCATCTGATGATCTTTGAAGACCATTTCCTGAGAAAGATTTTCCTACAGAGACAGAAGTTATAATCCCAAATATGGATTACTATCAGGACTATTGACTAAAGATGCACCCAACAAAGCTCTAATATGACAGATTTTAGAAGAAAGACTTTTTTTTGTAAAAATAATTAAAGTTTATTTGAGATAATTCATTGACTATCTGCATAATTTACAATTACCTCCTATTTTCCTTCACCTTTTTTCCCATTGGATATTTTATTTATTTACATTTCAAATGTTATCCACTTTCCCATTTTCCCCTCTAGGAAACCCCTATCCCATCCTCCCTCCCCCTGCTTCTATGAGGGTGCTCCCCCACACACCTCTCCTGCCTCCCTGTCCTGGCATTCCCCTACACTGGGACATCGGCCTTCCCAGGACCAAGGGCCTATCCTACCAATAATGTCCAAGGCCATCCTCTGCTAAGTATGTGGTTGGAGCCATGGGTCTCTCCATGTGTACTCTTTGGTTGGTGTTTTAGTTCTTGGGAGCTCTGGGGGGTCTGGTTGGTTGATATTGTTGTTCTTCCTATGGGGTTGCAAACTCCTTCAGCTCCTTTAGTCCTTTCTCTAACTCCTCCATTGCAGACCCCATACTCAGTCCAATGGTTGGCTGTGAGCATCCACCTCTGTATTTGTCAGGCTCTGGCAAAGCCTCTCGTGAGACAGCTATATCAGACTCTTGTTAGCAAGCACTCCTTGACAATCACAATAGTGTCTGGGTTTGGTGTCTGTATGGATGGATTTCCAGGTAGGGAAGTCTCTGGATGGCCTTTTCTTCAGTCTCTGCTCCACACTTTGTCTCCATATTTCCTCCCTTGAATATTTTGTTCACCCTTCTAAGGACTGAAGCATCCACACTTTGGTATTCCTTCTTCTTGAGCTTAATGTTGTCTGTGAATTCTACCTTGGGTATTACGAGCTTTTGGGTTAATATCCATTTATTAGTGAGTGCATACCATGTGTGTTCTTTTGTGACTGAGTTACCTCAATAAGGATGATATTTTCTAGGTCCATCCATTTGCCTGCGGATTTCACGAAGTCATTGTTTTTAATAGCTGAGTAGTACTCCATTGTGTAAATGTACCACATTTTCTGTATCCATTCCTTTGTTGAGGAACATCTGGGTTGTTTCCAGCTTCTAGCTATTATAAATAAGGTTGCTATGAACAGAGTGGAGTAGGTGTCCTTGTGTATGTTGGAGCATCTTCTGGGTATATGCCCAGGAGTGGTATGGCTGGGTTCTCAGATAATCCTACATCTAATTTTCTGAGGAACCGCAAGACTGAATTCCACAGTGGTTGTACTAGCTTGCAATCCCACCAACAATGGAGGGATATTTAAAGAGGTAAATTTAAAATGAGCTTTGGTATCATCCAGTGTGATTAGACTCCTTTCAAAAATAAATTGGGACATATATATCTCAGACAGAAAGACTGTCACATGATAATGAAAAAGTGGGTCATCTGTGCAGGAGGGAGAGAAACCTCTGTATTAACCAATTCTGTTGGTTTGCACCTTGTGTTTTTAGGATTGAAGGCTATGAGAACATGTATGTTCTCATTTAAGCCAGTATAGTACATTATGTCAGCTTTAGCAAACTTATAAATTCACCCAGTATTCTTTTACAATGGTCATTGTATTGTTAAATTTGGTTTTAGAGAAAAAAGAGTCCAGGGACAAAATAAAGAAGATAATTTTTAGTATCACATGCAGTTACATGTTAATGCTAGCTAATGCTGGCTTCATGGAAGAAGTAATGGCTGGATTCTCTGGATATTGTTTTCCCTATAACAAGAAAATAAAAACCCTGGAAACTTCTATAATGTAGAAACACTATACAAAAATATACTGGGAGGAGGGGTACCAAGAAGGCTCAGTAGTTAAAAGCAACTTGCCACCAACCTGATTACCTGAATTAGATCCCACCTCACACTTCTTACCTTCATGTTAAGAGTAAACCAACTCCTGCAAGTTGTCCTTTGATTCATACACACATGCTATGGTACATGCACCCTCCACATACATATGGACAGATAAGCAAATGTAACAAAACCCACACATAACCTATTTCATATATCTCTATCTATCTATCTATCTATCTATCTATCTATCTATCTATCTATCTATCTATCACATAAAGACATTCAAATGCATGCACACTTTTATTCCATTAATGTGTAAACTTACTTAGATCTTTTTGGTCTGTGTAAACTGAGACAAGCCACAGATCTCACACCGAGGAGCACATATTAGTTAGACAAACCTCAAGCAATAATAATTTTAAAGTTACTGATTGACAAAATGTGCTCATTCAGTAAATCATAGGTTACTACATGGCAGGCATCAGAATAACAGAAAGGATACATTGTAAACATCTTTCATGCTCAAGTGTGCTGTCTTCAGTTTGTCTGTTCTCTTCTGCCAAGTGACAGACAATATGACTGACTTAGCTTGAGTTCAGTTTTTCCAAGCAATGCAAGAGATGGCCTGTAATTGCTTCAATAAAATAGGTACAGAAAATGCAGATATTAAAATGCTTTGCTAATTTGTGTTTGATAGTTTTGTGGACATTTTTGTTCCTAGTTTGAAGCTATTAAAATTAAACTATTTTAAAAATAATTTACTATATCTACTATATTAAGGCTTATGCAATAATGCTATAGTATGTCTCAAACCTCATCTTTTTTAAAACTTTAAATCTTCTTTAAATCATGGCTCATATGTCCTCATAGAGACTGAAGCAGCAAGCCTAGGACTGACATGTGGCTCTGCATGTATAGTATAGATTTCAACTTATTATTTTTATGAAACTATGAATATATAAATGAGTGGATATGTGATTCCTGTGTCTTCTTTTGCTACTCTTCATTCCTGAGGTTTGTCTTATTCAATTTCAATGAAATAGTTTTTGTTTTATCTTATTATATTTTATTTTATTATTTTTCATGATTATCTCTGAAAAGCCTATTCTTTTCTAATAAGAGTTGGAAAGGAAGCATATATGGATGAAACAAGAAGCTATGAGGATGAACAGTGAGAAATAGAGGGAAGGAAAATTATAATCAGGATATAAAATATGAGAAAAAAATCTATTTTTAATAATAGAGAATATATTTTAAAATTAAACCCATTAGTTAATACAAAGGCTTGTCTTAGAGTTAAATCTTGGATATATTTTCCTAATATATGAAGTGAGACTCTGATGTAATATGAATTGTAATATGAGTATCCAATAAATAAAATGCAAATGCAATCTCTATCCATTTACCCAAGATCATTTTATAATACTAATGTATGAGTATTTGGTAATACTTCTGTTTTATAATATCAGCCAAACTTTACAAGGGATTTGAAGCCTAAACGAGAAAAACAATATACATCTTTAATGGCATGAGCACAGAGTTATAATTTTTTCATGAATCTATTAAGCTATACCCCACTTCCAAATTTAATTATAATTGTGTGTGTTTTACTGATTAAATCAATGATCTTTTTGATTTAATTTAATTTTTTACTTATTCACTTTACAACCCACTCACTGTCCCCTCCTGGTTACCCCTCCCACAATCCTTCCCCCATCCCCCATCCCTTCTCTGAGCAGGAAGCATTCCCACCCCTAGTATCCCTGACCCTGGCACTTCAAGTCTCTGTGAAGCTAGGTGCTTCTTCTCCCACTGAGGCCAGATAAGACTGCCTAATTAGAAGAACTTATCCCACATACAGGCAACAGCTTTTGGGATAGCCTCTGCTTCAGTTTTTCGACACCCACATGAAGACCAAGCTGCATATATCTGACACATACACATATGCGCCCACACACACACATATATATACATACATACATACATACATACATACATACATACATACATATGGGGAGGCCTAGGTACAGCATGTATATGTTCTTTGGTGGGTGGTTTGGACTATTGAGAGCCCCAAAGGTACAGGTTAGTTGACTTTATTGGTCTTAGTAAATAAATATTATCAGCATCTCTTCTGTGGGTACAAGGTCTAATGTGAATCCAGGGTGTCCTAGAACTCAGCTACATAAAAGAGCTGTTATAGCCTGTGCCTATTGACTGCTGGGATTGCAAGCATGGACCGTCAAGCTGGACCTATGAAATTCTTTATTAAATGTGTGTGTGTGTGTGTGTGTGTGTGTGTGTGTGTGTTATGAATGATTGACTTGTCATTTCTTGAATGAGACTAAGTGAAAAGTATAAATAAAGTTTGCATATTTCACTTTTCAGAGAATTTTAATCCCAGCAAATCAAATGCATGCCTTGCATTTAAAACTTACAATTATATTTGTATCTTATATGTGTGGAAATGAAATATTGCAGTGAACCTTCTGTCTTTATGAGGAATGGCACCTCACTAATTGCTCATTTTGGAATATATCATTTGCTAGCTCTATGATCTCCACAAATGCATAAACATTATATAAGATGAAGGTTGCACTGTAAGAAATTCAGCTTTTGCATAGTTGAATAATCAATTATTTGAAATAAAACTAGAGATAGTTGATGGTCTCTTAGGGAGTTTTAACACTATGTGTATATTTCGCCTGATAAGTTTATTTTAAAACAAGGAAAGAGATTTCATTTAGATTTTGCCATAGCGATAGAAACAGTCAATATTGCTTGCATTTTGGCAGAGACTGAAGTGCAGGTGGAAGGATAGGAATATTTAGAAAGGGAAAAAGAAAAACTTCTGATGTGGTGTCCTTAGAAGGTCAATGACATAGGCAAACTGCAGGGTAGGGGTTGATATCTGCCTTTCTCTCAAAGGGACATAAGTTGAAAACAGGGGCAAAACTTATGGAGACTTTCAGACTCTAGGCTTAGACAACTATTATGGGGGAAGTCCTTTACTGTTACTAGAAATAATATCTTGACTTCTCATAAATCAGATTTGCCAATAGTGGACTGGCTTCCTGGGCTGGTAATGATAGAGGAATGGATGCCTGTTTTGGTGTGTGTGTGTGTGTGTGTGTGTGTGTGTGTGTGTGTGTGTGTGTGTGTGTGTGTGTGTAGTTTTTTGTTTGTTTTGTATAATTATTATCAGTTGTTAAACACCACTGTTAAGCATGAAATATCTGCTTTTGAGTTAATTGTCATGGCAATCCAAGATAACTCCCCAAGTGAAAATAAAGGCTATTACCATTGATATTGATGCATGTAAAAAAAGGAAGACCCTATTGCTGAAGATACCATATGTCTTTGACAAAGGATTTGGAGGATCATTCTAAATCTGAACTGAAAGCCTGCTTCCTGCAGATTAGCTTTCATAATATGCAAAGTTCTTATGCAAACTACCAAGGGAGAAGGAACAATCAATGTTTCTATCTAGCTATATATGACCAGCACTGAAAGAAAGTCCTAAAAGTACACAGAGGCATTTGTATTCTTTGTAAAACCAACAGCCACTTAATGGTCATAAGAGAATGACAACAAAAGGTAATTTTATGTTTGACACTGTAAATTTATCCAAATACCATTGTATGATGAAGCCATGGAGAACCTAGTACTGCCACTTTCCTTAAAGAGTGTAAGTTAACTCCATTCTGAATAGCTATGCTTACACCCACAGATAAGTATAGCTCTCATGTCTCTTCAAAGAAACCTGTCTTTGCAACACACAGAAATCTTTACAGAAAACCACAACTGCTCAAAAGGCAGAGATCAACCAACCAAAAAGAGCCTGTCTCAAAGTGATATATTTACAATGTGATCTCTACACTTACGGATCAGGAACATGCCAGAAAATGTAGCAAAATGTTGGGACGAGCCAGAGGACCAGGACATCTACAAAGCAATAGTCTCTTCTTAAAAACAAATGGTAGAAAGTGGGGCTGGATCTAGGAGGAGGTGAGAGAAAAAAGAGGGATTGAATGTAATCATTGTACACTGTGTGAGATTCTCAAAGAAATACTAAAATTATTATGTTATTAAAATGTCAGTAGTAATCAAAGACTTCTTTGCATTTTATATTGTTAGAGAAGACTAAGAGAAATTAAAAACTAGAATAAACTGAGTAGAAATGCAAATACTTTTAAATTTTAGTTTTTCATTACAAACTAGGAAATATTATTATAAAAACTCTAATTTACTTTCTTTTTTAAAATCAAATTAAATTAAAGGGCATTAACTCCTAAAGACTGAAAAATTATTGCAACATTGGAAATTTAAGTAAAGCATTCTTCCATTTTTAAATTATTTTTACATGACTGGACAAAGAAAGTGCTCTAATACATAAAGTGGACTCAGGAGTTAACACCAATTGATATGAGTTTGTGAGTTTTATATTATTTCAGTTGAATATTTCAGTCTTGTAGGTGTACACATTTTATATATAGACAAATGGATTTCGTGTGTGTGTGTGTGTGTGTGTGTGTGTTTGTGTGTGTGTGTGTGTGTTTGTGACTTTATGTACACCACATGTAGCTATCTTCAGAGGCCAAAAAAGAATGTCAGGACTCCTGGAGCTGAACTTACAGGAATTTATGAACTATTTGATGTGAATACTGAGAACCAAACTCATACTACTGTAAAAGCAGTTAGCATTTTAACTGCCAAGCCATCTCTCCAGCGCAAAGCTTCTAGAGCCAGACCAACATATATGCGGATGCTCTCAGCCGACCATTGGTCTGAGAGACCCCAATAGAGAGTAAGGGAAAGGACTGAAGGAAATGAAGGAACTGAAGGGATTTGCAACCCCATAAGAAGAAGAACAATATCAACCAACCAGACCCTCCAGATCTCCCAGGGTCTAAACCACCAACCAAAGAGTACACATGGAGGGACCCATAGCTCTAGCTGCATGTGTAGCAGAGGATGGCCTTATCTGCCATCAATGGGAGGGGAGGCCCTTGGACCTGTGGAGGCTTGATGCCCCAGTGTAGGTGAAAGCTAGAACAGTGAGGCAGTAGTGGGTAGGTGGGTAGGGGAGCACCCTCATAGAAGCAGGAATGAGGGGGTAGAGGATATGGGGTTTACAGAGCGGAAACCTGGAAGGGGGATAGCATTTGAAAGGTAAATAAATTTTAAAAATAATTTTATTAGTTATTTTATTTATTTAATGCTATGAACTTGCCTTTCAGAACTACTTCAATTGTGTCTCGTAAGTTTGGCCATGTTATATATATTCATTTTCATTGAATCCTAGAAAGTCTTTAATTTCTTTCAGTATTTCTCTCTTCATTCACTAGGGAGTTGTTCAGTTTCCATAGGTTGGACAGCTTTCTGTTGTTTCTGTTGTGGTTGAAGTCTATCTTTAATCCATCCTTGTCATATTGGACACAGGGAGTTATTTCAATTATCTTGTATCTATTGAGACTTGCTTTGTATCTGAGTATAGGTGAATTTTGAGTTTTCAAACTAAGGCAGTCAACAGGTAAATTGTTAGGGATCACATTTGCATTGTATTTATTTGATATTCATATTATATAGGATAGAATAAAAGATGCATGGCAAATAAAAAAAGTCAATGAAATTATGCCTAATGATATTACTATATTCATAGATTGGTGTCTAATCCAATTGTCATCAGAGGATTTCATCCAGCTACTGATGGAAGCAAATGCAGAGAACCATAGCCAAACATAGGCAGAGTTCAGGAAATCCTGCCTAAGAGGAGAAGGATTGTAGGAGCCTGAGAGTTCAACAACATGACAAGACTAATAAAATATAAGGTGTTATTTCAATTTTCTTGTATCTATTGAGGCTTCCTTTGTGACAGGCTCAGAGGTGGGTGGGATGGACACATGGCCATGTGAATAATGGGAAATCTTCAACTGACAGGGACTGGACAGTAAGGGAACATCCCCAGGAAGAGACAGAAATAGGGGAGGCTCATAATAATCAATGGGAGTGTCCTTAGCTATGACCCACAGCATTGGGAATATGTCCCATCACATGTGCAAGCACCAATCTCTGACGCTCTTAATGAGATTCTGTTACACTTGCAGAGAGGAGTCTAGCATTGTTGTCCTCTGAGAGGCTCCACTCAGCAGCTGACTCAGACAGATGCAAACACCCAAACAATGGATAGAGCTTGGGGACTCTAATGGAAGAATAGAAGGAAGAGTTGTGGGCCCTGAGGGGATAGGAACGCCCAATGAAGACCAACTGAGTCAACCAACTTGGATCTTTGGGGCTCGCAGATTCTGAACCACCAACCAAAGAACATGCACAGGATAGACCGAGGCTTCTGAGCAAATATTTAGCAGATGCGCAGCTTGGTCTTCATGTGGATCCTGAACAACTTGAGCCGGACTATCCCCAAAACTGTTGTTTGTATGTGAAATATGTTGTAGCTGGGCTGCCTGGTTTGGCCTCAGTGAGAGAGGATACATCTAGCAGAGACTTGGAGTGCCCGGTGGGAGATACCCAAGGGCGCCCCCAGCTGCTCAGAGGAGGAGGGAAGGGGGAATGGGGGAAGTATTGGGGAGAGGGCTGAAGGGGGAGGCAGTGGGTGGGACATAAAGTGAATAAGTAAAAATAAATTAATTAATTTCAAAAAAGAAGAATACAAGAAAATGCATAGACTCAACTAGCCTGGACTCCTAACAGAAAGAGTAGGGGCTGTATCTGTTGCTTTTGCCTACTGTGATGGTTTGTATGTGCCTGGCCTAGAGAGTGGCACTGTTAGAAGTTGTGACCTTGTTGAAGTAGGTGTGGCCCTGTTGCAGTAGATGTCTGACTTTGGGCATGGGCTTTAAGACCCTCATTATAGCAGTCTGGGAGTGAGTCTTCTAACTGCCTATAGAACAATATATAGAACTCTCAGCTCCACCAGCCCCATGATGCCTGGATGCTGCCATATTCCTACCTTGATGATAATGAACCGAACCTCTGAACCTGTAATCCAGCTCCAATTAAATGTTGTCCTTTATAAGAGTTGCCTTGGTTGTGGTGTCTGTTTACAGCAGTAAACCCCTAACTAAGACACCTGCTTTTAGAACCCTTGTCTTCCTACTAGGTTGCCTTGCCCTGCGTCATTATGAGGTGTAAGGGTCCAAACTGACAGAAGTCCCCGGACTCAGATAGTATGCAAAAACAAAGAGCATTTATTCTGCAGAAACATTCAGCATTCAGGGATCAACCAGTCTCTAAATGGCAACCCTAGACACAGGCATGCAGGCCTTCTTATAGGGAACCAGTGGAATTCTCTAGAAGGGTTAGGTAATCTAAAATTCCATTGCTGGGTGATAGGGGTCACAGGTGGGCAACGTTCTGCATTTCTATTATCATGAATGTTTAACCATATGATGAAATAAGGCTGCCCAGCACAGATGGTCCATTCTGAGATAAGATATTTCCCCATTTTTGTGGTTATCCCAAGACTATACTTTGGGAGGTGGTTTTATGATTTTTTTGTGGATTTTGTGGCCTGGAGCTGGTGTCTCATTGCCTAGTTTCTGGGACTTATGATCTGTTTCTACAGCTGGTGCATTAAGGCCTTTTATTTAAAAAAAAAAAAAAAAAAAAACAATCAGTCCTGGTCCTTAAATGGAGACAAATGGGGTTTATGCTGTCCTTTCAAGGAGAGGTACCTAATTTTATTGCTACTTGATATGTCATATTTGGTTGCTATCCCTGGGAAGCCTGACCTGTTTCTGGGGGAAAGTGGAGAAGGAATGGGTCAGGACAGAGGAGAGGTACATGGAGGAGGTGTGGATAGAGGGAGGGGAAACTATAATTGGGAGGAAATATATGAGAGAATAAATTGATTTTAAAAAGAAAGAGTTTCAATTGATATGTTAGAAAAACAATTATCCAGAATTTAGCTCTGCAACAAACTTTTGTATAAACTTACTATCGTTTATTTCAAAGTTGTCAATTGTATCTATTAATGTGTGTGTGCATATATGTTTCAGTGTGTGTCTGCATGTGTATGTTTTCATGTGTGTGAGTGTGTGTATTTGTGTTTCTGTGTGTGTGTGTGTCTGTGTGTGTGTGTGTGTGTGTTTTCCCATGTCACAGAGAAGTTGGTCAGTCAGAGCACACCTTGCAGAATCCTATTCTCTCCTTCTCTCTTTCTCCCATCTGGGTCCAGGAGACATAACTCATGTTCTCAGGCTTAGCAGAAATCACATTTACATGTTGAGCCATCTCCTTAAAGCCGCCTGACTCGGATTTTAGATTAGTAAATTGTATTTTCTGGAAATGTTTTCTGAAGTCAGAGTAGTTTCATTATGTCATATCTAAGAGTTATTTTAAATTTCTCTGTTGTTTTACACTTGAAATACACCTAGCCTAAAGAAGAGCTGGAGTTTCGATTTTAGTTCATTAAAGTACAATTTTCATTTCTGTTCAGAGAATAAAATATGAAGCTTTGTTCATGCTAGAAAAACATTCTGCCCTTTTTGATGATCTCAGTTTTCAAATTTAAATTAACAAATTATTGAGAATATAATAATGGTAACCAAAGGGTTGGCTTAGTAAAAGGCTAGGTAAATTAGAGCTTGGCCAATAAATCTTACATAATAATTAGAAAAGGAACACAAGTTCTGGTGCTTACTATCAAGTGTTAAGACTATAGATAATGATAATATTATGTTCATTTAAAAATATAGAGAAAAGGATTGTGAAACGTTTACCACAAACAAATGAAAAAGATGATATTGATATGCTTGCCCCAGTTGAACCTCGTACTATGTGTAAGTATATCAAAATGTCATATAGTTCCCCATAAATATGCATTACTTTTATGCTATAACTTAAAGAGCTGTCAATACAGTTCTTAAAGAACTATTTCATAAAGAACAAGATATATATTCAAGTCTATTTTATAACTGTAAATATTATCACATTTAAATATCAAGCATATATTTTTGTTTTTAGAAGTTGGCTTCTGAATTGAGGTAACTTAGAAGTGGAAAATATACATATAAAATATCAAAGATTTTTTAAATCAAGTCTTCACAGGACCAAGGCCCTCTCCTCCCATTGATGCCCAATAAGTCCATCCTCTGCTACATATGCAACAGGAAAATATTCTATTTATAATGTTATGACAAGGTCATGCACTGGCTAGCTTAGAATTCACTGTAAACCAGTTTGGCCTTGAACTTATGGTGATTTTCCTGTGTCTGCCTCCCTCCCAAGGGCTGAGATTACAAACATGAGGCATGGTGGCTAATTTTTCAATAACAAAAAACTTATAGACATTATATATGGAAATTCTGGGATATATTTACATAGATATTACCATAAATAAATTTGCTTGTTGTTTTCTATTATTTTTAATGTAACCGCTGAAATATTTTACCTTTTTTTCAGTTGACTCATATTCTATTTCTTAAATAAGAAATTATTAAATTTGTAGTCAAGGCCCTTCCTCAATTCTGTATATTCTCTATTGAATCCACCTCTTAAAAAAGAGAGAGACTTATTTGACATGTTAGAAAGAAAATTATCCAGGATTTAGCTATGCAACAAAACTTTATATAAACTAATCATAGCTTATTTCAAAGTTTTCAATTGTATCTATTTGATTTTTGATGTGGGTGTGTATGTGTATGCTTCAGTGTATGTCTTCATGCGTATGTTTTCATGTATGTGAGTATGTGTATTTGTGTGTGTTTATATGTGTGTGGGTGTTTTTTCCCATGTCACAGAGAAATTGGTTAGTCAGAGGACACCTTGCAGAATCCTATTCTCTCCTTCAATTTTCTCCCATCTGGGTCCAGGGACAAAACTCATGTTCAAAATACTAAGAGTATTTTGCCTTTCTGTTCTGCTTTGCCTTTTGTCAACTTGCAAGAAGCTAGTCGTCTGGGCAGAGACCTCAAATGAGAAAAATGGCAAACTCAAACTGGCCTTTGTCATTTCTGTGGAATATTTTCATCATTACTTATTGGCAGTGAGTACCCAGTGCACTGTGAGTGGTGACACACCTGGACCATGGATCATGGGTAGGCCCCATCTGGGGATCCAGTCCATATACAGTCACCAACTGCAGACACTATTGTGGATTCCAAGGAGTGATTGCTGACAGGAGCCTGATAGTGCTGTCTCCTGAAAGGCTCTGCCAGAGTCTGACAAATATAGAGGAGGCGTATGCTCTCAGCCAACCACTGGACTGAGCAGGGTCCCCAATGGAGGAGTTAGAGAAAGGGCTGAAGGAGCTGAAGAGGTTTGCAACCCCATAGGAAGAACAAGGATATCAAGCAACCAGAACCCCTAGAGCTTGCAGGGACTAAATCACCAACCAAAGAGTACACATGGAGGGACCCATGACTCCAGCTGCATATGTAGCAGAGGATGGACTTATTGGGCATCAGTGGGAGGAGAGGGCCTTGGTCCTGTGAAGACTTGATTATCCAGTGTAGGGAAATGCCAGGGTGGGGAGGCAGGAGTAGGTGGGGGGGAACACCCTCATAGAAACAGGGGGAGGAGGTATGGCATAGGGGATTTCTGGGGCGGGGGACCAGGAGAGGGGATAACATTTGAAATGTAAATAGAGAAAATATCCAATAAAAATAAAGAAGAGAGGCTGAGCAAGCATGCAGCAGGCCAGCGGGCAGCACCTTTCGTGGTCTCTGCTCCTGTCACTGCTTCCAGGATCTGCTTTCATTCCCTTCCCTCTCTTTTCCCAGTAATGGACCCTTTCCCCCCGAGGAAATTCTTCCCGTCCCAAGAAGCTTTTGACTATCGTGTTTTATTGCAGCAATATCTCTTTTTGTAGAGTAAAACCTTACTTCTTTTACCAAGTGAATTATGATGAACACATAAATTAATAAATACTTGCTATGAGTTAATGGTGGAGATTTTAAGTTTATTAAAGTACGTTTCTTTGTGATTTAAAGTTTAGTTTTCCCAAGTTCCATTGCTTTAGTTCTCATTCAGTAAAAACAAATAACAACAAAAAGTATAGAAGATGAAGATCAAGGAGTCCCAAACTAGTGATTTATTACTCCATTAAGTATGGCCTGCCCTATGCCAGAAGAGCTCTTTTAATAATTAGTGTTGTATTTACTTGCACATTATATTTAGAAGCATTTTTGGCTAGAAAGCAAAGTCATTTAAATGCAGTTTGAAGGTCAGGTAAGGAAGGCTGGTGAATGTTCATCATTATAATGTTAGTGGTTTGGATTTTTAACTCCCTTTTAATAGCCAAACATCTGGATGGAACAATTATTTGTATATGTGTGACTGTGTGTGTTTGTGTGGAGGAGGGAAAAGAAAGAGAGGTTCTTTTAAAGTTTTTCATTGATTCCAAAGAAAATAAATGCCATGAAATAAACTAGTCAGAAACTTCAGTGTCGTAGGGTCCTTTCTCTGTCTAATTGGAACTCACTCTGTGTTTAATTCAGTAATTATTTACTGAATGGCACCTGTGTAAGCCAGTAGTCTGTGACAAAATACAGGCAAACAAACAGCCCTCAAGCTTGAGATCTGAGTTTAGTGACAAGGATATGTGAGTATGTATTTGAGGGAGTTATAAAGGCAGCAATAATTGTTCAGATGTTGCCTTAGATTCTACAAAACAGAAAAAAATGGCTAAATTCTGATACCAAGGATTGCACTAGCTCTACTTGTGAGCTAAAATGAGAACCATAGTGGACAGATCAAGTCCCTTCTCTCTCCTGTCTCCTGATGCTCCTTTAGGGAAAGATTGTATGGAATGAACTAACTCGAGCCACTGCACACATTGCACAGACTCTAGAAAGGGAAGACCTAGAGAGTGAATAAAATAAGTCCGCCACCAAGAGCGAGTGTGACGGTTCTCCTTATTAACAACCATGTGCCTCAAAGAAGACTGGGCAGACTTTCTGTCCAGTTTAGGGTTGACTGAGGTTGAATGTGTTACTATTGAATAAGAAAAATGAATACATGAATCCTAATAATACTCCAGGGTTGAGAATAAAATTTATATCATCACAGTCTGGTACTGAGCCTGGCACTCAGCTTTGATATGGACTGCTAATGATGTTCCATTCTAAGCAACTTACTTCAGCCATCTAGGAAATGTCTTTATAACTTGTTGGGAACACAGAGGTCCTTGTCCTTAAAAATGAGGGCCAAGGAATCCAAGAATATTAAATGTGTGAAACTGTCTATTCAACTATGGGAGAGATGTATAACCTGTTTCTCCATCCAGAAGGTTGGGAACGGAGGTGGTCAATAACTTGGTGATTTAGGAAAATACATGGGGTTGCAAGCCTTTAATCTCAGCACTCAAGAAGCACAGGCTGTTCGATCTCTTTGGTCCAGGCCACCCTGGTCTACAGAGTAAGTTCCAGGATTACTGCACATAGAAAACTTGCCCTGAAAAACAAACAAACAAACAAAAAAAAAAAAAAAAAAAAAAGAAAAAGAAAACACACCCAACAACCCCCCTAACCCTCCCCCAAAAAGAAATAAGGAAAAGAAAAGAAGAAAAGACCATCTGGTGACTTATAATATCTGTAGGGAAAATCCTCCCAAGGTCTCACAGAGAGAAACAGAGGTGGATAATTTATGTGACTTTTCCATTATCTGTATGGCCTGGGGTTCCCCCAGGTTCCTACAGCCAGAAACAGAGATGTTTAATAGACTCTGTGTCTTTTGCATTATCTGTACAATCAGGAGTTCCCCCAGGTTCTCACATCCAGGTTTCGAGGTGGCTCATAGCCCAAATCACCTCAGTGCTATCTGTATGACAATTTCTTTTCTAGGCTTTTGATATAATACATGTAGCCTATCTTTAAAACCTATATTCTTAAAAGAAGTTACATGTACTTTGAGTTGAGTTTCAATGTAATTATGCCTCCTTGTGCACATCAGGATTGTATTACACCAGGAAACTGTTTTTTGTTTTTTTTTTTTTTCCAAATTGTACTGTGCATATATATGCTTACTATAAACTGCTCATGGTCAAACTCTAGACATTTGAACCGGCATGACTCAGTATGTGATGTGGAAGCAGATTTCATTTTTGCCTCATGCAGATTATGATGCTGCCAACCCTGAGATCACTGAGACCCCTCAGAAACTCTCAGACTTTTCTCAAGTTAGGAACTGAAGAGTCAATATCAGACACAGCCAGAACGGAGAATCGTGATTCAACCTCAACATTTTAAGAGACATCTGCTGATTAGTTTGTTCACATATACTCCAGTTGTTAATGTTAGGACCATCTGCCTGTGTAGAAACTATTAAGTTTGCCAATAGTTTTGTTAAAAAACAAAAAAACAAAAAACAAAAAAAACAACAACAACAACAAAAAAAAACCAAAAAACTGTTGTTCATCACGAAACAGGTGAGACAACATAGATCATTCCCATCAGACTCCTGTCATTTGCTCATTAATTCCCTTTGCTTGTGTTACACCTTCACTGAGGCTTATGGAAGAGTTAGGTAAGAAAGAAAAAGCAACCAAGTAACATTAAAAAACAAATTAAAATGATAAGTAATAATAACCACAGCTGATCCAGTGTGTTATTTTTATATGGAGCTTGGTTTGGTATTGTTTTATCATGTCATTTAGTAAACTTTACCAGTGTACCTAGGGCAAGAGTGTGTTCAGTACAGTAACAAATTGCCTTGACTTTCTCCCTCCCCCTTCTCCTGTGCTTCCTTCCCATTAGCTGCAGGAGGTAAAACATGAAGGCATAGTTTGTAGATTTCCTGTGTGATGAGTACGTGCAGAATATTCAGACTACGCCTCTGGGTGTCAAACTAGGCTCTTAAAACACAGTAGAGGCAATTTTCCTGAGAGTAATTTTGCTATTTGCAAGAACTGTGTGTTTTAGAAGTCAGGGACTCAGTCTTGATGGAAGCAGAAGATAATCCCATTCTTATAACAAATGACAAAGCAGTGAATAAACGAAAAAAAAAAATAAGTAAATAAAAAACTTTTAGGTCTCCATGTGAAACACATCAAGATTTTGTGTAAAGTAAGT
>CM052707.1:80100247-80132711 GCA_028551405.1 Uromys caudimaculatus | reverse complement strand
GACTGGGGGGGGGGGGGTGTCAGGCCAGTTGACACTGTTGCTCCCTCCCTGGGGCTGCAGACTCCCTCAGCTCCTTCAGTCCCTTCTCCAACTCCTCCATCTGGGACCTCACTCTCAGTCCAGCAGTTACTGTAAAGTGAAACTTGGGTATTCCAAATGTTTCGGCTAATATCCACTTATCAGTGAGTACATACCATGATCGTTCTTTTGTGACTGAGTTACCTGGGTGCTTTTAAATACCTCTACATCTGCATCTCCCAGAATTCAGAGAACAAAGCTTTGATCCCTGGTAAACCAGTGGTACTACACACAAACATTTTGATGTCTACATGAATACTACAACAAAAATATTATAATATTGAGATGAAATCATTCAGCACCTTTGGTTAGGGCAGATGGAAAAATTATTGAGTACTGGCCAGTCTTCAACTTCTTGTCTCTTTAAAAGTATATGTTTATTTTTCTTTTATCTATATGAGAGTTTTGGCTGCATGTATGTAAGTATCTATGAGTGTAAGAAGAGAGTCCTACAAACACTGGAGTTATAGACAATCATGAGGTACAGTGAGGGTGTTGGGAACCGAGCTGGGGTGCCCTGCAAGAATGGCAAATGTTCCTATTCCTGAGACATGGATCCAGCCCAGTTATTACCATGTTGAAAGAAAGAATTCAGTCAAGAGACATAGTTTAAACAGTTTAGTTAGACTAAGAGAAGGCAAAGGGAGGTGGTATCAAAACCACAGTAGAAGTGACATCATGCCATTAGGTCTTATGAGGATGAAACTCTTCATTAGCTTTCATGCATGAGAAAATGCCGTAGTGCGCAAGTGTCCAATATGGAGATCATTGAATCTAACAGCGCCTTCAAGGATGCTTAACCACTAAGTGAACTGGGACCATCAGGAGATACAGCTACCTGGATACAGCTAGTTTTCTTGTTATATTATGTCTACTAAGTCTTTGCCTACGTGGTATCATTCAATTCAATATTTAGCCACCTTTCTTAAATTGAAGACAGATCAATATAGTTTTCTGCTTTAAAAGTAACTGAACCTCTGGAAAAATGTCCTTTACTGCCAAACTTACTTTATTAATGTAAAAGTATCTGAAACCGAAGATAAAAAAAATTCATCAGCATTCAATTCTTACTCGTCATAAATAGAGCTTACCAATTTTCCTGCTTTTAAAGTTCTAACTTAAGTTTTAAAATGTATTGAAATATATGAGGGAATTTATTCATTTTTTCTCATATGTCTTACCTACCAGGGAATATCCCATCATGTAAAAATATATATATGGATTTAATCTTTATTCAGAAAGATAATATTAAAACTGTAACCTGACTTTAGATTTTCATTTGATTTTTTTCTTGACTCTTTTACTTATTGTTAAAGGTGTATTCTCAATTCTCAGCAGAACTGAAAAGGGCACAGATATTTTCTATCACGTGTTTCCTCTGAATTATCTGTTCATTTTTGAAAGGCTGAAATTGGAGCATTTCTCACTATTGGTGTTATGTTTAGTAATAACTATCTGTCAATCTCACAAAAGTACCACTTAAAGATTTCTAGCATCTTCTAGACTCGAGTTATATTACTCCACTCTCTCACAGTTTCCAGTTAGAAGCTCAATCAAAGAGACACAGAATGAAATTCCATTGTCCACAACATATTCATAATGATATGCCACAACATATTTGAACAACACATTCAAAGTAGTTACTCATGTTTAAATTTTCAACATCTTTTATAACAGAAAGCATTTATTTGGTTGTATATTATAAATTGAAGCTGCCGGGCAGTGGTGGCGCACGCCTTTAATCCCAGCACTTGGGAGGCAGAGACAGGCAGATTTCTGAGTTCAAGGCCAGCCTGGTCTACAGAGTGGGATCCAGGACAACCAGGGCTATACAGAGAAACCCTGTCTTGAAAAATAAAAAACAAAAAACAAACAAACAAAAAAACAAATTGAAGCCATTTTAAAAAAATATATAAACATGACATGGAAAGCATGCAATTAGAATTATTATTGTGATAAAAGAAATGATCATATTTATAGATTACATTTCAACATATGTTACGTCTCATAAAAAGTCATAGTATTATCCTTTTAATTATATTCTTTGCAAAATCCTGAAGAATTGAAGAGAATGGTTGTATTTTATCAAAGCAGAACAGGCAAAGGAAGATTTAAAAGACCTTGATAGGTTCATATAAAAATTTATAGTAGTTGATTTGCTAATTTATTAAAATGGTGATATTCATCTATATAGAAAGAAATGATATTTCTGTATGTGCTATAGAGAAGGGCGCACAGATGAGAAAGTATCTCATGAGAAGACTAGGTAAACTAGCACTCTCAAAAGACTCATCTAGCATCTGGTTCTTTAGGCACTCTAACTAGCCCAAGTGAGTTCCAAATGACGTACTTCTATATTTCTCACTATCTGATCAACCATTCTATTTTTAGCAGGAATTCAACTGGGAAACTAGACTTGAAAATTAGACTGTTTTCCATGACAAATTGTGTGTGTGTGTGTGTGTGTGTATGTGTGTGTGTGTGTGTGTGTGTGTGTGTGTGTGTGTGTGTGTGTGAAATCAGTGATCTCTTCCATTATATTTAATTGCAATTATCAGGTCTTATAGGTTTTGGGGATTTTTGCTTCTTTGTTTTGTTTCTTTGTTTTTTACTTTTAATAACAAGAATTCCTTGTGCTATAGAGATATAGAGATTCAAAGAGGAGACTTTGCATGTATCCCTAGGTGACTGTAAAGAGTTGTTCTGTACCAATTAATTAGTCTTACATTATGAACTGATGAAAATTCAGTGATAATCCACTGAAATATTTTCCTTAATCGTACATAACATCCCAGGCCTTCCTGTCTCATCCGTTTCTCGCTCATGTTCCATCAAGTGAGGAAACTTGTATGTCTATCTGGTTATTATTTGATCCTTAGTGTCTTCAATAGTTCTTCATACATGGTACATGCTGAACAGTATCTATTGAATAAAAATATGAGCTGGGCAGTGGTGGCGCACACCTTTAATCCCAGCACTTGGGAGGCAGAGGCAGGTGGATTTCTGAGTTCGAGGCCAGCCTGGTCTACAGAGTGAGTTCCAGGAGAGCCAGGGCTACACAGAGAAACCCTGTCTCGAAAAAAAAAAAAAAAGAAGAAGAAGAAGAAGAAAAATATGAGCAAATAAAATCTGAATTTGAGAAGATGTGTTTGATAGCAAAATTATATATTATCCACTTATCTCTAGATTCTGAAATAATGACAGAGGAAATAGGAAATCTAAGAAGGTGTAACCAAAAAATAAGAAAATATGCTAGTTTGGGTTCTCCAAGTAATTTTTTGTGCATCAATACACACGGGTGGATTTCTTATGATACAGGGAATGACTCAGGGTATGCATTAGGATGAGAGGAGTCAGAAAATGTCTGAAATAAAAGGTAAATGGTCCATGGGGACTGACTAATACATGCAACATGCATCACAGGCTGAGTTGGAGGATTGGAAAATGAAAGGGGAAGTGACATCATTACTTAATCACAGGGCTTAGATCCTTTCTCATCTCCCTAACCTGAGAAATTCAACATAACTAAAAACACAAAGACTAGAGGAAGATTTATAAATCAGAGAACAATTTTAAAGAGAGATATGAATTACTGATTGATTGTGTTTTGTTATGAATGACTCATCAGAGAATGTTGATTTGAAGATGGGGAGGAAAGAAGATCTAAGGAAGGAAGTCCTCACCAAAATGGACGACAGTGGGACATTGTGTGCACTTGTCTCTCGTGTTTGTGTATGAAATATAACATGTTATACTTATGTTGTATTAAACTATGTTATACCATAGTATGTTATAGGCATGGTATTATGTTTGTAGGTTTAAGAATTATCAAATGGAGACATCATAATTATTTATTCAGTTAATCTATTATGAGGAATACGTTCAGCTTCTATAAAATGTGAGAGGTCCTGGGATAGATACAAAGTAGTTGCTGATGAGCCATGCTTCTGTTTTCAACATTTTAAATATTACCACACTGGCTTCTTCAATCCTGGGAAATCTTGCAGGACCCCAAGAATACTCTGCTTCCCCGTGGAGATCTCTGGGGCCCCATGAGTAACAAGCCTGGAACTCTGCCCCATGAATCCCTTCTCAGTCAGATCTGTCTGGTGGGGCATAGTCAGGAGAGGTGAGTTTCAAGCACTCCCTTGACCTCCGCTGTCTGCCTCTGCCAAGACCTTTGGTCATGAGGAGCTTTAAAGAATCCCATGACTATCCTGCTTCCCGTGGAGTCCTCCAGAGCCCCAAGAGTAACCATCTTGGAAACATGCCCCACCAATCCCTTCTCAGTCGGGTCTGCCTGGAGCACAGCCTCTATAAGTCCTCTGACTTATATTGTCTGGCTCACAGTTACTCCAGCCTTCCCTAGAAGTGCTGCTGTCATCAGGATCATCCAGTCAACCACTGGGAAAAACATGGCTCAAGATCAGTTTAAGAATACAATCAATAAGAGTCAGAGTAATCTGGTACCTTGAGAGTCCACCTATCCTGCTATTGTAATACTTGGATATCCTAACAAAACTAAAGCACAGCATGATGATCTTTTATCCAGTCTTATAAATATGATAGAGAACTTTGAATAAGAAATGAATAAATCCCTTAAAGTGATACAGGAAAACACATCCAAAGAGTTAGAGGCATTAAAAGAAGAAGCAAAGAGATATAAAGAAATGCAGGAATATACAACCAAACAGGTGAAGGATATAAATAAATCTGTCAAAAACCTGAAAAGGAAAATAGATGCAATAAAGAAAACACAAACTGAGGCAGTCCTGGAGATGGAAAACCTAGGAAAAAGAACAGGAACTACAGATGTAAGCATTACCAACAGAATACAAGAGATTTAAGAGAGAATTTCAGGCATAGAAAATATGATGGAAGTAATTGTGGATCAGTCAAAGAAAATGCAAGATCAAAAAGGGTCATGACACAAAACATACAAGAAGTTTGGGATTTTATGACTAGCCCAAATCTAAGAATAATTGAAATCAAAGACGGGGAAGGTTCCCAGCTCAAAGGCCCAGAAAACATCTTCAACAAAATCAGAAGAAAATTTCCCTAATCTAAAGAAAGAGATGTCTATAAAGGTACAAGAAGCTGACAGAACATAAACAGATTGTACCACAAAATAAAATCCTCCTGCCACATAATAATCAAAACACTAACTATACAGAACAAAGAAAGATTTTAAAAGCAGTAAGGAAAAAGGCCAAGTAAAATATAAAGACAAACCTATCAGAATTATACCTGATTTCTCTTCTAAGACTCTAAAATCTAGAAGGGTCTGGGCAGAGGTCCTACAATCCCTAAGAGACCACAAATGTCAGCCCAGAATACTATATCCAGCAAAACGTTCAATCATTATAAGTTTAGAAACCAAGATATATCATGAAAAGATTAAATTTAAACAATATCTTTTCATGAACTGATCCCTACAGAGGAGACTAGAAGAAAAACTCCAGCCCAGTGAGGCTAACTGCACTCAGGAAAACATGAGCAATAAATAATTACACACCACTAAAACCAATAGAAAAGGAAATACATACACACACACACACACATACTACTACTACTACTACTACTACTACTACTACTACTACTATTACTATTACCAACATCAAAATAACAAGAATTAACAATTATTGGTAATTAATATCTGTCAACATCAAAGAACTCAATTCCCTGGTAAAAAGACAGATGCTAACAAAATAGATGCATAAACAGAATCCATTATTCTGCTGTGTATAAGAAACAAATCTCTGCAACAAAGATAAAGATGACCTCAGAGTAAAGGGCTGGAAAAAGGTTTTCCAAGCAAGTGGACCAAAGAAACAAGCTAGAGTGGCCATTCAAATGTCTAATAAAATAAGACTTTTGATCAAAAGTAATCAAAAGAGACATGAAAAGTCACTTCATACATACCAAAGGAAAAATATACCAAGAAGACATCTCAATTCTGAATATCTATGCTCCAAATGCAAGGGTGCCTTTAACTTTAATATTTTTTAGGGGAATGCAAATCAAAAGGACTCTGAAATCCCATCTTACATCCATCACAATGGATAAAATAAAAATCTCAAGGGACATCACATACTGGTGAGAAGACTCCTCCATTGCTAGTAGGAGTACAAACTCCTACTCTGCAAATCAAATTGGCAGATTCTCAGGAAATTAGAAAAAAATTCTACTTCAAGAGCATAAACCAAAAGATTCTCCACCATCCCACATGGACACTTGCTCAATTATGCTCACAGCAGCTTTATTCATAAATCGCAAGAAACTGGAAACAACCTAGATATCCCTTAACTGAAGAATGGATTAAGAAAATGTGATACATTTACACAATGAAGTACTACTCAACTATTAAAAACAAGGACATTATGAATTTTGCAGGTAAATGGATAAACCTATAAAATATCATCCTGACTGAGGTAACCCAGACCCAAAAGAGCATTCATTCAATTATGTGTGGATATTAGCTTAAATTATAGGATAGGCATGCTATAATCCACAGACCCCAAAAAGCCAAAAAACTGTGAGACCCCAAGGGAAGATGGTGAATCTTTCTCATAACGGGAAATAAAATAGATATGGGAGGTGGAGGGAGGGAGGAAACTGGATTGGAGTGAGGATGGGGATGACAGGGATGGGAACAGGGTGGGGGGGTGGAGATCATGTGGAGGGAGAGTAGTGGACAGAGAAGTGCAGTAGGCTATGGGTGGGTAGAGGCAGTCTCTACGATGCCAGAAACCTGGGACTGGGGAATGCTGCAGAGGATCTATGGGGAGGAAACTCTAGCTGAGATTCCTAGCAGTGTGGGATATGGATCCTGAAGTGTCCACTTCCTGTGGCCAGACAGGACACCCAGTAGAAAGATAAGGACAGTAACCCACCCACAAAACTCTCAACCCAAAATGTATCCATCCTACAAGATGTACGGGGACAAGAGAGACTGAGGGAATGGCCAACCAATGACTGCCCCAAATTAGACCCATCCCATGAACACGAACCAGTCCCTGACACTATTAATGATAGTGTGTTACGCTTGTAGACAGGAGCCTAGCATAACTGTCCTGTGAGAGGCTCTACCCAGAAGCCAATGGAAAGACATGCAGAGACTCACAGCCAAACATTAGATGGAGCTCAGGGAGACTTATGGAAGAGTTGGGAGAAAGATTAGTGAACCCAAAATGACAGCCATGTTCCCCTGGACAGGTCTTCCATGGGCGGACCAACAGAGTCAACTAACTTCGACACTTGGGGGCTCCCAGAGACTGAACCAGCCATCAAAGAAAGAACACAGGCTGTACCTTGGTAACTGATGTGCAGCTTGGTCTTTTTGAGAGTCCCCCAATAACTGGAGAGGCGACTGTCGCTGAATCTGCTGCCTACCTGCCTGTGGATCTTGTTCCCCTAATTTGAGTGCCTTGTCTCCCTTCAGTGGGGGAGTATGTACTTAGTCCTGAAATGACAATATGGGGGAGGGGTGTTCCCCTTCTCAAAGGAGAAGGGGAAGGAGATATGACTGGAGTATCTGCATGAGGAGGTACTGGGAGCAGAAGAGTGGAGCTGATATTGATATATAATATATTGCCACTCCATTAGAGTTAACAATTACTGAAGACTTACAAGACAGATTTCATAAAAGATTGTCCAGGTCCCTCCAATCAGGAAACAGAAGATTAGAGAAAGCATCCCCTAGGAGACAGTTTTATAGATTAAAGCTCCACTCCCCCAAGTCATTTATGTGTGGTAAAACAGGTCTTAAAGGGGAAATGAGCCCATTTTATTTTAGGGATTGGCATTCAGCTTCATGTACCTTTAACAAGTAACACCTTTTGCCTCAGAATCCAACAGCATACCAAGACAGAGAAAATCATCTTTGGTACCACTAAAACGATCCTATGGGAATAAAAGTCATTTGTCACTTCTTACTGATCATTATTTTAAATGATTATTTGTAACTCCATCTCAGGTATTTTGAAGAAGTCATTTCCCTATTTTTCATAAGCCATGATATTGTAGATATGCTTTAAAACTATTTTACATGATATGAATAAAAGAACTATTTCTTTTTGAGCATTCTTCCATTATATGATCCATCTTCTTTTTACCTTTATTGTTTCTCATGAGTGCTGCCTCTTGGTTCTATTAAACCTAGCATCATTGATGCAGATGATAACTATGGTGTAAGTTGAGATTTCCTGGTTTAAGTTGACATTTCTAATTTATTTAACTATGTGGCTATATCTTTTTTCTTCTTTTCTTACTGTTAAATACTAGTGATCTTTTTATTATAGTTTTAATATAGAGTCCTCAACTTTACAGTAGATTATGAGCCTGTTAAAGAAAAGAATATCATTTATCTTCCTATATACATTGGCAGAGGCATAGTAGAGTGATTTGATGTTTATGACTTGGAACAAAATGCATGTATTTATTGAATGCATGAATGAATTTCCTGGATACACAGATTTTAGGGATTTACTTTGCTGAATTTGTCTGTTAGAGGATTATTCCTGCAGTATTTTAAAGAATCAATATAGGAAATGTAAATCTACTTATTCTAGTTACAATTCACTATTTCTGAGAACAAAGTACATTAGTGTCTCCATCACATTTGTATATGACTATAAAAATTGATTTCTCTTTCTGAGGAGGTAAATAACTGGAATGAACATCTGTTCCCAAGAACATCAAATGCAGACCTCCGCTGTCTGAATAAACATGAAAAATGAAATGCAGAAAGCCAGCAACCTAGACTTTGGCTCCAGTTCTGTTTGAAGCAAGCTTTGAAATTTCGATATTTTAGTGTTTTGTTTTGCTCTTGTTTTGTTTTGTTTTTTGTGTCCTACATGTCAATATAGATTGCAGATAGCAAATAGTTATCCACTTTTGTAAAACTTATTATTGTATTCAAGCAAAGTGGGAGGGTACTGTATCCCACACAATGTAGGAAGAAGCAAATGTATTCTTGGTTATCTAGGGCCAGTGGCATTACAAAGTAAGGAATGCTTTTTTATTAACAAAGAAATCATAGTCCATTCATATCACTTTTTATAATACCACATTTTTTTCCTGCAGAAATTAACCATTAGTTTTAAGGTATGTTTTGAAGACTGTTACCTTTAAATATATGCTCATCATATCAACCTAAGATGAAGAAAGAATGGAACTTACAGGTATATTTTCTGATACATGTTAGGATTGAAGTATTATTGATACTCAGTAAACATTTGCCCTAACATTATACAAAACATGACTATGTATAAACAAAGAATCTAAACTCAAAAAGATCTTCCACTACTAACCTTACATGTTCTTTAACTAATTCTGTGACAGAATTAGGCCATTTACAATGTGCTATTTGTCATGTTGATGAAAGGCTCCTGAGATCACGAACTTACTCAGGAAAGCCTGAGAGTCCACACCCAGCCATTGTGCAAGTTCCAGGAGAGGAAGTGCTGCAGAATTGTAAAGTGATGTGCATATCAGTTGTGGCAGGTCCCTGAGTAGTATTTATGGGTTTTACAGTTCATCAAAGCAATTTCTACACATGCTTCCCTGGACTCCCGTTTAAAAAAAATCTGCTACACAGTTATGTTTCAAGCTGAATTTACACATAACTGAAGCAGATTATATGATTTGTGCAGTCTTACTGCCTAATGAAATTTTGTATTTTATATACAAAGATTTTTTTTATAGCTAGAAGTTTTACAAAGATGTTGATCCAATAAAAATTTTCCCTAGCCTATTTTCTTTTCTTTCTTTTTATTTAATTGAAAAGAGTTTTTTATACACTGTATTCTGATTATTGTTTCCCCTCCTTCATCTGCTCTCAAGACCTTCCTACCTACCCATCCATCCAAATCTTCTGTCTTTCTTTAGAAAATAAACAGATAGAGAAAAAAGAACCAGAAAAGACATAAGACACACACACACACACACACACACACACACACACACACACACACACACACACACTCACAAAGACATACACACTCAGAAATAATAAAAACACAAGATGTAATATATAAGCAAAAAAAAAAAAAAACCAGGATGGAAGAAAAAAGCTAAATAAAGCATTATGAGACAACTAACAACAAAGAAATCTCCAAAAGCACCACAGAATTCATTTTGAGTTGGCTGTCTACTGCTGGGTACCCTTAAATGTGGTTTGTATATTCAGGGAGACTCGATTGAAGAGAACCAATTTTTTTTTTTTTTTGTATGAGTATCTGTCAATTAAAGATAGCTCCATGTTTAGGGAGCTCTTCCCTCTCAGTTCTGGGACCCATTATGGCTTAGCCATGGACAAGCCTTGTGCCTGCTCTAACTGTGAGTTCATGTGGATATGAGTGTTGTTTTATGTGGGGAGCATTGTTTCTGTAGTGTCTTCCATCCCCTCTGGCTCTGACAATCAATACTGCTTCCATATCTTCAAAGTGCCTGAGCCCTCAAGGGAGGGATTTCATGGAGACACCGCATTTTAAAAATTAATTATTTTATTTTATTTAACATTTTTTTTTACAGTCCACACTTTATCCCACTCCTGGTCTACCCTCTGACTGTTCCACATCCCACACCTCCTTCCTCCCTGCTCCCCCTGCCCCTTCTCCAAGAGGATGTCCCCTCCACCCCCACCCCATGAGATCTCCCCACTCCCTGGGGCTTCCAGTCTCCTGAGGATTAGATGCATCTTCTCTGACTGAGTCCAGATCCAGATCCGGCAGTCCTCTGCTGTATATGTGTTGGGGGCCTCACATCAGCTGGTGTATGCTGCCTGGCTGGTGGCACAGTGTCTAAGAGATCTCAGGGGTCCAGGTTAGTTGAGACTGCTATTCTTCCTATGGGGTCACCCTCTTCCTCAGATTTTTCCAGCTTCTCCCTAATTCGACCACAGGGGTCACTCTGTGTGTGTTCCCATCTACAGCAGGAAGAAGCTTCTCAGATGATGGCTGAGAAAAGCACTGATCTACGAGTATAGCATGCTGTCACTAGGAGTCATTTATTGCTACATTCCTTTATCAGAACAGTAATATTTCATTTTCCTCTAGTTTGGTTGGAGTTAAAAGAGTATGAGCATTGAAACTAGTGATGGAAAACACTTTAGAATAAAACACAAGGAACACTTTTAAAGACGGACTAGAACTTACAAAATCTAGAACATCTGGAAGTATCCTATTATACATGGAGATAGAACCATGGATGACAGAAGAGGAAAGGAACGGGTAAAGTGAAAAAAGAAAAATTTCCTCCAGATTCTATGAAGAATATAAATCTGGATATATCAGAAGGCCAATGAAATTCAAATACAAAGATCATAAAATAACTACTCCCGGGCACATAATAAATCAGTTCGCTTAAAGCCAAGTGATAAATTGATTTTTTTCAAAGATAGCTAGACAAAAACACACATTAAAGAGAATTACAAAGGCAGGAAAGAGTAAGAGCAAAGAGTTATTAAAGCAAGATCTTTAAAGTTTGACTTAAATGCCAAGGAGAAATAAATCTTCTGACCTAAAATTCTACCACTAGAAAAAGCTTTTAAATGTAAAAGTAAATTACAGTCATTTCTAAATGTATAAAACATAAAAGATGTACCACCCACAAAGCTATCTAAGAACAGTTAACTGAAGGTTTTCACTAGCAGGTAAGATGCTAACAGGTAGAGTATGAATCAAGAGCTGATGAGAATCTGGAGGACGATAAATATGTATAATTACTTCTTATGAAAGCTGGGAATGAGAGAGGTAGTCTTCTCAAGTAAAGAGCACATTAATTTGTTTCCTAGTGTCAAATGATCAGTTCTGCAAGCATCCATATAGGTAGCATTAAAAAGACTGAACAGGTTATATTTAGAAATATATATGCGCGTGAACATCCCCACTACTCAGCTTCAAGCTATTAGAGTGCTTTTTATTTCATGTCTTCCAGGCTTCCCAGTCCGGTTGATGAGGAAAGAAAATATTTCCAGTCCTGAGAGAGCATCAGTAATGTTTCTGTAGTGATAGATCTGCCCAATCTAAGCGTGCAGCTTGATTCATATTAATTGATTTGTGTTTTCTTTGCCCTGGCTTATTTGGGTTGGAGATTTACCACAACAAAATGGCGCCCAATGTATTGATTAGAACTCAACTAACCTGAGATAAAAGTTCACTGGCCCCCAATCCCCGAATATGGCTTGGGCTGCAGCACTGCGGATTGAAAGGTGACTGGGTCTGAGGGGCCTACAGAGAACAGAAGAGAGGCTCCTTCCCCTAACCCCCAGACGGAGAGCTACAGCTAGGGGCAACACCCCAGCCTGGAGCTGAGCTTGAGCAGTGCTGTTTAAGAATCGCAGGGACCCTGGAACACAACTGCCTTCAAGGTAGTTTTTGGGCAAATATAGTGAACTGATCTGGGCATCTTCGCCTGGGAGAGTCTTTCTGTGTTGGTTTTTCTGTTGTCTCCCCCTCCCGCTCCCTCCTGTGTCTAGGACAGCCAAGACTGGGCCTCCAGACTGCTTGCTTTCACTGTGGGTTGCCTGATATCAGCATAGAAGAACATGCTGCCAGCGGCAACCCAAACAGGGATACAGAAGATGCGGGCCTTTTTATACTCAGCCTCTCCCTGAGAATAAAAGAATCGGGAGACAAAGGTACAAATGGCTCCGGAACAGGTAATACATTGACACTTAAAGATGAGAAACACAATAAATATATTTTGGGCTTTATGTGATGATATTTTGAATGGTTTGACAGGGATGGATTTAAAGGAAACAGACACCTTATCATTTACTGGTATTGCAATATTGATTTTTCTTAATTTACTATGTCTTCTCAAAAGACAGAGCCCTAGGAAAAAAACTCCTTGCCTTAGAAACTCCTTGCCTTAGAGATTACAAGTAACACTAGAACTAAAGATTCAGGATTTTATTGGTCAAAAGAAGCAAAGTCTAGAGAATAGTTTTACTAAAACTAGCAAATCAAAATAAGGCAGATGCTGCAATATTAGAATTACAACATAAAGAGAAGCTAAGATTATGGAAGCAGGGCTTAGAACAAAAGATATAGGAATTTATAGAGCAGCATGAACAACAGAATGAGAAATTTAAGACTTGGTAACGTGGCCTAGAGGAAACTCTAGAATTGAAGACACAGGAAATTATAGATCAGAGTAAGAAACAGAAAGATGAAAATGAAGGTGGGAGAGAGTAGCTAGGAAAAAATGCAAAGGATGCAGCAGCTCACAGATCAGACTGAGTAGCAGAAAGAAAAAAGATGAGGATTGGAAGCAAGACTTGGAAAATAACCTTTTAAAATTAATCAATCAAAATAAAAAGGATAACAGACTATCAGAATTGCAATATAAAGAAAAATGTGGAGGCAGAACCTTGAACAGAGAGTACAGGAATTCAGGGAAGGGAGGACAACAGAGGAAAAGGTGGAAGAAAAGGGGAGGAGAAGCACGTGGCCTGGAGAAACTGCAAGTTATAAGGGGTCACTTAGACGGGGAAGAGGGTAGTGTAGATCTGCCCAGTCTAGGCGTGCAGCTTGATTCCTATTAATTGAGTTGTGTTTTCTTTGCCTGGACTTATTGCGGTTGGAGATTTACTGCAATAGTTTTCCATAATAAATCCAAATTCTTTATTCTCTAATGGTGATGGGTAGAGGAGCTTGTTGGTTGACTCGAAAGTTTCTGGAGCCTACAATTCCTTTATTGTACATACAGATTTCTCCTTTCTGCTACTCTATCTTCTGGATGCTAATTACATTAGTTTTGAGACACTCCTCTTAAGTCAGGAGGTCTGTTCTCATCCTTCTCATCCCATTGCACCTCCCCCCTTCCTGAACTACCTAGGAACGTCTTGCAAGGAAATGAGCTATATAAATACTGGGACAGAAATGTAGTATTAAACTCATTGCCTCTGATTGATAAAAGAGAAGATGTTTGTTTTAATCTACAAGCCATTTCCCTGCTAACAAACAGTTCTATTTTAGAATTCATAATTGCCAAAATTGTCTAAAGACTCTCTGCTCATCAAATCTGATGACATTTTTACTTCCAAAATTATTCTGGATGGTATTTATTTTAATTAGTGCCTCAAAGTCATTTCACAAATCATTTAATGTTCATTGAATGTAGTAAAACAATGGTTTGTAGGACATAGGTTAAATTAAAGTTGATTCACTATGCCTGATGTTACTACAGTTGTCATCAAGAAACAATTTTTGAGTCAGTTTTATAATGTTTAGAATTGTGGATACTAGAATAATATATGCTATTACTGATTAATGAGTAGGAAAGTTAAAATTTCTCTAATATATATTGCTTTTCTTTATAATTAAATCATTAGCTTTATTAAAGTACAAAGCTATTGGCTTAATTTTCTTACTCCTGGCTGTTCTCCTGATACCCTGGCACTTTGGAAACATAGTGTCAAGTGGGCACATATTGACATTGTGTACACAATGTCAACTGTATCCATCGAAGAAAGAATTTGGAAGTCAAAACACTAAACATATAATTTTAAAGTTGTATATTTGTAACATATTAAATCATGTTTTTAAGGTCTTACAAATCCTTTAAATGTTTTGCCAGTACAAGTTGGAATTATGTCATTAATTTCACTCCTGAAATGAGGATGGAAGGATTTAATCATGATATAATCACAGTACTGGTGACATATCATCCCCATAATGAGGAGTGACTGGGTATTTGCCACTTAAACATTAGAAGACTTGATGATATGAGCATTTCCCCTTTCCTTTAATTTCTTCCATAGCCATGATTTTAGCTTTCTTTCCTCTGCCTTTTTTTAATGACTTTTTCTCTTTACTCATTGAATTTCATTCTTTCTCTTCATAATGTACATTTCTCTCCTATCATTGTGAGGAATACATTTTCTTCTGTAATAGTATTGTTAATAGACATTTCCTATGCTATTCTGCCATGTCCCCTTAATTGTCATTCTGAAAATATATATTCAAGATCTCCTGAAACATTGTTTTCATTGGCAACCATTTCTGCAAAGCATCTACCTTTTCAGTGTTATTATCTTTAAAACAGTTGTTTATCTGAATTTGATAGCTACTTGAAAAAACTATTCCTAGGAAATATTTCCTATCCATGGTAACTGCAAAACACAAACAAACATAGATACTCTTATAGTGGAGTGTTATACTCAAATATTGTTGGCAATAGTAAGACTAGATTGTTTTGGAAGATTTTGTGAAAATGTCTTAACTCATCCATGTTATACAAGATTAGTGGAAGTTGTTATATGTCAGTTATGAAGAACAAAGTCGAAAAGATACATTTTTTGTATCCTACAAAGTAACAGGCATCATTCTGGATGGCTATCATTTAATTCAAGTCATGGGGGGCCACTGTTTATTCCTCTGTGTGCTTGTCATCTTTCTATATTCATGTTCATAAATTCCTTTCTATTATGATATATTTATTTTTGTGACAGGGTCTCATTATGCTATCATGGCTAGTCTGCAACTCATTATGTGGACTAAGTTGGTATTGAACTTTTAGACATAAACCTGACTCTGCCTTCGAAGAGCTGAGATTTAAAGCATGCCCAGATAAGCTACAACATAAGATGTATGTTGAACACTAAAGAATTTCCTCATAAAATTACCTCTGGAATGTACAGGTAATTTAAATAACCTGTCATGATGAGTAATTATTTCCTAAGCCCTCCTTTTATTACAAAACATATTGAGATGCATTTATACATTTATTTATTCAGAAAATATTTATTTTGTGTCTACTGTATGCCTGGCAGTGCACATGCTGGCAAACACCAATACTGGTCATATTATTTTATTGTTATCTCTATCAAGGTGAATGTATGCTAATCAAATGATTACACAAATAGGTGGCATGTTTCAAATCCAGAGAAAGGGACCGGGGTAATGCTAAGTAATCGTTAGTATTAGGAGTCAATGAACAAGAGATTAGTCAAATAAAAGTGAAGCTGAGACCCTAAGTCTGAGTGATAGATATGAAAATGCAAGAAGATGAGAAAAACATATTCAATACAGGTGTCTTCTGCAGCATATAGTTAAAGAGGAGTACAATTCAGTTAGCTCTACATCCAGTTTCAGGGAAAAGCCTGGACTGCATATAGACCAAAGAGAGAGCATGGACCCAAACTACATCTCAGGAAGGGTTTGGTTTCACCTTGAAAATGTTTATCAGGTTGTAGGGATATACAATAGTAAGATGATATGGAATGTGGGCCCAGAGAGGGGCAAACTACTCCTAAATCAAAGAGATGGCACAAGATTGAGCTACCATGACAAGTGCAGAATGTCTAGGCTTAGGAACTTTTAAAAAAATTAATCACCTGGGCACATTGACAGGTACATGAAGGAGGAGAGAGGCAGATGTGTCAATCATATCTCTTAGCTTTTTAAATGGTGCTCCTGGATACTGACTGACACATTTTACTAGCATAGGATACAGGGACTATACATTTTTGGGGTAGGAGTAAGAGTGGTTTTTGACATGAGGCTTACCTGCATATAGCAATGGGACAACGCAATGGAAGCTAAGAGGAAAATAGAGAATGAATGATGTCACTCTGCTATTGGCCTCAGCTCTTTAGTTGACACGGGGTGGGGGATTCATTTTAAAAAAAAAAAGTCAGTCTATTTCTCCCATTGTTTTATTTGAATATTTCATATTTTAAATAACACTCTACAATTGTCTTTCTGTTCTTGCTCAAATCTAATCACGGTCTTTCTGTAAATTTGAAAAAATTATGGAAATGTGCTTGAAAATGTGCTTTGTACTTCAAAAAAATCTTTAAAAATCAGGCTTTTATTGTTAGCTTAGTCTTCCAGTTTCTTTTGAGACTATTCATTGTTTTGATTTTTAAATATTTAGCTCAAGTTTCTCTGTTAGTATTCTTACTCTTTATGCATATGTCTGTATGCATGCACATGCATGCATGTACTGCATACAGTCACACAAAAAACATGTGTACACACACATGCACACACTCATATGCAAAAAATAGACATGGACACAGACACACACACACACACACACACACACATACACACATCCCAAAAACATTAATGACACCATTCTAATTATAACCTAAGATTTTTACCTCCAGATAAGAGCTCAGAACTTTTCTTTGTTCCTTGCAGAAAATCTACTTTAAAGGCTATAAGCCTTTTGTGGGAAAGCTTTGTAAAGAAGATAGTAGAAATCGGAATTTTTGAGATATATCCTCGAACTCAGCTTTTTACCTTGAAGATAAGTTTGTATTCTCTTACTGTTTCTTTCCTCACTTCTCCCTTTCCCCTCCCTCCTTCTTCATGCATCTTTCCACCAAGTGCTCTCCAGCTCCTTGCCTTTCAGATGGACCATCACACACAGCCAGTTTCATCTGTGCAGTCGTGTCTGTCGATGACTCTCAAACTAAATACTTTCCCCTAAATTTTAAATAAAATACCCTTACAGCTGCGTACATTGCCTTTCTCTGGATGATAAAAAAAATCATGAAGTTTTACTTTTAATACAAATTTTATGTCTGCACACTAACAAGCACATACCTATGCTGTCTGATAATAAAAACTTAATATTTCATTGGATCAAATTTGACATGTATAATCGTGACATTATTTAAATGGGTACACAAAGAATTGTGGCATATTTACAGGTCCTTTTTCTGGAAGTGCACTTGCATAACTGTTTGGTTAAATGGAGGAAAGGGAGGCTTCCCTATGATCACATGGTCATACCCACTACCTTCCTTTAGCTTATTCTGTGCCTTCAGACTCACTCTGAAGTCTAGCTCTGGAAGATACAGTGGAGGCGCGTACAAGACCCCTGCCCCATGGCCAATATGAACCTTTCCATGACTTACGCATGGCATTTGGTATATTCTGAACTCCATGGATAGAGATTAGTCAGTGCAAAATCATTGTGACGTGTAGACTCATACAGAATAAACCAAAACTTGCATTTTGGTTTAAAAAAATGTAAATAAACATACATTTGATTTGCAATATGAGAGAAATTGAAGACCCAAAAGTTGAAGCCAAGCTAGAGAACTAGGAAACTGATAGCTTAAAATAATATTTATAAGTATATATTATATAGAGTCATTATAGAAATACACATATTTCTTATTATGTGTACTGAAATGTTTTAAAACAGTATTTTATATACATTGCTAACAACACCAGGACAAACATACTGTATATTTCTTTGAGAGTCCTATAATTTCTAAATGGTAAAGATTAGCCCCAAATGTATTGAAATGATTATTCATTACCTGTGTGTTGATTGTATTTCATGTTTTAAAAGAGTGGCCAATTGCTACAGGACAAAAATAAAAGCTGTCTAATTTCAGCTCTTGGCATTATTTTAACAGCACTTACAAATATGAGTTATCACATTAATATTTCATGTTTAGCTCAATCCTCCCAGAGGCCATCATTGTTGATTAGTATGTCTTTTAAATACTCTTGAAGCTTTTTAATTTTCTTGGAATTATAATTTGTGAGTAACTCATCAGGCAAATTGTCCTCGGCATTTGAAATCATGTTGCTGATAATTTAAAAATTATCTGAAAACTTCCACATTTCTGACATGATCTGAAACTCCATTTTTATTTCCAGAAACAGTTTAAAATGTTATAGGCATAGTCTTCTATTGCTATTTTCGTCATTAATAGTTTAACATGTACTGGGATAAAAGTACTGCTTCAAAGCTTATATATTCAAGCAGCCAAGATAGGCAATTTGCAGTTATCTTACCTTAACCATAACATCATTGACAGGAAATGTTTTGTCCCATAATTAATTATTCCAGCATTTATGTTCATTTGATTTTATAGATGGTGGTTGAGGAAAGACTCACAGAAATATTTTGAAGGATCACTCCTGCTGCTGGAAGCAAATACAGGAGAAGTATAAACCAACAATATCCTCAAACGATTTCTCTTCTATTAAATAAGGATGCTATTTACTATAGAAAGAAGAAAAGAGTAGGGCAGGAGATAACTCAGTGCATAAATGTGTCTGCTATACAGATATAAATTTCAGAAACTCACATTAAAAATAAAGATGGAGTAGAACTCATCTGTAATCTTGGACTTCAATGGATACGTGGAAGTCAGGGACAGGAGAATGGACCAGAAGTTGATAGGCCACCTAAAATTAACGGGGTGTATGTAAAACAAGATGCAGCTTCAGAAAGTTGCCCTGTGACCTCTCTATGAGTGTACACACACAAACATACTTGAAAAAATAAATAAGTAAGTAATTTAAAAGAAATAGGGAAAAACAAAAATAAATGCATGGCCCTCACTTTTTTTCCCAATGACTATCAAACCATAACAACAAAATTCTGTTTTTAAAATAGAGTAGCACTAAATTAGTATATGTAAAGGTTACTAGAAGCCAACAAAAATAATAAAAATTTAAAATTCAATACATTTGTAGATTCAATGAGCATCAAAAGTATGTTCTTCTTAAACGGTTGGCAGTGGATTGTTAAGGTGAAACCTGTGAAAGTTATTCTTTTTAAAAGAGAGGTCTTGTTATTTGGGTACAGCATTGCTCATCGTCTGGGCTTTGTCTACTGAAATGAAATTATTATGTGTTAGTGCTCCTATGCAGGCTTTGAGTGCAAGACGCTTATTAGGAATTTTGGAAAGTAAGTATATAAACCATGGTCAAAAGCCTGACAATTTTCTGAATAAAACAAAGTTATGGAGAACTGAAATGAGACAAGAGAAATATTTCCCAGGTACATCTCCAAATTATATTACTGAGATTGGTGATTTGTAAGTCTATTTAATTCATCATGAAATCCTCTGCAGGATTGTTTTCTTGTTGATACATCCCAACTGGTCTATATTTGTGCTTCTTTGGTAAGACACACTTATTTTAGTCTTATTTAATGTTATAATAACTGTATTTATAAAATGTTTATACTCATAATCTTTAAAATATAGTAAGAATTGCCATCTTGTATATATGTACATGTGTATATATATCTACATATATATAAATATATATATATATTCTCAAACAATATTTAAACGAAGATAAAGATCTTATTCAGTGTTTAAAGAATGTAGATTATCTCAAAACATCCTCCCATTACAGTACTCCCAACATAAATCTTTTTGACAAAGAACCAAGTTCTTTTGTTTGTTTGTTTGTTGTTTGTTTTTGCTAACTATTCATCTGGGATTTTCAGTTCCAACTTCTCTGATGTATGATCATCTACATCAATAACCTGAACTTTAACGTTTCAGGTTTATTTTAGCTATTAAATAGTCAAGTTAGAAGAAAAGAAAAAAGGAAGGAAGGAAGGAAGGAAGGAAGGAAGGAAGGAAGGAAGGAAGGAAGGAAGGAAGGAAGGAAGAAAGAAAGGAAGAAAGGAAAGAAAGGAAGAAAGGAAAGAAAGAAAGAAAGAAAGAAAGAAAGAAAGAAAGAAAGAAAGAAAGAAAGAAAGAAAGAAAGAGAGAAACAAACAAACAAAGAAGCAAAGAAAGAAACTGAAGAGTTCAGCTCAGGAACTTTGGAAAGTTCCACCAGGCACCCCTCCCCTCCTGGAAGAAACAGGTTAGAGTGCAAGTAGGCTGGAAGGGAGGGGCTGATTAAGCTCCTAATACCTCATTCCCTAAAGACCAATCAGTTTAAAAGTCACACTGTTCTGCCAATCACATTATGCCTGATGGCTGCTGCTCTAAAAACTATAAAAGCTCACTGAACAGGCTGCATGTGGTCATTGTCTCCCTTTTTGGTATACAGGGCTACCCCAGTTTGCTGGAACAGTAAATTCCTCTTGATTTTTGGATCGATCCCCAACTCCATGGTGTTCACTCAGGGGGTCTCCAGTAAGCTAAGGCTCCCTGGAGTCTTACAAAACAAATAAAGACTATCTTGGATTTAATGGAAAGAAAGACATCTCCGTGATTTTGTTGGGTCATGTGAAGAAGAAGACTATACTAATTTAAAGAATGACCATGTCAATCATTCATCCTTCATTCAATCAAGTAACACTGCAAAGCAAGAAGATATGTTAGTTACTTCACCTAAAGCATGTATTGAATATAATGATGTAATATTAGGAAGACCATAGAAGGACTATGTTGTAAGGAATGGAGAAATATAAGAAGGGTGACCACTGAGAAAGAGGCTAGGAGATTTTGAGATTATTTCATCATTATTACATATTCACGGGACAAAGTTTAATACTAAATTACAAATGTGATGGACAGGGATCAAGTATATGTAACTAGTGCTTCTAGTTTCTTTAACATCAAAAAAAGTCAATAAACACATGTGAATTGTAAAGAAAATAGTTATAACTTCCAAATGATTTAACACATAATTAAATCCCAAAGGTGAGGTTGCTTTCCTATGTGTGGGCCTGACAACCTTTGACTCTTAATTAACTAAGGAATTTCCCTGACTTTACCAGACAACACCTGTATTTACCTACACAGAGTTTAGTTATGTGGCCAACAATAAATAATTCAACATACATAGGTTATTAAAGCACTACTGCAATACCTTGTATTGGTTTCTCTTTTAAAAGTGTTGCATAAGTCATGCATTTTGCCCTCAGGAACACTGAAATCAAAGTAGGAATGAAAGTGACTCAGAGATTTCATTTTGACTTTCTTGTTGGGCCAGCTATTAGAACTACTGTGTCAGCAGTATAGGCACAAAGTAAACAGAATTTGGTGGTGTTAAAGGCTTAAAGCAGTATTCCCATGATGAGTTATATGTGTTAATATATTATATATGAAATATAATTATAAATAGAACATAAGCACATGCACACACATTATATATAATATATAATGTATAGTGTATAGAATATAGTTTATAGTATATGTATATGCATACATTATATTTATACATAACAGTATATGTATACATATATGTTGTAGGAAATATTAAAAACAATGGAAATATATATGGTACATGTTCCTGTATTATGCTCTGGTTCTCTCCACCTACCTCCCTAGGTTCCCACTGGCAGGTCACTAACATGCCAACTCTATGCTTTAATACCCCCATGGCCTCTGTGGTGCACATCAGGCAAAACCACACTTTGCTGCTGTACCTTTCTCTCTTGAACCCAGATGAGCCACTGCAGGAACGAAAACGCAACACAAACTTAGTTCAGAAACAATGATAACTCAATCTCTGGGTGCAACAACTAAACCTATACTTGTAAGCCTTATTTAAACCTAATTCTTCTGGTGGCAAATCCTTGCAGATCCACCATACCAGGAGACTCTAGTAACTACATCTTACCTGTTCCAAAAAACTCTCTCTCCCTCTCTTCCTTCTCTCTTCTCCTCTCCATCCCAGAAGTCTCTCCCTGTGCCCAGTGATTGGCTCTTTTATTCATTAGGGGATTGGTTCACAAGTCACAGGTGAAACTCACTTTTTGCCTGAAGCCTTTCACAGGAGGGCAGAATTAGAAGATTACAAACAGCCCAGGGATATCCACACTTCCCCCTTTCTGTTCTAATAAAAAAACAAAACCTTTCTCTCAAATATAGAGCACAACTATTTTGTAATTTATAAAGTATAGATAGACCTAACACCTCGTCCATCAATTTTTGTCATTAAGATAGAACATTGTCATCCATCCTAAATTAAAAGACTATGTTTCAACCTTGACTTATGTCCTGGCTTTAGATTGTATGCCAACTGAAAACCATCCTCTCAAATCTGTTCTCTCAAAGTAAATATCCTGGGTTGGCTATGAGACTATAAGTAGTTTTTCAACCCCGTCAGAAATCCAAGAATGACCAACATTATCTGAAGATATAGGAGGCCTAACAAAGCTTCCAGAACTGAGACAAGTTGTGAGACAGCTGCCTACCTATACAGCCCCAATAAGTCAGGAAGTTGGAGCATCTGTCTTCAGCCTTCTGGCCCAGGATCACCTGACAGACCTTTGAGAAACAGGAATTACTAAGGGCGAGCCTATTCTGTCTCAGCAGAACTAAGCTGTCCTAACCTGTAAATTGTGTCCTTTCAAGAACAATACAGGTCTGCAGAAGAGATTGACAATTTTCTGCCCAGTGGCGACCTAGGCACAAAGCACAGCCTCACCTGGAGGTAAGATGCTCAGCTGCTTCTTTGAGTTCATGAACGGGAAGCTGTTAGGAGCAGATTTGTCTCAACCACAAGTGAATAAATAACATTAAATGTCACTTTCTGTGGATTCCTGACTTTTTGAAAACTAACTATTTCTATAAAGTAATCTGGACTGTTGTCTGTTAATTACCCTCAGCTTTTTCTAAATAAAATCTTAAAAATACCCTAACAATAATCTCAGAGCCATGAATTTGCTATTTGGCTCTTAACAGGCTTAATTATATCAGGTCAGTTTATAGTAACAGTGATAGAAGAACTGCGTCTAAGCCCTGTACTTTAAAAATATTTGTATCAACAGATGAAATTTATACCAATTGAAAACCTTGATTTTGCATCAAAATAAATTCTGTGCCAAAATAAGAAATTATGACTTCAACTTAATAACAATTATAAAGATTTCTACCAAATGAGATTATGGCTATACAATCAATTCTAGCTATTTTCTCCCTGTGCCAATTATGACCATTTCTAAATTCCCTAGAAAGGCAACCTATAATAACCACCTCCAGCCTCAAAGCCCAGGGAACTGGGATGACAACTCTCCATAACTTCAAGCTGAATATGGGTGTTGTGATTTTTTGAAGGGGAGGGAGGAAGGGTAGGGAAAATAGGGAAGTTGGTTGTCCTTAAGAAGGCCACATCAACGATTGATTTAGTCTCTGATGCCTGTGTTCTGACTGGATCTGGCTGAAAGTCCAAGACATCAGAAGTTCAAGCAGGTCAGTTCAGCATGTCTAACGAGGAGACTCATCAAGGCTCTGTGTTCTGTAATATACAAAGCTCAAAACAGAATTTTAGCATCATGAAGATAACTATTTTGTTTGATTCTCTGGAATCTAGTTCTCTGGGGTTCTCCCTCTATCAAATCTGATCCACATAACTCTGGAAGGTGTAAATACCTTAATCACCTTTTCCAAAAACACAAAGACAAAACCTTTTTCCCAAATCAGCATATCCTTGAGCCAGTAATCAGAAAAACCTTTATTTTGACCACTTTCCCAGAGGAATAATATAACCACAAAACACACAATCAGACCCATTTTTAAAGTTAAAACAATTGATTCACACTTCTGTCTATACCTGCTTATAAGCAGGCAGCTAGTCAAAGCAGGATTTAAACCCAGAATTCCCATGGAGCCCACGTTACACAGAATTTGAGTATCCTGTAAGACATAATAGAGAAATATATCTTTATACCATCTTTCTGTTTGGCTCTCTGCCTAGAGTGGCGATCTTGTTAAACCAATTATCTGTTGATCTCTCTACCTGAAGTCTCAGACAATATTAATTAATACCTGATATAATATCTATCTGTTGGTGTCTCTACCTGGAGCCACAGATATTAATAATTAATACCTGACCAAAGCAGGCAATTATTATCACTGCACACTCTACTCTGGAGTCAGTGACTAATTTTCCCTATCTTAGTTCCAAACTGGGGGCAAAATTCCCCCAAATGATTCAGACAGAATCTGTATATAACTTTTTTCTAAAGGCAAATAATACCAATATCATAAATTCACAGTTCAATCAATCTCTTCCCTAAGGAGTAGGCAACTTCATTCTTCCCCTGACTTAGAGCAGCCTGCAATTCTCCACAGCTGGGGACCTCACAGCCTACTTTGCTTTAATTTCTGCTCTTGAGTCCACATGATTCATCAGCACTACCCAGCTACTCTCTAAAAAAATATAACACTCTAACTCTCAGGCTAATAAACTTAAATTTCTAGTGGATCCGTGCCCAGCTGCAAGTTAGTTTGCCACCTATTGCAGGAAGTATTAAAAAAGAGAACCAGCATGTTCCTGCGCTCAAGCAGGCAATCGGTGGGACGCAGCAGATCTCCCGCCAGGTGATTCACTCTCTCAGCCTGCCAACTCTCTGGAACTGAATCCGTTGGCGGATTTCTGCTGCCAGGCCCACTGGATAATTGCCTGTCCCACGGTCAGCCATCTCAACACCCAATTACCCGGTAGAATTAAAACTCTTAAGCATATAGTTAACCAATCAGATTTATATATCAATAACAACACAATTTATGAGATGCCAATACAATAATTTCAGAGCCAATTGATAATGATAAAAGTTGCCCACCTAGATTAGACACGTTATCCCAAACTTTTAACCTTTATGATAACATAACCATCGGTGGCACTAAGCCAGTTTGGTCCGCTGCCATCTTCCTTCTTCTCCTCTTAAGATCTTCCTCCTGTGCAACTCTTAGCTCCACCTCTCTGTTACTTGTCCAATCACAGGGCTCCTGTTCCCTAATGTAATTGGACATGAAAAATCCTGCAACACACACACACACACACACACACACACACACACACACACACACACACACACGACTTCTAAGTTTGCCTATAGATTATGAGGGTGGTTGAAGTGTCCAAAACTAGCTATTTAGAACAGATTATGTATAAAGAAATAGAGATTTATCAACTATGCATCATACTTTTTGTCTGTAATACATAAAGGTACTCTTACAAGTATACAATTTATAATATAATAAGGAATTATGCTGGTCTTGGAAAGTGGGAACAGGGACTAGAATATTTTCTAAATAAATTTACTTTTCTTTTTTTAAAATTATGTTTAATCTTTTATTTTTTACAGTCAAGTCATTATCCCCCTCCTGGTCTGACTGTTCCTCATCCCATTCCTCCTCCTCTGTCTCCCAAAGGATGTCTCCATCCCCACCCCACTCCATTCCACCAGGCCTCCCCACTCGCTGGGTCTCAAGTCTCTCTAGAGTTGAGTTTGTCTCCTCTCACTGAGGCAAGACCAGGCAGTCCTCTGTTGTATATGAGTTGGGGGCCTTGGACCAGTTTGAGTTTGGTACCTGGTTCATGGCTCAGTGTCAGAGATTTTGGAAGTCCAGTTTAGTTGAGACTACTGGTCTCCCTATGGGTTTGCCCTCCTTCTCAACCTTTCCCTAATTCAACCTCAAAGGTCCCCACTTCATGCTATTGGTTGGGTGTAAGTATCTGTCTTTGTCTCAGTAAGCTGCTTATTGGGCCCCTCGGAGGGCAATCATTCTACATTAAAATTACTCTACTTATCCTAGTAAGCTTGCTAGGTTTCCAGAACCAGGCTGGTTTCCCTCCTGCTGCATGGACCTTACATCTAATCAGACAGCTGTTGATTGCCACCAACATGTGAGTGCCATGCATTCACCTTTATGTATATCTTCCAATGCTGGTAATTGTTGTGGGCCATAGGTGTTGCATCTTGGGTTAGACTGTTTAATTCTTTCTCTCTTTTGACAGTTTGCATAGTAGTTTTTAGAACCATGGAAAGTGCACCACCAGAAAAAAATCTTTCTGGTCAGAAACAGCTCAAATCATCCTAGTTCTAGTATGTGGTGTGCTCAGCAATAGGGGCCCAACCCTCAATCTCTGAAAAACAACCAGGGCTACATTGATAATCTATATTAAAAGATATCCTATGCCTGGGACTCAGTTTTTTGTTACTTGGTGGTTGTTATGGGGAGCACTGTTGTCAAGCCCAGGTGACATAACTTCCTTTCTTTAATATACATATATAATGCATTTTATATATTTACTATAGCATACATATGCATGTTTTGTATAATTATAGGTAAATATTTAAAATACAGTTCATTCTGGCTTTATAAAAGATCCCCTGTAAACCCTTATACACTCAGGTGGGTGCAGCCACCACTCTTCATCAGAGAAACTTCTCTTTACAGAGAATGAAGACCATCACAGGAAAACACAACTGGAAGTATCCAGCTAAGACCTCTTATTAGTTGTTGAGCAAAATTCTCAGCCTTAAAGCCATATGCAGAGATCAATGGGGAGCACAGCCTCTATATGCATCTAAATCACAGCTTCTGCATCTATGGTTCAGGGAACACTGAAAGACAAGACGGAAAAACTGTAAAAGCCAGAAGACCAGGAAGTCTGCTGTGAAGCAGTCTCTTCTGGAAATTCTGCATAAGCAAGACCAGAACAGTATTGACAGACATGTTAACACAGGAGCAGGAAATTTTCCAACACCCCACACCAAACCAAAGAACTATAGGTAATCAATACCTGCTCGGACTGGGAGAATTAGTCAATCCCAATGATAAGTCCTCTTATGAGTTGTTGAACAGAATGGTCAGCCCTGAAACCATTTATACATAAGCAATGAAAATGGACTCAGCAAGTTGTTTTTTTATTTGTGCATGTGCATGCATAACACACACACACTTGTGAATGTAGGTATATACATGTATGTCAATGTATACATGTAGGTATATACATGTATGTAACAATGAGAGTCAAAGAAAATGCTCTATCTACCTGAGCAGGCACGGGTTCAAAGGAGGGTATATGGAGAAGGTAAAGGACAGAAAGGGAATGGGGAAGTGATGTTGATTTTATATTTTTTGAATAAAATATTTTTAAATTAGTTATTAAAAATGCATTTCTACACCAAAAAATTAATCTATTCTAAAGCAATTTGTTGCATCTCTGTACCTTATCAAAATCCACAGAAATGAGAATTTTAGTGCTTTTATGACTGTAGACCTATATAAACATAGCTATGTTATTTTGCAAGAAAAAGATCTCTGTAAAGATAACTAAATTTTTAATGTGCACGAACTTCCGTCTTTATTAGGTATTTTAAGAAGTTCAGCAGTGTTTTATTACAAACTGTCACATCAGTTTTGTAGGGATGAAAATAAAAATGTATCAGTTGAAAAGGAGCATGTGGGTCGATGATGCTAAAATGTGTGTGTTTCTAAAATATCTGCATTCTAGCATTGTTACCAAAGTGAAGTTCAAATATTTCATTTTATTATACAAAGATCTGTATTTAATTTGTCTGTTTCAACATCTAGTGCCACCTAATTTGGAAAGTTGTATAAGAGTTCTCCTATTCCAAGACATACAGAATTTTGACAGGGGAAGGAAACATGGTCATTCTCTCCATTGTGTAGACATAATCCCTTTTATAAAGAAGGATCTTGGCAGCTATGTTCAGGTGTCTGAATAGATTGTACTTTGCTTCCTCAGCAAACCAAAACAAAAGAGAAGGAAAGAGGTTTGTAGCTATTATGCTGCAGATAGTTGAAGTAAAATATTACATAATAAATTGTTTTTGGCAAAGCAGTTTCCTGCTAGAATTGAATATCAAAATGTGGTTTCCATTTTTCCATGACCGTGTTAGAAGTTCCATTCTGTATGACGTCTGAGATGCTGATTCAGGATGTGGACTAGGAAGGCCAAGGTCACAGTGATAGTGTCCCACAGTTACCTCACTTTGCTAATGAGAACTTTATTTAAAATGAATATATGGCACCAAATCTTTACTGTTATGTCATCATTATAATTGTGGGTTTTTTCATCCAATCTATTGAATAATCCAATAATCCAATTTACCTAATCTAATTTTGTCGACTCAAGACAAATTGTACTTTAAAATCAGTTATGATTTTGGGGAGAAATACAAGAGAGAATGGAAAAAATAGCACGTAGAGAAGTTAGATGATACAATGTTTTAGGAAAAGCTCAGCTGTCAAAATTTGGCAATCCTGAATCAGAACAAAGCTCTAAAGTCATCCTGACACATAAAAGTCGTTCAGGAATCAGGTTGTGCTCTCAAATGTAACAACACTGTTTCAGCCATTTTCATCAGAACTCACTAATAGTTTTATCTCTTTATCTTTAAACTATCAATAATTTTACATAGATAATTTGACGTGTCTGAATATTACTTAAACAGGAATAATACACAAAAACCCATGAAGAATGGCTTTAATAATGCTAACAGCCTTAGGTATTCAAGTTTATTTATTTTAGAATAATACAGGATTAAAGTTGGCTAATAAAACACCCACATATTGCTGAACTGGAGACAACCATGATCAGAATGCTGTAGGCTGAGTGCTCAAACCTGCGAACCTTGTAGGAGCCATGGGCAGAGGAGTGCACTGCCCCTGTGAATCTGGTTTGTGGACAAGGGTCAGAGTTCAGTTTTCAGGAAGAAGCAAGTATGCCCTCCTCCTCCATGAGTACACCGCTTTAGAAAACCATTGTAGTAGGCATGTAGTGAGCTTAGCTGGCTTTTCTTTTCTCTCAAGAAATTTTCCTATTGTGTTGCCCATTTCTTTATTTGTCTGGCTGCTTTTCACCATTTACAAGGCTCAAAATAAGCTATGTGATGAACATGTAATCGAAGGATGATGTGCTTTTCATAGCGTGTGTTTACATTTCTGTCTGCCGATGCCTAGAGTTACCAGCAAAGTATAATACCCTTAATTTAACTGGGGTTTTACCTTGAACATTAGAAATGTGCTTTATCTCTACTCTATTTGGGAGTGAATTTCAGGTGTACTTTGAATACATTTTTTAATTTGTGTGTGTTTAAAGTTTTGACAATCTCTTGTCAACAGTCTGACCTTTTGGTTCTTTCCTTCAGCCGTGTTAGGCACTATAAAGGAATAGAATCTCAAGCCAGGTTCCTGTTTTTATGGGTGTTTAGGGGTTGTTTGGAAATTTGACCTTATTTAATCCATCTCATTTAAAAGAATAGACCAAATTGTTATTCCAGCTATGCAAAACAGGACCATAGAACAGAAATGCAATATATAATTCATGAAAATCCATGCTGTTAATGGTAGTTTAAGTAGTCCATGGGTATTCTTGAGGATCCTGAGAAACTACATGGAAAGCCTGCATGCTGCACGTGCTCTGGATTCAAGATAAATGTCATCTTTACATATTACTTATGCTATGGCTAATCTCTCTCTCTCTGTCTCTCTGTGTCCCTCTGTGTCTGTCTCTGTCTCTGTCTTTCTCTCTCTCTCTTTCTCTCTCTGTGTTTTTGTTTCTCTTCCTCCTCTGCACATGTGTAAAATGTGTAGATATCCACTTTAGTAATATGGAGGGAATTCAAACACAACAGCAGATGATGGCACGCAACAATACCGGAGAATTTATTACTTGCTATGGTGTTGCAATAATGAAATGACCATGACCAGGACTAGACATAATTTGTAGCAAGTTGGATAGTAAGGACTTATTTAGGATGGAGCTAATCGAGGTGTGGCGCCATCTAGTGGCAAATTTCCCCCTGTCAAAAATGCTAATGAAGCCAATTCTAGGCTCTTGAGTTAAGTACTATCTCCTTGCATCTTACGAAGGCTGGAGTATTTCATCAGCGTCTTTGAGGAATCTTTGCAAGGAAGTTACACAGCAAAGATTCCTCTCTGGCAGGCTCTCCCAGCTTCTTGTCTGGTGCACACCCCATAGTGGTGTCAGGGGATTTCCCTGGTTTCTTATTTCAGACTGAGTTTCAGTAAACTGGGTGTAGCACCTGTTTTGTAGCACTTCAAAGGGAAAATCCTGGCAAGGATCATTTTGCCATAGCTGCAGCATTTGGGGAGTTTGGTAGGAGTATAGAAATAGGATTTTGTGGCTGTCTTCCAGTCCCTTTGCATGCCTATAAACTGAGCAGATTCCAGGGGACCCCTTCCCTGACACCACACTAAACACACCAATAGAAGCCCGTGGCTTGTCGCTTAGTTGGTTATTTGTTTTAAAGGGAGCTGGTAAGGAAGGAGGAATGAGGCATTTTCTAACTGGAATCTACACGTCTTCAAAACTTAATTGAGACTTCAGGTAATTTCCTTTTATGTCTATATCTGCTGCTTCTACCTTTTATATTCTATCAAAGAAAAAATAGTTTGTCTCTCCATTGTCTTCATAGGGGGCTTACCAGCATTTGGAATCTGCTTCATCTAATCGCCTAACAATCACTGCTTTGTGAAGAAATCAATAAGTATTGGGATGTGGAGAGTCTTCTTTTCTGTCAATTAAAGCAAGGATAGCAGATTCCCAAGAATTCCTACATCATGACAGAGGCAAGATGGACACTAGTCATATTGAACTATAACCTTGGGACATTAGTTATACTTTTCCAGGTCTCTTTTGACAGAGCAGTTTTACTCTTTGGTATCAGTGACATGTCTATGCTGCTATAATAAATAGTGCATGTCTATCACTAGCAATATTGTGAACACTTCTGAGGCAGTGAATACATCTTCCATGCGATTACAATAACGCTAGCATTCATATTTGATGAATATTTGCTATGAAATAGCCTCTTGTACACTAGAGGTTTGTAATTGTATTGGGTGCTTTTGTCCACCACTGTATAAAGCAGACTTCATAAGGGTGCAGCCTTTATAGTGAAAATGGAGAACCTTGCTCACCACTAAGCTTCGCATTTAGATTAAAGTTCTTGAAATTTGTAGTAAGTCCTGCCTCGAGCTTCATGTCAAACCTGGAAGATGATGGGGTATAGCCTGAGTGGTGTGGTTCAAGGGTGGACTCACGCCATACGGTTGATAGGGGAATTAAGCAACTGGCAAGGAGGCAGAACTTATAGTGGCATATGGCAGGAAAAACAGGGCACTCTGTGTCCCTTCAATGACCAGTGTGACCTGAAGCCACATTAACAACTATGATTTTAAAACAAGATATATGGTGGCAGCTGTGACCCTGGCTATAATAAAGGTGAATCAACCTCTAAGCAGCTCTGTTCACCATGGGGAGAATAGAACTGGGCATTCCACTGCCAGAGCTTATCATCAAACATGCACCCCAAGATTAGCTCTTCCACCTGAGAGATACACAAGACTGTTCAAGCCAATGCTTATATAGAGCGTTAGGACATCTTTTACAAAATGGGAGGGTATTCACAGTACAATAGAACACTTCAAGAACTGACTGGAGAAGTGCAGAAGATTGACTTAGTACAGTGACATTGGAAAGCAAATACCCACAGCCTTCAAAAAAGAAATTACACAGAAAACATAATTTGCACATGAACCTAAAATAAACTGCTGAAACAACTTTAAAATTATTCTTCCTTTTAATTGAGAATACAAAGATAAAATGCATTAAGAGACATTTTGAGTTATAGATGTATCATGAATCCACTTTTGGCTTCTTAAATTGAGTCCTCAAATTACAGGATATGTCAGAGGAGTATTAAAATATCATTGTCTAACTTTTAATTTAAAATTAAATTTAGGGTTACATGAAACCAAATTGTCTCTCAGTTAAAAATATTCTTTTTTTTTTTTTCCTTTTTTTTTTTTTCCTCCTTTTTTATTTTTGATACTTTATATACATTTCCAATGTTTCCCCTTTTCTGAGTCTCCTCTTTGTATAACCCCCATCCCCTCCCCAACCCGCCTCTAGGAGGGAATTCCACC
>CM052707.1:80069950-80099747 GCA_028551405.1 Uromys caudimaculatus | reverse complement strand
TGCAATCCCACCAACAGTGGAGAAGTGTTCCTCTTTCACCGCATCCTCGCCAGCATCTGCTGTCGCCTGAGTTTTTGATCTTGGCCATTCTGACTGGTGTGAGGTGGAATCTCAGACTTGTTTTGATTTGCATTTCCCTGATGACTAGGGATGTTGAGCATTTCTTTAGGTGCTTCTCAGCCCTGCGAATTTCCTCAGTCGAGAATTCTCTGCTTAACTCTGTTCCCCATTTTTTGATGGGGTACAAGATGATTGAAATAATCCCATGCCTCCAAAAATATTCTTAACACTACTTGTAGTGGCACCTTTAAAAAAGAATCTTCTCAAATTTAAAAATTACCAAGTATTACTTGTCAATAGTGTCTGATATAACTTTTAAATAAATAATGGGAAAATAAAGCTGTTACAAAAATTTTGATAGCCTAATAAGTTAATTTGGGAAAAAATGTGCCAGAATTTTATTCAGTGAACTGAGGTAAAAAGTTAATAGCTATCATTTTTATTATACTTCATAAAACTGTAAGACCAAGTTATTACTTTTTACTATTTTAAACTTTTTCTATTAATATTATTATACCATTAATACCATTAATTTTATATATTCTTAAATATTGTAATACAATGAAATTATAAAATTATTTTCAATGTTTTGGTAATTTTAGCATCATTTTTCTTCTTTTTAAAATAGGCAACTTATATTAACATTTATAGATATGTAACAAGTTTGGAACTGAGAATACAAACAGATGAACTGAGTTAAAAACATTCAGCTAGAAAATAATCCAATCAGAATTTGAACCCAAAGATGCTCACACCAAATCTCAGGTCTCACCTCCTAGTCTATGTATTATTCTGCATTATGAAGTCAAAACTGCTGTTTAAATGTATGCAATGATCAATTAACAATAAGAGTGATAAAGAACTGTGTCTCTTTGAACAATGCAGATGCTGTTACTTGACTGGAGACTCCTGAAGAAATTGTTGATTCCTAACTAGGACAACTTACCAATAAGCTTAAGATAGCTGCTCTTCTACTTGAAGGGCATTTTTAACAGTAACTGCTCCTAAATTGAAAATGTTCACTACACAATGAATCCATTCTTAGTGACTTACTTACTGTACTGACTAGTTTTGTGTGTCAACTTGACACAAGCTGGAGTTATCACAGAGAAAGGAGCTTCAGTTGAGCAAATGCCTCTATGAGATCCAGGTGTAAGGCATTTTCTTAATTAGTAAATCAAGGGGGAGGGCCCTTTGTGGGTGGTGGCATCTGTGGGCTGGTAGTCTTGGGTTCTATAAGAAAGCAAGCTGAGAAAGCCAGGGGAAGCAAGCCAGTATGAAACATCCCTCCATGGCCTCTGCATCAGCTCCTGTTTCCTGACCTGCTTGAGTTCCAGTCCTGACTTCCTTTAGTGATGAACAGCAATGTGGAAGACTAAGCTGAATAAACCCTTTTCTCCCCAACTTGCTTCTTAGTCATGATGTTTTGTGCAGGAATAGAAACCTTAAGACAGTTACTAAGAACCTGTTTATTTGTCTTCTCATTATAACTTGCCTGAGAACTCTCATTTCTTGCTTCTGCCTCCATCCTGATAGAGGATTATACAGGATATAGCTAACACAAGAAATATTCAAGAAATTGAAGGATATACCAGACACAGAGTCATGTCTCTAATCCTAGTACTCAGGAGGTTGAGCTGGGAGCATTAAGAGCTTGAAGCATCCCTGTGCTATAAATCCAATAGACTCAACCAGGGTTACATAAGCAAGAGACTGTCTGCAAAATGTGGAGTGAAATGGAGAAATGCAGTTGTTACCAAGTATCACCTTTGCAGTGCTGAAAGTGGAAAAGCTGGGAGTTAGAAGATTGGTTTCCAGGGGTTTTCAGAGCAATTCTCAAAGCTGCAAGAAAGTGTGTATCTAGGCATGAAAACAAAATGCAGTTAGTTCACATTCTCAATACACTCAAGTGTAAAGCAAAGTTCTATGGAAGAAAATCCTCTAAATCTAAGGATTTGTGCAGAAGTGTAAAATGTTCCTACTGTCTCCAAGGACAGCTATTTGGGTGCAACTTCTGTATCTGTTTTATTTATCATGAATGAGAGATTAGTTTAGGTATCCTTTAAACATAAAACAACTTTCATAAAAGCCTGTGGATGCAGTCAAGTTTAAGAATTTGATTATTTAAGTTTGAGAACTGAACTATATCTAGCTGGGAACAAAATCTGTGATTTAAAAAACTAAGCTACAGTTTACCCATGTAAGTGCAAAACTATTTTACTGTCAAATGAAGCAAAATTTCTCTTAACTTTTCTAAGCTTATTTTTTGAGTATGTGTTAAGTAACACTTAGTGCAATGTGAACTGGGAACATCAGTTAGTATAAAATATAAGTACAAGTCAAGCAGTTAGGCAGTTTGGTACAATGAATTAATTCTACTATAAGAATAAATAATTCATGCTAAGTATTATACAGTAATAAGAGCTTACATTTTACAACTAACTGGGTTTCAATTGATTGTTATTTTTTCTACGTTGCCACACAATAGTGGACAAGCAGAGGGAATGACGTGGTGGTGCGTGACAGTTGCATTAGGCAGAATTTCAAGATGAGCCTCATAACTCCTGCCCCTGACATTCATAATTTTATATAATCTCTTTAAAGGCAGACAGAAACTTTATCTTGTGTTTTAACTGATAGAATATAGCAAAGTAAAGGGATTATGCAGATATAACTAAGATTTCTAATCCAAAAGAAGATCATTCTGGGTCTCTCTGACATTAGCAGTTAATCCTCTTAAAAAAGTATCATCCCTGCATCCCCTGAAGGGTGAACAAAATCAGCCGATGATCTCCTGTAGCTCTGAAGAGCAACAGCTGTCTGTGAACTACTGCTTCTGAGGTCAGGCTCCAGGAACTATAAGCAGTAATCCTACAATAGGATGAAGTACATTCTGTCAGCACTGTATAGCTGAGAAGAGGAGTCCAAGTTCCATCTCCTGCTGACAACTTCTCCAAAGCCTGTGCCAGCCAGCATGATCTCACACTTCAGCTGGCCCCAAATCCTCATCCAAGGAAACAACAAGATTATAAACATGTATTGCCATAAATCACTATTTGAAGTAATTTATTATATAGCCACTAAAAATTAATATAGCAGTCATGAAATTCACTGGGACAAAAATATGACGACGTCATTATATAAATGGCATGACTCAGCTTTTATATAAAACTCAGCTTGTTTTAAGCTACTTGTTGATGTTTATATAAGTATCACCACACACTCTTATCTATTTACATGATGATTTGTTTAAGAAGCCCTTAAGTAAAAAATTCGTATTATAAAGTCAGCATTACTTGGCCCCAGGTCAGATCTTCCCCAGAGTTTCTAAGTATAAGAACTTGTGAGCACTTGCTCATTTCAAAATCCTGACTGTATCAGTGTGCTCCCTGTTCCCTCTTAGGTCATATGGCATGCGTTCAAGTTGAGAGGTAACACTATAATTCTATGCAAATATAAGGTGAATTGTTGATGGAAGACTTTGAAGTTTGGATGGATTAAAACTATAAAATCAAGAATAATTTTATGTAATTTATGTCAATAAGCAGCAATTTGTTGAGACAGAGAGTCATGATTATTTATGGGATAAAAATCATCAAATAGAGTTTTGTATTTGGTTTCATGTAAAGAAACATGTTAAAGAAAAAATTGTGAGGTTTTAATCTCTACCTGCTGACTCTGAGAACTGTTCCATAATGTAGTAATGAGTTTTTGTTGTTGTGGTGGTGGTTGTTTTTTTTTAATGCTGTATAGTGTTTTGCAGAGAATACTTTACCACCAGCAATATTATACATACAGGGTTATTTAAAATTAAAGTCAGGCAGTGCATAAGTATGGCTTGTTTCATACAGCAATGATTTCAAAATTCTAAAACTGAGTTTACTGAATATGCCTCATCGTTGCTAGGCCAGAAGAATTGATACTTACATCTTATTTTCTCCTCTATCTTTTGTATTTTTACATTGAGATCTCCTATCCATTTTGAGTATAGACATATATTAATGTGTGTGTGTATTTCTGGATTCTATATTCATAAAGAAAAATTCACACATATTATGCAGGATGTTTCTTTTGTCGTGAGTTCTTTATTCACATAATGGATGGTTTATTAAATAAGTGCATATTCAGAACTTGGCTTACTTCCAGTTGTAACTCTATATTGACTTATTTTCTTATTAATTTGGCCTATTTCGGACCATGACTCCTGTATCATTCTCAAAGTCCCTTCCTTATTTTTGCTTCTTATTTTCTGGCATATATAATGACATTTTATTACCTCTGCCTTCATGGAACACTTAGTCACTTCTCCCAGGTGTTTGTGGAGGTTGGTCTGGTGTTATATGCTAAATTCTGTACCCCAAAATCTTGTTGCCCCAAGATTAGCAATACTCACTTACACCAGCCTTTGTTGTGCAAAACTTACTCCCTAATTTAAAACTATTGGTTAAATAAATCCCTCAACAGCCAATAACTGCAGGTAATAAAGAGAGCTAGAGTTTGATTTACCAGTCTGGAAGCTGCAGGTAGGGATGAAGAAGAGAACATGAAAGGAGAGAGAAAGAGAAGGAGCACGGAGGAGGAGGGGGAGAAGACAGAGAGAACAGGAGGGCTCCATTAGCCATGATGGACCAGCAGCACATGGCAGTGCTATAATGAAATGCCACCCCAGGACACCAGACTGCCAGAGCAGAAATAACCCAGGAAATTTCTAATAGTAAGTATTTGGGGAGCACATTTGGGGAAGAAGCAGGTTAGCATTAGAGAATTAGATTAGGGGTAATCCCTCAGTACTTTCATAAAGCCTAATAAATAAATCATAGTTTGAGTACCATTCATTTGGAGCTAGACCAGGACAAACATAATTTAAATTAATTTACCGGTGTTGTGGTTGAAGAGTTAAAATAAAGATGCAGGCAAGTCAGGATAAGCCCAGACACTCCCGCCTTCCCCCTCCCCTCCTCTCATTCTGGTCAGCACATTTTTCATCACTACTCCCCTAACTCAGGGGCAGCTTGACCAAGGACATTCTGTTTTCCCTGCCATAAGATAAAAACAAACCACAAGGACATTTATGTAACTGAAACCCTGTATTTTTCCCTGATGTATGGAAAATTCCATCTGCTCTTTCCTATAAATACTTTTAATTTTAGCTGATAGGGGTCGACTCCTCTTGTCTCTGTATAGACTATGAGTCGGCCCTAGTGCACTAGAATAAGCCCGAATAAACCTCTTGTATTTACATCAAGAACGGTCTTTCGTGAGTTCTTGGGGGGTCGCGCCATCCCGAGACTTTGAGCAAGGGTCTCCCCAGCTTGGGGGTCTTTCATGGTATTTTCATTAGAAAAACATGATGCATTTATCTTTTAGACACTGATTATCTATTTTCTGAAGTGATTAAAATTAAATAGCTCACCACAAGCAAGTATCTTTCTACTTCTTCTCCCTTCCACACTGCCCAAAGACCTCCTCTATTCAGTCCATCACAGACATCGCACACCATTGCACATGAAGTAAAGCCAGGTCTCACTATTAATCTTCATGTTTCTTTAGACTTCAAATTAGTGATCAAATAAGGAAACATAAGCTTCCTTGATTGCTTCAAAACTTGGCTTATTCCATCCTATTTTCTAGCTTGAATCAACACACACACACACACACACACACACACACACACACAAGCAAGCAAGATTCTAATATCAAATGACTGATGAGATCGTGAATCACTGATCTTAATTATCTCACAGCTACCTCCAGATAATTGCTTCCCAACTCCCTCCCAACCAATTAACAACATTAAATTGCTAACTCTGGCACATCAAATCCAGGTGGGTTGGTACCCAGAGGGACCTCTCCCTTCTTGGAGGAGAAGGGGAAAGGGACATGGAGAGGGGCTGTATGAGAGTATGGCCGTGAGGAGGCCATGATTGGGATGTAAAGTGAATTAATAAATAAATAGAGAAAAATAAAATAAAATCTTCATAAGGTAAAAAAAAATCAAAACGCCTGATTCTGTTGGGTCCCTTATAATTTCATGTTTGTCTTCACCTGTGTGGTTGTCTCTAGATGAAGCACTCTGACACCCCCTCACTTCTAAGGATTCACCTCACAATTTCAAATTTCTCTTTCATTTTCACTTTCTCCCGTAAGTATGTACTATAGCAGTAAGCCAAACAAAAAGTAGAGATTTGTGCAAAATTTGAAATAGGAGATTGTATTTTCCAGTAATGAGACTGCTGAGTCCAGGATGGCCATGGGTGGAATGACATGTTTCCATCCCAGAGCTGAGCCAGCAGTGCATATGCCTCCATGGATGTTGACGGTTGCTGTGGGCATAAGGCTTATTATTATAATATTGTATATATTTTCATGTTTCTCCTTAGAGAATTATTCTCTCTGTCAAGGTTAATGACTCCATGATAATCAGAGACATCAAGAGCCCAAGAACCTGGGAGGTGTGGGTGTGTCTATGTCTCAGCAAAATGGTAGAATTCTGTGACCTTCAAGACAGCCCTTAAGGCTGTAGAAAAGAATGCTGAAAACATGAGTCCAAAAATACTTAATTTCTCAACTATGTAAAATGTAAGTATCCAATATGAATTGTATAAAGAGCTTCACAGATCTAAAAGAACAAAGGCAGCTGCATTATGAGGAAGCTTGCCAGAAAAATACTAAGGAAGGAGATAAAGAGATTCACGGAGTGGTGATTACAGGGCAAGATCCAATCCAACTAAGTTCTTGGGGGGGGGGGTTGTTGTTGTTTCATGTTTTTTGTTTGTTTTTGTTTTTGTCTTTTTTCTACAAAAACAGGCTGATTCCTGAGTTCAGCCTGGGACAGAGGGAGTTTAGATTCAGAGCAAAGCAAGGTAGGAATTGTCATTTCAGGGCAGGGTCCCACCGAGTTATCATGGGACTCTGATTCACGGGATAATCAATAAGAAACCTGGGGTAATAACTATATTGATATGTAAATAAAGACTGGACATGAGATGAGCTAGCAGTTATATATATATATATATATATATAATGTTTCCTAGCAAGAGAAAGTTGTCTGGAGAGACCAAACACAGCTCTTCAAGAATTTTTTCTAACAAGATTTCTGACATTGGTTAGAAAAACCATGGGGAGTGAACACAACTTCTTTAGAAATTTCCATAGCTCTTTTAGAATTCTTTCTAATGGTTTTCTAACCTTGGTTGGTCAGGATTCTCAAGAATTTCTTAGAGAACTAACACAGCTCTTTAAGAAAGTTTTCAAGCAGCTATCCAGAGAAGGGTGTCTGAAGAACAAGCACAAATCTTTTAGGATGTTTTCTAGCTTTTTGATTTTGATTGGAAAACCGAAGAATTACTTTTAGAATTTTTCTAACAGGATTTCTAAATTAGTCAAAAAATCCAAGATTTTTTTTTATATCAGTTTTCTTACTTTGCTCAAAATTCCATGAGATATTCAGAGAGCTTTTAGAAATCTTTTTCTAGCAAGAGCGAACTGTCTCAAGCTGAAAGGGATGTCTCGAGAGACAGTCTCCAACAGACTACAGAGCCAAGAGCTATCTACAGAGAGCAGTAGGAAGTCATCTTGAACAGAACATAGCCTGTTAGCTTGGACTCACGATTTGACTCTGAGTCATATGTGTGAGCCATATTGTCCACACTGAAATGTAACAGTAAAGATTTGTAGTTGTGATGGCTAATCTTGTCTCTATTCACCTTGACTCCATTTGCATTTGTGAGGGAATTTCTTGCTCAGATTAGTTGAAGCATGAAGACTCACCCTAAATGTGACCACACATGGAGACACAAAAACTTTTCTTTTTGCCTGCTTTCCCTCACACTCACTGGTAAATTCATTTAAGCCTGTTGCTGTGACTGGTTTTAAATCCAGTGTTTTCAGGATTCTAGTGGAGACTGGAGAACAACATCTCCCCAGGACTCTGCACCAGACTTGAACTGTATAGATGTCCAGCCTCTGGGGATGAACAATTAGCCTTTCTGTTAGAGACAGTTGTTGCTGCACTACTCAGACCACATCCTGTAAGCTTATTATCTATTCATTTTATCAGTTCTGATCCTTTAGAGAACCCTGACTAAAACAATCAACTAACATAAAATATGCTCCTGAGAGTACAGGTCTGGTGAATACTACTACTAAGTGTGTGGTTGTATATGTGTATGTGCATTAAAACTGTCATTAAAAATAGTAACATAACAAGAGGCAGTTAAATAGCTATTATATTAGCCCAATAACGTGTTGCTGATGAATATGGAATTTTATCAGCAGGATATAAATAAGAAGAGTTTAGGATTGGCAGTAAGTTAAAATGCATCTATTATGAATTATGTAGCAACTGAGTATTAGGGATATATATATATATATATGTATATATATATGTATGTATGTGTATATATACTATATATTTATATAGTATATATTTTAACATCTATATATCTTTATGTATGTGTGTATATATATGTATGTATATATAATGTTTTCTCAAACAAACTACAATACCATTGGATGGGTAAGTACATAAACTGAAAATGACCATAAGTAATCATTAGGCAATGTAATTATAAAACAGGAAATGTGTTGGCTGAAAGCTGTAGAAAGTGATGAAAATACATCTGTCAAAGTTTCTCCAAAGGATAATTGTAAATGTCATCAATCTACAAGTATGGAAGGAGAGAGGAAATGCTATCACAGCAGATATGTCATATGAAAGTAAAAGCACACTGAAAGGTACAGAAACAGAGTGACCATTAAACATGGCAGATATACAGAATAGTAGGATCTTTCTAAAATATTTTTGTTTATTAAATGACTTGCTAAGAGCAAAGAATGATTATGATAACTAGCATGAATATATCTTTTTTCTATTAATTTAAATCCTTAAAACACTCAGGGTACTTATCTGGCATTACATTCTCCATTTCTCCTAATTACTAATTACAAGAATTCATATAACTAAGCCTGACATGTTCCTCATGCAAAAACTGCGATAACATTTTTCCCACTGGTCTTCCAAGGCAGCTTTCGGTAATTCTGCAAGACTGCTTATTACATTGCATGGGTCATAGTTACAATTTTAGAACCTGAAATTTAAAAATTACTGTCACTTATTAATTCGGATTTGACTCTGTACATACATGTTTGATCATCTAAAGAGAACAATAAACTGGTACTGTAAAAACTGAAAGTACAGGTGAATCCACCACTTACTGGCTTTCCCCTTTGTCAAGAAATACTGTCAGTTTCAGACTGTGAAACAGAACAACCTACAAAATTGTCCTGCAAATGATCTTAAACGATAAAAGTTAAATCACATTCGGGTTAAAAAATATTTACTTGTTCTAAAAGCATCATAGGATCTTTGTGTGCTGGGTAAAACTATGCTTAAAATTAAAAATATTTTAATAAATAACTCAAAAGCAATTATCTTCTATAATCACTCATAGAAATGCAGATTTTCATTTGAGAATTAAAACTGTGATAACAGCTTTTGGTTTACCTTCATTCAATCTACTGAAAATGAGATTATCTTCATCGCCAACACCTCAGCCACTGTGTCTCCTTCATCCCAAGGAACATCTCATCTGGAATTTGCCATTTGTTTCTTCTAAGTGGCTTTTAAACACGGGTTTTCTACACTAATGATTACAATTGTCTTTCATGGGAGCTAATTCTCTTATCATGGTAAACGTTTATTGCTAAAACGTTTAAAAGCTCACTTTGAGTAATTTCCCTGTCTGCCTCTACGCAGATAGATCAGTCTGTGTGATTCAAACGCAGTTTATTCTCCCACATATCCCTTAAATGGTTGCAGAAGTGACCTCAGGCAACTCTTTCTGGGAAAAACTTTAGCCAACTCCCAGTTACCCTTTGTCTCCTTTGCATGGTGAATGTTTTCAAACATTTTGTCTTTGTTAAATTCTTCTTGTGTCTTCCTGCCTATATTTGCCTTGTTTGAGGGGGAAGATTTCATACATGAGCTCTATCTTCATATTATTTGCCTTCTGTGAGGACTGGAGGCAATTCTAATTGAGGGAAATCTTTTGTATGTTGAAGATATGGGAAGAGCCATGTCAAGGACAACAAAGCCTCACGCACATGGAAAATGGGCAAAGGCTTAGGAAAATGGCAAAACCTTTCCTGAGTGTTCAAATTAGAGTGTTGATAGTATGAACAGAAGATATCCACAATAGACTGTCCCTACCAACATTATCTAAACCTGTCTCCTTGATACAGACGTATGCCATAAACCCTGTCTGGCTCCTTGTGTAACTATATGTAGTAACCCCACCCTCTTGTTCAACTGTACGCAATAAACCTGTCACTCTATTCCATTATGTACCAAACCTTCTGAGCTACTAAGGTACTGTGGTTTTCTCTAACAGAGAGCACAGCCCATCAAAACCCAGCTTTTCTTTTTATCTGACTTCTTGGTATTGGATACCTAACAGCAATTTCATTCTCACTCTCTCTGTCTATCTATCTATCTATCTATCTATCTATCTATCTATCTATCTATCTATCTATCTATCTATCAGCAGCCACCATTTTGCATGTACCTTTCCATTGAGGGTTATTTGAGAACTTTTCCACATTCACATTGGGATGTCAACTGGTATTGTCATTGTGCAGGTTTTATTTACCCGAGAGTGTTGTTAATATTTTGTGAGACCTTCTTCTTTCCTGTCATATATAGACAATGTTATTTCATAAGCAACATCCTGATCCTCTGGCTCTTATAATCTTTCTACCCTGTTTATACAGTATTCCCTAACATTTAGTCATAGAGATTATATTGTAGATGTGGCTAAGGAAAGTCCAAGGTCAGTTTTTCTCTCCATTTTGATCAGTTGTCAATTTCTGTGATGATCTCCAATTGCTGCAAAAAAAGACAAGCTTCTTTAATAGATATAAGAGCTACACGTATCTGTGGACATAAAGACAGGCATGTAGAACGCAATTGGAAATTATACTGGCTAAGGAAATTGGCAGTAGTAGGGTTCACCTCTAAGGACCATGTCCTCACCAGCCACAGATAACTGGCTAGGTTTTTATTACCAGGCATGAATTCCTTCTTACTGAGCATCTCTTAAGTCATCTTGGATGAATATAGATTACCTCAGAAGTAATTATCGCTTTTGCAGCCTTGGGCGCATCTTGCAATGCTGTTCACTGTTGGAATTGAAGGGCTTTACAGTTGTGGAACCCTACCAACATTTAATCAAGTTAAATTTTAGCGTCAATGGGCCTGACCCCCCCACCCCGGTCGTCCTGGAGTTTGGACCACCAACCAAAGAATACACATCGAGGGACCCATGGTTCGGACCACATATGTGGCAGAGGATGGCCTCGTTGGCCATCAAGGAGAGGAGAGGCCCTTGGGCCTGAGGGTGTTAGAGGCCCCAGTAAAGGGGAATGTCAAGGTGGGAATATGGGAATGGGTGGGTGGGTGGGTGGGAGGTGGAATTCCCTCATAGAGGCGGGGAGGGGAAGGGGATAGGGGGTTTCCAAAGAGGAGACCCAGAAAAGGGGAAACATTCGAAATGTAAATAAAGTATCAAAAAATAAATTAATTAATTTAAAAAAATTTATGAAAAAATAAAAACGAAGGATAATGCTGCTAAATCAAGTGCACAGATCAAAATTTCAATTGGTAGAGGCTTCAGTATTTCAGCCTAAGCTGATGTAGTCAGTAACGCATCCCATTCTTCTTACCTATACAATATATTCCATCAATATTCCATGGATTCTTCATAATGCTATTAGATACTGATGTTAGCAATTATGACAACACTATTCAAGTTCATTCAATATGAGCACTGTGCTAATCAGTAGTCTGTTGTAAAAAATAATAATAATATGACCACAGCAATGTTTTCTTATAAAGGAAACCATTAAATTGAGACTGGCTTAGAGTTTCAGATATTTAGTCCATTGTCATCAGGGCAGGGAGCATGGCATTATACAGGCAGACATGGTACTGGAGAAGTAGCTGAGAAGTAGCTACATCTGAATCCTCAAGCAATAGAAAGAACGGATCTCTGGGCCTGGTTTGTTCTTTTGAAACCTCAAAGTCCATTCCTAGTGACATACTTCCTCCCACAAGGCCATACCTCCTAATTCTTTCAAATATTGACACTCCCTAAGTGTTCGTTGTATGTACCTGTAGGGGCCATTCTTAATCAAGCCACCACAAATATCATTATGATTGAAGTATGTTTCTAATAAGTGTTAATTCTCAGCAGAAACAATTTCATTCCCTAGGGTGCATTTTGCCATTTCTGGAGCCAGGTTAGGGCCATTAAACTAGGCAGTAGGGCTGGCATCTAGTATACGCGTTCATGATGCTGCTCAGCCTCCTGTGCTGCACTGTATAATCCTCCACAGCAAAGTATTATCCAGCCGAAATTGCTGATGTCAAAATGAGAAACCAATACAGATAGAACTAATTTGGGATTCTCATAATTTGACAATTGCTCTGTTGTTTTCTTGTTTGAGAAGTCACATGATGGATTTTTTCACTCCTGAATAGCTAGCTCTCTGATATATTTGAGATGTGCTGTTTTTCACCATCGCCTCTGTAAAATGCTCAGAAGAAGAGCTGCTATTATATAATGAGACAGAGTGCTCTAAATTGTTCATATAGGGAAGAGGGGAGGACCATTTTGGTGCCTATGTCTCCTGAAAATAATGGCTATTACTGTATTATAGATTATGGCAGTAGCATGAAAGCATTATGTAGTGTATTCTGCATAATTTACACATCAATGTAATACTTAGCATCCAACATATCCTGGTTGAATTTTAATGGCAAAAAGTAAGGATAACTATTTTCCTATTAAATGTGTTTAAACATTGTTTTGTGTCTTTAACAAAATCTGTTTTAACATTTTTATGCCCTAGTAGACTGGAACATAATCCCTATAGACATTTTATATCCGCAGTGTTATATGGTTGCATTTCTTGTTTTTCTTTATTATAAGTCTTGAATTATGGGTACTTATAAATAGATAAAATAATCATTACAAGCTATGTCTTGATTAAGAAATTCTATTAAGGATACTTGGCTATTTGGGGGAAAATCTATAAATAATGTGTTAAAGTATTCAAAAGTACATTAAATTTTTATAGATAAATTGTTCATTTTTACTTTAGATTTATATTTTCAATTAATATATTCTAATTTCTTTGAGTATATACTTGAAAAGTCCCTAAAATCTATGTGTAACTCTAACTAGGCATATTTTTATTTTTCCTGTTTCCTTGATAAATGACCTAAATTGTGAACTCTTTTCTCACAATGAATTCATGGAAGAATCATTGTACAGTGACTCTTTTTCTCTAGAAGAGCTAGTCACTTAAAACAATCACTTGATAATGAAGTATTAGTTTATTAAGTTATTAAACCACATTTACATCTGCTAAAACAGTCACATCTAATGAGTTTTTGCTATTGACAATATAAGAAATATAACAACTTTATATGTCAATGTAGAATCTATACTAAAACAATATTAATTGGTTTTGTATAAAAACTCTTTTAACAATCTTGTAAGGTTGATCAGATATATCAATAAGTAACTGATAAACATTTCAAATGACAGCCTAACTAACCAGATTTCGTCTATATATGTTATGACATATTCCAGCCTGTGACCTAAGATATTATTAGAATATGTCCCTTTGCCATTTATATTGACTTTTCTGGCAATACATTTTTATTAGCATCTGACAACAAAGAAGTTACACTACAACCCAGTTCCATTTTTAGATTTTTATTCAGAGAAACATTATTCACAGCTGAATTGTAACCACCATGTATTTCTAAAAATAGCATGGAGATTGTTTTATTATTTTCATTGGCTTGAATATAGGTAGAGTTTTAGTCCACAGCTCTGATTGCTTTTATGGTATAGCAATATCTCATTCTGATAAAAGACTTTTTCTAAATGTGCAATTAAGATAATTTGTTTATAGCCTCCAACTTTATGTATCAGGGGTACTTGGGATTTGTTAGGACTCTTCACCTTGAGTTCTTAATGACTCTGATACACATAACAACTTCCAAAGCTAGAATGAAACATACTTTTATTATGTTCTTTGTTTAAATGCTTTCCAGGATGCCTAAGTGCAGAGAGAAAGACAGATGTGCTATTATGAAATTTTGGTTTAAGTACTTTCTCAATAGTAGTTTAAATTCCTTAAAAACTGAACACATAATTTAAATTGTTTCCTTGCAAAACTCATTTAGCTAATGTCTTATTATGGTTCTTTATTTTAAGGGGCCAATCTTAAATTTTTTTTTAAAAAAGCAAGCAATGTTCCAAACTGTACTGAGTTAAATAAATGTGATTATAATAATTAACATATGCAGCTTTTTTTGTTCTGGCTGAAGATTTCTGTTAAAATATTGAAAGCAATTTTTTGTATGAAACAAAGGTAGCGTCTGCTGTAATATCTGAGATACTGTAAGGTAATTCTCCATTCTCTTCCAAGAATAACTAGGACAACTGCTAAATCAATAATACTTTTGTATTTTATTTTAAAGCATTATTTATTTTGAGGCTTACAGAAGTTATTCCCTCATATGGTTTATCATGAAATGTATTTATGATTCCTTCCTAAATGTTAAGATAGAATGTTTCGTTAAGTATGAATGTAAAAATGGGAATTTTTTCCAGCTTTTAGTTTGATTCACAAACAATGTAGCAGATTTGATAGCATAGTCTTGTAGCACTGAATTTCTCTAATGTAAAAAATTCAGGGCATGGGTCTAGGCAGCTCTGTAACTTTAAATTCTAAAAGTATAAAATTTTAAAGGTTTCGAATACTATAAAAAGGAAAATAAAAAGCAAAATGTTCCTTGAAAAGTTTTTATTTGAAATTCATTTGGAGAATTTTAAATACCAATATACTTGTTTCACATAATAGTATACTATGTGTGAACAAGAATGAGTTATTACAAAGTCAGCATTATCTTGTCATATTTTACCATGATCATGAATCAAGACGGGAGAAACAAATGAACTCCCATATGTCAAGCTATACCACTCCAGGTCATACCCTACCACAGGGACAGTGATACATCCATGTTTTGATACTCTACACTAGCAAGGGAAGAATACTAGGTTACGTGTCCACCAACAGATGAACATCATATACACATACACAGTGGAATCTTATTGAACAATAAAGAAAATAAGAAGAGCCTGAAATTTGCAAAGAATGGCTAAATCTGGATATTATTATGTTAAATGAGGTAAACCATACTCATTCAAAGTCTCATATTCTCTCATAAGCAGATTCTAATTTTTAACCTGTATCTTTGTGTGATAGACAGATATGGGTGTATGCTACTGTCATGAATTAGAAATTGAACCAATAGAGGGGGAAAATTAAAGTGGAGGAAAGAGAAAATCAAGGCTGAGATGTGAAAGCAGAAGTATTAGAATTTCAGGTATGCAAATCGTATTGCGTGAGACAGGCATCGAGGAAAAAGCACAGAGAAAGAGGAAAAGACCAAAACAAAGTCCCTGAGAAAGAGGCATAATGGAAACTATTATTGTGTGTGTTAGCATAAATGAAAAAAAAATCCAAAAACAAAAAAATACATGTGGTCACTTGCTTAGAAGTCAACTGGTGCCCAGTGTCTTGTATTGGCACTGACTCTCCTCCTCATCTCATGACCTGGACCATATGGCTGGAGCTGGTCCCTGACTAAAGATGCACATGTTCATTTCTGCTACGTTCATATTGGCTCCAGGGTAGTCAGGTAAGGACATTTACCCCTTTCCCTAAATATGTAGCCCCCGATAGGTCAACCATGTTCTAAAGAAAAGCCAAATATGTAAAACTATTTTGTTGTGGCCTTGAGGGGAAAAGGAAGAAAAAATTGGTAAGAAAGAATGGGCAAGGGATTTGTGAAATTTAAAAATTTTTTAAAAACAATATTGTGAATTTTAAAAAAATATGTGCCTGTGTAGAGGAAAAGACTGAATGTTTAAAAGTATATTTAATGTATTACCTGCAAATGAACTCTTGTAATCTAGTGTTGTTAATTCTTCCTCCTTTGCCCTGGAGAGGTCAGATAAGGACCTTTGTCACTTTTATGAGTTATACAAACACACTTTCAGTTGATTAGGAGGTAATTATTAGTGGGAGTTAATGAATTTTATCTTTATGAATACTTGTCAAAATTCATTCCTAGTCACTAAGTTCAAGTGGAATGCTATTTGAAGTGCCATATACATAACTAGATATCCAGATAGAAAGAAAGTATCAGCAGAAGTATTCAACTGTTTTCATAGCCATGTGTTTCTTTCACTTCTGTTAAAATAATTTTGTATAATGTGTTCCACTTATTATTCTGTAGTTCTCCAGGAAGGTGGGAATAAATGTAACTCATAATGCAGGTATACCATTCTTAGGCACATAGGCAATGAGTACTATAACTATACCCCACTATAGAGACAGTTGCTCTTTTCATAATAGCCAAACATTGGAAACAACCTAGATGTCAATCAACTGATACCTGGATAGAGAAAATGTGGTACAGTTTCACACTGAAATATTACTCATAATTTTGGAAATGACATTATGATGTTCACAGGAAAATGAACAGAACTAGAAAAACATCATCCTGACTGAGATAATCCATGCCCAAAAGGACAGATATGGTATGGTTTTTCTTATATGTGCTAGCTTTCAAGCATTTCATAGGCATGCTAAAAAATCTCTATCATCAAAGAGGATAGTTTCCTGGAAGGAACTGGAGATAAGGGAGGCTCTTCCAAGGCAGGGAAGCTTTATAGCCTCCCATGTGGAGGTGGAGGAGAGCCAGGGGATATACTGAAATGAGAAGATTCAATGTGGAGTGGGAAGCCAGGGAGTGGGAAGCCAGGGGATACATGGAGGGACAACTAACACTGAGAACTGTTTGACGGGGTATGCTCAAACCTAATACTTTAGGAACTTCTTAAAACATATACATATAGGAAGAAAATTTAAGTAGAGTCTCCAAGTAATAGGAGAGACAGACAATGCCTCAAAAGTTGACAACTTGTGCCACCAAGTAAAACCTCCATTGCCAGTAATTGCTATATCTAGTTGAATTGTTGGCTAAAGAGACCCCATTAAAACTTCTAAATGACTCAGGCTATGGCCCAGGCTACTGGTAGCTGTCCACAAACTGTAAGATCCCATTACTGAAGACAACATTTACAAATCACACTGAAGATGGATAAGTTGAGCTGATGCCAACCCAGAGCCTTAGTCTTTATTCACTAGTGTTCATAGTACTGGAAAGTACTCTGCACACTACGAGAGGAGAAAGGTAATCATCAACCAAGCTATGAATCCTTCAGTCCACAATGCTGATCTGCTGGTGCAGTAACGGCACAAATGTTGTAGGAGTAACCAGGAGTCTCTTATTAGGTGTAAGGACCAATCCATGAGATGGACCCCATTTCTGATACTGTTTGTGTGGCCAAAACCCTGAGGCTGGATAGGCCATAGGCCTAGGGAAAGACCAAATACTATTTTTCTACTAATTATACAGAACAATTAAATGCCTTTTTGCAGTCCACATGGCAATGCCTTTCTCAGCCATCATTAGAGAATCTTCTTCCTCTAGAAGGAAGCTAATAAAGAGACTCCATAAAAAATAAGACTGATCACATATTAACTCACAGCATACACAAGGCCTGAACTGGTTCAAGCCAGATAGTGTTCAAGCTATTAGAGGGGGAAGTGAACAAGGGTTCCAACTCCTAACCAAGAAGCTTTCTGCCATTAATACCACTTGCAAAGGATAAATTAATTTTCTCCAATGGGATCTCACTGAATATACTAACCATACTTCAAGGTAGGCCCATGCCCAGCAGTAGATAGCCAACACAAAATGAATTTAATGGTGGTTTGGGGGCTCCTGTTGCTGTGAAGAGACAAGATGACCACAGAATCTCGTCTAAAAGAAATTTTTATTTGGGGAAGGCTTACAGATTCAGAGGTATAGTCCATTATCATCGTGGCAAGAAGCACGGTGGCACACAGGTAGACATGGCACTGAAGGGCTAGCTAAGAATTCTACATTGGAATCATCAGGCAGCAGCAAGAGAGAGACAATGGGCCTGGCTTGAGCTTCTGAAACATCAAAGTACACCCCCAGTGACACACTTCCTCTAGGAAGGTCATACCTATTCTAATAAAACCACACCTCCAATAATGCTACTCCTTATGAGTCTAAGGAGTCCATTTTCATTCAGTCCATCACAATGGTGTTTTCGTGGGATTTTTCTCCCTCATTACTTTGATTACTTTTTTTTTTTCTTATTTGACTTTTTGTGTATATTATGGTTCCCAATTTTTTTGTTTGTTTGTTTTTGAAGGAGTTTGCTTTATGTGTGTGTGTGTGTGTGTGTGTGTGTGTGTGTGTGTGTGAGAGAGAGAGAGAGAGAGAGAGAGAGAGAGAGAGAGAGAGAGAGAGAGAATGTCTTAAGTTTATTTTTAATAGTTTTGTTTACATGCCTTTTTAAAGAGAGAACAAGAAAGGAAGTGGAGCTGGGGAGGTAGATGGAAGGATTTGGAAAGAGTTGAAGGAGGAGAAAAATACATTAGAACATATATTGTATGAAAAAAATTTTCAGTGAAAAAGAGAAAAAGGAGTGATATAACAGAAACAAAAGCCACGATTAAACTTATGCCATTACATTTTTTAATTAAGCAATTATTGTGTAGAAGTGCTGCTGACAATATGACAGCCACCTATTTCTAACACTAAGCTAAGAAAAAAATAATTACTAGACACAATATGAGTTCTACACATTTTTATTTGTCATTCCTCAATGACTCCATTATCTGATATACGCCATTTTATGCATATTTATAATTCACATTATGCACACACATGTACTTTTAGGAGATTCTTTACTTTGCTTGTTAGAAGACATTTGCTTAACCTCAGCCACCTAGAGAAAGGCCAAATTCATGGCCTTTCTTAGTTGCTGGATCCTGGAGTTAAATTATAACAGCTCGCCTTGTTTCCTGTATCATTACCCCATGAGAGACAGGATCCTCATTGATTTTCATGGGAAGCTGAGGGTCAGGAGATCTCATTCAGTAACTGCTTCCAGATGACTAGGTATACATTCATTACCTATTGGAGATAAAATACAGCTCTCACCTTAGCTGATCCAAATGAGATGGAGACTTACCAATTTGTTTTGGTCTGAAACCCATTAAAATAACTTTGGAGCTTGATAGACTCTTTCATTCTCAAGGTCTATTCACAGTGTGAGTTCCCATGTTTCTTTGAATAATTTGGAAAAAATGTTATATTGGTTATTTCTATGGCTTGTGTAGTTCATATCCAGGGTAAGATACACAGTGTCTTAGATTTCTTCTGGCATTGTAATAAAGGCTTTCAACACTCTGATGCTGCATTTGTTTCCTAAAGCAGCACTACTCCAGCAGGTTCCCAGCATCATATCTTGGTACACACCCTTCCAAGAGAGCTCCATCAAAGCCTACTTTTCCTTCATGAAGTTTATAGCCACATCCTCAAAAGCCACCACCACCAGGGCCTGGCTCCGCTGTATTCTCCTTGTAGCAATGCTCACAGAACGCATGTACCGGGATGTACCTCTCTCACCCATGGAAGAAAACCCATAGCATAACAGTAGGGGAGCATCCTCATAGAAGAGGGAAGGTAGGGGTTTCTGAAGGGGAAACGTGGAAAGGGGATAACATTTGCAATGTATAAAATATGCAATAAAAAAGGAAAAAACTGAACATTAAATTTTCTTAAATATTTTGCTTTTAAGATTCATGTTGATCTCTTATTCTTAATTCTCCTTAACTAAACATATTCTCACATAATCACAAATAATTGTGATATTAAAAATATACTTAGCATGTGTGTTTGTGAAAATGCCACATCATAAAAGTCGAGGTCCGAAGGTAATTTACTGGAGTCAGTTCACTTCTTCCACCTTCACAGAGGCTCAGAAATTCAACCCATGCTTTCATGGTAAGAGCATTTGCTTACTGAGCCATCTTGCAGACCCTGTAAACATAGTGAATTATTTACTCATGTTTGTATTGTTATGTTTATATATTTATGCTGATAGATACATAGATAGATGTTAAATAGTCATATGGACAGATGATAAACATTGTTCCCCATACAGGGAATGATCTCTATGTGCACAGTCATGTGAGATCCTCTGGGAAATATTTCAGGATTAAAATTGCTGCTTTTCAGTGATGAAGACTTCTAAGATTTCAATTAATCGCCAAATGCAATCTCATTCTAAAGAGTTGTGTCAACTTACATTCTTACCAGCACTATAGGAAAGTTTACATTTTTTCTCAGATTCTTTCCAGAATACACAATCTGGACTCTTACATTTTTGATCATTGGTTCTGAGATGTAATGCATTTTTGCTTTATATGTCATATCTCAAATCTCATTACTGATTTGAGCATTGTGGAGTTGAAGAAGGTATTATTACAGCTTATTAGCCTATACCATGCCAGCTTATATTGATGATCCAGGAATATGAAACATTCATTAACTGCACCTAAATTAATTATGGGGTTCTATTTTCTGCTCTAGTGACTCTCAATAGATATTTCTAGAAGAGCATCATGAGGATCATTGAGGAACTACTTACAAGTGCAAAATTATAAAGTAGCTCCCTTGGGCAACTATTTCTGAAACACCATTGTGGTGAGATGTGCTCCAGCAGTGCTGGTTTTGAAGTAAAATTAAATCAGAGAACCAGTCATCTTTACCACGCAAGTGCCTTCTCTCTATTTATCTCCCTTTGTATCCAGGTTCTATTCCTTATGAGGTCTGCCTACATTCTCAACCTATGCTGTCTTTTGACTTGATGTAATTTCTATGGTTTCATTTGTTTCGCGAGTGTCCCCATTTTTCCATATGTTAAATCTCATTCAGCTTTGGCTATATTTTGGGAGTCCATGTTAATATTTGGAGGTGGGAACTAACTAATGTAAGTAAGGAATTATGGGTATGTCTTTGAAGGATAGTTCTTTTACCTAGTTCTGAAAACTCCTTGCTTTCTAGTCTGCTGTGATGTGAGAATGCTCTGTCACATGTTCTCACTGTCACAGAAGGCGTTGGTGTGCCATGCCTTTCCTGCTGTGACAGATTGTAATCCTACAAACCATTAGCCAAAATTAAATATTTTATTTCCCTAGGTAATTTTTATTGGATATTTTGGTTAAAGAGATGTTTAAGGAACTACTACATCCCCAGGGCCTCATCCGTTCGAAACCTTGGTTGAACATTTGGGCTTCTCCCAAAATGTAGTATGATTGCTGAGTGTTCTAGCCACGTTAAGTGAAAGTCCCCAAATGAAATATCACTGCTTTATAAGTTTGAGCATTTTGCCTTCTGAAATATTCTGCTGTCTATTGTCCAGTGGTAATGGCAATGTTTCATCAGGATTCTCCATGAAGAACCTTAGGCAGAAGTACATGTCCAGCGTCTCCTTCTCATCGTCAATATTTCCTGCATAGACCATGATTCTGACAGTATTTACAATGTTCAGTCACAATTACATGGTTGAACCACAAATGTATGTCTGCATGTCTTTCTTCCCGTCTTGATTACAATTTATTTGTTTTGGTACTTTATAAAATACATGGTAATAACTGATTTGGATTAACATGTGCTAACTAAATTACTATATTCCATTTGACCTATAATATTAAACTGATTTTTTAGAAGTACCAGATATAAAGAAAAGATACTGACATTTTCGTCTTCTCCTTGAATTCCTGAAAGTATATGTGGGGTGGAGTAGGGAGGTGGGTATTTTATGTATACATGCACATTTGCCTGCTTATGTGAATATGGAGGCCCAGAGTACAAACTGGGTGTTTTTCTCAATAGTTCTCCATTATAAGTTTGATGTAGGATCTCATACTTAACCTTGAGTTTTCTGTATACGCTATACTGTCTGGCCAGCCAGCTCTTGGGATTCACTTGTCTCTGCCTCTTCAAATGGGTTACAGGTACACATCCTCACCATCTTCCTTCTTTATATAGAGATGTTAGAGATACATATACCTGTCTTTATGTTTGGATTATAGGTACTTTACCCACAATGACATCTCTCTACTCCCCTGAGTTTATCACTTCTAGAAGTTTTCCTTGAAATTTCTATCTTATGTTTATCATATTCTACCATGCAACCACATTGGAATTTATAATCTCTTAACATTTGTGTACTATTGCTAACAAATGTTAGTCATTCCATATACCATACCCAGTTATCTCAATTTACTTGTAAAACACCTGAAAGTAACTTTCCACTTTCACATAGTTTACCAACTTTCTACAATGCCTACTTCAAGGTTCTATTTAACCATTTTGTCTTGATTTTTTTTTTTTTTTTTGGTTTTTTGAGACAGGTTTCTCTGTGTAGCCCTGGCTGTCCTGGGACTCACTCTGTAGACCAGGCTGGCCTCGAACTCAGAAATCCACCTGCCTCTGCCTCCCAAGTGCTGGGACTAAAGGCGTGCGCCACCACTGCCCGGCTTGTCTTGATTTTTATGACCTACATCTTTGTGGTAAAAAAGAAAAGTTAAAACTACATTAAACTTTCTTTCAATAAAATTGAAGAGTGTAATCATAATGCTTTCAATTTGTTTGATAAAGTTCCGGCAGTTTTACATTTACACAATGGCATTTGAAATAAAATTGATACAAACTTTAATTTATTGCCTATTGTAATACACAATAAAGACTCAGATTGCTTTTATATTTTTAGGATTGAAATAAAAAATAAGAAAAAGCAATATTTTTTCTCATTAAATTTTATTTTCTAGAATCTCATAAAACAGAGCTTTTACAAATACCTTATTTGGAATCTATATCACTACATAATCTTGTCAAAATTAAAAACTGTAAGAATCGAGTATAGTTTTTTTAACCATTGAGTTGGTTCTTGGTTTTACCTTGTTTAGAAAATCCCAAAATTGGTTTAAGATGCACTTTCATTTGTTTAATTTAGCAATTTCACAATACTTTGTCTGTCTTATTTCTGTAGCCTAATTTTGGTCAAAAATTGGTCCTTGACAAATGCTTACTGAGATGCTGATTAGCTAGACAAATGGCATAATATCATTTTTTGCAAAATAATAAATAAATAAACAAACAAACAAGCAAATAAAGTCCATTTGGGGAATGAGTTCTAACAGAAAAGAGGGCTAAAGAGATGGCTTAGTGGTTAACAGTGATTATTTCTGTTCGAGAGGACCAAATTCAAGTCTAAGCATCCATTTCTGGCAGTTCACAACTATCTGTAAGTCTACCTTCATTGGAGACATTTTCTTCCGGATTAATACCCTTGTATATACATGGCATACTCTTATATACAGCATACACCTTTATAAATCTTAAAAATTTATTTTAAAAAATAATCTTACACAAGCTGGGGTCACAAAGCCTTTGTCTCCATAGCAAGGGGTCGGTGCCTTATAGTTTAGATTTTCTCAGTTCATTGTAGGATGGAGAAGTTGCAGAAAGTTAATGTATCAAAAAAAACTCACACCTCAGAAAAAGGAAAGGGAATCTCAAGCCTCAGAAGGATGGGTGATCTGGTGGTTGGGCTATACTAGATCATCCAAAGAGTCTATAACTCGAAGGGCACAGTGATATATTGCAATCGACAACTACATAAAATTATATTGCAGGAGAGGTGGAAAGAGAAACAACACAGCAACAAAGGAGTACCTCTAGAATAGCTAGAAGGAATTGTGGTGCTGCAAATGATTAAGCTATATTGTTTGAAACTTTCAAAGAATTAACAAAATAATATTATTTGGAAAAAAGGTATATTGTGGCTATTTGGAATACCAGCCATTTTGCCTTTTCACTAGGATGATGCCCACTTCTGCAAGTTTATAATCACAAGTGTTCAATTTTGTTAGTATCCTGAACTTGTTATTACAGAGTAAGGGTCTTGTTTCTTACATAGATGACTAAATACGACTTTGAGAGGTCAGGTTGTTACAGGACCACAACACACAGAATGCAGCTGACCAATGCTTACATTCTGGTTTTGTGATTCTAATAATTATGATTTAGTATTATCCAACTACCTCTCATGTTAAGCTTAGTTGGGAGGTAGAAAACTATGAACCAGGTGGGATGAAACAAATTTATATCTTGTTTGTATGGGTATAAATTAGTTCCGCCACCATAAAAACACTTCATAGAAGTTCCTCAAAAGCATTGAAAATTGAATTTCCATAATATCCAACTAAACACTACTGAAAATATACTTGAAAGAATGAAAATAATTACATAAGAAAAAAACCACTGTTCACAATAACCAAGTAATAAAATTAACTTAGTTTTTCAACAATAGAAAAAGGAATAAAAACATGGTTATATGTTAATGAACACACAAATATATATATATATGCATTAGATATATATCTATATACAAATATATATGCTTCATATATATGGGTATACTCACATACAAACAAAAACCACACCCACACCCATATATATAAAAATTAATTCTTGGTTGTCACCTTGACTACATTTAGAACTAGATCTAGAACTAGAATCCAAAATAGAGGGCACCTGTGAAAGATTATTTTACTTAATCTGAAGTAGGAAGATCCACTTCTAATCTGGATCTTTGAGTTAAGAAAACAGACCTTTAATTTAGATCTTGAGACAGCAAGACACAAGTTTAATCTGGGCCACACATGCTGCTAGAAGCTTATATAAGGACATGGAAAAATCTTTTGCTCTTTGCCTCTTTGCTCTCACCTTGCTAGCATGTCCATCTCTTCACTGAACCTGAACCTATGTCTTTGGGATTCAAGTATACACTGAAGACCAGAAGTAACCAGCCTTGTAGACTGAGCAGCTGCTAGACTCATGGACTGTCCACTCACAGCCAGCTGTAGCATTATCCAAAGATGCTACTCAAATCAACCAAGCAGCAACAGTGTGTGGCGCATTCCTCACTACCTGCCCCCATGTTCTGGGTTCCCAAATGAAAGACACACACATGCAGCCTCATCTTTTAATATGCCTTAAACAGCTCAGTGGCTGGGCCACTTCCAAACTTCCCCATGGTTAACACACTCCCCTCCAATACTCCTGAGTTATAACTTATTAAAATCTATATTCCATCTTTGTTGCCCTAGTCCAGTAGGGGAGGAAGGTTGGGGCCACTCTTCCCCAGCTCTTACATAGTCTGTCTCTCTCTCCAGCACTTCTCAGGCAAGATGTTTTCTCTCCTTCTCAGGCATAGCAGCTATCCCCTTCCTCTCCTTCTTCAGTCCCTTGCCCAGGAATCCTAAAGTCCCACCTCTGTCTCCCTGTCCAACTGTTAGCCATCTGCAAATTTATTTACCAATCAAAACCAACTGGGGTTAGAATCCCTGAAACTCTTAGGTGTGGATTCTCGTGTAATTTTGGGGACCAAATTAACATAATATAAGCAGCATTAGACCAAATCCACAATACCAAGAAGTTGAATTTGCTGAACTGCAGCCTGTAAGTCCTTCTAATAAATCCTCTTTGTATATATAAATATATTCATTCTAAAATTTCTGTTATTCTAGAGAACCCTAATAATAACATATGACATATAATATATACCATATAATATGTAATAGGTAATATGTAATGTGCGATATATGATATATAATAACCAATATATAGTGTATAATGTATAGTGTATAACATATAACACATAACACATAACATATAATATGATATGTGATATATGATAAATGATGTATCTTACCCACTGGAGAAAATATGTCCCTGGTACTCAAAACCCAGACAAAACCTATGGCTAGGAAGTCCATAGGCCCTAGGAGGGGAACTTCACTTGTAGTTTAGCTAAATTAACATGTCAGAAAAACCCAGCATAAACTCTAAGCTGATACCATTGACCACTCCCTTTGACAGCAAGGCTTCTTGGGGGATCCCTGACCCCATACCCTCCATCTACAGAATGTCTTGTAGCCTTGACTAGAAAATATGTTCATTTTCCTTTCTCCTGATAAAAATATCTTCAGCAGGCACCTGAGATTCCTGTAATGCCTCCCCGTGCTAATGAGGTATCACAGTATCTTAGCCTTTAGCCAATGACCTTTGCCCACCCTAGATATATCTAATCCCTTTCCCAAACTATATAACCATTGATTCATCCTGAGTCAAGTTGATCTGTCTCCCCTAAGCTGATCCAAGTGTGTCATTTCAGTTTGTACTCATGTGGCTCCCAAATCCCCTGTCCATGGTCCCTGCTCCATTTGCACTTGTGGGTCAATATGAGGTGATAATCTTCAGAGGCAGGGAGGGTCACAATGGCTGTTCATGATGCTTAGTGTAAGCTCTGGTATATTGCTCAATACTGAACAAGACATGTATATTATCATTCTAAGACTGGCGGAGATTACAGAAGAAACAGAGAGAGTTAAGAACTAGATTAGAGAAAGAGGATGCAAATTGCTGTCTCCACAGCAAGACACAGGCATAGCAATAGTTCTCAAACAAGCTATGTTTGACTGCATTGGTCCCCCCAAAAACTTGATTGGCTAGCAACTAATAGTAGATCAGGGAGGACCTCAAATATCCAATTTCTCCATGATGAATTATTAGCAAATGTTGAATTCTGGAGAAAAAAACCATCATTATTTTCATTGTTTATCAAATGATGAGCCTACCAGATACAAATGAATAGTTCCAACCCTATAGCCACACAGACAGACCTGATTAAAGTCAATGTGTCACACAGAACAGAGTTCTATGAATATGAGAAATAGACCTGAGGAAAGTGTGCTAGGAGTGTGGGGGAAGTAAGAGAGAGTAGGGGACAAGAGCAGACCTAATGCACTCATGTATGTGTGTACACTTGTGCTTGTGCACGCATGCGCGCACGTGTGTGTGTGTGTGTGTGTGTGTGTGTGTGTGTGTGTGTGTGTAGGTCTGTGTGTGTAGGTGTGTGTTTTTGTGTGTGCATACCCAATAGGAAGAAAACTAAGCAGAATTCTCACCATTTAGCTTTTAAATTTTCTCTCTGAAACTGACTTACTGCAAGTAAATGGAACACAGAAACCTAAATCGTTAGCTGTGCAGCATCCAGGAGAACCAGTAGTGGTCATTTCAACTGTGGCAGGGCTGTTACAGCTGCAGGCTTTTCAGCAGGTTGCAGGAAATGTGACTACCCATCATGCCAGTTTGGGATTGCAAATTTGAATCTTCACCAGCACACAAGTGAATCCCTGCTGCTTTGGAAAAACGTTAAGAGCTTCACTTTCCTTTGTAATGGTGTGAAAAATGCCATTTCCACTGCAAATGCGGTAAATTTTAACCTGCAGTGCTGAAGACTGAATCAGGGAGTGAGACAATGATTTCAAAGCTTTGAGCTTATTGAAGAATTTGCAGAGTGAATGCAATATAGCATATTTCAGCAGCAGTGAAGTCAGCGTGGTATATGCTTTCCAAATAACTTCGCATGCTCTCAGGGTGATGAAACAACCACTCAGTGTATTGCAAAGCAAAGATAGCAATGAAAGAAGTGAGTTGAGACGGAGTCAAGCCACAGGACAACAAAACTTTGGATTTGGAGGCTTCTCTAAGAAACTTTCAGAGTTTCTGCAGGTGGTAACGACTTAGGCTGTAATCCAGCACAGGAGGCAGAAAGAAGAGGATCAGTACAAGTTCAAAGCCAGTCTGCTCTACATTGTGAAACCCAATGTCAGTAAAACAAAACAGACAAATGACAAAATAGGTTGTGTGCTAAATGTGCTTGTAAGAGAGAAGAATCAGACCTTTGTTTTAAATCACATACAAAGAAGCAACCCTCTTTTTAGGGAAGCCTCACACCTTACTCTCACTGCATGCCAGAACAACACTTCTAGCCATGACTACCCGATCTGTTTTTCTGTTTACATTTTTAAGTTATATGAATAAGGATAATAGCAGTCCAGTTAGCAATTTGCAGTGGATGGTTTATTTTGATTTATTGATGCTAGTATTGCTCATGTTCTTCTATTGCTAATCAGAAAAGACATCTGAAGAAGGATACAAATCATTTATTGATTTGATCTCATGGTTTGTTCTTTGGATTGTCTTCTTCTCCTATTCATGTGCTAGACTTGGAAGGAACCTCTAGACATTAGGTCATCATCAGCTCAACTTGAGGTAGGACAGATTTCCATTACACCAGACTGCAAGGCGTCTGTCAAAGGTGTCCAGGAAAGATCTCCATGTCTCCTTTGGAAACATGCTGCAATACCAGCATCCCTGATTCCACATCAATACGTTCTCACACATTTCTTCTGACCATCCCATTCTCCAACAGTGTTTTGTCAATATTAATAGCATTAATCATAAAAATCCTAAATCCCACCGGCTAAAATTTAAGCTTGTATGCAGATGCCTTCCTGCTTAACAACACCCCTTGTATAATAACTCTCTACATGTTTAAGATTTTTAATTGACCTTGGCACATATGGGGGAATAAAAAACAAGCCAATTGCTTAAGACCAGTGTATCTGGTACCAGAGTTGGCTTTCCTTTAATGATGTGATTCCATCCGTTTATAATCTCTCTACCAGAACATAAAGATCAAGGACAGCTAATTGGGATGAGTGTAAAAAACCATTCTTTCTACAGACTGCTTTAATTTGATTAGCATGGACGCCATTTGAGGTAGCTAAGTTAAAGGAATATGTAGCTTTTGCCACTAAAAGAACTTGGCCTTTATATTTTTCATGTATGCTTCTCACAATACAGCCAGATGCTTGGGAAACGGCTGTGGGAGAGGCTTAGGGTGCTGCAGCTCCCACTCCTGACTAGTCTGCAGCATTATTCTTTGCAGCAAGCACAACAGTAGTAGGATGTCCACATGTGGTGTTTATAGGGGCCAAGGGGACTTGCCTAACGATGCCACTCTACAAAAACCCTAAGCCTAAAAGGAAGAGGCTAGCCAGACATCTCTGAGCATAGATAGATAGATAAATAGATAGATAGATAGATAGATAGATAGATAGATAGATAGATAGATAGATAGATAGATAGATAGATGGATGGATGGATGGATGGATGGATGGATGGATGGATGGATGGATGGATAGACAGACAGATAGACAGATACCAAAACCTCTTGTTTTAGAAGTCAATGGAAGAGACAAAAGTTTGTTTTCTGGTTTGTTTTGCTTTTGAGAATTTAAATTTTGGAAATAAGACATATGTAATACATTACAGAATGCACAGGGAAATGACATAAGAAGAGACTATCACTTCTGCTACATGGCTGTGTAAAATGTGTGTGCATGGTGGATGCACTAGTGCCTTTTATGCTCACAGCAGACAGAGGAAGTTATGTCCTCCTCATGGTCCATTAAGGCAGAGCCCCTTGTAACAGGAGCAATGTTTTTTCAGTTAGGTTGGCATCCAGAAAGCTGAAGAAGTTTCTACAGTTCTGAGGACAGGCATGTGTGGATTCTCCTGTTACCCATGGGCTAGGAGCAGAGTTCTGGTCCCCATATTTGTGTACAAAGCAATTCTTATGGTAAACTTTGCACTTTTCTTCACAAAAGAAGTCACAAAAGAAGGAACATGGTATGTACTCACTGATAAGCAGATATTAGCCCAAAAGTTCAGAATGCCCAAGTTTCACTTAACAGTAACCGCCGGACTGAGAGTGAGGTCCCAGATGGA
>CM052707.1:80025691-80069850 GCA_028551405.1 Uromys caudimaculatus | reverse complement strand
ATGACCTCGATGGCCATCAGGGAGAGAGGAGAGGCCCTTGGGCCTGAGGATGTTAGAGGCCCCAGTAAAGGGGAATGTCAAGGCGGGAATATGGGAATGGGTGGGCGGGTGGGTGGGAGGTAGAATTCCCTCATAGAGGCGGGTTGGGGAGGGGATAGGGGCTTTCCAAAGAGGAGACCCAGAAAAGGGGAAACATTGGAAATGTAAATAAAGTATCAAAAATTTTAAAAAATTAAAAAAAAAATGGGCAAAGGAGAAAAAAAACAAAAACAAAAAACATAAAGGGGATTCTCCATAGGGACACATTATCTTACCCCTCAGCAGCCTGTTTAGAAGAACTCTTTTTTTAATTACTTATTTTAATTAATTAATTTGGTTTTTTGGTTGGTTGTTTTTTCTTATTTCTTTCTTCTTTTCCCCTTCGCTCTCTGGCCCCACTGACTCCGGCCCTGCTCACTCCAGCCTTATTTGGTTGGTTTTTCTAGACAGGAGAATCTGTGTAACAGTTTTGGCTCTAGCTGTCCTGGAACTTGCTTTGCAGAGCAGGCTGGCCTTGACCCTACAGAGATCCACCTATCTCTGCCTCGCTTCCTGGGTGCTGGGATTACAGAATGAGAAAGAGAACTTGTTTTGATTTTAGGATGTTTTTTGCTCACCACACAAAGCTTGCATGTTGTGGAAAGAGTCCGTGTTTCATTCTTCCTGTATGTTCATCAAAATACTAGCTCTGGACGGTGGGGGGGGGGGGTTAATTCAAATAAAAAATTGTCTTTTTATATAATCTTAATATTTATGTAAAGTGTGTGATTCTTCCATTCTCTTTCATCTTATGAACTGGGACAACATGAAAGGTATTACATGAGAATTACAAAATGAGAATTACTTTGTTGCATGACCGTTCACATGGACTTTGTACACACTGAGAGTTCTCGATCACACTTATGACTCAATTAACTTTAAAGTCTTATGCACTTAATAAGTGTTACGTGAACGATAGTTAAATCCCACACTACAATCTTAAGCTTATAGTCCAACAGAAAATGGGACAATCATTCTATGATCTAGGAGTTCAATGCATCTTAGAATAATTAACATTTCATAGGATACATAGCCATGTTTTGGGCAGTGGGGCAAGGGGACAGTAGATGTATGTTTGGTTATATTTCCTTCTCGCTCCCTGATTATTCCACACAAGCACAATTGGGTCCAAAAGTAGAGTTTGTGAATATCTAGTGACAAGAAAATATTTAAATAAAACAGAGTAGAAAATTACCCTGTGTATTAAACAATAATGAAGAAAACAGACCAACAAGGAACTACAAATGAGTCTTAATATCACATTTGTTTCTATAAAAGTATCCATATATTCTGGTCAGTATACTATTATTTTTATTAAACAAGATAATAGAAAAGAATGGGAAATAGGAAGGTAAATGAATTCATATTACTAAAACTTTTACTTCATTCATTATTGAAGGGTTTCATCTATCATATAGTTACATACCTGGCTGAGTAGGGGATATTTTACATATGAATACATACATATATATATATGCGTATATATCAAACATTATTTTATTAGAGAAAAAGAGTATGTTTAGTAATTTATGCAAAGTAACTCTCCAAAAAGGCATTGATTTTTATGAAATGTAATATTCATTTACTGAAAATTATTAGTTAATATTAGACACCATGTAGACTTAGTTCTCATAAGCCATGATTCAGTTGTTATATCTCAAGTTCACACAGCACTCTCAGAATGTGCAAAGAATGTAGCTAGCAAGCACCATGCATACGGCACCAGTTAGACACCTGCAAAAGTCACAAAGACCACTGAAAAGTTCAGTGACTTACAAGCTGAGTTGCTAGAAAACAAAGAGGCATCTAGAGAATAATAATAAAATACAGTAATATGAAGCAAAACCAAAGAAATCAGAGTAGGACACAACAACAAAACAAAAGACCCAAAGAGGAAGCACACGAAGATGATATAGACACAAAGACAGACACATTCACACACAGGAGTGTGTTAATAAAACAAACAGCTTGCCCTTAGTTATCTTGTTAGAGCACATGTTTATTCTATCTAAATTCTGCTGATAATAGGATTTTTAAAAAAGAATAACTTTTACAATTGAAAAACAAAACAAACAAACAAAAATCAGAATCATGCTACCTCCTATGTACAGTTCTACTTGGAAAGTCCTGCTTTGGGCTGCCTGTCTGGCAGGGAGACCACTCCCCCATGTATTATTTTATTTATTATTTTACATGTGGTGGAGAGAGAACGAAATTGGGGTTTGTTCTGTAGGCAACAGCAAAAACATAAGAGAACAATGCTAAACACGCAAGATACTTTACATAGTGTGCTTCCATCGGGCAAAGTAAATCTCATGACCAAGCACAAATTCAAAATTCTATCAATTACAATATTCAATTATGAATTAAATAACTTGTACAACATTAGGTGTTTTCTCTCTACTCAGAGCTATTGCTCATCTGGAATCTGCTGTGTTGTTCCAGTTATCAAAAATATATTGCATTCTCTGAGCCTTTTCTTATTTGATGAGCAACTATAGCACAGCTACTAGAAGAGTTACTAACAAAAGACTGGCAGACAATGAAATGGTAGTTTAGATATTTCTTCCCTGATTTAATATCACAACTCCAGCAGAAGCGTTCTTGCAACTGATTGTGTTCTTGTTTTAGATGCTTCTAGGAATGGCCAATAGCTGCAGTCATTGTTGGCCCTCAGTCTCATCTTTCTGTGTATGTGACATACACCAAAAGTAGGTTACAGAGTCCACTCGCTGAAGCCTTTTCATTTCTACCATCTAAATTGAATTCTAATTTCTTCTAGGACACACACACACACACACACACACACACACACCTACTTTAAATGCATGCTCCATAACAGTAACAATATTTACAAAGTCTAACAGCATTATTTGATGATCATTTTGGAGGTCTGAATGAGAATGACCCCTAGAGGCTCATATGTTTAAATGTTTGGTGCCCATTTAGTGGAACTTTTTGGAAAGGATTTGAAGATATAGTCTTGTTGGAGTAGGTGTGGCCATGTTGGAAGAGGTGCATTATAAGGCAGTAGACTTTGAGGTTTGAAAAGCCCCTGACAGGCACAGTCTCATCTTTTTCTGACTCCTTCCTGCGCATAAGGATGTTAGCTCTAAGCTACTACTTCAAGCCCATCCCTGTCTACCTCTTGCCATGTTTACTGCCATTATCCACATGGATTAACCCTCGGAAACTTAAAGCAAGCAACCAATTCAGTGCTTTCTCTAAGTTGCCTTGATTATAGTGTCTCTTCCCAGCAATAAACACTAAGGGAAACATATTCAAGATTTGTGTAATGAAATACCCCTACCTCTTCCATAATTCTTAGGATATGCCATCCTCTCTCCATTCCCTCTCCTTTAATGGCATGGTCTATGGGGGTCAGACCAGTGGCCTGAGAGGGAAAACCAGGTGGGAACAACTGACGGTGATGGAGACTGCAGGCAAGAAACATGCTTCTGGGTAAACAGACTTCATTAATTTAAAAGATCAAGAGAGAAACGAAGGCAGATTTATTGCTACTTTGTAAAAGCATCTTATTGAAGGATCCAGGAGTGTAGTTCAGAATATACTCTCTTTTTCTGTTCCCATTTTACACCATGGAACATTGTGGACTCTTCTCTCACCCTCTCAGTCTCTGTTTTAACATTTCTTTTTATTAGAATTAAACAATTTGTCCCATTTAAAAATATATGACAGTAAACTGAGGGAAAGATGTCTGGCCTTTCGTTTAATGGTAATCAATAATAGAGATTCACCATCAGCTTCCCATAATCCTTTCTTTTTAATTCCTGTTCCCTTTTATTCTCAAATGAACAACAGAAAAATGTGATCATCTTTATGTTCTAAATATGTTTCTGAGGTTTTTGTTTTATTTGTTTGTTTTTTTTATTGTTGTTTGTTTTGTTTTTGTTTTTGTTTTTCGAGATAGGGTTTCTCTGTGGAGCCCTGGCTGTCCTGGAACTCACTCTGTAGACCAGGCTAGCCTTGAACTCAGAAATCCACCTGCCTCTGCCTCCCAAGTGCTGGGATTAAAGGCGTGCACCACCACTGCCCAACTTGTTGTATTTTTTGGTTGTTTGTTTGTTTTTAGAGTTTTTTGTTCTTCAAACACTTTACTCATCCTGTAGTCACCAAAGTGTTGGGGCTAAAGGAGACACTTGGTGGGAAAGCCCTTGCCCCATGGTCTAGGACCCTGACAGATCCCCAGTACTGAATGACAAAGCTCTGAAAACATTCTTTTTTTCTTCCATTGCTTTTATTCAAACATGACACAAGGTTTTTCCGGATTAAGCAATAGCAGAAAAGATGAGACCTCTGTCCTTAGAGTATGCATGTAGAATATATAAACACGGTTGTATCACTTGCTTTTGTTTGTTTGTTTGTCTGTTTTGTTTGTTTGTTTGTCTGTTTTGTTTAAGTTACCTAACTCTTACTCAAGTATGTAGTTTCCTGATTTCTTTTCTTTTTAGTCTACTTGACACACATTCCAATACAGTTCATGTTACTGTTCTGTCTGAGTCTCCGGAACTAGTAATTATTCACACCAGTGTTTTGTGGCATGGTTTGTTGTCACTTGCAAATGGGAATGTCATGGTGTACAAAATGTCTTATGTAAGTGATCCTTTAGGTTCTAGATAAATCGGTAGTTTTGTTGATCATGTCTGTGGACAAAGCTGAAGACTTTGAGAGCCAGTGTGTGTGTGTGTGTGTGTGTGTGTGTGTGTGTGTGTGTGTGTGTGTGTGTGTGTGTGTGTGTTTTCACGTATATGCTCAGATGTTCTCTCAATGTTATCAATTCAGTGCTTTTGTTTAAAATAGTTTCTTTTGAAGGTAGGGGTGGGGATGTATATAATTGGGGGGAAGTTTTATGTACTTAAATGTTCTTACTGTGTTCCTGTACTGAAGGTTCCAATTTTTTTATTTTTATAAGTTCACTTTGCACCAACTTTTTTTCTTTGTGTGTGTGGGGAAGCAATGCATCTTGGAAACATAGTTTAAATACTGTATATAAGACAATTATATACAGTTAGTAATGCATTATTTAATAACGTTTTTAAAGTGGAAAGGGAAGAAAAGGAAAAAAAAAAGATTAAAATCAGTCTATCAATTAAGTGCTGATATCTCTAGAGAAGCAAAGAAACACACATGCCAGATCCTGCCTCACTGAAACCATCTGCAGAGTGCAATAGTTGATTGACTATTCAGTTAGACCATTTCTCTTTCCTTTTGAGAATACCTCATTAGATCATTCATGTAAGAAAAGCTAAGCAGTAAGTTGGATCTTCCTTCCCATTTATTGTGAATTTTCAGCTGAAAGTTGCGGAATGTAGGAGTTAGTGAAAGAAAAGGGCTTTGTTAAACTCTAGTTCACTTTGATAAAAATGTCAAGGGAAAGTGGAAGAAGATTACTGTGATTTTTTTCCCCCAAAGATTTGTGTCATAATACCATGTCTGTCAAACCCAGGAAGCCTAGTTATTTCATGAGTAATTTGGATTTTAACAGATATTTTTGACATAATTTATTTTTATTGCTACAGTTCCCCCTGGGAGCAATTTTATCTAATCAAGACTAATCTGTAAATTAGTTGGCCTCAGAAATAGTGATTGGCAACTGGCAACACATAGGAAACACTGGAACTGCTTTATCTTTAGTAAAGAGGGATGTGGGACTGCAATATAGATCACACAAAGAGAGTATTTCTACATTAAAAATCTATAAAGCTTATATGATGATCTTGGGGAATTAAAATATATTAATAATGAAAGTGGAGCTTTCTTTCATATGAAAATATGGAATTTATACAAGTTCACAAAATATTCCTATACCTCGTCTTGTTTATGATACTAGAAGCTTCCAACATCATAATAATTCCCAAGCTGTTAAAACCACAAACTCACAAGCATCCCAGAGTTAGCATGTTTTCCACTTCAGCTACTCATGTTTCTTTCATTAAGCTATTGTCAATGATCCTCTAATTTTATCCTTATATTTTATTTCAGAATTGAAACAACAATAGAATTTTAGTTTCTAGAATATTGAACAGTGATATAAAGTTCAATTTATAAGAAAACCAAAGTACCTTTTCTTAGATACATAAAAGCTACATGTAAATATCCCAAAAATGTAAATGTAAAAAAAAAAATCTATTCGAATTGGGTGACTGCATCCTTAACACATGACTTCCAAGAGTACATAGCAGAAAATGATCAAAAGTAAGACCATTTAAAGAAAGATGGGGAACCTATAATTAGTATTAAATGTGGAAGACAGCCTTTGTTCTTTTAAAACCCACGGGAAGCAATAGCAAATCTGAAGTCAGACAGCATCCCAAGATAGGGAACGTTGGCACTTAAAGAAATGTGTTCAATTAGAAATTTAACAGTTTGTAATAGAAACCTGAAATAGGAAAAAATGAGTGTAACATGGAGGGGAAAGAAAAGCAGAAGAGAGAGTGGACAGGAGAAGAGGAAAGGAGTAAAGAGAGAGTACCTAGATCTATACCAAAGGAGTTCGTTTTGGACATGAAGCATTGTGAAATTATTATGGCTATTTTCCAATGTAGGTAATTGGTTGCATAAATTTTAGAAGGATTAATTTTAAAATGAATAACTATTTTAGTTCAGAACAACTCACCATACTACCATTGCATCTACAGATAATTTTAAATTGATTCAAGCTGCTGTGAGCTATATAGGAAATTTGAAAAATATATAGGGTTAAATTTTGGTGCATTTTTACTATATTTCCAAATTCTTGGAGACTATGACCTTGTTCTGTAAATATCATGTGCATTCATGCAAATATACATAATTTTTTAATATACAACATAAATTGTGGCTATCTGGGTATCTTTAATACATGTAAGGAAAAATGTAAAATTGTTAGGGACCATTTTGGTTTTGTAATATTTAGAAACATTACCTTTAAGGTGCTGTTAGCATTTAAAGAAGTAATAAAATCTTTAACCACAATTTATTTAAAATCAGCAACACCAAATAATCATGGAAATATTTCGATTTTTTCTAATGGCTTATCTGCTTAACCCATTATGAAATATCAATTATTATTTTCTATCAGAAGACTACAGATAGCTACAAATAAAATAAATATACAGGTAGAAGTATAATAGCCACACAATCAGAATAAATAACAATTAAAATAATACAAATTTAACACATGAAATGTATTAATCATTTTATTTTAAGTGCAGAAAGCAAGGAATATAGGCATAAGGATAACTATGAAAAAGAAAGAAACTTCTTTCTCAAGAAGCTTGAATTTCATAAGGAGGAAGATAAAGTTAACTCACATGAATGAGCAAGATAATCTTGAATTTATAAAATTTTCAAAGCTGAGGAAAGAAGGCACATAGTATAAGGGGAAATCAGTTAGAGAAGCCCCTTTTCTGTCTTGAGACCTAGCGACTTAGAGGGTCTCAGATGAGTGGCCAAACCATTCCTTGGCCTGAGACAACAAATGCTTCTACCAGCTTTATTTCTGTGGGAATAAGTAATGCTTACATCACTCATTGAAAATATTTCATCAATTGTAAATTAATTTAAATATGAAAGACCTAGGAGTAGATGTTGAGAAAGGATAAATATATATTTCATAATGGAAACTAGAAATGGATATGTGGCTAGTAAGATTTCACTGTTACCTAGGAAATGTCAATGAAATCTGAAGGTGCTATTGAGTCCTAAGGAACCTGAACTTCCTAGTGCAGGTAAATTTACAAACAAAAGCAGAGAGAAGGCCCAGGCACCAACTATAATTAAACAGTGATATCTGGAGCCATCAGGTACTCTCCTGGCTCTTTAAGTTCATCAGTGACTGAAATCCATTTTGAAGAAATAATGTAGTCCAGACAGATATATATTAGGAAAATTAACTATCAGAAAATGTGGGGTGAAAAGTCATGAAATCCCATCAAGTCTAATCTATAATCATAACATATAATTTTGACTCACTGATAAGCTATTATAGTCAAACATTCTATTAGCCAATTTTAACAATTTTGATAATTCCAGCAGTTAATATGATTGGCTAAATGGCATTAATATTTTTCCAGTTATACAAAGTTTATTTTTTCAAAATACAGGAATAAAACTGAGACTATGCAAGAAATGTTAAAAAAAAAAACAACTTGTAATTGTGGTATCTACATTTCCACCAACAGAAACATCTAACTTCTTTCTCATTATATAAAGTTCCAATTAAAATAAGTAGAATGCAAAATTGCTAGAATAATAATCAAAAACCATTGCGAGTGTTGTTACGTTATTCATGAGGGTAAGTTGTAAAAGTCATGACAGATTACTTGTGCATTTTCAAAATTCTGAATGTTTCACTAATCTGACTCTTGATTCCATCTACCTTCCACGGAGAGATTCCACAGGAAAACCCTCTTATCTTCAGTCTTGTAAAGCTCGAACTTTGAGTCCTCTCAACCTTTATGCTAGATACAAAGTCAAAGAAGCATCTCTGTGATTCTAGTACCTAGTCATTCAAGTTACTTTGAATCATTTGGGTCATCTAAGATGAGGTTCCAAATACTATACAGTAGAAAGAAATTTCTCCTCTGTTTCCTATTCAAGTTCCTGGATTAACACTTTGAGAATGACATATAGTTATTTGTATATCACTGATATTTGGGATATCCTTCAGTATAGAATTTGGCACTGTAAGTAGAGATTTGCTCTAACAAACCCAAAATCCTTTAGCATTGGCTTAACAATTGAGTGCCAATGGAATTCAAAATGGAATTGAGGATATGTGTCTGTCAGAGCACATGCACACACATTGAGCTATCACTATCAGTTGTCACTATTAAGAGAGCAAAGAAAGGAGGATTTTATCTCTCTTCCTATGACCACAAAGATCTCACTGCCTCCTGCATAACCGTCCTCTTAAGATTATAGCATCATTGTAGAATATAGAATTTCAAGCTCACATTAAGTATTGAAGAGCACATTTATTCAGGCCATGATACATTCTATTCAGAGAGTGAAAGAAAGAAACAATCAAATTTCAAGGACAACTTAAGAGAAAGCTCAGAGATCCGGGAATTACTGGGTTTAAAATTTCTCATAATGCATGAAAAGGTCTTAGGGATAAAATCAAGTAAACACTATAAAGTCCTTTTGAAAATTCATGATGGGTTATGTGAAACACAAAGTGCTTTCTAAAGATATAAAAAAGTGTACTGAACATAGATTCTCCAATCAAAATGAAGTTGTAAAAGATATAGGCTCACTGTAGCTTCCACAGAAACCTGAGGCAGAGGTGAAATCATTTCCAAGAGATTACCAGACATTACTCTTGTGTGAGAGAATGACTTACAAATCAATATATACTAGGGTCCACTTAATCTGTCAAAGAAATATGGACCATCTGTAAATGAACTAATCAGGAAGTACAAAATGAAGAGGACTTTGGACTTATGGATTGATACAAATATATCCAAAACCAAGAGAAACATAAGAGTAAGTTAGATGAGCAATTATTTTATTGCGTATAACAACTATATGGAAAGAATCAGACTCAAAAAATGGAAAGATCTATAAGCAAGGAAATGTCAAATCCCTGACTGGATTTTAAAAGCTACTGATTGTTTTTGCTAATTGGTCCCTTTCATGACCTTTTTAATTAGAGTTTTCAGATATTGTGAACTTCTCATCCACATTTATTGAGGCAGATAACAGAAAAATGTGTCCAAGATGCAGACTTTGAAGAGCTTTATTAATTCCCCAATCTACTTTTAATAATGAGACTCTAGACTTCTAGCTTGAGATTTATCCCAAAGCAGAATCAGGCTTTTGTTTGTCTTTGGATACTTTGGATAGATTTTGCATATGCCATAAATATAATCTGTAAAAAGAATAGAACTAGAAAAATTATAAACAAAGTCTTGAGTTGAGTTGATATCCTTCCGAAATAGAAATGTTATGTCTGTAATTTTCTACTGGGTAGGAGCGCACTGCTTTCTGTGTGACCCAAGCATGAAGCAAGTGATCTTCTGACTTCCAGGGCTCTGACAAAGACATTTAGCTCCATCCTTACCCAACTGAGTCTGTGTTGTACTCATTCACAAATTCTTCTTCAGTTTGAATTGGTTCCTCTCAGGAGCTATCCAGCAAGTAAACAGGGTAATATTGGAAGCTCACATGTAATGCCTCTGGCTGGAAAGCCCAGCTAAGCTTAAGTTTAGAGTGATACTCTGTGAGGCATTAGAAATGTGGGTAAAAATAGTTCAAACTGGTTTTAGTCACATGCAGTGTCTCTAAATATTCCATTTTCACAGCTGAGACTTAATGTACTGACAGAGATAAATCATCTCACTTCATCATGCTTGAATTTCTGATCCAAGAATAATAGGTTATGAATTTATGGCACTAACTCTTGGGTGGTTCTTTTAATATCACAACTGTTATTTAGAGAATTAGACAAGCCAGCTTTAGATTTTACTATGACTGTGAAAGTTAAAGCTGAAATACTTTGTTCGTGACTTAATCTTGTGCTCTCTCTCTCTCTCTCTCTCTCTCTCTCTCTCTTTCTGTGTGTGTGTGTGTGTTCTGGTCTACCTGTGTCACTGCATACAAATGGGGCTTATAGAACCATTTTGGGTTTTGGTCCTCACCTTCTACTTTATTTGAGAAAGTGTTGCCTGCTGCTCACAAATAAATACACTAGGCTAGATGATGCACAAGCCTCTCAGAATTCTCCTTACTCCACCTGCCATCTTGCTGGAGAAGTTCTGGAATTCAGACCTGTGATATGACATCTGTGAATACAAACTCAGATCTTCACCCTCTTATGGCAAGCATTTTACCTATGGAGCCTTTTCTTCAACCCTATGCTGAAAACTTGAATAAACCAAATGATTTTACTTAAATATTTCTAAGACAAATAAAATCATTGCAAATAATTTAAAATATTTTATTTTATTATCAAACACAAACTATGCTTATTCAAAAACAATGACACATTTTTGAATTATTACATATACCAAAATAAACTCAAGTCACTGAGTGTTTCAAATTCCTAGCATGTTACTCTTTGACATTCAGGGCCAGTAAATCAGTGTTACCAGGTAATCTCAGAATTATGGTTATTAAGCATAATGAAAATCTATATATGCTATCAGTATCTTATTATAGCTTTATTATTCACTCAGTAGTATTTATCAAGTATAAATTATTTAAAATCAAGCCTTGATAAAAATCCCAACCTGGAGCTTTGGGTATACTTGTTAAGAAATAATAAAATCTGGAGTTTTATTAAAAGCTCAGTTCAATAATTTAAATCTTGTACTACACTGGCACTTATATCAACTAGAGTGTAAATTATCACAGTAAACAAAAGTTTTAGTCGATGTATGTCCATCAAATGTGGCAACAGATTTGGCAGTCTGGAGAGAAGATGTGAACATTCAAAGAAGCATATCTTAGAAGAAATCAAAGCAGACAGCAGTGCACCCATTTTTGAGAGAGGTTGATAGCCCCACGGAGTCAGTGCCTGGGTTGCTTAAGAGATGTAGTGTGACTTAGAGAGCTCCTGAATTTGGTCCTAGCAATGGCAGTGCAGGAGGTACATAGACCTTCATAAGCTTGTGTGGAGACTGAACCACAATCATATTGATTGCCCTAAGAATGATGCTGCTATAGACATGACAAGATGAGTAATTTGGGTGGTTTTTATTGCTTCATGAAGTCCAGGAACTTGTTCCTTTCCATCGACAGTTATACAATGAAATCAAGTCTTTAACAATTTCATAAAATATTAGAAGTTGGTGCTGAACAATTGCCTCCATGTATTTAAATGAAACATTTAAAGTGATAGATTGCCAACTGACATTTCTTCAAAGGCAAAAACATATGAACAAAGCAGAATATGATATGACATAAGAAAATGCTTGGCATAATTAAATTTCAAACACGTAAATCTGACCTGTGAGTGATTATATCTTTTTATAGAATTTTCAATGGAGGCTTAGAACGGAGAAGTAATTCAATAAAGTTTTCAATTTTTTCAAGCTTCACACTAGAGTGGTCAACTTCACATATGAAAGGTTAAGTAAAATACAGTTTCTTTAGATTTTGTTTCAGGAAAGTAGAAGGTACATCTGTTTTATCTCAACCTTTGGAGTATAATGAGATTGTATTCCTTTCCTTCTCTTAAGTTCACTACCAGAAGAGAAAATAGTAGCTTTGTATGTTCAAACAAGGGTGGGTAGAAAATGACCACATGGATGGTGGGTGATAGCCCGATGCTTTCATCTGACAGTCATACATCGCATTTCCATCACAGCTAGGTTTGTCTCCTCAGAACGTTTTCTCAAGAAAGATATTTTTCCTTCTAACCTTTTTACAGTCACTGATTTTTGGTACTTGTTTGCAATGACAATAGGAAGCATTGTGATATCTATAACTTATAAGGTTCTAGATGAATTGAGTATCAACTGCCTTTATTCACTAGATACTGAGATCAGAGAAGTTAAGCATTTTTTCAGAGTACTGCCCTATAGAGCTTACAATATTACCTTGTTTTGTATGTACTTGATCCACCTCATATCATTAACACAGGATTGTATGAGAATATAATAATTTATACACAGAAAGAAAAAAGACCCACGTTCTATTACCTATTGAGCAAAAAGTTTTGAAATCCATGTTTACATGTACTACAAACTTATAGTCATTTGTGTTATAGAAGAGAAACTTTCTTAAAAGAGAGAGAGAAGAATATCTTAATAATTTTACTATGTCTGCTTGAGTTTGTTCCATTTCACAGCTACTATCCTCATTATTTTTTATTGCAAAAACATTCCCTAGGTGGCACGATCTTTCTTTCTTCTCTCTCTTTCTCCTCTCTCTTTTCTCTCTCCTTTCTCCTTCTCTTCTCTGTTCTCTCTCCTCTCTTTCTCTCTCTCCTCTCTCAATCTCCCCTCTTTCCCCTTCTCTCTTAGTGTGTGTGTGTGTGTGTGTGTGTGTGTATGTGTGTGTTTATGTGTGAAATAAATTTAAGGATATAAAAATAGAAGTAGAACAAGTGGTTTCTAAATTCTGCCACTTGGTGCCCCTATGTTCCCCAGATGTGTGGCCAAGGTTGGACCAAGATTCCTAGCCTAGACTATACTCTCATGACTGTGAAACTGTTCTCATCCTTTCTTTTTCCAGAGGTCTCCTTGATTAATTATGTATTTTAAGTAGAAGAGACCCTGTGACCATGGCAGACTGTGAACATAGAGGCATAATGCTACCAGTAATTCAAAAAGCAGACTACTTATCAGGTCTAGGATTGCAGTAAGATAAGAATTGAAGGTTTCTGATATGAAAATGTCCTTTCAACTGACAGAGTCTGTTTAGGAGAAGCCTAGCAGCAACCAAAGATTATCACTAGGCTGGAACTGGAAAAAAAAAAAAAATGAGGGATTCTGAGAATCTCTGCCTGTTTCCATTTAAACCTCTCCAGAGAACAGCTCCAGAAGCCTTATTCTTTGCAAAGCAAGAAAGGTTAAGGTTAGTTCAGACCTGATTTTACTCTTCACTGAGAAACTTGGTACCTGACAGTTTCACAGGGTTCAGGTCCCAAATTAAACTATCTTCTCAAAGGTAAGCAATAAAATTCTTTGTAAGAAATTACATTAAAATGTAATTGTATTGCCTGTGACAGGGGATAAAAAAAGAAAAAAAATGCTTCCTCCTCTTTATCAATAGTGAGGTCAAATTAACCAGGAAATGATTTTATTATACCCACTGCCAGTCTCTTGCTATTTGCACAGATCAGTTGGGCGGAAAATGTACAAGTAAGGTCTTTTCCAAAGTCGTTTAGAGGAAATCCTGAAACACAATGCTAAATAGTCAATCATATTTTAAGGTAAGTACTTCAGTGATGATCTTAAATGGCCCTGGTTCTTTTTAAAGAGGTAAGTAGGTGTTAAAAATACCACATAAAATTGCTTTGCATTAAGGAAATATTTTAATAGAAATCATTTAAAAGTTCAATGTATCCAGATAATAAAAATCCCACAAAAGAAAAATCTATCAAGCCAGGTAGTGGTGGCGCACGCCTTTAAGCCAGTACTTGGGAGGCAGAGGCAGGCGGATTTCTGAGTTCGAGGCCAGCCTGGTCTACAGAGTGAGTTCCAGGACAGCCAGGGCTATACAGAGAAACCCTGTTTCGAAAAAAACCAAAAAAAAAAAAAAAAAAAAAAAAATCTATCAAGAATTATTTAAAATTTCTTGATTGAAAAACAAAGAACTTTTAACAATTAAATTTTGCCAGGCACAGAATCCCAGCAAAATACTTGAAATCATACTGCGAAAAGAAATTTTATTTATTTGAGAGAAATAACATTTCTATGTTTTACAAAGTGCTTATTAAAAAAGTGGAGTTTTCTGATTTTTAGCAACACTCACATTTAAAAGGAAATTCAAATTTTTGAGACAAATTATCCTATTGGAGGAATTTCAGAGGAAATTGGATACAATTTCAGACCCATTCTTGTTCCTAGAGAATAATAACATTGCTACTGTCTTAAAAGTCATGGCTAGTTATTTCCTCCTTTAACCGGGTTTCTTATCAGACGGTCTTTCTTTAGTTAAGAAATGATAGTTACCTCATTACTTTATCAGGGCCACTCTCTGAAATAAATAAGTTACTATTCAATTAACTGACTTTTGCCTGAAAGTCGGGAATGAAATGGAGCAATATTTGGCAATAAATATATGTGAACTTTCCTGTCAATATCAGGTTTTATACTATTTTACACTCTTCCTGAAATTCATGTCTACGTGACAGCTGTATTTATCTTACATTATCAATTGAAGTTTAAGATATTAGATAGAGTAATAGGTGTGTTACATCTAATCACACAGAAATGTAGAAGATAAAGAAGTATTAGATTTTATGGGTAGAATACACCCAAAGAAAATAATCTTTGAGCCTTTGAGAAGTTGAGTAATCTAGTAATCACAGGGTTTTTTTTTTGGGGGGGGGTGGTCAGTGATACTCTCTGTAGGTCCAATCCAAATGGTGAGCACTACTATACTCCTTACAGAAGCCAAAGGAGGCATGCTTCCTTCAGAGAACTGGAACATAGATAAACTTTTAAACTCAGTACAATCTGAAAGTCTATACAAGAACAAAATTGATAAAAGGAGCTGACAATCTAACTTTGAAATTGTCTTCTTTTCTTATTATTTTATCTATTTACATTTCAAATGTTATCCCCCTTCCTGGTCTTCCCTCCACAAACTCCCCACCCCATCCCTCCTCCTCTGCCTCTAAGAGGTTGCTTACCCTCACCTGCCTACTCCCACCCCACCCCTCTAGCATACCCCTTTGCTGGGGCAACAAGCCTCCACAGGACCAAGCGCCTCCCCTCCCATTGATGCCAGATAAGGCAGTCCTCTGCTACATATGTAACCAGAGCCATTGAGGGACTCATCTCTTCTCTTTGGTTTATGGTTTAGTCCCTGGGAGCTCTGAGGGGTCCGGTTAGTTGATATTGTTCTTCCTATAGGATTGCAATGCCCTTCAGCTCCTTTAGCTCTTCCCCTAACTCTTCTATTGGGGTTCCTGGGCTCAGTCCAACAGATGACTGTGAAGATCTGCATCTGTTTTAGTCAGGTGCTGGCAGAGCCTCTCAGAGGACAGCTATGCCAGCAAGCATTTCTCAGCATCAGCAAGTGTGGGGACTTGGTGTCTGGAGATGGGATGGAACCCAAGGTGGGACGGTCTCTGGATGACCTTTCCTTTAGTCTCTGATTCATTTTTTTGTCCCTGTGGTTTCTTTAGATAGAAAAAAGTCTGGGTTAAAGATTTCAAGGTGTCTGGATGGCACCATCCGCCACTGCGGGCCATGTCTATCTAATGGAGATGGTGTCTTTAAGTTCTATCCTCCCTTTTTGGGTATTTAGGGTAATGTCATCCCGTTGGGTCCTGGGAGCCTCTCACATCCCTGGTGTCTGGGAATTTCTAGTGGTTACCCCTGTTCCCACTCCACACTGCTACATATTTCTATTCATTTTCCTGGCCCTCGGGCCTTCTCTCCTGTTTCTTTCCATGCCTAATCCTGTCCCCTTTCCTCCCTCCCCTCTCCCATCCAGGTCCCTGCCTTCCTCCTTCTGCCTCCCATGATTATTTTGTTCCCCTTTCTAAGTGGGATTGAAGCATCCACACTTTGGCCTTCCTTCTTATTAAGCTTCATATGGTCTGTGAGTTGTATTGTGGGTATTCTGAGCTTTTGTGCTAATATCCACTTATTAGTGAGTACATACAATGTATGTTCTTTTGGGTCTGGGTTACCTCACTAGTTCCACCCTTCAAAATTTGTTATTAACTATCATCTCATATTATTTAGGAACACTTAATATAAAATAGAAAACAACATATTTATAAGGTTATTTATTTATTCTATGCAAAATCAGGAGCCATAATTGAGCAGACTCATAAAAACATGAAGAACTCACATAGTAGTTGCATTTTATTAATATACTCTTATAATCTTCTATTATATTTACAAATATACAATCATTTCTGGAAGCCTTGTTGATATGGATATTTGAATTCCTAAATACAATTTTCTAGTACATAGATATCTACATAATTATAGAAATATTTTTCCTCTGTAAATACAGAAACTATACAAAACAATTTTACCCTTTCCCCCCAAGAGTAGATTTACCAGGGTTAAAAGGAGCATAGAAATAGAAAGGAGATGCTGATTCTTCATTAAATTTGATCCTCATGATTTCATGGTAGCTTTAATGTTAATATGTTAAATGATTAAATATATGCCTAAGAGTCTCTTAAGTACAGGTAAAACGAATATTTTCCTCAAGCATTGGTAATAGATTCTGGAACTGAAATGTAAGTACACTAGTAAATGAATATGTAGGCTAGTGTACTGAAGGAAGAATGAGAATTGTGAAGAATACCACAAATGGAAAACATACTAAAGAAGTGACTGCACTTGAAGGTTGCCAGACTGGAGATTCAAGTCAGACTTTCAAGTGTAAGGCCCTGACAAAGCTCCATTTAAGCTATCATCAGAGGCAGTATACAGTCAGTGAGTACTGGGGAAGTATAGATTCACTGAGTCAGAATGCTCAAGAGTTAATCAGGGCTGATAAACCCATAGCACTGTTTGGGAAGAAAGATGATAACAAAATGATGATTTGGAGATGACGCCTAAGCCATGGGTGAGGATGAGTGCCTTAGATGCTAGTGGATGCCCTTGATGGAAAGAGATAGTATTAGAAATGTAACAATAACTTACAACCTAATATAAGATAATGATCCTTGAGCAATACTTTAAATCAAAGATATATTAAACCTGTCCTGTACATTTGGCTTAATTGACTGAAGGCATAAGAAAATAATTGGCTTATAAATGAAGCTGCTGGGGATATCCAAGAAGTATGATAATGTCTTCTAAACTTCATGTCCACCAAGAACCACAGAAAATGACCTTCCTTAATATACCGCAGGACACTAGCAGATGTAACTAAACTAAAATGAGATCATACTGGTTTAGAGTACATCCCTGAATCCAAAAAACTATGTAATGATAAGAATAAAAGAGGTCTAGAGAGATAGTTCAGTGGTTAATCATACTTGCTGCTCTTCTAGAGGACCTGGTTTCCAGGACCCATCTGGCTCATAATCTTTTATAACTTCAGTTCCAGGGAATCCAATGCACTCTTCTGGCTCTTGTGGGTGCCTGAGGATGTAGTAAAGGAATTCACACATACACATAAAGTTGTAAAAAGTAATTTAAAGAAAATATAGGACACACAGGGCATAGAAATGAGAGCTCAGAAAAGCAATGACAATGCTTGGATTGACATTTCTACTGTGTTCAGAATCCACCAATACCTAGGGGGAGGCACGGGCACAGTGTGATGTAGGGCACAATGTATTACCATCTATATTTCATAACTCTGGATCCCTGGTTATTAAAAATTATGTTTGCTTACTTAAACCATCCTTTGTATTAATTTCTGAATGCCAAAAACTTGTTCAAAAGAAACTAGGTTATCAGCCACACTCATAAAAGATGAAATGATGGAAGCTGGGAAGCTCTGAATTTTAGCTAACACAGACATGAACTGACATATTTTGCCTGGAAATGGAAGGAAGTAATTTGTTTGATTCATAAGCATACAGAACTAATAGTGTGAAATGCAATTTGACCTATTACACCAAATGTTCAAAACAGAAAATGAAGAGTTGAGAGACAAGCTTAGCATATTAAATATTAGTATATTTGCCTGAAAAGGCTAATGAAACCCATGAACTCTACAGAAGTGGAAAAATGTTAAAACATTTTATAAGTAGCTTCTGAAATGCATCAGGATATCGCAGATTTTGAATTCAGATAGATTTACATAGCAATCCTTTCCCATTAGAAATTTACATATATTTGGAACATTTATTTATTATTTTTCATTTTAACATCTCTGATTCTCACTTTGCTTTTCTATAAAATGAGAGCATTACCCTGCCAGAGTTGAGATGGTGCTCACGGTGTGACAGATGCTGAGCTTCCAGCATATTGTGCACAGTACAATAAAGTATGTTACAATAAGGAAGGGTGAACAATTTCATAGGTTTGTTGAAAGGTTGAACATATGTAAAAGTCACAGGAAACACTCTATATATTAACTACCATTTAATATCAAAATTATATTCTTCTTTTTGGATTGATGATAAATTCCAAATTCCTAGAGAAGTAACTGGATTAGAGATACAGTACAGTAGATTTGCCTCTTCTGATAGTCTACCTGAGATTTCAGCATTCTATTAGAAAATATTAGCTTGATATGATTTTATAGAACAAAATATAAATCTGAATAAGAAAAATTCTTAATCCATGTTACAAGGTGTTCTATTATACACCATTTCTAAGGTGTGGTCAACTCAAACAAATGTGCTGATAACATGAAAGACTTAGTTCATAACGTCATATTCTTGGAACACTGCTGTATTTTAATCACACTTTGTCATTGCACAAGGGTGTGCATAAAAGCAACAATAGATTGCTCATCATGGGAAGTTCCCAAAGCATAAACACTTATTCACGGTCGCTGATTTACACTGTTCCCAAACGTTCACACAGAGTAAATGGAGGATGAGAAGAACAATAATTCAGTTCAGAATAAAACATAAAGCTTCCCAGATAGGAAAATATGACACTGTGGCATTCTGACCTACCTTCTACATTGATAGAACACTATCCCTAATTAGCTACAATAGTCATAAAGTATTTTCTAATTCCCCTCTTGATATTTTAAACACATGGTCTAGGTTATGACCTTATCTACCACCACTATTTCCCCTGAATCCATAGATTCTTAATCCCTTGTACTACTTTGTTTTTATGCCTGGCAAGTTATTTCTCCTGTGCATGTCCTCAAGCATGCACTTCAAGTATTTTTAAAGTAATTGACAATTAGATTGGTGATAGGAATTAGAAGATAATAAACCCTGCAAATGAAATAAACAAAGGAGAATAAATAGTCATAGCAGCTGAAGATCTGTAGACATTACTGATAAGTCGATATTAGCCCAAAAATTCTGAATACCCAAGTTTCACTTACAGTAACCGCTGGACTGAGAGTGAGGTCCCAGATGGAGGAGTTGGAGAAGGGACTGAAGGAGCTGAGGGAGTCTGCAGCCCATGGAGGGAGCAACATTGTCAACTGGCCTGACCTCCCCCCACCCCGGTCCTCCTGGAGGCTGGACCACCAATCAAAGAATACACATGGAGGGACCCATGTTTCGGGCCACATATGTGGCAGAGGAGGGCCTTGTTGGCCTTCAGGGGGAGGAGAGGCCCGAGTAAAGGGGAATGTCAAGGTGGGAATATGGGAGTGGGTAGGCGGGTGGGTGGGAGGTGGAATTCCCTCATAGAGGTGGGGAAGGGGATAGGTGGTTTCCAAAGAGGAGACCTAGAAAGGGGGAAACATTGGAAATGTAAATAAAGTATCAAAAATAAATAAATAAATAAATAAATAAATAAATAAATAAATAAAATTTTAAAAAGAAAATTAATTTTTAGAAAATATTTTCCCACAGTTATTTATAGTGCTCACTCTACTGTAATAGGATATACCAAAGTTTAGACTTCAGTTTGACACCCTGATAGCTTAAATTTCTTGGATGGCAGCCTGGGGGTGTATGGGAGGCCTGTCTCTGAGGTGAGAATCTTCAGAATAAATCTGCCCCAGACATTACAGTTATACAGAAATTCATTTCTTACTCTCAAGGATAAGCATAAAAGCATCCATTGCAAATTAATTAAAAGAAACCAGAATGTAGACATGTATAAAGAAAACATTTTTATAATTACATTTGTCTTATTCAAATGCTCTTCATTCAAAAGAACCAGAATTCATCCACTAAGATAACCAAAAAAGATCTCTGCTGTGTATGGCATAAGGTCCCCAGTTATGATACCTGGAAATACAGAGAAACTAAAACAAGCACTGGGAAAAATGTAGTAAATATCCAACTTTGTGTCATGCTCATATTCCCATGGTGTATAAGTAGTCTGGTTTTAATACAAAAAGAACACACAATTATATTAGACTATATCACAACCTTCTTTCCTAATAAAGACTGCTGATCTATCCCACACATGATCCAGCTTCCCACCACTGGATTTAAATTAGGATGCAAATATATTGAGTTGCAACTTTAAAATCCATAAGCATCAAAAGACAACACAGCTACATTGCTCCTCTAAAATTCTACAAAGAAAAATATAATAGTACATTCATCTTTCTCTAAATGACATTTTATCCAACACGGATGGTACTTGTCAAGAGTATGTGGGAGGCTCATGAAAATAAATAATAATGTATTAACAAGCGTGTGTGTATTCCCTGAGGGAAGCATGTGTTAAGGTAAAATGTTACAACTAGAAGGTAGACCCATCCATATTTTCCAATGAATATTACATATTTTCATGCAACAAACTTGTTACAGATGACTTCTTTAAACTTTCTTTGTTATTTTTAATTTCAAATTACTACTCCAAAAATGATTTTATTTGTATAATGGATAATCAAAATGGAGTTAATATCTAGTAATGAGAATAAGAATTTGTGTTTCTGTGATGTTCATTATTGCAGGAATATTTCATTTGTACATACTTGATGACCTGAATCAATAAAAAAAAAAAAAAAAAAAAAAAAAAAAAAAAAAAAAAAAAAAAAAAAAAAAAAAAACACTAGCCCTTTTTAACAAAAGCCACCAAACCTAATTGCTATCAAATTTTATCTATCCTTGGTCTTTATACAGAGTAAGTAGTACATTGTGTTTTGGAATTATTGCTGAATATGAACTAATAATATAAAATATGCCATGGTAAACCTCTTTCATCCTGTGTACCACTTCATCATGGCTTGATTCCCCAAGGCAAGACTGAAAATGAAGACTCGGAGTGACTTTGGATACAAGTTCACCATATTAGCTACACTTATGAAATAACAGAGCAACTATTTCACATGGAATAGTAGTCACCTAATTTTTATATTCTCCATTTTGACACAAATTTTAACTTTTGAAATGGGAGGAAAATGGTAATAAGATAACAACCTGTTGCATTTTTAAAAGACGTTTTCACGGTTCAAATTTGGAATTAATTTTATTTGTTGAAATTTAGACTATATTTTTCATTTCTTTCTTATTTCTTATCTTTAAAAAAAAAAAAGATTTATTTTACATATTGGAGTAAAATAAATATCCGCATGTACACCTGCATACCAGAAGAGGGCATCAGATCATATTATAGATGGTTGTGAGCCACCAAGTGGTTACTGGGAATTGAGCTCAGGACCTCTGGAAGAGCTGTGTTCTTAATCTCTGAGCCATCTTTCCAGCTCACTTTTCATTTCTGACAATAAATTGGCAATCTTGACTATATTACAGAACAGAGACTAGAGAAGAGGAAGGCTTAATAAACATAGAGATAAATTTGTGGGCTATTGTTGAATACATAGCTACAGAATGATAATATTTAAAATACCTACAGACATAGCATTTAAAGTCTTTTCCTCTTCTCTCAATAAAGGGCAAAGGCTTGGATCCAAGTATCATTCACATAGCATCTCCCAGAGTGCTACCCATGTCTAGTTCATGGGCTGTCTCCTGAATCCTCAATTTCTTCTTTGAGGGTTTTCCTTTCAGAGAATGCCTGAAAATTCAATTTACTAAGACATAGTTCTAACAGTTAGTCAGAGAAACTGAATTTCATGTTGAGCTTCTTAGAAAGTCAGGCTAACATTATCAAGTCATTCCCAAGGACTATACTACTCCTGTATCTTATTTATAATGAAGCTTCTGGTTAATTTCTCTTGCTCTACATAAACAAAAACAAAACTGCACTTTGAAGGCTTATTAATGTGTTAATCGATTACATTGTTTTTTAAAAGTCTCAATTGGGAAAAGACACATTCACTTCATCACAGACTCAAAAAACGTTTCTATAGTTTAGGGAAAAAAGGGTTGTTTTTTTGACAGAACAATTCAATTTAAGAAAAGTCCATGAGTAAAATTCCATCTATGCCACTTGATTTCCAATAGGTCAGAGAAGCAACTTCCAACTCCCTCAGGCATTTCCCTGGAGCCCAACAAGCTACATCTGCCGGAGAAGCAAGTAGACCAGGAAAAGTTTAACAACAACAACACAACAACAACCAAAAAATGCTGGTGGCCACTTGTTTCATGGCCCACTGAATATTATCAATGAAAGAATTTACCCCCATTCCTTGCTTCCCCAAATGTCATATTCTCCCTGGTTTTTTCTCCATAAAATTCTCATCACCATGAAATGTTTTATTTTGTTCACTCAGCAATACATTTTTTTATTCTATCCTAGTTATCTGTTTCATTGCTTTGTTTTTTTTTTTAAATTGGACAAATAACATCATTAAAGTGAAGTCTAGGAGCAGCAAACTGACTCAGTCATCAAGTCCAGTAACCAAGCATCAAACTTTGTTTGAGTTCAAACCCTGGGGCTCACATGGTAAAGAAACAACCACTTCTCAAAGTTGTAAAGTTGTCCTTTGACTTCCATGTGGGGGTCATAACACTCATGCACCTATGCAAATATATGCACCTCCATGCACATACCTATATGTAAGCACACTGGATGATAGATAGATAGATAGATAGATAGATAGATAGATAGATAGATAGATAGATAGATAGATAGATAGATAGATAGATCTTGTTTCAGAAAATGAATGGGGTCAGCGTGATGCCTAATCTTTCTGAAAACTTGCCTGTATCAAGGCTCAACTAAAACCTAAGGTAGTGTACTCTCCTGTGAGCAATTTTCTCATTCAGATTATTTGAAGCAGGAAAGAAAAAAACCAAGCACCCTATTTCCATGTCATCGGGTGTCCACACACATAAAATCCTATGGAAAAGGGAGATTTTATTTTGATTGATCACCCTCACTATCTTGAGCAAGTTTGTTTATCCTGTTGCTATGTCCAGAATTAAATTCAAATGCTTTAGGATTCCAATGTGGAGTGAAGCCCAGCAGCCCTTCAGGAAATCTTGTGGATTGAGGAATTACCCAATTCTTGGCCTTTTCATCGTGATATGACCATTGTTGAACCACGCAGGCTGTTGTCTATAACCAGTCAGATAGATAGATAGATAGATAGATAGATAGATAGATAGATAGATAGATAGATAGATAGATAGACAGACATATCTATAAAGAGAGCTTTAGAAAACTAATACAGGCAGGTGATACATCTTTGAATTCAGTGTTTTAGCACAATGACACACTAGGTGGACCTCTACCACATGTGCAACCTCCATAGTCCTTGCAACTCCTAATAGAATAGATTGGTTTCTGTGTGAGAGATTATGATGAATAACATATCTCATAACACAAATAAGGTCTAGAACTAAGTACATGAACTCTATGAATCTTTAAATACAGTATTTATCGCAGCCGCTAACTATAAAGTAAATTCAAAATCCATAGTTGAAGAAAGATTTGAAATGATGAAGGCTTTCCATTGTTGGCTTTGAATCCAGTCAAGGACATGTACTTCTAAGAATTCAGTCCCACAACCACAAAGAAGTTAATTGTACCATATCCATGTGAGCTTAAAGGAGACATCAGGAAGAAATGTGTGCTGATGTCATGCCAGAATCATTTTGACCTCAAGAAACAGATCTGCTTTAAGCCGTTGATTGTGGTAGCTTATTACACAGTGCTAGAAACACCACTTATTCCTTTCCTTTTGGATCATCCAAAATGGTATTGAGTACCACCATCTCAACAAAATATCTATCAATGACCACTTTCCTGATAAATTTAACAGTGATATTTAATTCCATCTTTACAACACCACATAGCATCCAGAGCTTCACTCAGCTGACTATTTCTCGTCATTTCTACAACTAACTACTAGTCCAAGCCTCAAGGGACACTTTTTATTTTTTTATTCATTTTTATTTTAATTTTGATACTTTATGAAGAATTTATTGAATTAAAGTCCTTCTCAAACTTAACTTCATAGTGTTTTCTTTATAAGCATCAAAACCAAAGTGGTCTAAATCACTTCTTTGACAAGACCCTCTACTTTCTTCATCTCACTAAGATTTAAAGCATTAAGCATTACTTTCCTGATCTCACTCACAGCTGCATCACTGACTCTACACAAAAAACCTGCTTTCAACATCAAAAGAGCATTGCCTACCAGGATCTTTCATCCCTGCCCTATCTACTCTTTGTTAAGTTCATACTTGTAGCAAGTCTTTTCCATCTCCCATTCTCTTTGAGGCCTCAGAATGTTCATTTAGTTGGTTTTGTTTATTTTTTGTTTTGTTTTTGTTCTTCCTCTTTTTTCATGCCTCAGTTTTCACTTATTTCAGATACATCTTGTACTGGCTCAATAAACCTTTTCCTCCCCAACTTGCATCTTGGTCATGATGTTTCTGCAGGAATAGAAACCCTGACTAAGACAAATTGGTGCCAGCGTAGTGGGGTATTCCTGTGACAACTTGACCATGTTTTGGGGAGGTCTGTGGAAGGACTTTGGAACTTTGGGCTAGATCCATTTGGTGTTAAGAGTTTTGTGGGATGTTGTGTAGGAGCTTGGAAGATAATGTTGAGAACAGTGAAGAAGATGGAGGCCTGGCTTGTGAAATTTCAGAGGGAAGATTAAAGACTCTTATCAGGGCCATTGCTACTTTGATTTAAGATTCTGTGGTTTTGGTTAGCTGGGGCTGAAGAAATCAGCTGTGATTAACAAGATACCAGAACTACTAAAGCAAAACCATTGCATTACTGGGACTATTGATGCTGGTTAGCTGGAGCTGAGAAATTGGCTGTGATTGGGAAGAGACCAGCATCATTGGGATGAAATCTTCTGAGAAGTGTTTTCTGAGAGCACAGAGGCTTTGTTCCAGAGATAGCCAAGGTTGTACCTTGTGCTGTGGCTAGACTTGGTAATGTGTAATAGTCACTCAGGTGGTACTAGTTTTGAAGGCATAAAGGAGTCATGAAGAGCAGCTGAGGCCTAGGCACTGTGAGAGGCTGTGGAAGGCCATTGGTGAAGTTGCAGCCTCAGTTGCTATTGATGGCCCAGGACTGAAGAGGTCATGCAAAGGAGGTGAGGCTTGGCACCATGGTAAAGCCTAGTTGCAGCAGAGGACAGCAGGGTTTTGGAGATACCAGTACCATGAGATGACCACCAAGAACAGCAGCAGCAGTGGCCTACAGGCATCTGGAGCCCTATGTGCTACAAAGGGCAGAGCTGGAGAAGTGACTCAAGCCCTTGGAGGAATCCAGAAGATCATGAGTAGATCCCAGACATTGGACAGTTGGAGTTTGATTTTGCTTTTGATTGTGACTGTGCCCTGATATATTTTCCCTCCTGAAGGAAGAAGGTATTTTAGTGGAGCGCACCGTTAAGATACTTCTTATTGTAAAAAGACCTTGAATTTTAAGAAATTGGATGTTTAAAAGGAACTGAAATGTTAATAGGTAAGAATTTGCAAAGACTGTGAGACTTTTAAAGTTATTTAGATCTTGGGGATGAATAAGGAAGCAAGGGTCAAGGGTCGAGGCTTATTGGTGATGTGTTTGTGTGTCAAGTTGATAAGGGATCAATTGTACTGGTTAATTTTGTGTGTCAACTTGATACAAGCTGGAGTTATCACAGAGAAAGGAGTTTCAGTTGAGAAAATGCCTCCATGAGATTCAGCGGTAAGGCATTTTTTCAATTAGTGATCAAGGGGGAGGGCCTCTTCTGAGTGGTACCATCTGTGGGCTGGTAGAATAAGGGTTCTATAAGAAAAGCAGGCTGAGCAAGCAAGGATAAGCAAGCCAGTAAACAGCATTCCTCCATGGCCTTTTCATCAGCTCCTGTTCCTTGGAATAGAAACCCTGACTAAGACACATCTCAAATCTCTAAAAAATGGCTTACATTTCAGATGCTCAGTCCATTGTCATCAGGGTGGGAAGCATGCCAGAGCGTAGGCAGATACAGTGCTGGAGAAGGAGCTGAAAGTTCTGCATCTTGATCTGAAGGCAATCAGTTGAAAAGTCTTTCTCAAGCAGCCAGGAAGAGAGTCTCTTCCACACTGTGAGGAGCTTGGGCATAGGACCAAAGCCACTCCCACAGTGATACATTTTCTCCGACAAGGCCACACCCACTTCAACAAGGCCATACCTCCTAATAGTAGCACTTCCCATGGGCTAAGCATATTCAAATCACCACAGACCATTTTAAAAGCAGACCCTAGTCTCCTCATTTTATTGCCCATAATAATAATAAGCCCATGAACCAGAAAGTTCTGTTCTTCATTCCTTCTTAGTGTCACTTAAAATTTGTTTTCTGTATGTAATTTAGCAAATTTTGTTTTATTTCCTATAGAGGTATATACAAATTCTTGCTAAATAGAAATTATGTTTCCATCTTGGAAACTCAAAGAAAGGATTATCCTTAATTTTATTTCATTACTTTAATCACATAATATAAAAACTCCTAAAAGTGAAAAACAAATAAAAGTGACTTAAGAGAATAATAACTCAAATAAGTGCAATACTGAATACCAATTGACTGACAGTAACCATTCACATAATGATAAAGCAAGATATTGTATAATTTTCTTCTCTAATATATACCTACTCAGATAATATTTATAGTTTCCATCATAGTAAATCAATAATGGGTCAAAATTTAAAAGGATAAATTCATAGGTAAATGAAATAAGTGGTAAATAAAACCAAAAAGTATAAATAGGCCTTTAGATTTAACAGATATTTAATCATATTCTTTTAAAAATATACTTAATCATCAAATACATGAAATTCTATCACTGTAAAGAAGGATAATATATTTCTCTCTTTATGACTACAAATTAATATTGCTTCATTTGCTGTTATCTATGATTAAGAATTAGAGCAATGGGCAATATGAATTATTTCCTTGATAAAGTTTCATGAAATGAAAGAAGTGCTGATTGTTAAATTCAGTGAGCAGCTGTCTTTTCTCTCCATGTGCCCTCTACATCTCTACATTCTAAATTTACAAATAGCAAACAAATAAGGAAATTTTAAGTAGTTACTAATATATTCAAGCTTGAACTAATAATTAAACTTTCTAAATTAACAGCTTCAAAACATTCTTTAGACATGCTCCCCAAAATTAAACTTTTATCCTGTTAGTAGCACTGTATAATACATAAAAGATATATAGGTGATGATTTGAAAAGACACATTATGGTTGCTTTGATTCTGTTTTTGCAAAAAATTTCTTAGAAATAGTAAAAAATTGTATATAAAATATTGATTGCATGATATTTAGTTGGCACACAGTAGAAGTTACATTTCCAATATTGGGTATCTAATATTCTTTACACTAGTTCAAATCATTGCTAAGAGCTGTGCATTTTAAGGGTTTATATAATATGCACACAAACATTTGATATCACTCATATTGAAACTGCATATCCAACTTCATTAAATTCTTCTGTGGAATATATGCAGTTGGCATGGATAAAAATGTTTAATGGTGTACAAAAGGATTTGGAGGGCTTATAAAAGTAAAAGTTTGCATTTTGTTTCTATATTATGTAATGTTTCTAATAAAACAAAATTGCTTGCAAAACAATGTCTTCTTATTTGTTTGATTAGCAAAATAACAATGACATCTAATTGAGGGGCAGGCAACGTGATAAATCAGAGAAATATTTGACAGAATGAATCAGAGAGAGGATACGCCCAATTCTCAGGAGAACAGACAGGAAAGAGAGGCTACTGAAAGAGAAGTGAGGGAAAGAGATTCAGTTGAGTTCAGATCCCTTTGCGGAGTTCAGAGGCAGTATTTCCAAGCAGACCAACTCAATCAGAAGCTAAGAAAAGCGAATTTGAATCAGTCAGATAGGAGAGGAGTTTGAACCCCAAAGCCTGAGGTGAACTAGCCAGTCAGAGTTTCTAAAGAGCTAGAAAGGGGGAGCTTACTCAACAGTAAGTCTTGGAGGCTAGAAGATGAAGATGAAGATGAAGATGAAGATGAAGATGAAGATGAAGATGAAGATGAAGATGAAGATGAAGATGAAGATAAAGATCCAGGTTTTCAGAAGACTAGATTGTTTGGAGGCTAGAATCATGCCTAGGCCTAGGTATAGTTAGAACATAGATAGAAATGTTCTCTGTTTGTACACAGCCATCACTTTCTCTGAAGAAATAAAAGTGACATTTACACATACAATAAAAATCTAATTGTACCTTGAAAAACAGGAAGGGTGGTAAGAATTTCCAGAAATAGACTGAATAATTCTTTATTAACTTTAATTTTTTTGAATGCCAATAGGCAGGAACAACAGCTGCTGGAAGACACTGGTTGAAAAGAAAAACTTACTGAATTAGATCAATTTGCATACTTTAAAGATGTTTAAACATCAGAGCAGAAGTCAGGGAATGTATTACAATGGGGGGGAATTTTTATCTATAATTCCTCAGTGGAGAAAGACTAGAGATTCCATCAAAATTAATAGAGATCAGATTTGAGTAAGAGAAGCTTCCACATGAAAGGCAAGAATAAAGACAGGAAGAGATGCAGGAAGACAGCAATGCAGACAATGAAGAAACCTGAGCCCACTTTCCGCTATGAAGAATCCTCACATCACTTCATCAGAGGAAATGAAGCAACATTTACAACAAACTTAGCACATCTCAGCTCAAGGGAGGTCTGATGTTTTATATCCTCCACATAACTTTCTCTCAATTCACAAAACCACTGATCTATTTATACTTAACCCAAACAATTCAGTCACTACCCACCTACTCTTCTACTGCAAGTTATATTTCAGTTATGTGAACATTGTCAATCCTGGCTTGACTGAGTTATTTTCACAAGAATTTGTTACTTTACTTCCATGTTTGAAAACATTCTATGATTTTCTATTTTGAATCCTCCAAAATTAAACAAAATCTTTCAACCTGGAATTTTAGACTTAATCAATAAAATACTTGCCTACTTTTTAAAAAACTAGCTACTTCACTCTCCAGCCAAAAACATGCAATCACTTCTGATATCACTCTGTTTTACACATCCTACTTAATATTGTGTTTCGGTATCACTTGCACATTCTGGGGTATCTTCAATTTCACAAGGTTACATGTATTAAGATGCCTTTCTTCTAAGAACAACTAGTGGAATACTAATTTAAATATTTGTTCAATATTTCATAATCATAACTAATCACAGTTACTTTGATTTATGGCTAGATTGCTTTATCTTACCAACTCTAAAGTATATCATTGAGGCAAATCCTCTACCTCATTCTATCCACATGAAAAACATAAATTAAGGAAATATTCTTAATTAAATAGCTGCTTAAATCTCCTGATGTTAGATAATTATTAGAATATAAATTTATGAAACTCATTTCATGGATTTGTTAATTTTATAGTGAGTATATTTTTGTTTTTAGTTATTAATAAAATAAATTAATTAATTTAGTTTTATAACATTTATAACTAGTAACTATAATGAAACACTGCTTTTTAAATCAATAGTAAGAGACATAAAACTACTTTTTTTAATATATTATTTCGATTCAAATGTCAGACTTTAGACTTATTATCAATATGCTGTGTTAAAAAGAGTAACAATACAATACTCAGTAAAGTGCATAAACATCATTTCCCCTCAGAAGTAATAATTCAGTTGAGTAATTCAAATAATAAGTCAACAAACAAGCAAGTCCATCATTTCAGAACATAATATAGTCTATAAAGGATATAATATAAAATTAGAAAACCTACAGAGAATGAAATGATTTGAGAGGGTAAACATATCCACCTGTGTTGTTCTAGTTTATTTTCACTAACATTCCATTTTTGGTTTTAGGGTTTGTTTTAGTAAGTTTTACATGTTAATTGAACTAAATTGACTCACTCCGCCTATCTATGTAATATGCAGCTTAAAAGTACTTGTGATTGCATGTTTCCAAAAATTCATTACTCAAGTTGCAAGAGCAGGCAATGCAATTTTAGTACACTATTCCTTTGAGACATAAAATCTAAAAAGCTGATCTCCATGCAATTATGTGTTATGAGTTTGCAGTACACACTGAGACATCAGACTGCAGTCCATTCATATAATAGTCTATAACCTTATATAACTCATTACATTTTATGCATCATTAGTGAAAATTTGGCAATATGCTGTATGATTTTTAATGTGGAAGAATAATGGTTATAGAGGAGGAGATGAGTCAGGAGATCATTAATGAACAACTCCAAGCTGACTCAAGCTTAGACTCTACTTCTTTAGAGAATAAATAGTATTCTGAGGCAGTGACTGCTTAGAAATAAAGTAGTGGTGCTTTTGATTCAGCTGCTAATCACCTATAATCTATATTACAAAACTGACTGCAAAACCTGATAATGCTTTGTTTACAGAATGTAACTTGTGAAACAGATTCACATACACAGATGAGTGGTGATGTTTCTTTCAACAGAATTAAGGAGAATACCTGGAATTCCCACTTCTGATCTCATTTCCAATCCAGTAATCATTTCTTGTAAAGGAATTTTCAGAGTAAATAAGTTGATTTAAAATTTGTGATAAAGATGCACGAAATGTAAAAATCAATAAATGTTACCCAAAAGATGCTCCCACCATACCAGAGGAGCATGTGCCCTACTATGTTCATAGTGGTCTAATTTCTAATAGCCAAAAGGTGGCAACAACCCAGATGTCCTATAATCGAAGAATGGATACAGAAAATGTGGTTCATTTACACAATGGACTACTTATAATGTAAGAGAGATCATACTCATGAAATATCAACAACATGGCTTCTGAAACAAGACCAGAACATGGAAAATACCAACAGGCAGGCTAACATGGACAGAAGGAATCTCACTGGGTCTAACTCTGTACTGTGATTCTCCCTTTCTCTCTTGAGGCTGTTGCCTCTGTCCTAGAGGACAGAGGGAGTAGAAGTAAAGAGCAGTGTCCAGGTGGCTATGATTATGGCAGAATGACGTCCAGTTTCTTCTGCATTAACACAAAGGACTGATTGGTTATAATATAAATACCAACTCAGCTATTAAGAACAAGGGCATCATGAGTTTTGCAAGCAAATGAATGGAACTAGAAAATATCATGCTGAGTGAGGTAACCCAAACCTAAAAGAATATACATGGTATGTACTCATGAATAAATGAATATTAGCCCAAAATTACAGAATATCTAGTATGCAATGCACAGAATTTAAGAACTTTAACAAACAGAAAGGCCAAGTGAGGATGTTTTAATCCCACTTAGTAGGGGAAATAAAATAATCACAGGAGGCAGAGGGAGGAAGAGATTTGGGTGCAAAAAGGGCAACAGGATCAGGTATGGAGTTTAGGAGAGAAATCTAAAGGGCCAGAAGAATGAATGAAAATATGTAGCCTCAGAAGGTGCGAGATTGGGAAACTCTCTAGAAAGTACCAGAGACCTGGGAGGTGAGAGAATCTCAGGACCTTAGGTGAAATGGCCAACAGAGAGGAGAGGTAACACAATGAGTCCACTTCCAGTAGAAAGACAGGGCCTTAAGAGGAGGGATGGTATTACCATCCTACAGTCAAAATTTCTGACATAGAAGTGTCCTGACAGAAAACAAGCAACCCAAACAAAAACAAACAAACAAACAAAACCCCTTCAGGAACAAAAATGGAGAAGAGATTGAAGGTAAGGTGGTCCAGTGACCGGCCCAGCTGGGGATCTACCTCATGGGGAGGCTGCAAGGCCTGACACTATTACTGATGCTATGATGTGCTTACAGACAGGAGCCTAGCATGGCTGTCCTCTGTGGGGCCCATCCAGCAGCTGACAGAGATTCATGCAGATACTAACATCCAACCACTAGACTGAAATCTGGGACCCCTATGGTTGAATTAGTGGATGTATGGAAGAAGCAGAAGTGGAGAGCGACTCATAGGAAGACCATCAGTCCCAACTAACCCAGATCCCTGGGAGCTCCTAGACACTAAGCTATCAACCAGGCATCATATCTGAGGTGGTTTGAGTCCCCCAACACATATGTAGCAGAGGACTGCCTAGACTGGCCTCAGTGGGAGAAGATGTGCCTTGAGAGACTTAAAGTCCCATAGAAAGGATAGGCAAGGTGGTGGGGGAGCATCCTCTTGGAGACAGGGGAGAGGATGAATAGGATGGGGAACTGTGGGAGGGGGACATTAGGGGGGAACAAGGCTGGATTGTAAATAACATATATATATTATACCCATCCTATATTTAGGCTTATATTTTATGAAGATATATAACATCTGAGAATGAACTTTGTAAAATATTAGCATATTAAGAGAAGCAAAATTAAGGCTTTATGTATATAAATGTATATGCTTCTTATTTAGTATTGCTCTAAAACATAATTTATGTATTATATGTATATATATATGTATATATATGTGTGTGTGTATATATATATATGTGTGTGTGTGTGTGTGTGTGTGTATATATATATATATATATATATATATATATATATATATATATATATATATACATCAAATACTCCCCATTGTCTATCTACCAATAGTCTCTAAGACTAATTGGCAGTGATTTTTTGAGCAAGTCCTAGTTATTTTGAAAACTATTATCTTCTTTTTCTACATTTTACATGGAATGGCATATTTTCCAGTAAAATTTCATGTTAATGGTTTCTGATTTCATTCAGCCTTCCATATTATAAACTATGCTTCCTCTAATTTGTAAAAAAGAGCAAACCATGGATCAATGGGACTAGACACCACCTAAATCTCAAGGAATTTGGGGAAAAGATTTGAAGGGCCAGAGGAACAGGATGTCTACTATGAGAATGCATCTCATAATGTAAGAGAGATTATACTCATGAAATATCAACAACATGGCTTCCTAAATAAGACTAGAACACAGAAAATACCAACAGGCATGCTAACATGAACAGAAGGAATCTCACTGGCTCTAATCCTGTACTGGGATCCTCCCTTTCTCTCCTGAGGCTGTTGCCTCTGTCCTAGAGGACAGAGGGAGCAGAAGTAAAGAGCAGTGTTCAGATGGCTATGATTATGGCAGAATGACATCCAGTTGCTTCTGCATTGACAAAAAGGACTGATTGGTTATAATACAGCACCTAATTATCATGCAGGCAGGCAAAAAGCCAGAATGGGACATGTGTGTTGAGTTATACAGCCTTACCAAGAGCTCTGTACAAGGTCACATTTTAGACACAGCCAACTACCTGTGTTCAGGGATACTCTCCAGACAGAGGGAAAGGTAAGGAAGCCCTGCTAAGAAAGTGAGTCCCCTATTTTGCACCTAACTCAAAAAGCCATCTGGTTATGGGGACTGCTACCTCAATAGCAACGTTACCCAACACTAGATAATGAACTATAGAATGCTGAAAGTGAGAGAAAATACCCTTCCCCATGGAAAAGACTTCATAATTTCTTACCCAATACCAAGAGGTCAGCCATGAAGTCATGCACACAAAATGAGCAGATTCAATTTATATATTTAACAACAACTAAAGAAAAAGAGGCCAGACACCATGAATTTGATTCCGATCAAGGTGTGGAAGGGTACATTGGAGGGGTTAGACAGTATGTTAGTTTGTGTTTCCATTGCTATGAAGAGACACCATGACCAAGGCAACTCTTATATTGACAACATTTAATAGGGACTGGCTTACACTTTTAGATGTTCAGTCCACTATCATCATGGCAGGAAGCATAGCAGTGTGCAGGCAGACATGGTGCTGGAGAAGGCAAGAGTTCTGCATCTTTATCTGACTGCAGCCAGGACAGGCTGTCTCATGGGCAGCTAGGAGGAAGGTCTCTTCTGCACAGAGTGGAGCCTGAGTATGAGACCTCAAAGCCTGTCTACACAGTGACATACTTCCTCCAAAAGGCCACACCTATTCCAACAAGGCACATCTCCTAAGAGTGCCATTTCCCATGAGCCAAGCCTATTCAAACTACCCCAGAGGGATATCATAAAAAGGGAGAAATGAGGTAGTTGTATTTTAATTCCAGTTTTTCTTAAGGAGCAGATAAATAGTAATTTTCAAGATTTGTTTCCCTTGGTAATGAGAATATTTAGAAGTAAAGCATATTTTAGATCTCAAGAGTACAAAATTATATACCTATAAAATGTCTTAAAGCATCCCATGCTATGTTCATTCTCTTAGAATATTGGAGTGGTTTGTCTAAGCTTTTGGTCCTTGTTTAATCACTTCTAGTAAGTCATAGACTCAAGGCACTGTAACATTTGTATAGCTCAAGTTATCTAAAGATTAATTGACATGTAATAGCAGGATTGGAGAAAGGATTCTACATGATTAAGGAAACCTATTATGTGAATGCACATCAGACACAGGGAATGTGACAGTGATCTGGACAAGGAAATGGGGAAACAGTGCAAACTTGAGATACATTTGAAGAGACTTGTGATAAGTTTGGAATCCAACTGAATCATTTCTCTAATTTTCAACCTACACAAGCCCACTTTCTGATGGACTCCTGGTAAATTATGATTAACCAATTCATCTAATCTGAGACAAACATTTATTATAACAGGAAACTGCCACTCCAGTTAGATATATATCCTGTTTCCTCTCCTTCCATTTGATCAATGTCCATGTATAATGCATATCTACAGCAAGTGTACCTTTATTTTTCTACTTCACTAATCTTTAATTTAGTAATTCATCAATGCATAAATTTTACCTTTTTCATAACCTTGAAGCAAAAGCTGTACTGGTTCTTCAAATTTTCTACTACCAAGAATAAACACAGTCTATCTTCAACACTCACTGAATTGTCTGTTACATTATCTTTCTCCATTGATGCAGACACTTCCTCTGTTCCTACCTTATTCCATGCTTCTTACATTTATTTTAATAAACTGAATTTCCTTTTTCTCATTTCTTTAAACAATGTTTTCATTTCTCTCTCTTATTCTATGTCTTCAACCACCTCTACTGACCTGTACTGAATTTCAGAAACTCATAGATGAACTCAACTCTACTGCACTGCATTTACTGCATAGACTCTGAACTCACTGACTCAACCCCACTACACTGAGCTAAACTGACTGAACAGAACTGCCTGACTCTCCCTATACTGCTCTTAAATAGCTTCTCTTTTCTGTATCTTCTCCTGAGAGTTCCATGTATCCTATCTCTGACTCATTCTGCCAGACCTTTTTCTGCTTCATCACTTTATCTGCCCTTCAGTTAGACACTACTTTCAAGCATGGTCCTTTACTTCTACAAAGTAACCTTATATTCATTGTTAAGGATTAAAGGTGTGTACTAGGGGTATGTCTGTATTCCACCCAGAGCTACCATGTTGTTGGAAGAAAATTCCTCTACAATTTTTCTGTTCTGTCTCTCAAGTGGTATCCAGTTGTCTCATACACAAGTGGTACAGAACTGATCATGAGGTCTTCCTATTGCCAACAGATAAGCAGTTCTTCCATTAGCTAAAGCCACTATGTGTCAGAATAGCATTATGCCATTAAACTCTCATAACAGCTCTATTATCTATCAGGTGGATAATATATCTAAGGTTTCCCCATTACAAAATGAAGGAAGTTCAGTCCAGACTATAACTAGGCATTCCATGCTGAGAACAATCTCACTTTTGTAGGAATTTGCATATAACTCGAAGCAAATTTTGCAGTTTTTACTTTGTTAGGTTAAAGAAATGACTAAGCAAAGACAAACTGGTAATGGTGATAATGTTCTCAAGGAGAAGGCAACACATTGGTGTTTGAGTTGATAATCTATATTGTTTGAGAAAATAAAGTAACTCCGCACCACAGGTAGAGAAGAAAAAAATAAAGGGAATATGTTTGTGTCTTCCCTGAATAATACAATGGGCAACTGATTTACATTTTAATAAGCCACCAAAGAGAGTAGACAGTGACTGGTCTGAAGGAGAGAGAAAGATATAAAAAGAGCTTATAAAGAAGTGATAGAAGTAAAGTATGAAAGGGAAAAAAGTATAAAACTTCTTGGAACAAAAATCATATAGATTTCTATATAGTGACTTATCTGACAAGGTGTTTCTTGTTTCATAATTCTATCATATCCCAAAAAGTTTCATTTAAAAAAAATGGATCATGTGAAAAAAATATCAACTAATGGTCATTGTTGGAAATGTTCATGGATATTGCAACCCAAGAGACTATTTGGCCCATATTAATGCTTTAGATAATGAAGACTCCGATGTCATGGCACTCACTACTTTTCTCCATGTACAGAAGAAGGCCTTACAGGAGGGTCACATATTGTTGGACCTCTTGCAAAAAGGTATAGAAATAAAATGAAAAAGGTATTCTGAAGCATGCTTGTAAAGTTTATTCAATTAAATTATCATTATATAAAGACACCTATCTTGCTAAACTATCTACAATATTTTCCTTCAAATTCAATTTATTCTGACCAGTTTTCAACTAAAATCTAATGCACTTCTTATTCATATTCTGATTTGATCCCATTTTAGTCAATCAATTGTCCATTATTTTGTTTACATATACTCCCTTTTGCATAATGTATGTATATTTTGCATATGTGTATGCATGTATGCTATTATAGCTTAAATTAGACTTAGTTTCTTTTTTTTTTTTTTTTTTTGGTTTTCCAAGACAGGATTTCTCTGTGTGGCCCTGGCTGTCCTGGAACTCACTCTGTAGACCAGGCTGGCCTCGAACTCAGAAATCCGCCTGCCTCTGCCTCCGGAGTACTAGGATTAAAGGCGTGCGCCATCACTGCCCGGCTAGACTTAGCTTCTTAAATTGTGTGTCACAGCACATCCTTATATGTTTACATATGACTGTTGAGGCCATAAAGATGGCAATAATAAACAGTTCTGCATTTGTGCCATTTCATGGAATGAGCCATGAAGTATATAAAAATGAAGAAAGCCACATGAGTATAAGCAAAAGAAAGGAAGAGTGAATCCTTCCATCTCTCTAAGCTCCTGAGGATGAGTGTGCTGTGACTAGTCCCTCTCTAAGATAGACTGTACCTGGAAATGCAAGCAGAATAAATACCTTCCTCTTCAAGCTTGCTTTGGGTCAGGGTGTTTTAACACAGTACCAGAAATGAAACTAAAACAAATCTTAGTAGCAGAGAAGTAGGTTTGTTGCTGTAATGAGTTTAACCACATTGTTCTGGTGGGAGGAATGTGGAAGTGTTTGCCACTGTGGATTGGAGAAAGTGGAGCACTTGGTGGGTCATTCTTGTGGTCATTTGGAAGACACTAATGCTGAGAAAATGTAGTTTGAATACATTCAGCTTGCGAGGTTTCTATCTGAATTTGTGTGAGCTTGTCAGGGTGGGACTAAAGAATCCTCTGTGATTACTAAGAGATCAGCATCACTGAAGTGACATAGGGTGGGCAGGCTGAGGCTGAAGAATCAACTGTGATAAATAGTGATCAGCAGGAGTGAGGTAAAACATTCTATGCTTCATTAGGAAAGCAGGAACGTGCTCACAGCCAACCATTGGTCTGAGCACAAGGTCCCCAATGGAGTAGTTAGAGAATGGAATGAAGGAGCTGAAGGGGTTTTCAACAACATAGGAAGAATAATAATATCAACCAACCAGACCCCCCAGAGCTCCCAGGGACTAAGCCACCAACCAAGGAGTACATATGGAGGAACCCATGGCTTCAGCTGCATATGTAGCAGAAGATGGCCTTATCTGGCATCAGTGGGAGGGGAGGTCCTTGGTCCTATGAAGGCTCGATGCCCCAGTGTAGGGGAATGCCAGGGCAGGGAGGTGGGAGTGAGTGGATGGGTGGGTGAGCACCCTCATAGAAGAAGGGGGATGGAGAATGGGATAGGGGGTTTCTGGAGGGGCAACCGGGAAAAATGGAAAACATTTAAAAATGTAAATAAATAAAATATCCAATAAAAATAAAATAAAATAAATTGAAAACATGAATTAAAAAAAAAAAAAAGCAGGAACTTTCCTTCAGGCACAGCACATAGGAAGTTGTCCAAGGGAACAAGGTACTTCTTATGCTTCCAATAGGACCTTTCAATTTGTAAGCATGGTTACTTGTTTTAAAGTCATAAAAGATGGAAGACTGAGGGGGCCATGGAGAGCCACTGAGGAGAGATGCATTCAAGGGTCTACTGGTGATGGTGCAGCTATACAGTTGCAATGGCGGTCCCAGGATACTGGAGATGTTATACCACATGGACACTCATCCTGAAGAGAGTCACTCGTGGAGAGGAGTTAGCTTATGATATCGGAGATGCTATGTGCATTTTGGTAGTTCTCTGAAGCTGTGAGGCCGCCTAAGCCCCTAGGAACTCAGGAGATCATTGGGAGTATCACATGTCCGATACTAAGCTCTAAGATCCGAACTATCACTGTCAGATATTGTGTTGGTTTTGATGTGACTGTTTTATGCCTCAGGTCTTCCTTTTTGGACATAATAGTTTCTAAGAATGTAACTTTCTTTTTATTTTATAGGATCCCACAGTTAAGACACTTTGAACTATTGAAGAGTTGAAAAATTTAAAGACCTTTGAGAATGTTTAAGGATGGGATCTATTTTAAATTATGATAGCAACATGAGACTTTGAAGACAAAAGATGGAAGGTTATGGTTTTAAAATAATATGTTTGTGTGTTGATTTGACAAAGGGTGGGTTGGGAAGGTTAGTTTTAAATGTTAACTTGGCACAAATTAGAATCACCTGACAGTCTGAGAGTCTCAATTGAGAAAATGTATAAATCAGCTTGTCCTACCTTAAATGTCTCCGAAGTCAATACAGCAATTATTATATAAAAGGCAGTTATTATACTTGTTCTTTCTCGCCATTGTAACAAACCATCATAAATTTAGAGACCTAAAACAATACAGACACTTCTTCAAATTCAGAGGCTCTTTTTGTCCGAATTATATTCATGGGAGATGAGATCATGTCAGCAAGGCTGATTCCTTCTAGAGTCTCCAAGGGAAGATCTACCCTTTGTCTTTTTCAGAAATAATAACTCTCTTTGTGTGTGTATGTACTTGAATATTCCTCAAGCCAGTGAGCAGGACAGGATTTCTCTCATGATTAGTTAGGTTGTATGGCACATTAGACTTAGACAAGGCAATCATCCAGGTTGTCTTCACCCATCAAATGGGCTCTTTCTAAGCACAAGGTAGTGTCCTGATATTTGCAGAGCTGGAAATGATAAAACAGAAGAAACATAGATGATTGCATTACTGGTTTTAAAGCACTGGCAACTGTATGAGAAAGACATGACTAGGGCCCGTTTCTGCAAGACACTGAGATGTGCCAATTCATTGAATGAACTCTGAACAAGAGTTCCCCTACTTCCTCTTTATCCATTCCCAGTATGGGTGCCACCTGGATTTGCCTCTATCATAACCTGAGTGAAGCAGCTTACATAGCTATGTGGATTGGTGTCATAGGAAACTATGAACTAATATGTGGGCATGATGGTTGATTTCATTTTTCAACTTGATTGGATTATGAGCATCAGGGCATTGATGAGGCATAATTTTGGGTGTGTCTTTGAGGCCTTTTCCAAAGAGGATTAACTGAGAGGAAGACATTCCTTCTTGAATAAGGGTAGCACCAACGTATGTGATGGGATCCTGTACTGATCTAAAAGAGCAAAATGAAAAAGCAAGTTGAAAACTAGCATTGCTGTTTCTCTGTTTCCTTGTCCAGATGAGTAAGCTCACATTACCACAGTGAGGATCAGCACAGCCATCTACCAGGGCATCCCAGCCAATGCGAGATACAACCAAAAAATCATCTGTCAAAATAAATTCTTTTCTGTGGAACTTTTCATGCATTTTGCATTGCTTGGGCATTTTTTATTAGTCATTTGTATTGATTTCTCTTTTTGTGGGTTTGTTGTTGGTGTTTGTTTATTGGTTGCTTTTTTGTATTTGTTTCTTGTACTTGATGTTCAAAAGAGAGAACTAGAAAGTAAAATTGGCGGGTAGGGATGTAGGAAGAATCTGGGAGAAGTTGGGGGAAGGGGAAAACATGATCAAAACATACTATATAAAAATCTTCAAATAAAAAACTATAAGCCAGGTGGTGGTGGTGCACGCCTTTAATCCCAGCACTTGGGAGGCAGAGGCAGGTGGATTTCTGAGTTCAAGGCCAGCCTGGTCTACAGAGTGAGTTCCAGGACAGCCAGGGCTACACAGAGAAACCCTGTCTCGAAAAACCAGAAAAAACAAAAAACAAAAAACAAAAAACAAAAATCTATAAATTATTTATAAAAAATAGAAAAACTAAATTCTTTTTTAAAAATATTTTGTTTTAAATTATGTTTCTGTGTTTGTTTAACTGTGGGTTTGTGCATGTGTGGCATGCTCTCAGAATCTAGAAGCATTGCATGCCCTGGAACTGGAGTGACAAATGATTGCAGCCCTCCTGATATGAGTACTGGTAACCTACCTTTGTCCTCTGCAAGAACAGCTATAAGAGTTAAACATTGAACCATCTCTTCGGGCCCCATAATTTTTTCTCCGTCAAGTTGCCGTTGGTTCTTAAAAACTAATAAAGGAAGGGGATGGAAGAGAAGAGTATTTCGTCCCTGAAAAATAATAAAAATAAAATAGAAATGGTAGTTGGTTTCAACTGATACATTATAGTAATTTATTCTCAACAATAACAAAATATAGAAACTATTTAGGGACAGCAATAGTATGTCCTTATTTCAACAAATGCAAAACAAATTCGTCAAGGTTCATACTTGTCTAGCATCTTTTAACCTTGGAGATAAGTAGGTTTAAAATATTCATTAGAATATTTAATCTCTCACAGTATAGAGGTAGAAAGATGGGCACAAAATTTTGCTGCTTACTGGAACGTAATGGCATCTGATAGCTGCTACAAGAAAATCAGCCTGCTTTCTTTGTAGGTTGACCACACACCAGGGCAGGCCCCACTCTCAAGAATAGCTGGACACCAAAAGCTGTACTCTGTGAGGAAAGAAGAAAAATCAACAACAAACGAATCTCAACGTTTGGTGGAAAGCAATGGAAAAATGGTATTGAGAGGAGTTTGGGAAGACAGTGAATTTACTTACATTTGAGGGGGAAAAGGAAACATTAAAAGTATACTGTTCTGCAATAAAGTGACTTTGAGAGCTCTTGACTAAAAAGTACGAGTTTATAGAAATAGGAAGACACAGTATTGTATAATGACAACACACAAGAAAATAACTCTCTAAGGTCCTTATAACTACTAGAAACAAATAATAATAACCCAGTGACTGTCGCTATTCTTCTGTGAATGGAACTGTACATAAATAATATATGAGAACAAGATAAGGTAATTTATATAAGAAGTGAGTGTGAATATACAATGCTTCTATATTTATAATAATAAACAGAAAAATATATACTCTTCAACCAACACACTGAATTAAACAGGAGTTGGGCACAAAGTCCTACCCCTATACCTGTAGCCAAGAAGGTATTAGCAATTGCAGATGCTAAGAGAGGAGAGAAGAGAGACAGAAACAGAGACAGAGAGACAGAGAGTCAGTTTTCTCTAAGTGTGTAATGCCTAACACAACCCCAACATTCTAATTGATGGCCACACATCCAATTACATTTAGGAAGCACAAATTGTCCTAATGGGAGAAATAAACAGAGGCAAACTTGGATAGGTAGGGAAGGGAAGCAGATCTGGTAAGAGTTGCATTTGAAAACAGGAGAGGAGTAAATGTGACCAAAACACAAGAAGTTTTCAAAGGGCTGATAAACTATTTTAATGATAAATTGCATATTTCTTTATTGTATGGCAATACTCTAGCGGGAAAATCAGGGAATAGCCTTGTTACACGAAAAAGAATTAGATAATGTGAAAATTGATCTATTATCATTGTTTAAATAGAAAACATCATACCTTTTGAAATTTATAACTGCAACAAGTTTATTCAATAGTTATTAGGGACCCAAATTGCAAAGATAATTAGTAGACGGGTGTTAAAACCTGCATGGTTCATGAAGTCATTGTTTTTAATAGCTGAGTAGTACTCCACTGTGTAAATGTACCACATTTTCTGTATCCATTCCTCTGATGAGGGACATCTGAGTTGTTTCCAGCTTCTGGCTATTATAAATATGGCTGCTATGAACATAGTGGAGCATGTATCTTTATTACATGTTGGAGCATCTTCTGGGTATATGCCCAGGAGTGGTATAGCTGGGTCCTAAGGTAATATTATGTCCATTTTTCTGAGGGTCTACCAAACTGATTTCCAGAATGGTTGTACCAGCTTGCAATCCCACCAGCAATGGAGGAGTGTTCTTCTTTCTCCACATCCTCCCTAGCGTGTAGAACGAACATGGTATGTACTCACGGATAAGTGGATATTAGCCCAAAAGTTTGGAATACCCAAGTTTCACTTTACAGTAACCGCTGGACTGAGAGTAAGGTCCCAGATGGAGGAGTAGGAGATGAGACTGAAGAAGCTGAGGGAGTCTGCAGCCCCATGGAGGGAGCAACAGTGTCAACTGGCCAGACACCCCCCCCCCGGACCTCCTGGAGGATGGACAACCAACCAAAGAATACTCATCGAGGGACCCATGATTCCGACCACATATGTGGCAGAGGAGGGTTTTGTTGGCCATCAGGGGGAGGAGAGGCCCTTGGGCTTGAGAGTTTTAGAGGCCCCATTAAAGGGGAATGTCAAGGAGAGAATATGGGAGTGGGTGGGCTGGTGGGTGGGAGGTGGAATACCCTAATAGAGGTGGGGGAGGGGGACGGGATAGGGGGTTTCCAAAGAGGATACCTAGAAAGAGGGAAACACTGGAAATATAAATAAAGTATCAAAAAATAAAAGTAAAAAAATAGAAAAAAAGAAAGAAAAAATCTACATGGTTATAGCCAATATTCTAATATTTAATGTTTTTAATTTTTAATAACTTTTAATAATTTCCAGCACAGAGCTTGTTCAGTTGAATGTGTAGTAGAAATGAGTATGGATATACAATGCTTCTATATTTATAATAATAAACATAAAAATATATACTTTCAACCAACACATTGAATAAAACAAAGAAAATAGTCACTATGGAATTGTTTAAGAAGAACTGAAGTGACAACATAGCCTGGAGAAGAACCAAAATCCAGAAGATGAGAAATGATGACCACTCCATCACATACCATCGAGTCTTCTTCCTAAATTGCTACCTTCAGAGATTATCCATGAGTCTCTCCATACTCTGTGCTTTATCATATATCATCTTGAAGAGCTGTATCTAACAGAGATAACTAGTTATACAGCCTTGGATAAGAGATTTTTAAATTGTGTACCTCACTTTTGACATCTTAGTTAATACACAGTTTGCTATGAGAGAAACTGGATCCCAGGGTGTAGTGAAAGCTTTATATTCTAATGTTTGTAAATACAGAGAACAGATTTTTCTACAATATGCATGCATATAATTATTTTGTCACAATCTTTAAAACAGGGAACTAAAAGTATCCTATGATTTCTCATAAACACATGCACAGATACATCAACCA
>CM052707.1:79998813-80025591 GCA_028551405.1 Uromys caudimaculatus | reverse complement strand
CCATCCCCATATTCCCACCTTGACATTCCTCTTTACTGGGGCCTCTAACACCCTCAGACCCAAGGGCCTCTCCTCTCTCCCTGATGGCCATCGAGGTCATCCTCTGCCACATATGTGGTCCAAACCATGGGTCCATAGATGTGTATTCTTTGGTTGGTGGTCCAAACTCCAGGACGACGGGGAAGGGGGGGTCAGGCCCATTGATACTCTTGCTCCCTCCATGGGGCTGCAAATTCCCTCAGCTCCTTCAGACCTTTCTCCAAGTCCTCCATCTGAGACCTCACTCTCAGTCCAGTTTACTGTTAAGTGAAACTTGGGCATTCTGAACTTTTGGGCTAATATTCGCTTATCAGTGAGTACATACCATGTTCGTTCTTTTGTGACTGAGTTATCTCTCTCAGGATGATATTTTCAGATTATATACTTTTATGCCATATAATAATGTGGTTAGACATAGTTTCAATTATATAAGCAAGAAGCTATGGAAATTTTAAAAATGGGTCAACTCTTTCTTAGGAAGTAAATGTTTCCAAATACTTTTTAACTTATCTGAATATTAATACATAATTTTTCCAATAACAAGTATAAACAAGCATATAAAGAACCTGATCAAGCTAAAGACTTTACAAAGCATTCCAGGAAGTAACAGGGAAGGAAGGTAAGGGATGGATAGTTATTTAATGGAGGTCAAACTTATTGGTAATGGCTGAACTAAGCTCTGGATAACATATCCTTCAAGGTGCAAACTGCTCTTATGTACAGAGAGCAATGTGGAATATTGGAGCATTTGGCCTAGAGATTGCACATAGGAATTTTCCTTTCTGCTTAAACCTGTGTTGACTTTCCCACTCATAAAACACTTTCACTTACGGAAGGGACTCTGGAAAAAGTGCCATAGGCCCAGAGATCATCAATTTGATATCTCAGGCTGATTTTATTCCCTTGCCTTATGTTTATAAATATCTGGAGGCCTGCTCTTTTCTGAAGGAAAACGAAAGAGCAGTGAATATGGGGGAGAAGGGAAGGAGGAGGGAGGAATGGGAGTGGTAGAGGTAGGGGAGCCATGGCTGGGATTGCGTGAGAAAACTGTATGGTTGTATTGTATGAGAAAATAAATAGACACATAAACAAACAAACAAACAAATAAATAAACACTCTCTAAAAACACTTTTGAAACTAAACCAAAAGTATAACTTTAGCCAGATATATTTCAAACTGATCTCATAAGAGCAAATATTTTTGATCTAAGACATCAAGATTATATATAAAAAACAGGCTCCCATCAAGATCTTGTAGCCCACAATGCAATTGTCTCAGGAAGATTATCATATGACTTTGACAAGACATGAATAACTTGTACTCCATAGTAAATTATCATTTCATCAGAAATTTCTTTAAAGTATTGATTGATAACAATATTTTGTCCATTTTCATTATTTTGATGTCACTGAAAGAATCACTTAGGGATTAAGTGTTCAAATTCATTGTTCTAAATTTTAGGCAGTATTTGGCATTGGATAACCAATTGTTGTGTTTTTCCCTGAGGAAGACTATTTATTCTCATTTCAGCATTGCTTAGCTGCCTGTAGGTCTTTGTGTATGGCTGAGTATAGGCTTTTCCAAACCTACTCTGGTGTGTCTATTGGTGTCCTTCTTCTGCAGCTAATGTTTGGGTAGGCATGTTGGTGAGACTTAATGGTGAAGACTGCAACATCTCTAGCATACATAATCTTAGTGCAAACTTGCTGATCTTCTAGGTCTTACTATCTGTGACCCTCTTTTCTACAATGTACAATGCATCTTATGTTGGGGAAAGTTAATCTAAGCATTTGTCTTTAGATTCACAGGTAAGTGTAGCCTTCACCTCTCATCAAGGAAAGTTTGCTTTGCAACAGATGGAGACCACTACAGAAAACTATAACCAATCAAAAAGCAGAGTTATAGAGCTCAATCCAAATACAAACAATTTTTCTTTAATTCATCATGTATTTTTTATTGTTTTGTGTTATGTGCATATATGTGTGTGTATACATGTGAATGAATATACATATGTGTTTCTATGCATATTCCTAAATATAACATATTCAGTCTGTATACTGTTACTTGTGTATGTGCTTTCATAGCTGTTTGGCATTTTAAAAATCAGTACTGCAGTGTGTTCTGAATTGCTGATCAAACCAGGAAGATAAAAGTCTAGAAAGTTACCTTCTAGAACATTTCATGTTTTTTCCTCTTCACAATTAACCTAAGAATGAGTCTTAAAATCTTCTCTCAGGAATCTAGTAAGTGAGTTTACAATCCACTCTTATATGACCACACCATATTTGAAATCTATTATTTGGCCAACACAATTCTGAATTTTGTAATGGGTGTGCCTTGGTATATAGTAATTAAATTATGATTAACTCAATTTAGATAAATATCTCCCAGTGTTTGTGTTTAATGTTGAAGGCAATAACAGTATTAGTCATAGGACATACTAGGCACACCAAATTGCCTCATGAGGTATCCTTATTAATACATAAATACTGTAAACTATAATTTAGGAAAATGTAAACTTAGCAAAAGACATAAATCAAGCCATGATGTCATAGCTTCTCTAAATATAGATGATGATTTTGTGTTTCCCTAAAGCCATGTGCTTAAGGTACCATGGAATAATCCTTCAAATATATGTGAACAAATTTATCACAGACTAAGTTCCAGTACCCAGAACATTAAATTCATTGTGTACCTTCTTGAGTATATAAGGAGAATCAAGTTTCACTTTTCATTTAATTGTAGAGTATCTTATTTTCTATTTTCTAAATTAATGGGTTCTCATCCTTTTGCTTTTGATTAAAGAGGCCAACAACATAACCAGCTTCGTGTTTGTCATAACTCATGGTCAGTGAAGTATTTTTGTAACTGTCACACATGCTGTTGGTTCCCATTTAGCCAAAATAATGTAAATACATTATTAAATGATATAAGTAATAGGTGGCTATGCAGCCATGCTAATACTCATTGTACTTTCAAATTTATTTATTTACATTCATGATGGGGAATCCCCAATTTTTAAAAAAAATGCATTTTCTATTCATTTTTACCTGCTGGCTTTCCAAAACAATTATGCCTTCTCATGTTCATTTGAACATATTTTATTAATCATATGTAGTTTGTAGCAGCTCAGGGTAAAATAAAATAAAAAACAGTCATTATCTCTATTTTTCTACTATTGTCCCAGGGCTGGGAAGCTAGTTCATTAGTGGTTTATATTTCATGTCATCAGGTAAAGTAAACAACTATAAACATACCCTGTTACATAAAAATAAACACCAATAAAAGCAGTAAAAATTGAGGTACTACCTTTTCCATTCTAAAATATATCACTGTTATGCTGTATTTTCTAAAAACAGATCAATACTAAATAATCTGTCTCCTTGGGCTACTTTAAAGACTAGTAGAACAAATAGATATATCAATGTTTTTGGGCTTCAATACTTCATACATTATGTTTAGATCATCTTTTCATAGCCATAGTGATTATCTTGTGAGCTGAATGCACATGATTTCTAGTCAGGGATATTTTGAAGCAGATGACTACAAATAGTTTTGGTAAAACAGAAAGTAAGTAAATAAATAAAAGGACTTTATAACAACTGATTTAATGGTCGATACAGGCTTTCCAGAATGGTAAGACCATTCATGTACAATTCATGTAGCTCAATATAACACAACTACAAAAACCCAAAACAAAATATTTTACTAATAATGCCAAATATTATACAAGGAATATCTTATTACAATCAAAGTTATTCTTTAAAAATAAGAACAGAAGGATTAAAATTATCCTATCCTCACTTCTTCAGATTTGCATTTAAGCTTCAGAAGTGAGGCACTGGCTTTCTCACCAATGCAATAAGAAATAGTATTGATGATCTCTAGTTTATTTCCAAGGACTACCATCTTTTATTTTTTTTTAACTCAAATCCAAGTAGTACAACATGAGATACAAAAAGTCCCTAATGATAGGCTCCCGTTCTATCATTCTCAAAAGCTGTCTCACAGAAGCAGCCAGAGTTAAGGACATGATCAACGGCTCAAAAAATGCTAACAGAAAAAGCTTTTACCTGAGCTTTTACAAAGATCTGGCCCTAGAAGAAATAATGTATACTGTTACATTCCCAGACAAATAACTCTCAATTCAGGTCCTACCATAGGGAGAGAGAAGTGGAAGCTGGGGGGCAAATAGGGACATTGGCAGCAGAGCTAAGTGACACTAATGGCCCACTTTCCCTCTAAGGGAGAGTTACTCACCCTCTGCTTCTCACTCAATACTGAGTTCTGTAACATGTTTTACTGCCCTTGATGCTACACTCAGATTATATTTCTTCATATTATATTCACCTTCTAAAATATACTGACACTGACTGTTAATTTTTCTCACATGCTTCATTTATTTTACTGAGTCTTGGGCAAAATCCCCAAAAGAAAATGTCAACAGCTTACAACATTTGCTCTTCAATAAATTCCCAATACTAGGAAATTCAATAACCTGTTCAATAGTGTTTTCAAAGGACAGCACAGCTTCTGGGAGTTACAATATTATATAGAAGTTCAGCTTTGTATGCTTTGTTTCCCTAAAAAGATAATTATCTCAGACATATCATTAGATTTTGTTGCAATATTTTTCCCTGAATTTCTCTACAGAACCTTAACTCCAGCTTCACATGAAAAAGAAAGGAAAAAAGTGAAGGAGAGAATAAAGAAAATATGCCAGTGACCAGGCCAGCATCACAGGGTCCCAAGAAAGGCAGTGAAGGGATATCAGCAATCAGGGCCAAAGCCCTGATTTAATCTTTGGCAATTCTGTCCAAAACTCTTTGCTAGTCTAAGGCCAAATGCCATTTGCTTCTGGTAATAAACTCCTGCTGGCAGCAGCAGGGAATTAAGAGAGAAAAAAGCTTAGTTGCTAGGGCTCTTTTCTCTCTGCCCAAGGACTTCTTCTGGCCTTGCCAGAGTCTTGGAACTCATTAACTCTTCACGAATCTGAGAGAAAAGAAAAGAAAATCATTTACACAGATAAGATGCACAGATACACACACACACACACACACACACACACACACACACACACACTGGTTGATTCCAACCATCTGTCTCATCACCTCCACAAGTGTTCATGCATACTGAACATATACCTACATACCACATGCATACCACACATATACCTACACATGTGTGTATATAAATACGTACATATATATACCTACGTGCATGCATACACACACACACACACACACACACACACACACACACACACACACATTTGGTAAATCAGACTGAGTTTCAAATACCATTTACATACATTTGGTGGATGGGACAGAGTCCCAAGTCACCACTTTATTTCTTCTCTCTGGCCTTTTTATACCTTCTTAGACAAAAGTTCTTTAGAAAATTACCTCATAGATAAAGTGTTCGAAAAAAAAGGGAGTTACAGAGGATAGCAATAGTAAATTCAAAGCACTGTTTCATTCTATAAGCTCATTATAAGTTCAAAGCAACAGTTTTACATGGCATCTTATCATAGTGCACATTAGTGGCTTCTTCTTGGATCTGTCCTAGAATGAATGTTTTTCCTTGATCACACATTTGTTCCAAGCCCATTTTACTTCTTTGTGTAATTGTGAAGACTCATTGTATCCCTGATTATGCAGCCTTTATATATATACTATTCTATGAGTTGGGGACACATTCTATTCTTGATTCCTACTTTATTACGTCTTTCTGGCAAAACAATAAAACCATCTCCTTAAATTCTTCTTAAAATTATGTGAATCAGATCAGGAACTATATAGTCATTAATTCATCTAAACAGCATTAATTTATGAAAATTCACCTTCATGTTGATCTGCAGAGAATTTGTTCAAAAAGATGTGCTGATGCCCAGCAATCATTAGGCTATATAACAGTGACAGGAAAGGCATATCAGTAGCAAGAAGCAATCCTTTGATGCAGTCTCTAAGGACCCTGCGTTCTTAGAATGCACCCATTGCAGCCCATGTAAAATGGTGGGTCATCTCCAGAAACCTCACTTCATGCCTTTAGCCTTTCCTATATGGCATGTGACAAAATTATGTTAGGCTTTGTTCAGAATATGAAAAGCCTAGATCTTTTCCATCTTCATTTGGCATTCACAGATTTTAATTAAAGTACACACCAAGAACTAAAGACCAAAGAACGTCAAGAAAGGCTAAGACACACAGTAGTTATGCATGCAGATTCTTTCAAGATTATAATAGGAGACATTTTTTTGGAGCTTCTAAAATTCCCTAGCCAACAACAACAATCTGAAGAAGGTATTATTATTTTTCCTAAACTACTGATACATCTAAAGGAAAACATAAAGACCTGGTATATGCAGGTAAACTTTTTTCAGTTTTCTCAAGGAAGGTTTAACCTAAGTGATTCCATAGCAGTATGGTGATTAGAAGTAGCTCCTTAGGCTCATGTGTTTGAATGTTTTGTCTCTAGTTGAACTACTTGGAAAGGATTTGGAGGTATGGTCTTGTTGTAGATGTGTTATTAGGGCTGGGCTTTGCAGTTTCCAAAAACAACTCACACTATTCCCAGTCCAAGTTGGTTCTCTCTCTCTCTCTCTCTCTCTCTCTCTCTCTCTCTCTCTCTCTCTCTCTCTCTCTCTCTCCCCCCCCTAACATTCAGATAATATGTAAGCTATCAGCTACGCTCTAGCACTACTTCTCTTGCTGTTTCCCTTTCCATGATGGTCATGGATTCTACAGCACTCTGGAACTATGAGCCCCGACTAAATGCTTCTTTTATAAGGTATCTTGTCATGATGTTTTGTCAAGGTAATAGAAAATTAGAGATGACATACAAAAGACAGGGCATCCTACAGCTCTAGGATCCTCAGCCTTACAATTCTTGGTATTGAGTAGGAAAGATCCTTGAGGACTCAGCAAAAGGGTAGATGTGTATTGATAGGAAAGCTTGTATTAGTTGGCACTTGTAAGTTTTGTGTTTCAGAGGCAAGAATCCTGCACAGACCTGGTTCTGTGTGGACTTCATTTTAAGATGTTATTTTAATGCTAGGAAGTGCCAGAGGAAAGCCCACAGAATACACAGCTGGAACATGCACATGGACTTTCTATGTAAATAAATAAACACACAAATAAATAAATAAATAAATAAATAAATAAATAAATAAATAATCCTAGATTCAGTTGAGTATAGGACTAAGACTTAAATTTTGTAGTCTTTTACAGATGAAAGATAGGCTGCATGTATTACTTAATTGTGTCTACATGGGCAGGTTCACTGTTCCCACACATAGTCCTACCAAAATTTAGGCCATCAGCCCAGTTGGTGGGTAAGGTGAAGACACTATAATAATTGATAATATAGTGCTGGGTTGTCTTTAAAATGTCATTAATGATAAGTTATTTCCCTACCAGTGAAATGTGAAAATTCCAGCCAGATTAAGTTATATTAAATGCAGGTTTATTGAGAAGCTGCTCTTCAGTGGGTTCATTGGCCCCAAAGACCAAGACCAGGAAAGTCACCAAGGGGAAGGAGAGAGAGGGAGAGGAGGGAAAGAGAGATCAAGAAAGAATATTTAGATTATAATTTAGCCTTTTCAGGTCTCTTGATCATATTGACAGCTAAGCTGAATGTACCTTGACAGCTAGACAATAGGCAACTAGCTCCTTACCCTAAGATAATTTACCACCTTATTAGTTCATTACTAATTTATTGGTTAGTTAAAACTACCATATCTCTTAATAGAAAAGCAAACATGTTTCTCTTGCTCACAGGCTTCATGATAAAAGATAAACAGGTTTCAGATGTACCTTTTTGTTCTTCTTTTATGTAAAGTGACTCATTTCGCAATGACTGTTCCCAATGATAAACCACCTGTGTCTCGTGGTCAATAACTGCATAGGAAAAGGTATAAGGTTTGAAGGTAGAAGGTCTAGGGATATGAAAGCTTCTGGAAAAGTGTTTGCAGGTCTAGGAACATGAAAGAGCTAACACAAATTATAAAGGTTAGAGAATATGTAAAATAATCTTAGATGATGATAGGAAAATGATTTATCTTTTTGTAAACTTAGAAAGACTCTTCTATGCTTCAGGGGTCCATCTTCCACAGTCAACTGAACTTACAATAAGTATTATCAATTAACCGCCTTTTTTCCTCCCGGTCTTACTATTCCTGAGAGTGGGATCTACCCCCTTTCCCTGGTCCTTGGACGCTCTGCTCCTCCCCCAATTAGACCCTGGGCCTAAGAGTTTTAAATGTATACCTAAGAAAATGTTTTTCTCCCTGAACACCTTAATTTTATCTTGTGTTCCATATCTATGTGTATGTTTTAGCATCCTTCGAAGTCCAGATGTTTCCTCAGAACCTACATCCAGAACAGTTCCAGAGCAGTGACCCACAGATGCTCCAGACCACTCTCACAGACTGCTTCAACGGAACCTTCAACACTCCTATCCACAGATGGTCCCACAGACTGGACAGCAGTGAAACAACCAGCTCTTCTCAGACTTGACCAACATTCCAGCTTATAGCCCCCACTACCACCCCATAACAGCACACCAGTGTCTGTAGGAAGTAGTCATAGACAATTGCTTTGCCCCCTTATTTATTAATTATCAATAAAAGGTTGGGATATTTGATTTAGGACCCCAGGACAAGGGACTGAGGTTCAAATTTTACATATCAAAGCAGACCTGGCCTCAAGGTTCTCCCAGCATCTTTCATTCCCTACTTGGCATAACCCGCCACCAACCCTAAACTTTCTAGGCCAGGGGCTGGGATGCCCTACCCCCAGAGGCCCCTCCCTATGTAATCCAGACCTCCTGCTTTTCCCTCTCTCTTCTCTCCCTCCCTCTCCATCATTTTCTTTTTGTACACGTACTGTTTCTTTCTCTCTCTTTCCTCTCTCCTCTCTCTCCTTTCCCATGATGACCTCCTGCTCTCAGTCCTTGAGGCCAGTGAACTTACCAAAAATCAACTTTCCAATAAACCTACATTTGATATAATCTAATCTGTCTTGAATTGGCTCATATCATTGGTGGATAAAAACTTACCATTTAAGTTACAGATATGTGCTGAAAATTCCATAATACGCTCCAAGGTACTATGGTATTAGCATTCCCATTTCACAAGCAAGGTAAAAAGGGCACAGAAACATTAATTATTTTCTCAAGTGATTACAGTTGGTAAATAGCTGAGCCAAGATGCAGGTCCACATGATTCCTATGCTGGCATCTAAAAGCATAAAACAAAAAGGTAGCACTCCAATGTTAAAATCAAATTACATAAAGATTATTCATTCAAGTAGTGTTCTAAGAATCTGGGATTTTCTTATTTCCCATTCTGTATCAAAAGACTGGAAAAAATCATGAAGTTTAGCATAAGTACATTACACAGGGAAGAATAATGTTTATTCTTCATATATTTAAACTTCTTTAGAAACTAAAAATCACAGAAGCAAGTTATTTAAATTTGAAATTACTCATTTTCAACTGAAGTAAGAGGAAATTAAGTTTTTATGAGCTCTGATACCATAGGCTTATCCCTAAAAATAAAAGGAGGAATGACTTTGATCAAGAAAACTTGGGAACAAGTTGAGGCTCCTCCACCTCTTGGAGACAGCCATTGCATCTCAAATATTAAGGGACTGTGTTAAGTTTATCATTTCCCAAATTTTTTTGGTCAGGGATCATGGTTTCAACATCTTTATTCAATTGTTCTTAAATATAGATATTGAAATTTTGTTTAAAGGCTAATTGTTCTGTGAAAAAGTCCATAGAAAATTCTAGTCTTCTATGCTTTTCATTTCACTGTTTTGAGAAAAACACACCTTGATTCATTATTGTTACCTCTAACTGAACCATTTTCCCACAATTTCTGTTTAATAAATAACTTCTTGCCACATTTAACTGGTTGTCTTAGTTAGGATTTCATTATTGTGAAGAGACACCCTAAGTGTGGAAACTTTTATAAGGGACAACTTTTAATTAGGCAGCCTTACAGGCTCAAAGGTTCAGTCCATTATCATCATGAATAGAAGAATGCAGTCAGACGTGGTGCTGGAGAAAGAACTGAGAGCTCTGGTATCTTGATCAAATGGCAGCCAGAAAAAGACTAACTGTTCCACACTGGGCAGAGCTTTAAAACCTACCCCCACAATGATACATTTCCTGCAACAAGGCCACATCTTCGAACAGTACCACTCTCTATGGGCCAAGCATATTCAAACCACCACACTGGTGATACCTTTTTCTAGTAGTAAATGATATATACTGTATCTTACAACCCTGGCATTTTAGAATCTAAATATTCACATAAAAATGAAACCCCAAATGTGTTTTTGTGTTTCTTACCTATATCTGTTCAGAACACTATTACAAATCTAGAGCTTTCTATCACAGTGCTTACTGCATAGTATATTAGAGCTGCTCAAATTTTTGCTAAAATTATAGTCAGGAACTAGCCTTGTGAGACTGAAAAACAACTAGATTTTTGGACTTTCCAAGCACAGCTACACACTGCTGGGTTAGTGGGACTGCAGACTTTAAGTTGTTATAGTAAATTCCCTTAATATATCGAGACATTCCATAAGTTCTGTAAGCCTAAAGAACCCTGACTAATACAAGTCTCAAATTGGATAGGGTTTCCAAGGTAAATAGTTTCTTTCTGATCTCTTTAAGGAACATATTTGGCCTGTCTTTTGTTACTATTATGAATGGCTTTTCTCAACTTCATGTCGCAGTCATATACTGCTTTTCATCTTATGCCACCATTTCCTCTTTGCCTGCATATTCTGAGCTCTTTTAAACACATTTTCAAAATGTGTTTTAATTCTGATATTCAGTTTAACTTTGATGGCTTCAAATTGTATGGTAAATGGCAAGAAAATAACATCTCATTTTTCATGTTTCCTCTAATATAAATGGCTGATTGGTTCTATGAATTTAACACCTAAGCCAAACAATGTGAATACTAATAAGCAGTTTGTCTAAAAATTGTTACCATGATGAGTTTGTAACTGATGGAAGATTTTCTATCACCTAATAAGGTGTACTCTACTTCTCCCATCAATACTCCATTATTCCAGACCCTAAGTTGTACGTTTGTGGAGAAACCGTGCTAATTAAGGTTGAAGTCTACCGTTATCCAGATAGCCTTCTGAACTCCAGAACAAAAAGTCCTGCTCCCTTTGCCAGCAGGGCTTCTTCTCTGACCTCCAGGGATTATAAGCATGTACCACCAAATCTAATTCATGCAATACTAGAGATTGAATCTTGATCCTCACAAATGATAGGCAAGCACTCTACCAACCAAGCTATGGCCTCAGACTCCAGTTCACCTACAGAAGTTTAATTATCTTACTTCAGATAACATAAATTCAATCAATCAATCTTCCACATTTATACTTTATTGGAACAGGAGAAAGTTTGGGGAACAAATAAGAAACTCTACCCCCACAAACTTAAGCACAACTACAAAGTAATTATTATTTTTCTCTTAAGAAATATAACTAGGAGTATCTAAAAGTAGTTTCTCATATTTTTTTCCTAAGACACTCATTCCAATAACATTTTCCTTGTTGTACGGGGTTGGTTAAGAATGATTACATACATGATTATGGAAATTACAGACGCTAGACCCTTCCCTTGAGAATACTGGAATGTGAGAGCTTGAAACAAGACAATAAATCAAGGAAGAGTCTATGTGCATCCTGTAGACAGTAAGGACATAGATAAGCCATTGTCAGAATTATTTCCAACCAAGGAAAGCCTGACCAGTCTGGGTACCCCAAGAAGTTTACTTCAGGAAAAAATGAACATTGAGAAATAGTTGGTTGTGACAACTTAATAATTATCTGGAGAACATCAACAAGATGAAAGCCAAAAGGCTTAGCTTTAGGCTGAGTATTTTGTCGTTCCAATCTGAAGTAATGACAGAAGCCGACTTTGTGCCAATACAATACATTTAACACATGCTTTTGTTCTTTCTCTTCATTTAGTTGGAATTGTGCTTTCGCCCACTCAGTGTAATAAAGCAGATTATTAATTTTGGAGCCATAAAGGCCAAGTATGTTATGATATTTAAGAATAGTGCTTCAAGCAAACATTGGAAGATATCAAGCTTTACAAACTCCTGTTCTGCTCTCATTTCGCTCTGATTATTGCTTTCTGTTTCTCTCTGTAGTCTCAGTCTTTTCTAGACATTCCCTCATCATCCAGGAGTTGGGAACTGCAGTCACTCATGGCAATACCTCTTTGATGCAGGGGACTAAGAAAAATCCCTGGAATACATATTAGCTTCCAGTTCAGAGAGTAACCCCATCAGAAACTTTTGATAATCTGTTTCCTAGCATTAATTAAAAGAAATCAATATTTCCAATCAGGTCCATTAAGTTATTAATTTGTTAAATATCACAATGTTCTGTCTGATAAGAGACTAGCAGAGCTGCTCCTGACCTTGTTGCTCTCTGACATAAGTTTCCAAAGACAAGAAAATAATCACCTATTCTCTTAATCACTGTAACACACCCACTCATATCTAGTCTTCCAGTTTGTCAGGGGGTATCTGGTCTCAAATAATTTTCCTATATTCATTTAAAAATTCTTCTGATGTTTTGAGAATATCATGGGAGCTTCTTATTTCCCTTATCATGAGAAAATCGTCCCAGATTTCTAGGCTGTAGTCTTGGGCATTCATGAAAACTATATACCAGTTCAATGGGTAACAGTCAGAAGAATACTCATTCTAGACATCTCAGCATCGTAGCCTCTCTTCCTACTTGTGTTCAGGTTATGATTTCAGGATGGACTAATCGATAGCTAAGCCATGAGATTTAACTTTAATGCATACTTTAATATAATTTGTTATCTGTATGTGGCTCAGTGTAACCGCATTCCTGTTCTTCTGACTCTTCCCCCCTCCGTGTTCAGTGCACTTGTTTGAGTATCACCTTCTCAGAAAGACCTTTTATCATCATTCCAGGTCTCTTTTCTGAATCAGCTCTGTGGTTCATCAGATGACATGCAAACTTTTTAGGATGAATAATCTTTGTTGGTTTCCATAAGTTGATATTAGGACTTGAGTTTAGTAGACCTTTGATGTATACTCATTACAAGATTGCAAAATTAAAGATTGTTCCAAAACACTATTAAGAAATGTGTATTCTAATGAACCTGACTTATTCTGACTATATTTTTGAGTATTTATACACAGATTTCATTTAAGAGAAATGAAAAACAGTTTCTGAAACTTATTAATACTAATGAACTTTGCAGGAATTTTTATTAGATGTCTTATTTATACTTTGACAGTTAATTTATTTTATTCATAAGTTAAAGAAATGTATAATAGAAAATGTTACCTCCAACTTTTTACTAGTTCTCTCTATCAAGGTGTGCCATCTAGTGGTACAATTAGAAATATATCAAGAAACATTTTTCATTAAAATTACTGCTGCAGATTACGTATTTTTGTGTTATGTATTTTAAATACATATGTATGCATTTATAAATTTTCACAAGTTATAAATCGGCCATACTCAATAATTAAACATTTTAAAATGTACAAAATTTCAAAATTTACAAAATTTTACATTTGTTCAATTATTTTTTAGTTCTTTGTGATAAGCACTTGTATAGGTGTCACGCATAGCAATATGCAAGACAAGAACGTAAAATTAATGGATTTTTTTTTGATACTTTATTTACATTTCCAATGTTTCTCCTTTTCTGGGTCTCCTCTTTGGAAACCCCCTATCCCCTCCCCCTCCCCGCCTCTGTGAGGGAATTCCTCCTCCCACCTACCCGCCCACCCATTCCCATATTCCCACCTTGACATTCCCCTTTACTGGGGCCTCTAGCACCCTCAGGCCCAAAGTCCTCTCCTTTCTCCCTGACGGCCATCGAGGTGATTCCTCTGCCTCATATGTAGTCCAAACCATGGGTCAATAGATGTGTATTCTTTGGTTAGTGGTCTGAACTCCAGGACGACCAGGGGGAGGGTCAGGCCCATTGAGGCTCTTGCTCCCTCCATGGGGCTACCAATTCCCTCCGCTACTTCAGACCTTTCTCCAACCCTCCATCTGGTACCTCACTCTCAGTCCAGCGGTTACTGTTAAGTGAAACTAATGGATATTTTTAACAAGAAGAGACATTTGATTTTGAACTTAAGTTAACCGAGACAATAATTGAGAATAGTAATCTTCTAGAATAGATCCACAAAGGTGTCCTGCATCACATTTCCATACCTTCCTCTTTTTCTGAGACTGAACTCTGAAGCACTAAGTCTTTAAACCACTCTGAGCTCTCACCTGGTGGTCATGCTGCCCGACCCATATTCTCTGGACCTCAGACAGAACCGCGCATGCGCACACACACACACACACACACACACACACACACACACACACACACACACACACACTGCCTTTATATTTTAATTTTAATATGCCTTAGTTAGTTCAGTGTGGCTGGGCCACTCCTGAACCTCCACGTGACTATCACACTCCCCTCCGATATTTTTGAGTTAATACTTACTAAATCTATATTTTATCCTTGCTGTCCATGGCTCCTTCTGGGCAGCCCTCCTGGGGGCTACTTTCCCCTTTGTATCTACATTTCAGCCATCTCTCCCTTTGCACCTTCCCAGTGTGGTCTGTCTCCTATGCCTGTCGCCTAGCCCTTCTCAAGGAGGAATCCCTTTCTCTCTCCCTTGCATTTTTTGCCAGGGAATCCTAAAAGTCCCACCTCTGACTCCCTCCCTAGTCATTGGCTGCTGGCAACTTTATTTCCTAATAAGAGCCAACTGGGGGCAGGCTTCCTTTATCCTACAGGCGGGACACTGCCAACAGATTTTTTGGGTAACATAATTAGCATGAGAACACGAGCCACTACAGAAGTCACAGAACTCAACCCTATAAAATAAAATATAAAAGATAATTAAATCAAAAAGACTGGGAGATATAAGCAAAAGAAACTATTCTGTGTTTACCACTGAAAAGTTAAATGATAAGTTTCACACTTTTAAATTTTTATTAAAAATAGAATTTTTTTCATACAATATATTCTGATTATAGCCCTCTCCCCAAAGACCTCCCTGTTTCTTCAAACCTCCCCTCCCATCTGTATCCAGTCACATTTCTGTCCATTGTGAGAAAACTAAAAGTTTCTAAGGGAGTATAGTATAATAAAATGAAATAAAACAAAACCAACCAAATTGGAATAAAGCGAATCAAGCAGATGAAAACAGCCCAAGAGGCACAAGAAATAGATAAAGATACTGGGATTCATTTGATTACATACTTAGAAATCTCGTAAAAATACAAACCTGGATACCATAACATATAAGCAAGGAACCTGTATGGCTAAATTAATTAATTAATTAATCTAATTTAATGACTTAAAAAGAAAAACAAAAACCCTGACACAACATTATGAGACAAGAAACCTCCGAAGATCCATTCAGTTTACTTTCGGTTGGCCATCTATCACTGGGCATGCCACCTACCAATAAGAGTAGTTTGTTTCCTTTGTAAGCTTCCCTTGGTGAAAAATACATTTTCTTTAAACAAGTAGCTATCCATTGGAGAGAGCTTCTGGGTTAGGGTTGGAGTTTGTGTCCACTTCTCCTTTCAGCTAGAGGACGTCATCTGATGCAGACCAATTTCTGTGAGTTCATATGTTTATCAGGCCTGTTGTGTTTAGAAAGTCTTCTTTCCTCAGAGTCTCCCACCACCTCTGACACTTACTCCTTCTGCCTCATCTACTGCAGAGTTCCTGGAGCCCTGACAGGAGAGATTTGATGGAGACACCCCATTAGGGCTGAATGTCCCAAGGTCTCTCACTCTCTTCATGTTATCTGGCTGTGGGTCTCTGCATTTGCTTTCTTCTGCTGCAGGAGAAAGCTTCTCTCAAGATGGCACTGATCTGTGAGTATAGTAGATTTTCATTAGAGGTAATTTTAGTAGGACAGAGGTATTAGGTTCTTGGTCAGAGAAACAGTGGTAGCATATGGATTCTCCATCAAAGAGTGGTCCTTAAAATTAACTCAGACATCGCTTTGTTACTCCCACCGGTTTGTGTCATAGTCATATTATGCAAGGAAGACAGCATGGTAGACTAAATAATACGCATTTTTCTTTGGTGGAATGCAAAATACATTGCAGTGCCACGAACATTAACAAGTAGAGGTGAGAGCTCTCTGTAGATACCAACTCAATTTCTCTATGCTCAGTGAGTTGTGTAGGTGTTGCCTAATAGAGCAATGACTTCAGTTTATGCAGAGCGTTGACCGCATCATAGGTTGTTGGAGGTTACAAAGGGAATCCTTTGGACAGCCACTCAATTATATATTACCAATTCCCAGTCCTGGAAGTTTCTTTTGTTGAGGAAAAATGTCTAGTTGGGGCTCTGTCTCCCATTACTTATGAGTTCATTTAGACCACCTTTGTATATGTATATATTTTGGGGGGATTCTACTGCATTAAGTTTCCATACTGCAATTCAAGTGGCCCTTATTTTTAGCTGTCCCTCCCTTTCCCCCCTGTTCCTCTTCATTACCACTTTTATCCCCCTATTCTACTCCCATTCATCATCAATCTATAACTACCTATTCTATTTTGCTTTTCTAAAGACATCTATTTGTCCCCACTAGTCCTAAGCACTGTGGTTTAATGGACTGTATGTAGCATTAACTTAAAACCTAATATCTGTATATAAGCAAACACATACCATACTTACATTTTTATGTCTTGGTTTCCTAACTCAGAATGATTTTTTTCTAGTTTCCTCCATTTACACTAGAATTTTATTATTTAATTTCAAAATATATGAGTAATATAATATTATGTAAATAATACATTTTCTATACTCATTCATCTGTTAAGAGACATCTAAGTTGTTGCCAGTTTCTTGCTACTATACAATGAGCAGCCCTGAACATGGTTGAGCAACTTTCACAGTGGTAGGCTGAAGGATTCACTGGGTATATGCCAGGGTGGTATAGCTGGATCTTGAAGTACATTGGTTTCTACCTTCCTAAAGGCCTGAGGGTGCTTGATGCTCCAGTGTAGGGGAATGCCGGGCAGGAAGATGGGTGGGGAGCACCCTCATAGAGGCAGGGGGAGGGAGGATGGGATAGGGGGTTTCCAAAAAAAAAAAAAAAAAGGAAGTGCTGTACTTAATTCCAAAGTAGCTCTACAAGATTGCACCCTCATTAGCAATGGAGGAATGCTCCTCCCCAGCATGAGCTGCCACTTGGATCTTCTAAATTTAGACATGCTCTTTAACAAACAACATTTGATGAAGATGCTGCTTTTATTTTCTCTCCTCAGTGTGTATTTCTTGCTTCCCTATAAATATCAGGTTTCTATGTCTGGGTCTTCAAATAAATTTCATTGATCAATAATGAGTCTGTTTTTCTGCCAGTATCGTGCTGTTTTTATTACTATAGCTATGTAGTACAATTTGAGATCGGGGATGGTGATACTGCCAACATTTCTTTTATTATTCAGGATTGCTTAGCTATTCAAAGATCTTTGTGTTCCATATGAAGCTGAAAAATGCCATTAAGGTTCCATAAGAATCGTATTTAAATTTTGAAGGGACTACATTGAATCTCTTTTGGTAGGATGGCCATTTTTCCTATGTTACTCTTAGTGACTCATATGATTGGGAGATCTTTCTATCTTCTGATACATTCTCAATTTCTCTATCATATAAGTCTTTCATTTGCTTTGTGAAAGTTATTTCAAGATATTGTATAGTATTTGTGACTATTGTGAAAGGTATTATTTCCCTGATTTCTTTCTCAGTCCATTTGCTATTTGTGTATAGAAGGGCTACTGATTTTTGTGACTTAGTTAAGTGTTTATCAGCTAACGAAATTTTCCAATAGAAATTTTAGGGTCACTTATTTATATTATCATATAATCAGCAAATACAGATAATTTCACCTCTTCCCTTCTTTTTGTATCCCGTGATCTCTTTAATTATCTTAATGATCTAGCTAAGACTATAAGTACTTTAAGTATATTGAATAGGTATGAAAAGAGTGGACAACATTGTCTTGTTCCTGATTTTAGTGAAACTACATTGAGAGCATTGAGACTCTCTCTATCGACAATTATGGATCAGAATTTTGACTTTGGGATGGCAACCCCCTCCCTCATTTGATGCCCTGTCTTCCTGCTGTAGATACGATATAGAAGTTCCCTCTCCCCACTGTTGGACATTCCATCTAAGGTCCCTCCCTTTGAGTCCCGTGAGTCTCTCACCTCCCTGGTCTCTGATGCATTCAGGAGGGTCCCCCACAACCTCCTACCTCCAGAGGTTGCCTGTTTCCATTCTTCTTGCTGGCCCTCAAGGCGTCAATCCTTTTCCCTCACCCAATACCAGATCAGGCTCCCCTCTCCCCCCCCCAATCCACTTTCCCTCCCAAGTCCTTCCCTTCCTCCCCACTTGTGATTGCTTTCTTCTCCCTCCCAAGTGGGACTGAGGCATCCTCACTTGAACCCTTCAGTTTGTTGACCTTTTTGAGTTCTGTGGACTGTATCTTTGGTATTCTGTACTTTTTGTTGTTGTTGTTGTTGTTATTTGGTCTTTTTCTCTCGTACCTTTACATATTCTTTGTTTGTTCTGTACACTCAGTGCTTTGATTATTATATGGTGAGGAGAATTTCTTTTCTAATCTAGTCTATTTGCTGCTCTGTATGCTTCCAATACCCTAATAGAGACCTTTCTCTTTATGTTAGGGAAATTTTCTCCTATGGTGCTACTGAAAATATTTTCTGTGCCTTTGACCTGGGTTTCCTCTCCTTGCTATATCTCTTTTATTTGTACATTTCCTCTTTTATAGTTTCCATGATTTCCTGAATGTTTTGTCCTAACATACTTAACTCCACTGCATTCACTGAACTCAGCTGAACTACTCAGAATTGAACGGAACGGAATTGAACTGAACTCAACTGACTCCATTACATTGCCTGAACCTAGCTGAACTCCACTGCCTAAACTGTCCTCCTCTTTTAGGAATTAACGGTGTGTACTAAGGGTGCATTTGTATTCCAATTAGAGGGATTAGAGGTGTGTATGTATTCTAGCCCGATCACATAGACCTAGAAGGGTTTTAGATGTGATCCCATGTTGTTAGATTAAAATTCCTCTACACTAATCTATAACAGCAAGAATATTATAAATTACTTGTAACAATGTGAATAAGAAGATGCATTGTAGACAAATCATCTATAACCAAAGATGAAGATTAGATTAGTAGTTGCTGCTGAGTAACTACCCCAAAACTTGCTAGGTATATTATTGCATATTATGTTTATTTGTGAGTGGAAACTTGAACACAAGTAGTTGGAGGTGGGAACACAACTTTTAGGGGTTTTGTGTAGGATACTTAGGCACAGAATGTTAGTTATGGGAAAGCAATTCTTGAGTTTTGGGTGCTAATGATGAAAACTCAGAAGAGTCAGCTGCTCAAGAAGTGACTTTGTGAGGAGTGTGAGAGGAGGAGCTCATTGCATGTGAGGAAGAACACGAGCACTGTGCCCCAGCTGACCCAGTACTTAAGAGTCTCAATTTGGTTTCAGGATTCCCATAAGGAATGTTCTCTTAGCCTTGAAATTTACACAGCACCACTAGAGTTGTACTTTTAGCTGAAAGCCCATACAGAGCCACATAGGTAATTCACCTCCTGATGCAGAAAGTAGAAAAGAATTTCCAACCATCTTCTCAAACCACCAGGCATCAAAGGCAGAGCCATTGAAGTGATTAAGACTGTGTCATCTATAAAAGAGGCAGAGGTATCTGTCGATTTCTCCACTTTTCTAAAGGGTAACCAAGGAAACTGTGATAATGAGTCAAGTGCCCAGAACAGTGATGTTGGGATAGTAGATGAAATAAAAAGCAAAGGTTTTCAGTTTCAGCAGAGTTTTCTGATGACTAAAGTCCACTAATGTTACAGGATGATATGAGTCACAGTGAGTTATTATTACACAGGCAGATGTCAAAACTGTCATTGATATGTTGCCACATTTTGGGACAGTTTAGACTAAATGATGTTGAGGTTTCAAGCACACAGCTGTACTGAAGGAGGCCTTCTCCATGCCTATATAGTTAATTTACATGTTTCTGAAGAAAAGGAGAGATATCTAGAGAAAGAGTCAAATAATTGTGATATATCAAGACACTCCCCTGTTCTCCAGATTTGCTCATTTTTTTTTAAAAGAGGACAAGATCTTACTATGTTACTATGTACCTAATGCTGACCATGAATTACAATCCTCTTACCTCAGTTCTTGGGTGCTTAAATTAGAGGCACCTACCATTTTCTGAATGAACAATGATCTAATTAAAATGCATTTCTGTGTAGGGAATATGGATATTAATTCCTTATAATTTCTCATCAGATTCATATCACCACGGAGAATTTTTTCAGATAAGAATTTTCTATTTATACAGTAGAAATTATCAGTCACTGTATGCAGAGTGGCTGTGAACATTAAGCTTTATTTTTTCAATACCCCAAGTAATTTTAATATCCATTTGGGACTGAGAAACAGTGAGTACACAGATAGGATGCTCAGGCTCTCTAGCCTCATCCTGTAAATGCTCTGTTTAGAGGTACAGGAGCTGTAGAAAGCAGAGTCATGATTTAGTACTAAGAACCAGAAGAAAATTGCAGTACAATTTTATTCAGTATGCCAATAACAAGACATGACTAAAACATCATGTAAAAATTGTATAATTCCTATGCTGCCTTTGCACAGCTGTTGAGGAAAGGTTATAGTTATAAATCGCATATGGTACACAGAGGGAGATCTTATTCAATTACAGACATAGCCATCTTGTTAAATCCAGACAGACTATGGTCAAGATGAGAATAGAAACCAGACCACACATATTTGCGAAATTTCACTGTCTAATATCCTCATCTACATAGCAAGATAGCAATAATCACATTTCAGGTTGAATAACTTCATACAACAAATTGATAGATAATATACTTTGAAGACGTATTAAAAGGTTACACTATAGAGATAGTGGCTCATTAGAACGAAATATTTGTGAATAGAAAATTTTCTAGCCATGTGTATATGCCAGACTGACCATTTTCATCTGAACATAAGCAGCACTGTTATATCAATTACAGTGTTATCAGTTACCTAGTTTTGACCCTTTGGTCATTGTGAGCCTGGTCTTTTACAGGTGAGCTATCTCTCTAGCCCCACTTACCTATTTATGAGATTTCTGGCTATTATTGAAGTTATAGAAGAGATGAAATAACCTACAAAGTTCAGGGACTCCAAAGCTATTATTTCTAGTGTACTGTTCCATGTGTTATTCAGTATAAAATTCTTTCAAATCCAAGTGAAGGATAAAATTAAATCTGCCATTTAAAAGTAATAAGTTGAACATTGTAAATCTCTCACGACTCACATCACATCTCTGTTTGGGGGCTGGTTTGGGAGTGAGTATGTGAGGAGCTTGCTGTGAATGTTGCTGCAAGAACTGTAATTATTCTTTATTTTTATTTTAGAGCCTGAAATTGCTAGCTACATCACTGGAGTGAGTCAATTATCAGCTCTAAGCACCAGACCAGTGTTCCGTGAAAGAACCTCAGGTTGCACTCTGGTAAGTGTTCACAGCATGACATTCTGACACTTATTAGCAGAAAACTCTTATAAAGGGTGCTTGATAGTCACATCAATGTCTTATAACTTTAACTAGGGATTATTTTATACTGTGATCCATGAGGAATTAGTAGACTGCTGTGTTAATTTTTCTTGCGTATCACTGCACATGAAAAATCATTTGACAGTCTTATTTTCCAGTACTGAGGGTGGAAATTTGTGTAAATCAAAAATTATTTTCATGTTGGTAAGATTCTTATTTTTCTCATTTAGTGTATCTTATTGACAAAAAAAAGAATTTGTAGTTTTTATTTTATGAAAATGAAGACCTTTAATCAGAATAGACTATATTAACAGCATATTTTCAATTTTTAAAATGGTATTACTATATAAAGCAGAAGTGGAAACAGAAGAAAAAAATAAGTCTCTTTGGAGAAGAAAATGTGAGTGGCCATACTTTTTACATTTCTAAACAAAGGGTACTAAGTAGTGAATGTTTCCTTTTTGGGAGCGAATATGGAAACCTAATTTAGCATTAGAATTCTCAACATGGAACCCAACATAAAGTAGCAATCAAAGACCTTGTAAAATAATGATTAATTAATCAATGAGTTCTCTTTCTAACAAGTACACGCTGCTTTGTGGGCAGAGTTAATAATATTTGTTAGAGTGAAATTAATTCTTAATAATGAATACATTATAATAATGTCTACTAATTCTTAATAATGTATATTTTCTGAATGTAAGCACAATGTATAGATATATAGATACACAGATGTATATGTATTAATACATTTGTTTCTGTAGTTTCATTAAATTTTATTTTGCTACTTCTACTGCCTATCCTCACTTTTACTATAAACATAAATTTAGGGTGCAAAACTGACGCAGATAAATAGGTATTGTGAAGTGTGATGCCAACTTTAGTGGTACCAATGTTAGTCTACAAAGGTCCCAAATACCTTCATTCCCTTTCTACATACTTATTTACTCAAGAGCAAACCCCAGATCCACTTCTACAGGAGAACAGCTCCTCATTGGTCTCCTTTATATCAGCAATATTTATAGTCACCTCACCTTTACCTAAGCAAATAGGTATGAAAATATTAACTGTTAAGGATGGAGATGTGCAGGCTTAGAGTTTTCTCTACTTACTTTATTTAGGATTCTTGAATGCTTCAACCTCCGTTCTAGCCCACAGACCAGAGGTAGGGGGGAAAAGAAGGGTTATAGGAAAAGGTGTTGTGGACCTGTTTAGAATGGTTTTGGGCATTGCCAGGATACCAGCTGCACAGTCTAAGAGCAAGCACCAAACAGCAGTCAGGAGCAGCAGCTCGACCCAGGAGACACTGCAAGATTCCTTTGAATCCATGTGAGTCAGTGGAAGTGGCCAGAATCAGCTGGACTACCACAAACAGTTCTTTAGTGCATTCCTCTCCAAATATTACAGGCCCTCCAAAGCTCTGTTTCAGCAAAACATCCTCTCACAAGCTAGCTTCCAGAAAAACATCAGATGACACAACTGAGTTTCCAAAGAAATCAGAAACTTCCACTTCAGAGACAGGTGTGCCTTTGCCTGCTTGATTGCGTTTTAATTTTCTCTCTGCAAACCTCTTACTTTTGTCTTTTGCTCTCTCTTGTAACATCCTCTTTGAGTTTCTCATCTGTGTTTTGGTTTCCAGTGTTTTATAAAAGAATACGGCTTATTAATACTTTGGCTTCCATGTCTGAAATGTTATTTCATTCTTTGACCTCACAGTCAGAAAATCCCCAATGACTTAAATAACATTGTTTCCAGTTTTCCACAATTTGCCAAGTTGAGACTTGAAAAACAAAAAGCCTATTGTTTGGGCCCAAGCTTCCATGACTACCCATGTCTCTATTAGTGATGGTTATGTTTGGAGTTAGTATAACTTGCTTTCCATTCTGCAAGCAACAATTCTCATGTTGGATAGCCTGGTAATACTACACACCAATTCTAGTTTTCACCAGCACCCATTTAAAAAGTAGAGTACTCAGCATTAGGGGAACCAGAAGCAGTAGAGAAGACTAACTTGTGATAGCCAAATGGGTGACCAACTGGTGACATCAGATGGAAGTCCAATGTGTGACATCAGATGGGTGGGCAACCTGTGACATCACATGGGAGTCCAATCTGTGACATTACATGTGGAACCATCTTTGATATCAATTAGAGAACAAACCTGTGACATCAGGCATAAGACCCGTCTTTGACAACAGATTGCAGACCCACCTGAGACATCAAATGAGCAACCAACCTGTGAAATCAGGAGCAAGGATACATTTTGGGAACAGCGTTTGGCTGCACTCATTTTTATTCAACAATGTAGAGTCGAGGAACCCAGTGGTGATATGCTTGAATCACAGCGATCACTTATGTGAATAGCAATATAATTAGCTCAGATTCAACAATAAAACACAAATTTTATTTTTGGAAACAATTTTGGGCAAAAAAAAAAAATCAGTATTTTAACCACACAAGCCAACCCTGAAAATCAAAATAAAACTATTTGGTTAGAAATGATATACTATATTTTAAAAAATCTATGGACCCTATTAAAAGTAACTTTGTAATTGACTTAGAAAATTCAATATTCAACGCCATATGCAATTTTCTATAATAGAGTTAGACAGTCTGGGAACTGAAAAAGGAAATATTACCAGTGCAATTCAAATACCATATACCTGTAAATAATCAGTGTGAGAAAGACCATGTTCTCAACACTAAAAGTTCATAAAACATTGCTAAAAACATGGGGTAGTCAGCAGTTGGAAAAATCAGCACTGTTTATTGTCTGTTTAAATTAAATATTTTAGCTGGAAAGATTGCTCAATGATTGACAGTTCTTGCTCCAGTTCTTCTGGAGGAACTGAGTTTGGCTCCCCTCATGCGCCTCATAACCACCTGTAACTCTAGTTCCAGGTAACCTGCTCCCTCTACTGGCTGTTACAGGTTACTACATGCAATGGCACTCACGGGTAAGCACACACTGATAAAAATAAAAACGACTGGCAATCGGGCTGCTAACAATCAGTCTTCTCCGAAGACAAACCTTTTAATAGGCTATCCAAACCTAAGCCCTAAACATATGTATATTCAGGCAACAAAAACAGAAACTGGATTCAGTAGGTTTTACATATCTAATTATGAAACAGGTCATAAATTTTAAGGGGTGTAATAGGGACACAACGTGCGTAAGAAAGAGAGAGAGAGAGAGAAAGAGGGGGGGAGTGGAAATAATGTAAATACTGTGTACTCATGCATAAAATTCTCAAAAAATATTAAAAGTAAATAAATGAAAACAATCTTTAAAAATAAAAATAAAACCAATTATATACATTCATAGATTTCATACATGTGCCTTTATAATTGTTCGACTTATTTTTCCTGCCCCATACACTTCTTTCAGTTTTCCTTCCTTCTTTCAGTTTCTCCAAAGTTACGTTCTCCTATTGCATGAATTCCTCTTCCTTCAATTTTTCACTTACCTTAAATCTCTTACTCCTCCCTCAAGATTTACACACACACACACACACACACACACACACACACACACACACACACACACACACACCACTTTTAAATCTAGGTTATGGATATGTGAGAAAAGTAAAACATGTGTCACTTTCTGTTCACGCTTTAGTGCACTAGCCCTGCACTGATGGAAACTGAAAACTAAACTGACTCAGGAATGCCACCTAGTGGAAATTTCTAGTGCAACAATTCCCTCAAGGGTTTTTTTCTTTTTTAATGTATTTTTTTTTCCATTGGATATTTTATTTATTTGCATTTCAAATGTTATCCCCTTTCCCAGTTTCCCCTCTGAAAACCCACTATCCTATCCCCTCCCCCTGCTTTTACGAGAGTGTTTCCCCACCCATTCACACACTCCTGCCTCACCACCCTGGCATTCCCTTTTGCTGGGGCATCGAGCCTTCACAGGACTAAGGGCCTCCCCTCCCATTGATGCCAGATAAGGCCATTCTCTGCTACATATGTAGCTGAAGCCATGGGTTCCTCCATGTGTATGTACTCTTTGGTTGGTGGTTTAGTGCCTGGGAGCTCTGCGGGATCTGGATGGTTAATATTTTTGTTCTTCCTATGGGGTTGTAAACCTCTTCAGTTCCTTCAGTCCTTCCCCTAACTCCTCCATGGGGGTCCCTGTTCTCAGTCCCATGGTTGCCTGCGAGCATCCGTACCTGTATTTGTCAGGCTCTGGCAGGGGATGGCATAAGCTGAAATACCCAACAACGGAGAGAGAGAACCTGTAGAGACCGTATCCCGAGTTTAGGCACAGTCCCCGATTGAGGGATGGTACCAACAACCCATCTCCAGAATTTTAACCCAGGGTTGCTCCTGTCTAAGGGAAATACAGGGACAAAGAGTGGAGCAGAGACTAAAGGAAACACCATCCAGAGACTGCCCCACCTGGGGACCCACCCCATCTGCAGCCACCAATCCCAGATACTATTGCTGGTGACAAGAAGTGCTTGCTGACAGGCTTTTCTTAAAAGTAAAACAGACACATTAAATTGGGAGGAGTGTTCTGTCCAGAAAATAGTACGTCCAAGCTAACACCTGGAAATGAAAGGAACTTTAAACATAGAGTCATAAGCATAGGACAATGATAGCTGCTGTTACTCCTCTCTCCTCTTCCCAAACCTCCCCTCTCTAAAAGGAAATCTGGAGGCTGCAGTGCCTTGGAAGTCCCGTGCATAGAGTAGCTGATGGAGACTGAGGAGGTTATTTCAGTGTGCACAGTTTTCTGGGAGGGTGGAAGCTGTCACGGCATACATATGAGGCAGGAGGAATGACAAATGCAATAACCAGGAGTTCCACTTTCCGTCAAAGGGCTCAGGCAGGGTGTGGATGTGACCACAGTAAGGAATTTTAAAATTACTGTTAAGAATGAACACAAAGGGAAACCTCAGCTTGGGCCACAGGGCCCCACAGCTAATCAGCGCCGGGACAAAGATCCCTCGCCGGAGATCGCAAGACCCAGCAGAGGGCCAAAGACACTCCCCACAGCTCACCAGGCCACAGAGATTGACCGCCAGCAGCTTCCGGCGACGGCCGGAA
>CM052707.1:79974543-79998313 GCA_028551405.1 Uromys caudimaculatus | reverse complement strand
CCTGGTGAGCTGTGGGGCGTGTCTTTGGCCCTCTGCTGGGTCTTGCAATCTCCGGCGAGGGATCTTTGTCCTGGCGCTGATTAGGTGTGGGGCCCTGTGGCCCAAGCTGAGGTTTCCGGCTGTAGCCGGAAGCTGCTGGCGGTCAGTCTCTGTAGGCCGCAGAAAGCGGGCAGAGTCAGTGAGCTCTGGGGACGCGTTGCCCCTGCTATGAGCTTTTCTGCGTTCCTGGGAGAGAGAGGATTGTCTCCCGGAGCTGCCTGTCTATGGAATCCTAGTGTCCCAGGCAGAAGTTTCCTGCCACAGGCACCTGCTTTTGGGATCCAGGGGGGTTTTTAGGCCCGCCTACCTCGGTCCCTGATGTCTATATTTACTCCAACCTAACCACATACATGTAAATGTCCACAATTCCACATCTAATAGAAGCCAAATCTCTAAGTATCTAATAAACTAAAAAAACTATATATCAAAAATTAATCCAATAAAAATTGGGTACAGATTTGTCTTAGTCGGAGTTTTTATCCCTGCACAAAACATCATGATGCAAATTGGGGAGGAAAGGGTTTATTCAGCTTACACTTCCACGTTCATCACCAAAGGAAGTCAGGACTGGAACTCAGGCAGGTCATTAAACAGGAGCTGATGCAGAGGCCATGGAAGAATGTTCCTTACTGGCTTGCTTCCCCTGGTTTGCTCAGCTTGCTCTCTTATAGAACCCAGGACTACCAGCCCAGGGACGGCACCATTCACAAGGGGCCCTCCCCCCTTGATAACCAGTTGAGAAAATGCCTTACAGCTGGATCTCATGGAGGCATTTTTTTCAACTGAAGCTCCTTTCTCTGTGATAACTCCAGCTTGTGTCAAGTTGACACAAAACCAACCTGTACAAGATCTAAATAGAGAATTCTCAATAGAGGAATACTGAATGACTGAGAATCACTTAAGGAAATGATCAACACTTTAGACATCAGGAAAATGCAAATCAAAACTACTTTGAATTTCTGTCAGACACATGTCAAAATGGCCAAGATCAATAACACAAGTAACAAATCATACTGGTGAGGATGTGGACCAAGGGAACAGTCTTCAATTTCTGGTAGGAGTGCAAATTCAATAGCTACTATGAAAACCAATATGGCAGTTCCTCAGAAATTAGGAACAGATGTACCTCAGTACCCAGCTATACCACTATTGTTAGGCATAGACATAAAGGACACTCCATCTTATCACAAGGGCACTTGCTCAATTATGTTCATTGTGGCTTTATTCATAATAGCAAAAAGAAATGGAAATGGATTACAAGTCCTTCAATCAAAGAATAAAGAAAGAAAATATGGTACACTTACACAGCTATTTAAAAAATAACAAAATGAGATTTGCAGGCAAATGAATACAACTAAAAAAAATTATCCCTAGTAACATAACCCAGAAGCAGAAAGACAAATGTGTCTATTCATTTATAAGTAGATATTAGATATTAAATAACTGTTAATAAAGTTATAATCCACAGACCCAGAGAGGTTAGGTAAAGAAAAGAGCTCATGGGGGATGCATAAATATCCCTGGGAAAGTGACTGCAGACAGGTGAAGACCGGAACAGGATGGATAACGTGTTGGAGTGGGGATAGTTTTGGGTGAGACAACTGGAATTAGGGACCATTTGGAGGGTGGTGTGAAAACCTACTGCATTGTAAACTTCCTGCAATCTTTGAGGGTGACCCTAGTGAGTCCTCCTCGTAATAGATACTAAGTCTGAACTGGTCATCTTGTGTATTAGGTAAGGTTTCCAGGGGTGGGCCAGAGTTACATTGAGCCAAGTACTTGGATGACAGGTTTCTATGGAGATCCCCAAACTGATGCTAGGACAGAGGTTCTTTCTCCAAAACCTGGCACCAGGCACCATTGCCTAGGACAACATCCATACAGCTCATTGAATGTAGAAAGGTGAAGCAGGTACCTGCACGGAACTGTCAACCCTACCTTCTTGTCCCTTTGTTGTAGAAAGTTACTGTGCAGGCTACCAATAGAGAAACCTGGACAGCAACTCAGTCATAAAACCTTTGACCTATAGTCTTTCCTACATACTGACTTAGGATAGAACTAAAGAAAATTGGAAAAAAATCAATGAAATTATCCCTAGGGATTTTCTGCTATACTCGTAGATTGGTACCTTTTCAGTCATCATCAGAGAGGCTTCCTCCGGCAGCAGATAGGAGTCATTTCAGAGACCCACAGGTAGACATTATGCAGAAAGAGTCCAAGTTGGAAGTCCCCATATCCCCCATCAAGAGGAGAAAAGACTGTAGGTATCAGGTGGGATGAAGGGCATCAGGAGAATATGGTCCACTGAATCAGATAAGGAGGCAGGGCTCATATGGGGCTTAACAGTTGACACTTAAACATCAAACATGGGGTTTCCCTGGGTCTGCACAAGGTCCTCTGCATATATATTAGGATATTAGGGCTGTTAGCTTTTGGCGGGGGGAGTGGGTGTGTCTCTGACTCTTTTGAATGCTCTTAGGACTCTTTTCCTCCTACTGGGTTGCCTTGTCTAGCCTCAAAATGAGGGCTTTTGCCTTGTCTTATTGTATCTTGCTTTGTTGCCTTTGGTTGTTGTCTATTGGAGGCCTTCTCCTTTCTGAATAGAAATTGAAGATGAGTGGATCTGGGAAGAGTGGGAGGATTGGGAAGAGTGGAGGGAGGAGAAACTGTGGTCAGATTGTATTGTTTGAGAGTAGAATCTATTTTCAACAATGAAAGAAAAACCTAAAGGTTCAAAGCTAGGACCTACATATAAGGAAGGGTGTGTGGAGTGTTTATTTGTTGGTCGGGATTACCTCTCTCAGCACGATTTCTTACAGTTCTATTTGTCTGTGGATTTCATTTAAGCTGTTTTTCTTTACAACTTGAAAAATCAGTTGTCTATTCATACTATGTTTCATTGTATGTTCATCATTTTATGGACAACTATAGTGTTTTAATTTCTGAGCTATTGTGAATGAGGCAGCATTAAAAATGGATAAAATGGATGAGTGTCTCCGGAGAAGGGCATAGAGTCCTTCCAGTATGTGTTCAGGAGTGATAAAACTTGTCTGTACAAGAAGATCTCTTTCTAGCTTTTGGAGGAAATGCCACAGTGATTCCCACAGGGACTGTATTGCTTTGCATGTCCACCAACAGTGAGCAAGTTTTCTTCCTTCTCTGCATCCTGGCTGGCTATCACATGCTGTCTCTGTTATATTTTACATACATGTCCTTGATTGCTGCGGATCTTGAGGCTTATTAAAATATTTGTTAGTTTTTAGTCATTTATTTTTCATCTTTTGAGAGCTCTCTTTTCAGTTCCATACACCATTTTTAAATTGATTGTTTGGCTTGGTTTTTGGTTTTTAGTTTTAGTTTTCCCTTTCTTTCGTCCTTCCTTTCCTTTCTTTCTTTCTCTCTTTCTTTCATTGATTCATTCATTCTTTCTTTTTTGTTTTGTTTTTCATGTATTCCAGAGACTAATTTGTCAATTTTATGGTTAGCGTTGATATTCTATCCATTCTGTAGGCTTCCCTTCACTCTACTGATCGTATCATCTCTTGTACACAAGGTTTTTATTTTAATGAAGCCCTACCTGTCAGTTATCTGTTTTATTTTCTGAGGTACAAAAAGTCCTATTTATAAATTACTTAGCTGTATCTGTAAGTTCAAATGTACTTCCTACTGTTTTTCCTAGCAGTTCAGCATATCAGCTCTTATTTTTAGGTCATTTGAATTTGAGTTGATGTTCAATTTTCCCAATGCCATTTATTTAAGATGCTATCTTACCACAACAAATGCATATAATCTGGTCTCATGTTTCACATATATTGCTATTTAGTGCTGCTAGTTTATGCGTGGGTATCAGACCATCTGCTGGAGTATGGGAAGTCTCTCAGTGTCTTTACCCAGGAAGAATCCTGACTCTCCGTCTCCCAAAAGCCATCAGTTGGTGATCGCTCCTCAGCAAAGGCTAGAAATTCATGATCTCCTCCTCGTTCTATGCTGAGATTTTTGTCTGGCTTGATCTTGTGCAGGTCTTTGGCAAACAGTCACAGCTGCTATTGTTTAATTTATGTATAACTGACATGTTATGTCCAGAAATCAATCTCTTGGTATAGCCATCCATTGATCTCCCTTTTAGAAGGTTTCCAACCCACTGTTCTGTCATGACCTGGAGTCTTGGAAGAAAGGTATGTTATAAAAATATTCCATTTAGAGCAGAGCACTGGACAGCATGTTACTCTGTGCACACCGACCAGTTGCAAGTGGAGCTAATTGCCCACTACTGCAAGAAGCTTCTCTAATGAGCACTGAGAGATCCACTAATAGATGAGTGTAATGATAGTCTTCAGGAGTTGGTTTGATACTGTATTGTTTCATGAGAAAATCATTGAGTCCAAAAAATTCAATTGTGCTGTATTGCAATCATTCAAATTAAAAATAAAACACTCCCCTTTATGACTTATGAGTATAGCCCTTTGCTCAATAATAATATTTCTGTCAACAAAATATAGCACATACACAGTTGATCCTAGCATGTTCTTTTACTTAGTGATATTTTGGTTCCCATAATATTTGTGCCATTATTACACCAATAAATTTTGAAGTCAATTTACGCTTTGGGTCACAGGGTTCTCAGATGCTCACCCATGTTCTGAATTTCTCAGTGATGAGATTCCAACACATGCAAACTTTCTTTTCTTGCTATGTCTATGCTATGCTTTTTCCCAGTCTTGAAATTCCTTTTTAATTGGTTTTTTTGTGGTAATATTTTAGCAAACAATCTCATTTCTCTTCATTTATTTAACAGGTGCCAGGAACTGTCTCTAGCCTTTGTATGCTTAATAACTATGTGATAAGGCTGCCTTACTAAGAAGATTTCATAGGTGAAAAGAAGGAAGTTCATAGGCTATACTGAAGAGTTTCTTTTAATGATTAATACAGGACTTGTACTGCTGGAATCACTCTGTTTACCTTCTCTACTGACAATTCCATGACTACTTAAAACTGTTACTCTTTGCAACAATTAAAATGGAATAGTTGTTAAAGCAAGTGAAGTAAAGGGGTACAGTAAGATAGAAGGAATAAATACTTTATTCAAGTTATTGATATGTATTAACTTACAATAATGGAACCTTCACTTTAATATATCCATCCCATAGAGTGCCAATGGAAAGCCATTCTATCCATCCCTGCTCTCTTCTTAGTCATCTATATTTTAACTTGATAAACACATATGAATTATATTTCCCATTAACTCTTTAAAATAATATATGATATGTAAGCAAGTTATTGGAGTAGACAACTGCTTTTTAAATGGATTTCAGGTCCACTCCATGAACCCTAGGGGAAAGCGACTGCTATTATTCTTCCAAAAGAACATAACCATAAAATAACTCCTAATGACATATGGATATACCCATAAATAAGTCCAGAACTCAGATCTCATCAAAGAACTGTAATAGATGATAATTAACACAGACACTTACAATTGAACAAAGTACAGAGAATGAGAGTCTTTAAAATACTCATCCCTAAGAGATATGTCCTTCAGGATTCTGGGATCTATGTGGAAGAGGAAAGCAAAAGATGTAAGAGCCAGGGTTTATGGATGACTCAAGGAAATAAAATGTTACAGACACAAGACCAATGCTCATATGAACTCACAGAGACGGTGACAGTACATATAAGCCTTTCATAAGTTCAAATCAGATGAAAGCACATAGTCCCAGACCCTACCCAAGAATCTGTTTAAAACTGATACCATCTGGGAGAGGAAGAAAATACGTTTTCTTCATTGGAGTAATATTGGGCATATCAATCACACTCCAAGGAAGGCACTAAGCTCAGAACTAGTTGACTCACCCAAAATGGACTCCAAGTTTTGTGTGTGCTTTTTGTTTTGCTAATTTTTGATTTGGAGTGTTTTGCTTTGCTTTCTTTCTGAGAGAAAAAACATGAAGTAAAATGGATTGGAAGGAGTTGAGGGAAACGAATGTGCTAAAATATATTGTTTGAAAAAAGCTAATAGAAAAGAAAATGTAAAATAAGAAGCTCGGTGAGGAAGACTAGAAAGTCTGATCCATAAAGTACAGAACACTGTGTAAGTGCAACTCGAGGTTGCCACGGCTTTACTGTAATTTGTGTGCGTGCATATGGGAATCAGAGGTTGCCATCAGGTCACTCCCCTAGTTTTGAGACAGGATCTCTATTGAACTTGGACCACACAGACAGGAATAGTTAACTGATGATTTCTTGGGATCTACTGCCTTTGATCCCTCCAGTGCCAGGATTCCAGGCGGTACCTGGCTTTTCACCTGTATGCTGGGTATCAAACTCACATCCTCAAGCCTGCTGAAAAAGCATTTCACCAACTAAGTCATTGCTTCACAAGAGATGCAAGAAGAGACTCTTGTATCGCTATTCAAGATCTTTGCAAAGCAAAGAGAATGGAGATTATAAAGGCTTATTATTAAAATAAAGTAGAGCCACATGGTCATATGTGGGAAATGTAGAGAGCATCTCTGAGGGAAACAAGACATGTTCATTTTACCATTCAAGCACTTTTAGAATATTTTTAATTTGTACTATGTATCACTGAGAAAGTGATTCATGTTTGATTTTTATCTTTGGATTAGATTCATAGAAGCTTCATGTATATCTAGTAACTGAAAACACAGCATAACAGTTCTACATCTTTGATAAGATCGCTTTAAAGTCCTTTGAGCACACATTCTCATAGTTTTATAAACCTTAACCCATCAGTGTGCTGTGCCACAAATATAATCACAGAAACATAGAATCACTTTTAAATGTATAGCACATTTGTAAATGCTATGAGAAATATTAGGATAAATTAAAAATAAACAGATAATCATAAGCAATACTTGTTTTTTACCTTCAAGAAAGTAATCATATATTTATATGATTTTATATATATATATATAAAATTATATTATATATTTATATATATATAAAATCTTGTGATTCATTTGTTTTTCACCTAAAACTGAGTGTCTCTCTCAAGAGTTATTAGGTGCCACCACTATAGCAGCAGTACTTCTTGGCTTGCCACCTCTGAATGAAGGTGAGAGGTGATATCTGCAAAAGTAGGAGCAAAGCTGCCATCAAAACAATGTGACTCTTCTCTCTGAGTATGTGATTAAGACATACATAATTGTAGATTCTTGGGGAAGAGCTGAAAATAGTAGACCACCGTTGACAGAGAAGGTATAAAAATCAGTGTTTCAATCCTGGCTTTGTTCCAACGTGAGGGCAAAGGCTTTCTGTGTCAGACTGATGTTTTCCACCAGCTTCAGGAGAAAATTGGTTCATGAGTGAAGGACTTGGCTTCAGAGAATCTGTACCACAGTGAGCGGAGAAATAAAAAAAGATGAACAGGTTCTATTTCCAGCTCTGCTGAATAGAATCATTTCAGGTATATTCTACACAATTGTCTAGCACCATGATTGCTGCATAGATGGTTCTGAAAAACAATTAATTGAACTTACTATATTACCTTATGCTGAGACTTCTCTTAAATTGGCAGAACCATATAACAGAGGACACTTCATGAAGTACTTATGCAACATTTCCATAAATAATACTTGCCCAAGGAGCACAGACATATGTGTCTTTAACAGGGGTAGAAATCCTATCATGTAATTACTTCCTGGTTGAAACCAATTACATTCTTATTTCTTGAATCCTTGCTGCACTGAGTTTAACTACATTTGACTTTTGCACATTGAGAATATGCTACTGGGTACCAGCCAATATACCCCATATATCAGAGTGTCTTTAAAGAGTCCATAAAATTTCCTTACTAAAAATTATTTCAGTTTATTGCCCCAAGCATTATACCCATTCCTCATTGCCCTTGTTAAATGTTTTCATTGTTTATATCTCCTTTTCTTCTCTTTATACTATTCCTCGGTGCATCCTCTGTTTAGGGCAGGTAGAATGTAAAGGAGTTTTGCTTAATTTAATTAATGCAAAGGAAATGACTATCCTAACAAGAGAAGCAAAGTAAACAGTCTTAGAATTCACTCTGCCAATGAATGAGACTTATTACTATGTGTAAATAGGGGTTAAGAATAATAGCAAGAGAAGAAAGGAAACAGACACATAAACTGAAATAATTTTTAAAATGTTAAAGATATTGAATTATTTGAAAAAAACTTTAATTATATATATATAGCTATGACTTGGTTGTATTTATATTCTGATTTTAAAATGTAACAAAATTTTGTTTTAAAATATAACAAATTTTGAAATATAACAAAAAACAAAATTTATGGAACGGTAATGATTTAACCACACTGAGAAGTAGAATATATTCAAACTAACAGAACATACCACCACATTGTATGATTTAAAAATCTGTTACACTAATGGTAAGTTCAAAAATATTATAATGGTGTTTCAAGGTTGAATAGCAGATTTTATTCTTCAGAACTAGATGTATAGGCTATGTAAAATCTTGTTATGCATAGTGGTATACTCTGTGCTGGAAAATGCCAAAGTTGGAGAATCTCATGTTTGAGGCCAGCCTGGAATACATAGGGAGATACTACCCGGAAAAGAAAAAAAAAAAAAAGAAAGAAAGAAAGAAAAGAAAATAGAAAGTGAAAAATGTACACAGGACAGGAATCTTAGATTTTTAGATAGAAGCTAAAACTCCAAGTGGTCCAAACATCTTAGTTTATAAAGTTTCTCTAAGTATTTTCAGACTTGAAAAATTATGGAGATAGTAATACACACCAGAAATCCTACCAGTATTCAGAAGAGGGTCAGGACTTGATGAACACCCTCAACTACAAGCAAGAGTGAGGCCAACCTAGGCTACATGTGGTCCGGTCCCAAAAGAAAAATATATATTACTTATATAATAGTCAAAATAAAATTAAAATATCAATAAGTCCAAATTTTTATATAACAAGAAACTTGTGATCAGGGATTAAAAAGTAGCCATAAAATTACCTTAAGGACACATTGACTGTGCTCTGAATACAGTATAGCTAGTGTGCCAAGGACAGAGATTTCATGTTTGGCTTGTGTGACATCACGTCCGTGTGATATATTAGCTCTCTGCTCAGGTGAATATACAGCAGGGTTAAATGTTTTCAGCTTGTGTGTTGAGAAGCCATCTTTGTAATGTCTCACCAACAGGACCACCCATATGTGAGCTGAACAAGGGTCCCAGTGAACGTGCCAAACTGCACAGAGAAAAGCCCATGAAGCCATAACCCTGAGGCTACTGAGGAACTAAGGAAACTGAGAAAAGCTAAGAGCAGGAGAAGTGGTCCTCCCTGTGAAAGAACACACCAACTGCTGTCCAATGCCAAACAGATGTCCCTGAAAATATACATATAGGTAAGATTTTAGTACTCATCAGGTTATGTTTAGGAATATATAAGTATATACAATATTTATATGCATGCAAATACAACTTATGATAAAAGAGACCATGAATTTGAAGCAGATGGGGAAGGACTATGGGGAAGAGAGGGAAGGAAGGAGTTGCCACCATGATACAGTCTCAAAAATAAACAAGAACAGAAAAACTATAAGGCAGAATGAAATGTGTAATACCAAGTTACATTCAAACTGTTTCTCAGTTTAAAATTGCAAATCAGTAAAAATAGTTTCTAAAACTCTGAATAACATCTGGATAGATTTGCCAATTGTCAACCATTTCTTCAAACATTCACATAGATATAGGTGATATTTTAACTTTCTATCATTTTCCAGAAAAAAAAAAAAAAAAACGAGAGTAAATAGCAAGCATGATGATATTTGATACATAATTAAATATCATAAAGCCTTACTCATTGTCTCCTAGAAGAACATTTTCCTCCCTTGAAAATCAACATCAGTGAAATAACAGTCATCCTATTAACACATTAAAAACATTCTCGAGTATTTCAGCAATGCAATTTTTTCTTACACTAAATAAAAACAGAATGCTCTACCTATTCTTTTGCCCTGTTAGCTTCTTTCACCTAGAAATTTTCCGACTTTGTGGCATTTACACTTTCACATTGGAAACCAGTTATATTACAGAATATCTCATAGCTTTATCCAAATGTATTTTCATTAATATATCATAGACAGCAGAGGACTGCCTGGGCTGGACTCAGAGAAGAAGTACCTAACCCTTGTGAGACTTGAGGCCCCAGGGAGTGAGAGAACTGGTGAGGTGGGTGTTGGGGAGTGGAGAAGTCCTCTTAGAGACAATGGGGGAGGTATGAAGTGGGGAGCAGTCCTGGGCAGACCAGGAGAGGGTGGAAACTGGAGTGTAAAAAAGGATTAAAGAAAAAAAAAAAAGGAAATAAATAAAATCCAAATACTCATAGGGCTAACCCTGGAAGCTTTAACTTCAAAAAAAAAAAAAAAAAAAAATGGAGGAGAGGTGTACTGGCTAGTTTTGTGTGTCAACTTGACACAAGCTGGAGTTAAATCACAGAGAAAGGAGTTTCAGTTGAGAAAATGCCTCCATGAGATCCAGCTGTAAGGCATTTTCTCAGTTAGTGATAAGGGGGGAGGGCTCCTTGTGGGTGGTATCATCTGTGGACTGGTAGTCTTGGGCTCTATAAGAGAGCCAGCTGAGCAAGCCAGAAGTAAACAAGCCAGTAAGTTATATCCCTCCATGGCCTCTGCATCAGCTCCTGCTTCCTGACCGGCTTGAGTTCCAGTCCTGACTTCCTTTGGTGATGAACAGCAACATGGAAGTGTAAGCCGAATAAACCCTTTCCTCCCCAAGACAAATTGGTACCAGAAGTGGGGTATTCCTGTGACAATCTGACCATGCTTTGGGGAGGACTGTGCAAGGACTTTGGAACTTTAGGCTAGAAGATCTATTTGATGTTAAAAGTTATGTGGGGTGTTCTGTAGGAGCTTGGAAGATAATATTGAGAACAGTGCAGAAGATGGAGGCCTGGCTATTGAAATTTCAGAGGGAAGATCAAAGATAAATGGCTTTTATCAGGGTGATTGCTAGTTTGATTTAAGATTCTGTGGTTTTGGTTAGGTGGGGCTGAAGAAATCAGCTGTGATTAACAAGATACCGGAACTACTAAAGCAAAACCATTGCATTTCTCGGGCTATTGATGCTGGTTAGCTGGAGCTAAGATATTAGCAGTGATTAAGAAGAGACCAGTATCATTGGAGTGAAATCTTCTGAGAAGTGTTTTCTGAGAGCACAGAGGCTGTGTTCCAGAGATAGCCAGGGTTGTACCTTGTGCTGTGGCTGGACTTGGTAATGTGTAAGAGTCACCCAGGTGGTACTGGTTTTGAAGGCATGAAGGAGTCATGAAGAGCAGCTGAGGCCTGGGCATTGCTAGAGGCCATGGAGGACCATTGGTGAAGGTGCAGCCTCAGTTGTAATTGATGGCCCAGGATTGAAGGGGTCATGCAAAGGAGGTGAGGCTTGGCACCTTGGTAAAGCCTAGTTGCAGTGGAAGACAGCAGTGTTTTGAATACACCAGTATCATGAGATGACCACCAAGAACACCAGCAGCAGTGGAGTATAGGCATCTGGAGCTGTGTGTGCTACAAAGGGCAGAGCTGAAGAAGTGGCTCAAGCCCTTGGAGGAATCCAGAAGATCGTGAGTGGATCCCAGTCATTGGACAGTTGGAGTTTGAGTTTGCTTTTGATTGTGACTGTGGCCTGATATTTTTCCCTTTTGAAGAAAGAAGGTATTTTAATGGAGCCCACAGTTAAGAGACTTTGAATTTTAAGAGATTGGATATTTAAAGAGGACTGAAATGTTAATATGTAAGAATTTGCAAAGACTATGGGACTTTTAAAGTTATTTAGATCTTGGGATGAATAAGAAAGTAAGGGTCGGGGCTTAATGATGATGTGTGTTTGTGTGTCAAGTTGATAAGGGATCAATTGTACTGGCTAGTTTTGTGTGTCAACTTGACACAAGCTGGAGTTAAGTCACAGAGAAAGGAGTCTCAGTTGAGAAAATGCCTCCATGAGATCCAGCTGTAAAGCATTTTCTCAATTAGTGATCAAGGGGGGAGGGCCACTTGTGGGTGGTACCATCTGTGGGCTGGTAGTATTGAGCTCTATAAGAAAGCCAGCTGAGCAAGCCAGGAGAAGCAAACAAGCCAGCAAGTTACATCCCTCCATGGCCTCTGCATCAGCTCCTGCTTCCTGACCTGCTTGAGTTCCAGTCCTGATTTCCTTTGGTGATGAACAACAGCATGGAAGTGTAAGCCGAATAAACCCTTTCCTCCCCAACTTGTTTCTTGGTCATGATGTTTGTGCAGGAATAGAAACCCTGTCTAAGACAGGGTAGCAGGTTTTTTTGTAACTTTTGTATGATCCCATAATTCTCTGTGCTCTTTTCATGGATTCTGTCCCAGAAAGACCTTTCAGGTTCAACTTTTGTGTTTGTCCCCAGCCTGAAAACCATTGTGATTTGCAAGATCATCTTGAAGATGGTAACATTTTAGATAGCAAGGTCTTGGGACTCAGGCTACTCAGATGTGACTTGGGAGACACACTGCCTTCGTGTCTCCCTGTGGCTAAAGCTAAGGGGAAATACCACACTCTGAAGTCACATGACACCCAGACTTTTAAGGGTTCTAAATGATTTGGCAGCTTGATATTTTTAACGTTATTGCACGTAGTGTGTGTGTGTGTGTGTGTGTGTGTGTGTGTGTGTGTGTGTGTGTGTGTGTGACAGAATGTCACAGAACATGCCACAGAACATGTCAGGTGAGGAAGCCAGTTCTCTTTCTTCTTCTACCATATGTGTTCTGGGGATGATACTTAAGTCATCAGACTTGGTAGCAAGTACCTTAACCCTGATGAGCCATCTCATTGGCCCTTTACAGAATTTGATGAAGAAAATCTTCAGCTCTTCTTGTTCCTTCTGCTAATCCATCCACACCTAGGGCCCAAGCTTCCAATTACATTATCCTTTCTATATCCCAGACATGAGGATTCCTACTATAGGAAATGCTTCTTTTCACTACTGTAGAAATAGTCTCTCAGGTGCCCTTTTCATGTATAGATTAATATCTTAAAAATTAGCAATTATTCAAGTAAATATTATATTTTCTATTGACACCTGAAAGTCAAATAAATGAGGTTCTATGATATCTCAGGTTTGCATTATTCATTATTTTTCCTGGTTATATTAACAGTCTGGTACAATATTAAGGTTGCTCTTACATTTAAGATAGCTTTGTTTATCCCTATAAATTAAATATTTTTTATTATTATTACCTTTATTTTTTTTTATAGTCCGGTTATTATCCATGTCCTGGTCCACCTTCCCACAGTCCCTCATCCCTTTCCTCCTCCTCCTGTCTCCAAGAGGATTCCCCACCCCCTCACCCACCTCCCACCAGGCCTCCCCACTCCCTGGGGCCTCGATTCTCTCTAAGGTTAGGCTCATCTTCTCTCACTGAGACCAAACCAGGCCGTCCTCTGCTGTATTATGTGTTGGGGGGCCTCAGACCAGCTAGTGTATGCTGCCTAGTTGGTGGCTCAGTGTCTGAGAGATGTCAGGGGTCCAGGTTAGTTGAGACTGCTGGTCTTCCTATGGGGTCGCCCTCCTCCTCAGCTTCTTCCAGCCTTTCCCTAATTCAACCACAGGGGTGCCCAACTTCAGTCCATTGGTTGGATGTAAGTATCTGCATCTGCTTCAGTCTGCTGCTTGGTGGGCCTCTCAGTGATGCTGGTCTTTAGCTGTAGCACATCATAGCACAGTAATAGTGTCAGGCCTTGGATCCCCTTCTTGAGATTGATCCCACTTTGGGCCTGTCACTGGATCTTCTTTTCCTCAGACTCCTCTCCAATTCCATCCCTGTAGTTGTTTCAGACAGGAACAATTCTGGGTCAGAGTTTTGACTGTGAGATGGCAACCCCATCCCTCATTTGATGCCCTATCTTTCTGGAGGTGGACTTTACAAGTTCCCTCTCCCAACTTCTGGGTCTTTAATACTTTTAATATGTAAAATGTTTACATACATAAAGTTAAAATTCTATGAGATAATATGTCCACAGAAATCTTGTCCTCTTCCATTTTCTATACATTAGAATGAAGAAGCTTCAGTCAATATTTTAATTTTTGTCCAACCTGAGTTTTATTTTGTAATACTAAAAGCTATTACTAATGTCATTGTATCCAGTATCTTCTATAATAATTTGCTGTTTGATTGAGTTCTAAATGACATCTGCCCAATTAACCAAAAACTAACATATATTAAAAAGAAATCTATTATATTTAATTAATTTAAATGTATTTATTGTTAAATAACAATAAATGTAGGATAAAAATTGTAACTTTTTTTTTGACTGAAACTAGCAGACAAAGCAATGTGAAAAAGGTGGGTTATATTTGGGCATGCTTCCAGGTTTTACACTTCCTTGTGGAGGGGCAGGCAGCAGGCAGGTACTGGAGAAAGCTGATCTCATTTCATCTATAAGCAAGAAGTGCAAGGAGGAAGCTGGTGCTCAGCTCACTTCCTCCTTTATTCAGTCCAGGATCACACCCTGTAATGGCTATTCCTGGTTGTCAACTTGACTATATCGGGAATGAACTATAATCTAGGATTGGAGGTCTTACTTGTGATCCACATCTTGAGGCTGGAAAACACATGTTTCTGACCTGGATCTTGGTATGGAGATCTTGAGGCATAGTGGCCATGAAAAGCTTAAGCCCAGGCAATGTAATACATGCTTTTAACATCAGCAGACCAAGGCAAGGAGATCTCTGAGTTCAAGGTCAATCTACAGATCAAGATCCAGGACAGTCAAGCATAGGCAGTGACGAAGCTGGAAAAGAGGAAGCTAGTGATGATGTAATAGAACAAGAGGGCCATGTTCCAACTGGAGCTGCAGAACTTGGCAGCTCCAGCCATGTGGCTCTGGCTTTCTTTATAGTCAAGAGGAAACGACAACTACCGGGACAATTGATGCTGGTTAGCTGGAACTAAGAAATTAGTGGTGATTAAGAAGAGACCAGCATCACTGAGGTAAAATCTTCTGGGAAGTGTTTTCTCAGAGCACAAAGAAATTGTGTTCCAGAGATAGCCAAGGTACAACATCTTGTGCTGCAGCTGGACTTGGTAATGTGTAAGAGTCATCCAGGTGGTACTGGTTTTGAAGGCATGAATGAGTCATGAGGAGCAACTGCGGCTCGGCACTGTGAGAGGACCTGGAAGGCCATTGGGGAAGGCACAGCCTCAGTTATAATTGACGGCCCAGGACTTAAGGGGTCATGCAAAGAATTTGAGGCTTGGCACCATGAAAAGAGGAGCCATTAGCATTTGTTTTATATATCTCATCTTTACTCCCTTAAGACAAGTTTCTTTCACAAAGCTGGACCTAAGAGGGTGGCTAGCAAGCCTTAGTGATCCTCCAGTCTTCACCATAAAAGAGTGTTTCTCAATCTTCCTAAGGTCACAGTTATTACAGTGCCCCATGTTGTGGTGACCTCCCCAACCACAAAATTATCTCGTTGCTACTCCATAACTGTAACTGTGTTATTGTTGTGTAATATGCAGTATATCTGATATCCACAGGATTTGTGACCAACAGGTTGAAACCCAGTGCCCTAAAATGTTACACTATTGGGTGTGTCATTGATCACCTTTTTACAATGTTGCTGGAGATTAGAACTCAGGACCTCATGCTTCGACAGCAATCCCTTTTAAGAACTGAGCCATCTCCTTGCCACACAGCTTGTTATAAGTCTCATCAGAAAAAAAAAAAACCCATCATTTTACCAAAATATAAAGTTCCTTCGTTATCATGGATATTTTCATTGCTTGGTCTAAATTTTTGTGTAATATATATAAGGAAGAAAATTTTAAGATGCACCACATAAATACACATAATTCTTACACATCTCAAAATAAATAATTAAATTTTCTGAAGAATTAAACATTACATAGTTCAGCATAATGTGCCACAGGGTCATTTTCATAAATTGATTTTAAATAAAACTGTATAGTCTTACCCACAAGATGGTGCTATTTCCCTACCAGCAAGCCTGCAAACTGATCTGTGGGATGGCTGTGTAATATAAAATGCAATATATGAGACAAAAGGTAAGTATTCTTCTATAGGAATTAGAATCGCAAAGGATTTATTGTCCTCCATGTCCATATGCCTCAAATACTCTTAGATTATTAATGTATATGATAATACTTTAATATGATATTAGCATATAAGATAAGATAGAAGTTTCCTCTAAATGAATTAGGATCAAATAGAATTATTTTTTCTTCATGTTTATCTTCCTCAAGTACTTTTTTCATAGAGCAGAAAGCTATATTAAGAATTCCATGTCACATCCCACGAAATACTCAGGTTTCTTCCAACTCAGCAACATTCATCACAGACCCACAACACCCAAATATGAGTTCTTAAAGGAACTGATTACTGGAGACGTCATTCCAGCTCCTTCCAAACCTGCTTCAGCCAGTCTGCCCATCTTATCTTTTGTAGAATTTACATCTTCAGAACATCTGCCTCATGGAGAGTGCAAGTCTGGAGCATGGATTCTTTTCTTCCTCCATCCTCGACTCTTGCCACCCCGTTTTCGATACTCAAGTCACAAAGCCTCCCTGGTTGTCTGCAAACACAATCAGAAGAGCATTTCCACTTCAGGTCTTCCCTTTCTAAGTGAGAATATTCACTAAGATATCTGACATGTCATCCTTACCTCGTTTTCAAACAGACCTTCTTTGGTGAGTCCTAACACTCTCTCCCCATGTCTTCACAACCTTCAAGCATTGAAGTTAAATTCCACAGAGAATTTAAGTAGAATTATTCATAGATGTGTCTCGTCATTCCATGAGATCAGAGTTCATATGGGCATAATAAATTTAAACCAAAGGTTTTAAACAGGAGATAATATCTGTCACGTGAATGAATTTAATCTAAGTATTAATAAGTACTGCTCAAGCAAAACAAATTTGATTTGTAATTTTCAGAAGTCTCTCTAGAAATCTTAAAAAAGTAAAATAAAATGTCAATTTTGCTACATAATAGGCATGTGTCAACATTAGGTGAAATAAGCACTCTTAACGCTTCCCCAGTCCCACTGGACATGATATGCTATTATCTGATATTGTTCTTACCCTGTAGATGATAATAGAAGTTGAACCAGGAGGTTGGGAAAGACAAACTAAGTTTCCTGGCATATGTATTTCTGTGACACAAATGTGTTTGTCACATAGACACATACATGCACTTCCACTTAGTCTCAGCTTTTGTTTTATGTGAGGTTTTAATTGTGGCTTTTATGCCTGATCTGTATATGTGCTAACTGGAGGGGAAGCGGTTGTGGCTAGCACAGTCAGTTTGTCTCATTCAGTAAGACATCACTGTGAGAAGCTGATATTGGATATGTAGGTTTCTAACAATTACACGGAACTGGGGTCAGGATTTCCCAAACCAAAACTTTTGGCCATACTCAGCTCTGTCAGTGTTTTGGATATGGTTGAGGCTCTAACTATATGTTTTATCAATTTGACTACTTTTCATAGTTTTACGGCTTTGGCTAAACACACTTGCTATTAGTTTTTTGACTAAATTGAAAAATGAGTAGTTCGTAAACTCTAAAATTAGTTAAAATGTCAAAACTGATTATGGAGAATCAGTGCAAGCTCTCCATAAAAATTCAGTGTTCCTCTTTCGAAGAGTCCTCACTTCAGATTGCAGTGTGGTGGCGACTGCAGCCTTCATTCTCCAGCCACAGTTTCAGCCCTCACGTTGGCTATCAACTGTACATTCATGATCTCTTATACATTAGCCAATTTTAGCTCTAAAGCTATACATAGACCATGTTTTGTTTCTGTTCTATAATATTCTGTATGTTAAGTTTATAAAACATAAATTACACCTTCCAAATTTATTGTGGGAAGGGTGGATAGAGACAAGAAGGGTAGATATTAAATGATTGAGCACCTGACTCTCAAATGGCATGGTGACTTATTTAGCAAGATAATTTGAAGCACTTGAGTTCTTGGATATTACCTGACAATTGCATGTCATTAAATAAGAATTTTTTTTCTGTTTTCCTGTTTTGTCTGATTTAGAATTGCTTAAGCAAACACCAGAAATAATTTCTTAAATTTTTTATTTCTTTTTAAAGAGTAAACGTTTTTTATTAATCATTTTATTTGTTTACATCTCAAATGATATCCCCCTTCCCAGTTACCTCTCCATAAACCCCCATCCTAGCTCCCATCTCCCCCCTCCCCTTTACCTCTATTAGAGTGCTCCCCCACCCACCCACTCACGCCCACTTTCTCCACTCTTGCATCCCTCTATGCTGGGGCATGGAGCCTCCACAAGACCAAGGGCCTCCCCTCCTTTTGATGCCAGATAAGGCCATCCTCTGCTACATATGTATCTGGAGCCATGGCTCCCTCCATGTGTATTCTTTGGTAGGTGGTTTAGTCCCTGGGAGCTCTGGGTGGTCTAGAAAATTGATATTGTTGTTCTTCCTATGGGGCTGCAATACGCTTCAGCTCCTTCAGTCTTTCCCCTAGCGCTTCCATTGGGGTCCCTGGGCGTCTGATGGTTCACTGCAAATATCTGCATCTGTATTGGTCAAGTGCTTAAAAAGAAAGCTTCAGTTCAGTTTTTTCTTTTGTTGTTGTTGTTTTATATTGGTTTTAGTGTTGTTGCACGGGTTTGCCTCTCTTTGTAATGTGTGCAAGACACTGAAGACCACTGTGTGTGTGCAAAACCATACCATACTTGCATAAAGCAAGTGGCTGTAAATACCAATTATTATTTATAATCTGGATCTTTTGAGAGTGGGTTCGACTCCCTTTGTCCTTTCTTTCCCTGCTGGAGTGTCCCTGAGAAGCATAATTCCAAATAGTAGAATCTGAGTTTAATGAAAGTCCTTAAATGATTTCCTGCAGTAATGGTCCCACTGATGTCTGAGATATGCGTGCCTATTTAGGAGGTAAATTTTAGAGTAGCTAACAATACTGACTAATTGAAAACTATAAAATTATGTCCTGTTTGTGAAAAATTATGCTACCTTATCACTATATGTAGTAATCTCTTACACATTTTATTTTATTTCAAAATCTTTAGCACAACAGTCCCCTATGAGACTGTCACTATAGTGTCAATTATTTAATCAGCTGAGTATCTCCTATCCGGTAAGCAATATGATAGGGCTGAGGCTAGAAAGAGGTATGGGCTCAATTCCAACCAAGTTTAGAATCTCCTAGATAGCCAGCTAACAAATAAAAAACAAAAAACCAAAAAACCATCAATCCCATATGACCAGTTCCTTGGAGGAAGAGACTGCAGGTCAGGAAAAGGGTGTGGTCTAATTGGGAAATCCAGGGAGGGCTGGCAAGAAAGATGCGGGTAAGAAGTCTGAAGCTGAGATCAACATCGGTGATGGAGGACCAGACCTCTGCAAAAATCTCCATCTCCCTGAAGAAACACATCTACAATGACATCATTGTCTGGCTGAGAACACACACAACTTTGGAGCCAAAGCTGTAATTGCCAACTTGATCCAGAGAAGGAGCGCTTGAAGTTAGCATTTAAGGTGGGGGGGGGGGGGGGAAGAAAGCTTATTTTCATGCTGGTAAATTGAAGTCTAAAGTTGAAAACAAGTAGGAGCAAAGAAAATTAATTCTCTCCCAGCTCAAAAAATTCAAGAAACTGCACATTTGGCAGGAAAATTCTAAACAGTCTACAAGTGCCAATATCAGAAGAACAATCTTTACACTATGTAGAAAATTGCCAGTTAATCCCTCTCCAAAAATCTAATTTTATAAAATGAAAGCAAGTTCTGTGTTTTAGCTATAGTAAAAAGAGTATATAGTTCTCTTAAATTATTGGAAAATGTAAGTGAGATTTCAAACAGATTATTTCAAACAGCTTTAGACAACAATCTTCCGAATACACTGCTTAATCCTTTGTGTTTATAGAGTGATCGAGGCTTTCCAAAACATTTTTATATACACTATCTCATTTGATTCAAATAGATGAAATGTGCATATAATTGCATTAAAATGTAAAAGTTATGGCAATACCATCACCCTGAGAATTAAACGTGATTCTGAAGTAAGCCCAGTCTGTCTGGGGCCAGAATGAAATAAAATCACATCCGAGCTGGTATCAAATGGCAAAAGACAGTGAATAAATCAAGCAAGCACAGGAAAGAGGCCTTACAGATTCAATGTCCCCGACTATCCTAACGATCCTAACGATTCTGTACAGTCATAATCTGTTAAAAAACATAGACACAATCCTCTTTCAGGACCCGCATTCCTCCAGCAAGAGTGCCTTTGTAATAAGACTTTCTCCTTTTTGTCCCTAAATGTCTTCTAAATGCATCAGAGCCCATGTACTTAATTTAAAACAGGATGATACAAGGGTACTTTAAATGTAGAACCAGATGTTACCCCCCATTTCCCCACTGTTTAAGTCCTCCTGAGATTTTACTCTTCAGCTCTCCTGAAACCAATCGCCTCTTTTACATTTGACCTTGTCGCCTTGTTTTCAGCATACTCATTACAATGTTTCTGCTGGGATGCTTTGCAGGTTATTCGGGGTCCTTCAGGGCACCTTCCTCACTACATGCTTAATATCTCCTACTGTCCTCTCCAGCTCACTCTTCTCCAAACAAGAAGGCCCTGCGGAATCCTCAAAGTGCTGTCAAGTCGAATCTGCCAGCCTAAGATGTGGGATGCAAGGTGAAATGAAAAATGCAAGATCCTTGTTTCCAAAGAAAATGAAAGATTTCAAGACCTTGAGCATCTCCATTGCACATTTATAAAACCATCCCTTTACAAATGTGGAACTTATTAGAATTGGTAATGTACCGTGTTCAGAAGTTCAAGGCTATCTCAGATGAATATTAATTTCAAGTCCAGCCTGTGCTATATTATGTATCCAAAATCATTTTTAAAAAGGCTTTGGAACCCACTGAACCTGTATACAGTTGCCTTGAATACTTATATGCTAAACTTTCCCTCATCCTCTTTGAAAATACTTGTATGATGGCTGCTTGCTCTCCATTTCTTCAGTGTTTTTATCTGTCCTAGTCTATTCAGGCTACCTTAGCATAGTAGTTTAGACTGCTTAACTGTACTGGTTTGTTTGTTGGTTGTTGTTGCTGTTGCTGTTGTTTTGTTGTTACTTTTGTTGCTGCTGTTGTTGTTGCTGTTGTTGTTGTTATTGTTGTTGCTGTTGTTACTGCTGTTGTTGCTGCTGTTATTGCTTTGTAGTTGTTGTTGCTGTTTTTGTTGCTGTTGTTGTTGTTGTTGCTGTTTTTGTTGCTGTTGTTGTTGTTGTTGCTGTTGTTGTTGTTGTTGCTGCTGCTGCTGCTGCTGCTGCTGGTATGTGCTCCCAGGCTCCTGCTTGAATCCCTGCCCTGAGTAAATGATAGATTACGATCAGGACATGTAAGCCAAATTAACTTCTGTCCCCCCCCAAGTTTCTTTTTTGGCCATTGTCATTGTCACAGCAATAGGAAACAAACTAGGGCAATACTTACAATGACCTAAAAGTACTGCTCATGCTTGAGTAGCTGTGAGGTTCAAATTTAAACCAGTAGGATATTCAAAGTCAGATGAGGGCCCATTCGTCCTAGAAAGAGTTTTCCATCCAACTATGCATTTCATGGTAGAAAGGAGGTAAAAGATTCCTTTGGGCCTGTTTAATAAGGACCATGTTCCCGTTCATGAGAACAGAGACCTCATAATCAGCTCCAAAGACCTCACTTGTTATCACCATCACACTGGGAGTTGAAGTTAAACATGGGATTTGTTGGGGTGGGGAGGACACTACTTAGACTTTAGATGCAATAGAATTAGCACGATTATAGAGAGTGGTCATCGTTATGGGTCAGTGCGTAGAGATTCTGAAGGCAGAGCAATGTCATGATGGTTTCTTATACAGTGGAAGCTGATAAGATTAGCGAGCTGGTGATCTCAAATGAAGCCAAATGGCTTTTGGAAGATGAGTCATAAAATATATTACATAAAAGAGGAGTGTATCTGTCATATAATGGTGTACGTAATAATTCAAGAGGAGCTACCATCACTGATCATAATCAGTTCATAAGTGTTACCAACTATATTATTATAGTTTGCATTGAGAAATATTCCCTCAAAGTCTATCTGTTGAAAGTTTAGCTCCAGTGGGAGCAAATTTTGAGGTGATAGAAGCATTCAGAGGTGGGGCTCAGTGTCATTGGATAAGGACAGAGGCTCTTCTTATTTGCCTGCTAGCTGTTATGATGTGAGAAGTTTTCCTCTTTCTCATGTCCCCTACCATAAAATCAAGTCTTGCCAAGGGAGTGAAGTAATTGTTTGAAAAGATTTCTGAAATGGGCCAAGGTTCATTTTTCTTCCTTTTGAGTTTATTTTCTGGGTTATTTTGTGACAGCAACAGAAAGCTGACTTCAGCCAACAGCAAAGCCTGACAAGTACAACATGAATACAGCTTTCAACATCTTATGAAGTATTGACTCATCAGAATAGATGTTAGCAAATAACAAAATTACATATAAGTTCTGAAGCAGTACGTCCATTTAAAAAAGAGAAATCTTGACATGCTCATCAAGAAATAATTCTCCATTAAACCTCCCATTCTTTTTTGTTTTGTTTTGTTTTGTTTTGTTTTGTTTTGTTTTGTTTTGTTTTGTTTTTTTCGAGACAGGGTTTCTCTGTATAGCCCTGGCTGTCCTGGAGCTCACTCTGTAGACCAGGCTGGTCTGGAACTCAAAAATCTGCCTGCCTCTGCTTCCCAAGTGCTGGGATTAAAGGCGTGCGCCACCATAGCCCAGCAAATCTCCCATTCTTGCAGAAAAATAAGCTGTTTCTTATTCCGAACAAGCCTCTCCAGAATATTTGTTTAGCCCGCAGCACTCACAGAGACCTTTGCGCCTCTCCCAGACTGCATGGTGGTACATTCATTGTCCTGGATAATAGAATCTAGTTTTCTGACGTGTAACTCCTCTCTAGAAGGCAAACCAGTGTCATTTCAGGAGTGGAATGGGCCACTGTGCGTCACTACTGAGGACCAGGGCAAACGAATCTGACGACGATATGCTAATATTCATGTTAAACAACGCTTTTCAGTCTGCAGTCGTATTTTTTTCTTTCTGATCAACAGCTGTAAAATCGTGGCAGGCTAAGCTGGAAGCTGGCTAAAGTGCCAAGCGTCAAATGGAGGGTAGTTGGTGACAACTATATCATAAATTATTTTATGACAGATTTTAATGGTTACTCATCATGAGTGATCACATTCTATATTCTCCTCCGTAAACACGTCACCTGACCACTATCCTGAAGCTGAGATAATCTTCCTCCCAACCTTTGACAATAGAATTCTGGAATCCGTGACCTTTGAACTGGAATTTTTTTCTCCCAAAGCCTTCTGGGTACTCATGCCTTTGTCTCTGGACTGACAGACTGACTGTCAGATTCTCTTCTTCTCAGACCTTCAGCTTTGGATTGATCCACTTTTGGATTCCTGAATCCCCAATTTGCAGCAGGCGTTTCATGGTTATTTTTAGTTCTCTAAATTACGTATCTAATTTGGATTCTCTCTTTGGAGAACAGTAACACATAGAAATGTGGACGGGATGAAGGAAGGCAAGAGGGGACATGAAAACTAGGGTAAGCTGGTAGAATAGTTGGGACACCTACTTCCTATTAGATTCGATTTTTTTTTTTCTAGTAGTAAGAGTTCAAAATGAATACAGAGTACTAAGACTGGTGAGAG
>CM052707.1:79952043-79969543 GCA_028551405.1 Uromys caudimaculatus | reverse complement strand
GCTCCTCACCCAACCACCTCAACCTCAAGGGTACCAGAGTTCCAGACATAAATTTTAATTTCCTGACTTGTGAGGATGGATGTTAGTTCTGGTGTCCTCTGTATTTTTTCTCATGTCTCTCTGTATTTCCTTGCATCCGCATTTGTGGCTTATACATGCTACAGATTTTATAGGTTTAAATGATTTTCGTATCACTTATGCTGGCCACCATTCAAAGAAAGGAAGAATTAACATAGTTTAACTTGAGATCATACGATGAAACTGCCTAGGAAGGCTGGAGCTTTCAGATGCCAGGCAGGCTGTTAAGATACAATGCTATTATCATCCCCTTGAACCCCAGACGTTATCAGTCTGCAAACGAAACCCAATCCTGAACATAAATTGCATTTCCTAAAAAAACATAATCTTGCCTTAAGATACCAACTTCCCTGATTACAGGGAATGTCTGTGTTTACACATTTGTACAGAGCATGCTGACTATATTAGTGTGTTAGGAAACAAACTGTGTGCCCTACAACAGACCTGCTGCAAGCACAAGGGAGAGAAAGAAAAAGAAATGTTGAAATCAGACTCCCGATCTCTACCTCCTTTCAAATTCCTGGAGCACACTAGCTTTACTACTGCATGATGTACACGGGAGTATTTCTTCTAATGCAATCTGACTAAAAGTTTAAATGAGTTTAATGCATGAAATGTATAAATAAAATGTGGCCTTGATTAAATTTAGACTTAATACATAACTTAAATGGGTAGTTCAGGATCAGTCCTGGTACCATGTGTCCAGACTATTTTGAGCTTTGCAAAAAGCAGTTTGGATTTTTATCAGTGGGCCTAGAACTCTTTCTATCAGAAGCACAATATATGTGCAAAGCTGAATTATATGAAAATCCTAAAGGGAGCACTCACTGTTATTGAAACATGTCAGGAAGAGAAACTGTAAAAGGCATTAGGAACTGAGCACCCGCATAATTCTAAAGCATTGCTTAGTAAAGAAGAATTTATATATGGGAAAAGGGTTGACTCGGGGTTCTCTCACGATGTCTCCTAATTTCAAGACCTGGAAAACCATTTAGTTTCCTAATTGCTGTTTTCTTCACTTGCACAAACTTATCTAAATCCTTTTCTCGCTTTGTTGGAATGATCTCAGTGAGTGTGTGATAGAGATATAGTAATCATATTAAAATTGGCTTTCTTTAGCATAGAGTTTACCTATTTGCATCGTAGTTTTACAAACCTGGTACATTTCCTATGTAGCATATAAGATATACAATTTGTTGTGGAAATGATGGATAGTATTTGCAACTTTCATTAGAAGTAAACAGACTAAAATCTCTTGGGTTGACTTTAACATCTTAACAGAAAATTTTACAAATGCATAGAAAAGTGTGTGGTCTTTGAACCTGAGCAGTCTCAGGGCTAATCCAGCCCTTTAACACACACACACACAAACACACACACACACACACACACACACACACACACACACACACACACACCAGCAGTTAAGGTAAATGTAAATTTGAGCAAGTTAGTAAGCCTTCCAAAGCATGCTACATGTCACCATTTGTAAATGGAGATAAAATGCCTCTTTAAATGGTTTTGCTATGTCTGAAAAAACTCACGTGTTACACCTGGGATGTAATAGTAAGTGCTGAGAATTCTTCCTTCTTTTTCATTTTGCATATACCATGCAAATACCACAGTTTCAATCCACTCATGCCTGCAAACACATAGAAATTGGCCCATTTCAAAACACTAAAGAATTATTCTTTATTAGCAATGTGAAAATGGAATATGAAATGTACAGGTCTCCAAAAGACAAGGCAGGAGGTGTACAGCAAAACAGACAACTATCACGGGAACCCAAAAGCAGAGAAGAGAGTGGCAAAATGTTTTCTTAAGCCTTAGAGTTCTAGGCTAAACCACAGCCAAAGGCTATTTACTTTTTTTTTTTTTTTTTTTTTTAAGTTTGTACAATGCCACTCAGTTTCAGGCATTTAGCAGAATGAAACCAGGTGAGTTTGGGCCAATTTTGCTTTTCATTTTTCAAGCTTGTTTATTACTTTACTTAAACCACCACATTCTGAGATCTCCTAAGAAAAATCTGTTTCTGTGAAATTTTCAGCCTGATTTCCAAACCAGAGAAAGAGGTTCAAATAAAACTTGGGTCCATTTCAAAAAAGCATCTAAGATCCTGGATGTTTATTTGAAGCAATCTGGACTCCTGACCTTTTGAGGTTCCCTCACCAGCAAATAAAGACAGCCTACAATGAATTTACTGTGCAAAGAACCTATGCTTCAGTGTCTGAATGGATGAACAGTCCATCGGTCACAGGGAAAGCTGTTTCCCGGAACACATTCAGTAGACTCAAGCCTTAAGCAATCTATTGATACCCTCCTTTTAGGAAAAAGCACCAGCCAATCGGTATCCTAGTTCAGAAAACCTGTAAACGGATGATTTATTCAATATGCCTTTTTGAGTTTAAACAGTATTCCTCGGTTGATACCAGCAAGAAGAGGCTCTTGTTGGAGAGTCCGAGGCTTGAGCATTTCCTGAAGCACTATAGACAAATTCAGACCAAACTGTGCCTTTCTTACAGAGCTGCCTTTAACGCTAATTTGGAACTTCAGAAAGGGGGCCAGTCCTCTCCAAGCTTTTAAACCTTCTCAAAACCTGAATTCTGCCACTTTTGAAACGATGAACACTGAGAAATTGGATTTGAAACCACAGCATTAAATGCTTAAAATCTGATCCTCCTGTCAGGACCTGGGATAAATTAAACTGATGTACATTATTTTTAAAGAAAGGGAAAAAAATATGGGAAGCGGGTTTTGAAGCCAGAAGGCACAGAACAAAACAAGTTAAGCCGCTGATACAAACCGTCTGAGTCCGCTCCTGTAATGGCTTCCTGCCTCCATATGGTGGTCCACACTGGAAATAATTCTTAGCAAAACACGTTTGTATGTGATAAATAAAACATTATTTTAGAGGTTTCTGTTTTTATTTTTTAGGCATTGCTTCTTTTTTATTCAGTGTTCAGACTGCTGTCTGAGTCTTTATTTCTAAGCTGGGTGTTCGAGTTCATTTTTCCAGAGAGAGAGAGAGAGAGAGAGAGAGAGAGAGAGAGAGAGAGAGAGAGAGAGATCATGTATAGATAGAAGGGTATAAGGTGAACAATTATCAAGTGTTTCCGTCACGTGACTTGAGTTCGGCTGTTTGACAGTAAGTAATCATCACTTACACCAATTCCAGTCTTTTCAAGTGAAGTCCATAGCATGTATTTCTGCCAAAAAAGCTAACTCTTTCTAGAATAAATTTAAAACTTTGTACCAATCTTAAATATTTGTAAAGCAAAAATGAGAAGAAAGAAGATGTCTAATCAATATTCACTTTTCAAAAAGAAACATCTACTCATTATGCACCAACATTGTTACCATAAATAGCATAATTTACTGACATTATTCTCCTAAATAGCACAATTACCAACATTATTACTATAAGTAGCATAATCTGTCACCAATTTTTTCATGTGGTTTCTCAATTTATGTTTTTTTTCAACATGTTCAGAAATTTTATTTGAAAGCCTTATATTATCTAGCAAACTAATTACAACACAAATTATCTAAAATTAGAGTTTAAAAACAGGAGACACTGTGCAATACGGTCATCCTAAATGTCATCTGTGGGCCTCAAAACACTTAAGATTGAACTACTTAAAATTATACAATATTTATGAATAGATAAGCTGAAGAAGGAACATTAGTGACTTGGAAATTTTAGGGGTAAAATAAAAACTGTGAAGTTCCTAGAACATAAGTGGATATTTTATCTATATCACTCAGAATTTGTGTATTTTCTCTAGCCAGACCCTAGGTTTCAGGAAAGAGCTACTGATTGTTTACTCGCAAACAACAAACTGGTTGAACCTGAGGCTTGGCCACACCCATGCAGCCTATGTTTCAGGTTGCATTCTGAACTGCTGTATCTCATTTTCTATCATCAAAGGTGAGCACAAAACATACTCCTAAATCAATTAACACAACATGCAATCCCTTTTTGTAAACCTCTGATTCTAAACAGTGCCTGTGAACTGAAGCAAACAGTAAAGCAGTTTTTCTGGCAAACTTGATCTGTGTGTGCAGTCACCAATTAGCTCTAATTATCCAAGATCTCATATCCTTACTCCTGTGATTTGGAGTGCCTACGTGTTTTCTTTCACATTATTTTATGTAGTTGGACTTGAAATTTCAGGGACAAGCTACAGGATGCTACAAATCTCAAGGGTGTAAATGCTCCTGTAAATGTAGGAAGCTCCTTAGATATGCTGACTCTACGTTCAAAGGAGTCACGTTGTTAAGACAAAAATAATTATCGATACAATTTTTCTACCCCAGATCAATGACTGGTAAGAATTTTAATCAACCTTTCTTCTGTTATTTAGTTTTGTTTTCCCAGATTTTTTTCAAATGACTTTATTTTGTAGTGTACTGGATACACTGAACACTTCCAAGAGGCATTCTGAACGTATAAAACTGATTCTTAATATTTTTCCCAAATTTCTGATATCACAGTGGAGTTTCCATGTTGTAGGGTCCTTAGGAACATATGGAAAACATTCATTCATCAATTATATACCAATTTTCAAAATATATGTTATATCAATACAGAGAAAGCATGCCTGTAGCGCATCAAAATTCATGTGAAAACATTTCTATTATTTCCAAAGCCTATCGTGAATGAAATACCAAAATTATCCTCGTATACTTTTCTCAAGATAATTTTAATTTTGTTTTGATGGAAGTATTTTAAAAATTCATGTTTTACGTTTGGAATACCTAAGTTTCACTTTACAGTAACCGCTGGACTGAGAGTGAGGTCCCAGATGGAGGAGTTGGAGAAGGGACTGAAGGAGCTGAGGGAGTCTGCAGCCCCATGGAGAGAGCAACAGTGTCAACTGGCCTGACCCTCTCAGTCCTCCTGGAGGCTGGACCACCAACCGAAGAATACACATCGAGGGACCCATGGTTTGGACCACATATGTGGCAGAGGAGGGCCTTGTTGGCCATCAGGGGGGGAGAGGCCCCAGTAAAGGGGAATGTCAAGGTGGGAATATGGGAGTGGGCGGGCGGGTGGGTGGGATGTGGAATTCCCTCATAGAGATGGGGGAGGTGGAAGGGATAGGTGGTCTCCAAAAAGGAGACCTAGAAAGGGGGAAACATTGGAAATGTAAATAAAGTATCAAAAAAATTCATGTTTTATCTGAAATTGTTTTTGTGCATTAACTTAGGTAAATTATTACAACTCAGTTATTTGGCTTTATCCAGACCAAAATGTATTCTACGTATTATCAGGGCCTTCGTACATATAAAGTCTACTTTGATATCACAAATGTGAGGGAAACTTTTTGAACCAGTTTGTAGTTTAAGAATGTTTCTTAAAAGTGCTCCATGTATCCAATACATTATCAAGCACCTTATGTAGTAGGTGTCACTGACTGGCTGTCAGCTGAAGGGAAGAACTGGTTTTTTGTTGTATCCAAGAGACTCAAAGTACATTTCAAGCTAAGCACTGCTTTAAGTTGAAATGCAGCCATCCTGGAGAAACTGCCCAGGCTGTCAATCACTGTATGGCCACCATATAGATGAGGGCAAAATAGTGGATTTTTGGCAACCATGGCAAAACCCCTTTTATACCAAAAGTACAGTGGTGTCATTGATCTCAGAGAACGAAGTCCAAAGTTCTTGGCCTTTTCCTCAAGGATTCATCCAAAAAGTGTACCAAATCCATTTCTTACTTTAAAAAATCCTTTTGAGGGAATTGACCACATGACACAGAAAAGAGGCCTGTTAAGAAACACTTCTTCACGAATTTTCCTCTTGTCCTACAGTTTGCAAAGTCCCTGGGTTTTCTTACTGGGATGTTACTTTTACCAAAACCTATTTGCATCTGATATTCCAAAACTAACTTCTAAATAAAACTTTGTCACTCACAAACACACACACACACACACACACACACACACACACACACACACAAGTGTTTGTGCATCTGTATGTATTGGCTGTTCTCTTGTGCAGTAGTTATGAAAAAAGTTTCCCTAATTCTTAAGAAAATAATGAACTTTTAAAAGCTAGGTCTTCATTTGCTATTCCTTTTTTTTTTTTTTTTCTTTTTTGAGATTTAAAAGGGAAACCAAAGTCTTTCTTGCTTGCTCAGATTTTTCAATGAAAAAAACCCTTGTCTCAAACACAAAACAACAACAACAAAACACACACACACACACACACACACACACACACTTCATCAATTTTGCAACTAGCACCACTCATTCATTATAAGGAAGTTAACAGGCAAAATAACTATGGTATCATTGATGCAGATACATGAACTTAATGACATTGATCTTTATTCAGATTGATTATTAATCTCAAACTGGGAATGAAAGTGAAATTTTATGTCTTGAGTATCTACTATGTGTCTATAATGGCCAGAGACCAACTTTCTCACCTCCGCAGTAATCTACACTATATAACCCTGGGGATGGGGTTTGGATGTCAGCACTTCTAATTCTTTTCTGCTCTTCTCATGAGATGAAATCAGTTCCCACCCCATTCCACAAGGCTCAGGTCTGGGACTTCTCCTGGCCTGTCCACAAATAACTAAGAGATGAAGGACCCAACTGCTCCTCTCAGAGCATCCACTGATTCCACACCTCCTTCCTCTCTACTCTGAGACCAGCACACTCCAGGGAAGAAATAGTGAAGGATCATTGCATATAGACGGCCTGAAGAAGACAAGCAAGAATGGATCGGTTTGTAAGCCACAGAGCTTTGGGCAATGTTTTGTAAGCACGCTGTAATTAACAGAACATAGGTAAGTGGTACTATTAAGTCATTTTACAGAAGACGGAATAAAGAATTCAGGATGTTTCCCAAAGTAACACATTCAGCAAGCTAGACATCAAGGAAGTTAATTCAGAATTGTCTGGCCCTGGATATCATGCTCTAGCTAATGATGTTTCAGGAGGTCAAAATCCATGCCAAACCACTCTCTAGGAATTTCTTCACTTGCTTAATTCACTGACATAACCACAAAAGTATTCCTCCACTTTACCATATGGCTCTTCTAGGTCAGCCCTTGCACATTCCAGGACATTTTTTCTATCTCATTTACTTTCTGTTCTATGTCATTTCTTTTATATATTCACTTGTATAGTTTATTGGTTGAGCAAACGTTCAATTACACATTTAGGTTAAAGCACCCATCCTGAAATGTATTAACTCTATGACCTCGAACATGTCACATAAACTCAGTAGGTCTCATTTCTTCTTATCTATCATGGGGTTAAAAGTTCTTCCACCAAGTACCTCTGCATGCTAATAATCCCTGGTAAACTGTAATTTTAGGCTCCCAATAAAGATTAGTGTGTTCACTAGCACCACATTTTCTTTCTCTGTGGGACTGCCTATTCAAAACAGCACACAGGAACATGAAAATCCAGTTTCATAAAGAGTTCAGCCAGTATTCCTGAAGTAAACTCAGCCACTAACATAATTTTCTACACCTGTTTTTCCTCTCAATTTAGACCTATTTTAAAAAAAAAATTTCCTCCACAGGCCTTGCATTATATTATATCCAACCTTTTTGATTCTTTGGAGATCATAAATCTCTCCTAATAAAATGCATTCTACACTAAAAGTAAAATGTTGCAATGTATTTATCTATAAACTTGAGTTAATGTACGTACCACCCAGAATGTAAGATACAACCCTTGCCCATCCTTTCAGCCTTAACAAAGTATAACATCAAGGTGACACCGACTCATTCTCCTCTAATGTTAAATTGACCTTAATTGTTATTCAATATGTCCTGGTTTACTTTCATGAAGCTCTGATTTTATGAGCAGCACAAGAAGAAATATGGTGTCTCAAACAACTGGAGCAGTTGCTATTCCAAAAGCTGTTGCCTGTACATGGTATATGTTCTACTAGCTGGGCTGCCTTGTCTAGCCTCAGTGGGAGAGGATGCATCTAGTATTGCAGAGAATTGATGTCCCAGAGTGGGGGGGATATCCAGCAGGGGGGGCACCATCTCAGAGGAGAAGGGAGGGAGGAGGGAAAGGAAGGACTGTGGAAGGGGGGCAGTGTGAGTGTTGTAAAGTGAATGAGTTAAAATAGAAGAAAGAAAGAAAGAAAGAAAGAAAGAAAGAAAGAAAGAAAGAAAGAAAGAAAGAAAGAAAGAAAGAAAGAAAGAAAGAAAGAAAGAAAGAGAAAGGAAGGAAGGAAGGAAGGAAGGAAGGAAGGAAGGAAGGAAGGAAGGAAGGAAGGAAGGAAGACAGATCATCAACCTCAATGCCTGAATCATAATAAGAATTCAACCATTACTACAATTAGACCAAGCCTTCAATTTCTCTTGTTTTATGTAGGATAAAAGAACCAATCCAAGTACTGGGATTAAAGTTCATGGTTCAAATCTTTAATCCCAGCACTCAGGAGGCAGAGAGCAGAGGTTATCTGTGAGTGTAAGGCCAGCATGGTCTACAGAATGAGGTCCAGGACAACTGGGGTTACACAGAAAAAAAAAAAGTACAACTCTGCATTAAAGCACAGGACACTCTCATAATTCAAAGGAGAAAACAGGTTATCACTAAAGACTATGAGCTTAATAGTAATGTGTTGGAAGTTACCTAAGATCATTAAATAAAAGGCATTTTCTTCCTCTTCTGTATGTACTTCCAGGAGTTTGGCAATCCCCAGGCATCATCATACTATATTTGGAAATGATTGTTAAAATACACACTCATATAACAGTATCACACACAAACACACACACAGAGACACGTGCACACACTCATACACAGACACACATGCACACACACAGATGCACACACACAGACACACCACACACACACATACACACACACACACACACACATACACACACACACATTGTTTGTGCCATTCATCCAAATCTAGTTGTTCTAAGATCTGTGCAAAACCACGTTGCAATTTTGGATTTATATGAGAAGATAAGAGAGCTCCTCAGGGGTGTATTGCAAAATAGAATGGCGTGAGGCAAAGGAGCATCCGAGCTGTCAGGAAGAACGGCGATGTTGATCCTTTACCACATTGTTCAGCTTTACCTTTTCCTTCTGCGATGTACATATTATGTTCAATTTCCTTTTCCGTCCCCTATCGAATTCTGTGTCCAAGGTATTTTCATTTCTGTAACTCATCAGCATTCATCAAGAATTATTAGTGCTAGTATTTTCTGCTCAAACAAATGTGAAACAAATTTAAAACCAAAGGAGCTGATCTTGAAGTAATCTTAGAAGAAAACATGGTTTTCAAATTCTCCACAGCCTGCACAATAAATTAGGTTGAGGAGAGAAAGGCTTTTTGCAGAGAAACCCAACAGCATATGTAGAATACTTTTTTTTTTTTTTTTTTTTTGCCCCAGTGCTCATGTTCCTAGATTATTTTTCCTCCTATACTAATAAAATGACATTTGACTCAAACCGAGAACTTTTTAAAAATGAAGTTTAACTGGGACCTACAGGCCTGCATATCACCTATTTATACATTGCTAGGTACTTTTGATTCATCTCTCAATTATCTGAGACATTTTCTCTTGTACCCATAATAATGTATAATTACAGCTCTTTAGCAGTTACTTTTTCAATGATTTAACTTCAGAGGTCTGAAGTATATAAACTCACTAGCAAGAAAAATACATGTGCTTTAGTTTAAAAAAAAAAATGACGATCTACAGGTTGGAAATTTCTGTTAATTATCACTGAGCCATACTGTGTTGTACTTAAAACTGCAGCACCCAAGTTTCTCGTCTTGCTTTAACTATGCTATCGACTCATGGTCCTTGAGAGATGGCATACTTTCAAATATTCCAGACTGGCTCACAGTGCTGTCATATGTCACATTGGATTACCTCAGCCAGCTTGTGTTATGTTACATCAAGGATGTGGCTAACATTAACCACATGTAACACAGCAAAGCAATATTGTCCGCCAGGGAAATTCTAAATGGCATGGTTTTTAGAAACCAGAATTTTAGTAATATCTGGTCATTAAGGGGGGGGGGATAAAGATCTTTAAATAATTTTAAAAGAGATTTCTATTTCTTTTCTGTTTTTATTCTCATTTTCAAAGGAGTTTGCAATTGTAGGCAAATTACAACTTTCCATACTAAGATTTCTAAGGAAAGTTGTACAGAAAAGAAAGTGACTTGATATATCACAAGCACTGCCTAACACAATCAGCTGAAGGCTAAATGAAAATTCTTTAGGAGACATTGTACAATGAAGAAATTTGTAAATGAAGAAAATAATTTTAATGAAAGAAGAAAAATGTCATGAAGTATAACTACTTCAGGCTCCTGTAGTTTCATTTTGCAAACAATTATAAATTTAGCACATTTTTTCCAAGGATTAAAAGGAATTATTTTGTTTACCAACAAAGAAACATGTTGCTTTTAACCAAAATAATAAGACAAACAATGCCAAATATATTTTTATGTAAGTAAGCCTGAACTTAAATAAATAAATCTACATATTGAAAATTCCCTTAATATTCCTGGGTTGCTAATAGTGATTTCAACATTAATAGTTAAACCAAGCCCTAATACTCTATGAAGTAATAACGACTCTCTGTGAAGACCATAGACCTGATTAGCAACTAGTAACCAGGCTGTACGTAAGTAAACAGTAAGTAGGCTTGAGAGCTTAACACCTATAGTTTCAACACATGAAAGGTTAGGAAAAAAGAATCACTATCAGTCTGAGTCAAATTTGAAATTTGAAGTATACGAGTTTTGATAGCCAAGAATAAACAATGAGAATGAATTTTAAGTAAATAAATAAACAAACAAAATGTCATAACAAGACAGAAACAATCAAATACAAAGGACCCCTGTTTCAGTTTGTGTGCTAGTTAATACTGGAGTCACAAACCAACCTTCTTCTTTACAAATAAAGGAGATCTGTCTACAGTTTAACTCTCAGTTCCATTCACAGATATGTAGCATTAACTAGTGTTATAACTAAGACACAAAGCTGCCAAATTAGAACTTACTAGTAGTTTATACCTTTTAAGCTCTCTTATTTCCAGAAAATCCCATCTTCAACCACTTTGAAATCTGTAATTCTTCTTGTCTCATTCTCCATCTCTCTTGGATTTGCTTCTTCTGAGACTCACAATAGCACATACAAGAATGTCGCGTTCTTGTTTGCATTATCCACTCATATCCATGACAATTATTTCAATTTAAAAAATTCCTTGAGCCTTATATTTTGGAACCAAATTACATTTAAGGTTTCTGGTGTCAGCATGGCTATTTGGTTTTCTTGTTACTTTGTTTCTTCTTGCTTTCTATCACTGAAGCCCTCTGTTTCAACAGGTGATCAATTTTCAGATGGCACGTTAGGCAAGGCTTGGAGACATGATTTGAAGGTTAATCATGGCATCTGATGGATGAAGGTTCAGAATGTTCTAAACACCCCATGTGGCACAGAAAAGCCACAAACAGCACAGAATGACTAGATGGAAGAGCAAAGCTGGAGTTAAGAAAATATGATTAACCATATGTCTTTGCACTAACGTTTCATACAAAGAGCTGCTTTTTAAATATTTAGATACAAATAACTGCACAATACATCCATTTGCACGTTTTCAAACTATTGATGTTCAGCTTATGACAAACTCAATTTTTTTTCTCGCAGGTCCTCAGACCCAACAATGGTGCTGTCATTCTACGCAGTACTGAGTAAGAAACTCACACCTTCATTTGTGCCTCTCATAGCTCTCCTCAAGCACAGGACGGGATCATTTCTACACTAAAGGTCATCTCCGATGCATTTCGTTCCTCCCAGTCTAGTGTCAGCCCAGGGTATACTTTCACAATTGTATTTCTCACTACTTCACATCTTGATATGGACGCACAGGTAATTTTAGAAGCAATTATCAAAAATGGAAGATATTTAATCAACCTGGATGCTTGAATTACTCAAACGAATAGAGGTCCTCCTCTACCCCAACCAGAAAAATCCAAATTAAATTCTAAAGTGAACTATAAACTTATTTTATTGACAGATACTACAATTTTATGTTCTCTCTCTCTCTCTCTCTCTCTCTCTCTCTCTTTCTCTCTCTCTGTGTGTGTGTGTGTGTGTGTGTGTGTGTGTGTGTGTGTGTGTGTTTCGCTCTAAACAATTATTAATGCCACCAAAACCATACTACATATTTGATGGAGAGATAAGGAAAGAGCTCAGTTGAAAGAGTGCTTGCCTTGAATCCACACGATCCTAGGTCCTGGATCCTGTTGAAGGATATTTGATAACACTTAGATTGTGTTATTTACTGAAAAAAAAATGTTTCTAGTCGAGGTGTGGCTCAGCCCATAGCACACACTTTTAATTACTATAGCTGGAATTCAGACTGGCCCTTAATACATACCTTTAATCCAGAACAATGAAAGGAAAGTGAGTTTGTAGATGGATGCACTCAGTGTTGAAACTGATGGATAACTGAGTAACAAAGAGATGAATCAGAGAAAGATTTGACAGAATAGGATATGCCCAACTCTCAAAAGAAGAGAGAGGAAATGGAAGCTACTTAAGAGAGCAGTGCAGAGAGAGAAAAAAGGAGGGGGGAGAGAGAGAGAGAGAGAGAGAGATGTGTGTGTGTGTGTGTGTGAGAGAGAGAGAGAGAGAGAGAGAGAGAGAGAGAGAGAGAGAGAGAGACTGGGACAGTTAGTTGTACATAGACAGGTTGCTGAGAGCGAACAAGTTAGACACAGGTGACAACAGTATGAGACAGAGAATGAGAGGGAGCAAGAAGATCACAATGGATTGCTAGAGTTAGTTTGAGGCCAAGCAGAGCAACTCATGCAAAGTATATAGAAGCCAGATTGAATCAGTCAGCATGTGGAGGAGTTTGAGCCAGAACAACTGAGTTGAACCAGCCAGTCAAAAAACAGAAAGAATTAGAGGCTGAAAACATACTAGGCCTAGATTAGATTTTATGGAGGCTAGAAGTTTCCAGGCCTGGGTCTAGGTTAGCAGACTAAGGCAGTAAACCTCTGAGAGGACAATTTCAACAGAAAAACAAAAGCAAAAACAAAAAAATACTCTTACACAACCCCACTGAGCAGCAAAATTGTGAGTTAGAGCTAAAATGAGTTATTCAGTGAACACTGACAGACATAAAGTTCATTTCATATAGAAAATTAGTTCCATGAGGTTAACATTGATAAAAAATCTTGTCTGAAGTGTTTCTGTCTAAAAAAATGAAAGATCACACATAACAAATGTTTGCAGTATAACAATAATTTCCCCATACCTACTTATTTGAAAGGATAAAAGTACTAAGGATCTAAAAGCTAATTACACAAAATATTTTTATATTAAATAAGCCCTGTATACTAATTAAAAGTATATATTTTTAAAAAGCTTTAAAATGGTTAAATCTGCTGAACTGAATTTCATTTATATTAATCTATCCAAAGTAAATTGTGCTAAAGTGTCCATGTTCTGTAAACAAAATGTTTGTTTCTACTTTAACATTATTAATTCATGTAAAAATGTAAATGATCTTCATGTCCAACAAAACCACTTATGTTGGGGATGCTGTGGCTGCTTCTCTTACCCTTCAGCAGTTTCATCTACAATTCTGAAGAGTAAGCTGTACTGTCCATCAAAAAACACTGGATCAGCCGTGAGGAAAACAGGACTGTTCATATCAGTTTGTTGCATCTGTATTTGCTTTGTATCTGTGTGTTCCTTTCTACATCTCTATACATATTTTTGTGTATAATTCATCCTGAGATTTGTCCTGACATGTTTTCTCTTTTAACTTTGTCCACTGTAATTAACAGTATATTTAAAATTATCTGTTTCTTCTTCAGTGGGATAATTATTTAAAATAGTTACATAAAAGAAGCACCTATCCGGGCAGTGGTGGCGCATGCCTTTAATCCCAGCACTTGGGAGGCAGAGGCAGGATTTCTGAGTTCGAGGCCAGCCTGGTCCACAGAGTGAGTTCCAGGACATCCAGGGCTACACAGAGAAACCCTGTTAAAGAAAAAAAAGAAAAAAAAAAAAAAAAAAGAAGCACCTAAAGAAATGTTCAACATCCTTAGTCATCAGGGAGATACAAATCAAAACAACTCTGAGATTCCATCTCACACCAGTCAAAGTGGTTAAGATCAAAAACTCGGGTGACAACAGATGCTGGCAAGGGTATGAAGAAAGAGGAACACTTTTCCATTGCTGGTGGTTTTGCAAGCTGGTACAACCGCTTTGGAAATCGGTTTGGTAGATCCTCAGAAAATTGGACATAGTACTACCTGAGGACCCAGCTGTACCACTCCTGGGCATATACCCAGAAGATGCTCCAACATGTAGTAAGAACACATGTTCCACTATGTTCATAGCAGCCATATTTATAATAACCAGCTGGAAACAACCCAGATGTCCCTCAACAGAGGAATGAACAGAAAATGTGGTACATTTACACAATGGAATACTACTCAGCTATTAAAAACAATGACTTAATGAAATTCTCAGGCAAATGGATGGGACTTGAAAATATCATCCTGAGTGAGATAACTTAGTCACAAAAGAATAAACACGGTATGTACTCACTGATAAGTGGATATTAGCCCAAAAGTTCGGAATACCCAAGATTCAATTCACAGACCATATGAAGCCTAAGAAGAAGGAAGACCAAAATGTGGATGCTTCAGTGTTTCTTAGAAGGGTGAACAAAATACTCACGGGGTAAATATTGAGACAAAGTATGGAGCAGAGACTCCAAGAAAGGCCATCCAGAGAGTGCCCCACCTGGGGATACATCCCATATATGGTCAGCAAACCTGGAAGTTCTTGTGGATGCTGGGAAGTGCTTGCTGATGAAAGCATGATAAGCTGTCTCCTGAGAGGCTCAGGCAGAGCCTGATAAATACAGAGGTGGATGCTCGCATCCAACCACTGGACTGGGCGTGGGGTCCCGGGTGGAGGAGTTGGAGAAGGGACTGAAGGAGCTGAGGGGGTTTGCAGCCCCATGGAGGGAGCAACAGTGTCAACAGGCCTGGCCCCCTGGAGCTCCCGGAGACTGGACCACCAATCAAAGAATATACATGGAGGCACCCAAGGTGCTGGCCACAAATGTGGCAGAGGAAGGCCTTGTTGGCCATCAGTGGGAGAAAAGGCTCTTGGGCATGAGGGTGTCAGATACCCTAGTGTAGGGGAATGCCAAGGAGGGAAGAGGGGAGTGGGTGGGTGGGTGGGTGGGTGAGCACCATCATAGAGGCAGGGGGAGAGGGAATGGAATAGGGGGGGTTCCAAAGAGGAAAACATTTGAAATGTATATAAAGTAAATATACAAAAATAAGGGAAAAAAAAAAGAATTAACAAGTCAAAAAACAAACAAACAAACAAACTTATAGTTACATGAAGCCCTCAGCATGTGTCTGTGATAAGGAGAGGAGTGGTTGAATATACATTGAGCCATGATGTATGTCTTTCCTAGGATTCATGGAAAGCCCTTTCCTGGTCTAGTTATAGCAGCAATGTTCCTGGATAAGAATTTAATGTTTATCTTGAGCTACAAACAAAGCAATGGACAATGTCCATTTTGGCTGATAGGAGGTTGGGAATTTAGATTAAAATGTGTTTCTGTCCTGTGGACAGAAACTCGACTCACATTCTATGATCTAACTTCTAAATGGAACCATCCTTACTTTTACTTTTATCAGACTTAAATTATTTATTTGAAATTAATTTATATAATGCTACAGTTGGAACTTAGTAATGGCTGCTTTATGGAACAGGAAAATGTGGCCTTGAGCCATGGTAGTCACATTGAGAAGCAAGTAGAGGAGAAAGACGAATTTACTAATAGTTTAAAAAAAAATCAGTGTTCTGAGTTGAAATAAAGAATGTATTACTGATTTAGCCACACACTTTCTTACTTGTGTTCATTCTTTATACATGGAGATTTTGCTCCTTTTCCCTAACTAATTATTCTATTTTAATAAAGGCCTTTTTTGGCTTACAAACTATGTACCTCACTATCATGAGAATCTATATGACCCAGAAAGCCTGCCTAGATCCATAGATCTTACCAAATTTAATTGTGTGATTGGGATAGTAGCTAATTTCCATTTATGTAGAATTTTGTTTTCACTGGAAAAGACAAGAGATTGCCTGGAGCTCAATCTAATGTTTGCTGGTTCTAGGTTTTAGATATGCTACTCTTTGCCTTCATTTTCCTCCTCAGCAAATTGAGAATGAGATTGGCATTTCTCCTAAGTGTGTTTGATAAAACATGCAAGGAATTGAAATGTAGGCATGTGAATGAACAGACACAAAAACAAAAACCCAGAGGCTGACCCTCCAGCAGCTCATTTTGAGTTAGTTGTTACTGTTTATCTGCTAGCAATTAAATATGGGTTTGAGGTCATTGATAGGAGCTAGTAATTAAGAAACCAGTGACTGCTGTAGGCTTTAAGTGAGAAATTAGCTTTTACCATTTGCCAATTATAAATTGTTGTGGATGTTGCTGTTTTCACACCAAATGCTGACTAGTGTTCCCAGCAGGGAGAAGAGTTAGCAAAATCGCCAATTAGGGTCTTGTTTATACTTCCAGTGGGAAGAATGATCTGTTAGCTTAAAAGAAACTCTTGTGTTGATTACAGGTGTCAGCACATCAAGTTTGGATTATGCTTAAAACCTGCTGTGAGACGCAAGACAGAAGAGCACCAAGCCTAATTATTTTCACTCAATAATATTTTCATTTACAACACTGTTGATTGCATTAGGCTAAGGAACTAACGTGAACTAAAAATGTGAAACTACTATTAGACGATTTCTTTTTGTATTACTTCTGAAAAATAGCCAATTGTTTACAGGTAGATGAGTGATAAGCTTAATATTTTTTCTCTTATAGAAGCTAAGTAATTCAGTTTGCCTATGAGATGGACTACAATGTTTAATTCTTGTGAACATGGATGGACATTTGTATTTTTCAGATAGGAAATGAAGGAATTGAATTCACCCTAAATCAGAAAAGGGTGCCTTCAGGAACTTACCAGAAACACACTAACATAAAAATAACATCTTTAAATACAATGTATACAAGTTTGAAATTCTCAGAGAATGAATTTTAAATTATGCTATCCTAGTTTCCCTGAATTTTATCTGTCTTGGGGTGTGAACGGAAGCACAGATTGGAGGGAACAGCGGCTTCATTTAGAAAAACGGGAAGAAGAAGAAAGAGGAAGAGGAGGATGAGGACGAGGAGTGATTAGGTGTCCTGATATCTATGAAAGTCAACAAAATATTTTACTCTAAAGCATGCATTTCCTCAAAATGACTTTATAAATATGCACACTTTAAAATCTCATTGGGAGAGCTTTTTACTGTTGTTTTTTTTTTTTTTCTTTTTTTTTTTAATTTATTTTTTTTGATATTTTATTTACATTTCCG
>CM052707.1:79901974-79951943 GCA_028551405.1 Uromys caudimaculatus | reverse complement strand
CCCATTGACGCTCTTGCTCCCTCCATGGGGCTGCCAATTCCCTCTGCTCCTTCAGACTTTTCTCCAACCCCTCCATCTGGTACCTCACTCTCAGTCCAGCAGTTATTGTTAAGTGAAACTTAGACATTCTGAACTTGTGGGCTAATATCCGCTTATCAGTGAGTACATACTATGTTCGTTGTTTTGAGACTGAGTTACCTCACTCAGGATGATATTTTCAAGTTCCATCCATTTGCCTGCAAATTTCATTAAGTCATTGTTTTTAATAGCTGAATAGTACTCCATTGTGTAAATGTACCACATTTTCTGTATCCATTCCTCTGATGAGGGACATCTGGGTTGTTTCCAGCTTCTGTTTACTGTTGTTTTGTAAGCAGCTCTTTATGTGTCAACTCCCAAAGCAAATCTCCTTGATATTTTGTGTTTTCCCCTATCCATATTTTAGTAACTGCTGACATTGTATTGAATGAATAGAGATGGCAGATATTTAGGGAAGGAGAAGAAGATGGGAAGGGAAAAGGAGAAAGGGGTGGGAGGGAGGGAGGGACGGAGGAGGGAGGAGAGAACAATGAAAGAACTAGATTAGCTGCATCTCCTCTTTAGCTCTCAATAAACTGTTGATCTCTATTTTACTGACTTTACGTTTTGGGAGTCTAAGCTCAGGCTATTATAAAACAAACAACCCAGGATTGTCTTCCCTGTCTAAGTTAATTTGAATCAGAATACAGTATTTACCTTTTCTTGGAGTTTGTGTGATTCAAGGTTAGTCTGTTTTGGAAAGGCTGAGTGAGGCTAACCTAATCCTTTCCTGGAACCCATTAATGGGAAGCAGGACCACACTCAGGTGTCTTTTTCTAAGCTCAAGAGACAAATTAAGAATTTAAATGAGGTGAAAATTCCAAAACAAGATTCTCCTAGTGGCTTCTTTTGTTTACACAGTAAAACTCTGAAAATAAAGCTGCCACCACCAGGTTGAAATTTCACTAGTTAACTGATAAGCTTTGCAGAGCACATGCTGGTTCTCTGTATCCCTGCCCCGTACTGAAAGAGCTTGTAAGAGATCTATAGCAATGCTCCCTTTTACCCAACAAATCTACAGTTTTGAAATCAGTGGACAGATATGTACAATAGCTGATTAGACAGATAACTGAATTGGTGATTTCATTTACTCATTACTCAGTATCATTACACACTGTTCAAGTTTTGTGTGTTTTTTTAAACTTTCAGAGAATGAAAATACACTTTCACTGTGCACATAACCACCTGGAACAAAATTACCTGTTTTTGTTTGTTTGTTTGTCTATTGGGTTTTTTTGTAGTTGTGCAATGATGACACTGTTAGCAATCGTTCTCTACTGCAGCCTTCTCTAAGTGAATGTGCGTTGGATCATAGAAGAAAATTCTTAGACTCCATTTTAAAGTTTATCTTGATGATTTATGTTTTTATTTAACCAGAGTATATTTCTCATCAGTGATCAGAAAATTTCTTGGTTCTTTGAATTACTCAAGAAAAGACATCTTAATGCATTTCAGCAATATAAAGGAATAATGCCAGTGGAAAATATTGTCAATCATTTTTATCAAGTATTTGGTTTTTATGCTAAAAAATGTCATCAATATTATGTCTACTGACAACACCTTGAAGACAATGCCATACTCACCGGGCATCTCCTTAAATTGTTTCCCTTCTCACGTCTAATCAGTTAGTAACACAGAAGAGTGGGCCAGGGCACAAAACTACAACTGCACCATCTTGGAATCATATCTGCCTCCAATGAAATGTCCTTCTCAAGCCTTCTGAGGTCTCCAGACAGAGTACATAGGCACCAGCTTCTTGAATTATATCCCACTTCCACGTGGTACTTCTTGACAGTTGCCTGTGAACAGTTTTATTGACTTTGTCATTTTAAATCTAAGTGAGACAGTGTGCTGATCAGCCACCACCTTTAACACTTTTCCTAAGTAATTTTCTAAGTATTCCATCTCTTTCAGTAGGTCTCTTCACTCTATGTAAGCAGCCTTAATTTTGAAAATAACATGGTGTTATCCAACAAAGGTAAGTTATTTGCTGAGATCAGAGATCACATAATTATCCTTATAGAATCATGCTTGGTTCTGCTTTCCTTCTTATCCAACAGAAATATTAGATCATCAAAAGACACTTGAAAATGAGTGGTAGCATTTGGTTTATACCATTTCAAATCTAATTCTGTCAGCTCTTATAAAAAGAAAGCATATGTTGTCAATAATTTCAATAACTATATATGTTTATCCTGTTAGAGTCTGATGAAATCAATAGATTCCTTCTTGTAAAATATCATTTCACCAAAATCGCAGCTTCTTTACTTCTCAAGGAAGCTTTACTGGAAGTTTTAGTGTCTTAGAATGAATTCCATATATTTATTATACACAACTTAATAAGTTGGAATGTGTGTTTATCCATGAAACCATCACCAAGATATAGTTAACATATTCATCCCTCCAGACATCTCTTCCAGACTTCTTTGATCCCTCCTCTCTGGCTTGTTCCGCAACCTTCCCTAATATATTCTATGCTCACCCAAAAAAACCTCTATCCCACTTCCCACTAACCACCGTGGGGGAGGAAGTTTTGTAGATTGACTTATAAAAGTTTTACTGTTTTAATGTTAATGACATGTCATATTTGTACATGAAATATAGTACACATATCTCACATAAGCATAGGGATCAGATCAAAATTAATTAGGACTTCTTTAATATTTACTTTACACATTGGGAAACTTTAGGCTTTTCTGATAATTTTAAAATAAATGACAAAATGCTACATCGTTTTCATGCTATATATATAAGACTAGAAATAACTGTCTCTCCCCAGTTGGATTTTAGTATCCGATCTGTAACCATTCCATGACCCCTATTGCTTCTTCTTTTTCTGACAGTGGTCACTCTAAGAGCTTCTATGACAATAACCTTTTTGACTTTCATGAATGATTAAGAACATGCAGTGAGAGGAGGGACCAGAAGTGGGTAATGACTGGACTATAAAAAAATAAGAGTAATAAAAAAATGAACATGAACTTTGTCTTTCTATGTCTACTGTATTTCATTTAGCATGGTATCCCTCGGTTTCATCCATTTTGACCCAAATTATTGTATTTCCTCCTTTATAGATGAATTATAGACCATCTCCTACACACACACACACACACACACACACACACACACACCATATTTTCTTCACCTATATGTTTTTTGGTGTAAAAAGTTCACAATTTATATAGAGTGGTAAATGGCATTTTGTGTTTAAGTAAACCAACTTTCCCATGATTCATGAATGGGAATTGGAGTTGTCTCCATTTAGGAACTATTAAAGTATGTAGAAACATGAGACACATTTTACTTTCACGTGGGTAATTACCTAGTGGTAACCTAGGTAGGTTATCACCAAACACATGTTAACTCTCTTGGAAATCATTGTTTATTACCTGAGTTTACCTTACTCTTTAGCTTCCCCAGCAGCAGCAGGAGAGTTTCACTTCTAATTATTTTTGTAGCCTTTTACATTTTTGCTTTTCAAATAGGTGTATAAAATCTAAGCCCGAGTTCTGGCAGTAGGACATAAACCCCATGTTTCTCTGCTTGTGCAGACATGGCAGTTCATGAGAAGATAAACATTCAAATTTAGGATGACAGGGAAGTGATTATAGAGCATTTTTGAAGATTAGGCATTGTTGGATAATTTGACAATATCTAGCTAGAAAACAAAAAGGCCAAGGCACAAAGCAGGAGAGATTATGGCATTTGTAGAGGGAAGAAAGATCTCTCTGATGAAGCGTGGGGAAGGGGCTGTGATCAGCAAGAATGAAGAGCAATAGTAAGAGAAGAAGGGGAGTGAGGATCTGGAGGCGAAAGACAAACCTTTCCACACCTGTGAATTTGAAAACAAACAGATGACTTCTAAAGTTAGAAAAGAGATTCTGAGCCAAAGACACTGATGAGGCCAGTGCAATGGTAGACTCTGTCAGTCTTGAGTCACACATATACAGATAACAACAACTGACGCAGCAGCTTGCATTGATATATCTATGCATAAATGTGTAGCGAACAATAATAATTAAAGAAAATGAAACCATGAATTTGAGGGGCAGGCAGGGGAGGCATCAGAGAAGGTGAAAACAGAAGGAGAGAGAAATGGTGCAATCATATTTTTATTTTTAAAGAAAGATGCAGAGTCTAGATCTATGGCTTAGTTTTCAGGGACAAAGACATTGTTCATGGTGCATTTTGAGAAATATCTTTAAAATTAACCCACCCTTCTTCCCACAGCTCATTTCCCAAAGGACAAAGACATTTTCTTTACAAACTTGCAATGAAATATCTTACTTAAGGATCCTTTGAAACTTTATCCTCCACCTATTCTTTTAGAGATTTCAACCACTATTTATTTTCCTCTTAATAAGAGAAAACCCACAAAACTGTGAAAGACTTAGCACAGCCTTTGGAGGCTCTGCAGAGGGTTTTCATTATACTCTATACATAGTGTGATCCAGGGCCACATTCTCTTTGGTAACCCCATTAAGTAGAAACGATTATTCTTGCTGTGTGTGAGAGAGCTCCCTAAGCAAAAAGCACAGCATGTGGTTTGACTCGAATCAGTCACCTTAATAAAAAAAATTAAAAAAAAGTTCAAGTTAAAGTGATGTATGGTATAAATTTATCAGTAATATTACTGCCTGGGGTATATAAAAATCTATCATTTATGACAAAAAAATTGTAACAGAGCCTTTTCCACAAATTTTATTGTTCCATAGGAATGAACAGTAATTTTACAGCATAATAAAGTGGCTACATATATGCACTATCAAATCCATCTTAATGTGTCCCATACCCTAGAAAGAGCTGAAATATATTTGGATTACTTGCTTATTTGTGCACATTCTGAAGAACAGGAAGAATATAATGTGAAAAATACATCCTATACAATACAGAGATATGTGGCCATAGAGCAATGACTGCTAACTTGCTTTTGGGGTTACCTGAGTCTTTAGCCTCACCCCACTCACCCCTATACACTAATCTAAATAATCCCAGTGGAAAGAACTGCCTGCACCCTTCCCCTTAGTAAGGTATTTATCCTACAAATATTTGTCTATATGTAAGATAAGAAGGTTAGCCAGAATGAATGAGTCACTGACTGACTTTATAAAAGTTTACATTTTTTCATCACACTATTGATATGCTCTCCAGGATTAAGGTACTTGATTGACTTCCAACTTCAGGGTTTTGTAGCATTGGCACTGTAAGCATCTGAGCAGAATGATTCTTTTCGTGACAGAAGATTGTGCTCTACAATGAAAGACAGCAGCCTCTCTGGTCTCTACCCACTATACACTAGGGCTTTCCCCTATTTGCACCAGCACAGGATGTCTCCAGACCTTAACAAGTGTCTTCTTGGGGTGGTGCAGAGGGGGAGGTTAACTCTTTTGGAAGGGCTGTTATTCTGAAGCCAGAGGAAAAAAATGCTTTAAAAGCATACCTTAAATCCCAGTCCTCAGGAGGCAGAGGCAGGGGGGATTTTTGAGTGTTTGAAGTTTACCAGGTCTATACAGTGAGTTTCAGAACAACCAGGGATACTTAGATCCTGTTTTGAAAATCCAAAAACTAGATAGATAGATAGATAGATAGATAGATAGATAGATAGATAGATAGATAGATAGCTAGATAGATAGATAGATACAGAGATACAGAGATACAGAGATATAAAGATAAATAAATAAAGAGAGATAAATGATAGATGGTAGATAGATAGCTGCATAGATACGTAGATACATAGATAGACACATAGATACATAGATAGATTATATAGCTAAAACTTAATCCTAGACCATTAATGATGCCCAAATCTAAGTAAAATCTGGAATTTAAAATACTCCTAAATGTCTGGGAAATGGTTGAACTAATTATAAGTATCTGAGCTTGCATCTTCACTGCCCATGTAAACTCTAGAGCACCATGCAATGGTGTCTGTAACAAAGCCTCGTGGGTAGCACAGACATAAAGACTTGTTGGCCACCTGTTTGGTTCCAAGTCCAGTGAGTGTCTATCTCAATAGAATAGGTGAAAGTGTCAGATACTTCTTGTCCTCTTCTGTTCTGCTTAAGCATTGTATAGGCCACAAATGTACACACACACACACACGCATACAACGTGCATACGCCATGCACTTACCACACCACAACGTACATGCACACACAATGCTCTTAACACTGCTTTCCCCCACTTGTCAATTTCCCCTAGTATTTTCAGATTGATTTCATATAGACAAAGCACCTCATGTCGAATGCAGAGTTTCCATTATGCATGCGGAAATGTTTGTAGCTTCTCTCCTGACTCCATCCTCTCGATCTAACTTGAAAGCTTACATCATTTATTGCATCTCTCTCCTAGAATCCTTTAAAGCACCTTATTATTTAAAATGATGCTTAAATTTGAGTGTACTTTGATCATATTCACATTTACTTTTAAGCTTGTCCATATCCGCTCCTCCTTGCCCTCCCAACTTTAAGCTCTTCTTCAAAAAACAAACTAAAACAAAAATTAAGCAAAAACAGAAGTTCCAAAAAGCTAGAAAACAAAATAATGAAAGCATCAAACTGTAACCAAACAAAAGCACACACAGAGAAGATTGTGCTGTCCATTTTTCATTGGTCTATTGCTCATTTTATTGGTTATTTTACTTACTTACATTTCAAATGTTATCCCTCTTCCTGGTTAAACCCTCTATCCTCTCCCCATCCTCTGCTCCCTGCTTCTATGAGGGTGCTGCCCCTCCCACCCACCCACTCCAACCTCAGCGCTCTAGCATTCCCCTATGCTGGGACATCGAGCCTCCACAGGACCAAGGGGTCCCTCCCATGGATGACATGTAGCAGAGGTCTACTACTTTTAAACATGAGGCTGTCCTGGAGTGGTGGATATACACAGTGTCACTCCATCGGAGAAAACTGATTTTCCCTCTCTCTGAGAGTATGTCTAAAATTTCGGTTTTAACAGAGGAAGTTTTTGTCAAACTGTACAACTGTGTAATATAAAATGGCTATACTGTAATATTAAATATGTCCTAATAAATGTATTGCAGTCAGAATAGACTGAGGGTAATCATTTGAAAGAAAGGTCTGTCAGTGCTGATGGAATACTCAACCAATTGTTCCTAGTGTTGAACCCAGCTCTGTGCTGCTGCAAAGAATAGTTTCAGTTTTAGACATTTAGATAGCTTGAAATAGTTAAGTTTTTCATCATAAGGTATTCCAGCAAACAGAACTGAAGTTCCTTAGCTGAGTTTCATCTAATAAATTCCTACTAATAAAAATAAAGGGAGATGGAGAAATGGCTCAGTAGTTAAGAGGTCCTGAGTTCAATTTCCAGCAACCACATGATGTCTCACAACTGTCTGTAATGGGATCCAGTGCCTTCTTCTGTCGTGTCTGAAGATAGTGACAGTGTACTCATATAAACAAAATAAATAAAGATATATTTTTTAAAAATCTATTTAAAACAAAAAATGAATATGGGTGATATTAGGACATGATTAATCTTATTAAAACTCAAATGGAGGTATGAGCTCTCACCTAGCTTATCCAGTCTTTGAAGCTAATCACAGCCAAGCTCATTCTGGCTACTCAAGTGACTTACAACACTCAACTTTTGTTTTCTGTTCTTAATGGGATTGAAAGTTGATTTGGAGAAGCATCCTAAAGTATGGGTGCATCTTTGAGATGCATTGTTTCACCTCTTTGCTGTCCAAATCAGCCTTCATAGCAGCCAACATGTTTTTTTTTTCTTTTACAGTACTTTTAATTCACAGGGATACGTAAAGAACTTGCATATAGGATCCATCTGCTGTCTCTGATTGGATAGCTTGTGTGACCTAAAGTGAATAATGACAACTAAGGCAAATTCATGTCATCACACTGTATTCACAGCCTAGGTACACAGCTATTACAGGTAGACATTGTTTGAAAAGGTGTCAACATGGCTACAGGTTATGAGGAATGTAGTACTCACTTTACATATGAACTGGAGCATGCTATGCTACCAATTTGTAGAAGGTTTGAAGCATCCCCAACTAGCGGATTTGATTACAAGAACTTTGGCCTAGCCAGACAGTGGTAACACACGCCTTTAATCCCAGCACTTGGGAGGCAGAGGCAGGTGGATTTCTGAGTTTGAGGCCAGCCTGGTCTACAGAGTGAGTTCCAGGACAGCCAGGGCTACACAGAGAAACCCTGTCTTGAAAAACCAAAAAAAAAAAAAAAAAAAAAAAGAACTTTGGTCTAATCAATTAATAAAATACTTGTGGGGGTGTTTATATTGTTATAGGCACTAGGAAGTAGGAGATGAGTCCTGGCTGGAAGAAGTAGGTCAGCGGGGGTAGGGTGTGTGCTGAAAAAGCTTATGTTTGGAAAGAATTAAGAGGTGTCTCATTGTTGGAGTAGGTGTGCCACTGGGGATGAGCTCTGAGATTTCAAAATATCCCTGTCATTCTCAGTGTGCTATATGCCTCCTACTTGTAGCTTGAGATGTCAGGTTTTATCAAGGATCTGCCCTAGTGCTTTGGCTCCACCATCATGAACGCTAACCCTATGGAACCTATGGAATTATAAGCTCAATGAAATGTTTTCTTTTATAAGTTGCCTTGGTCATTTGGTGCTTTATTACAATAGAAGAGTAACTAACACATTGGTCATTTATACTTAAAAAAACAAACATAAAAAATCCTGCCTGCTCAGTTCATTTGATCATTTGTTGATTCACAGTTTTATTTTCTTGGTTTTTCATTTCTGTGACTCTGTAAATTCTAGATATGATCTCCTTGTCTTAAATATAGCTCCTAAAGGTTTTTTCCCCATTCTGTGGGCTATATGTTAATTCTGCTGGTGGTTTCCTTTGTTGTACACAAACCTTTGTTTTCATGTCATCCTATCTGTTGGTACTTGGAGTAGATTTCCATGCTGCTGACATTCTACTTAACAGAACACATCCCATGGATTCAGCTAAATGGGGCTCCATAGAGATTACAGCAGCAATCATGGGGTCTAAGCTAGGTCCTCTGCATTTACACCATGAATGGTGTAGCTTGATATTCTTGTGGAATTCCTAATAATGGGAGTTGAGAGTGTCTCTCTTTCACCTGCTCTTGGGATCCTTTTCCTCCTTCTGGGTTGCCTTGTTCAGCTTTGATTTGAAGGGCTGTGCCTAGTCTTACTGTAACTTTTTATGCTGTGTTTAGTTGATATCTCTGGAAGACCTGTATTTTATCAGAAAGGAAAGGGAGGAACAGTAGACCTGCAGGAGATTAGGGTGTGTGAGAGAGGAGTGGAGGGAGGGAAGCTGAGGTTGGAATGAATGTTATGAGAGAAGAATAAACAAAATAACAATAATAATAAATAATTGTTTGCTACTCCAATATTTTGAACAGTGTCCCCTGTCTTTTCTTCTGGAAGTTTCAATTTTTAGAGTTTCAAACTGAGATCTGTGATCCGTTTTTAATTGATTTTTCTAAAAGGTAAAAGATAGAAATATAATTTCATTCATTTGTAAATAGAAATAGTTTTACCAGCACTGTTCAGTAGGCTATCATTTTTCTGAAAATATGTTATTGCCTCTTTTGTCAAAAATTAAGTGGATGTGGATTCGATGTTTTATTTCTGGGTCCTGCATTCTCTTCCATTGCTATCTCTTTGTGTTTTTATGTTAGGACCATTCTGAATTTGCTACTATAACACTATATTATGATTTGAGGTAGGATATTGCAATGCCTTTCCCACAATGTTCTCACTCCTTAGGATTGTATTGGCTATTTGTGGTCATTTGGGGTTCCATATAAAATCTTTTATTGTTCTTTCCTAAATATTGGAAATGTGACATGGATAATTGTGATAGGTATTTCAATAATTCTGTTAATTAAGCGAGCCCAAAACAAAACAACCACCACCTGACACCATCCATGTAGCCCAGGCAAGAAGTAAGCCCCAGATGACCATCAGTCTGGTCAGTCTAGTGCCATGCAGCCTGAATGGGTGGGCCATGCCAAAGATGGGCTCTCCTGGGTGACATGCTGCATGAGTGGGAAATAGCACTTCTGGGACTCCTGAGATGACCTCAGACACACAGATAATCTGGGTACCACTGAAATGAGCAAGTAAATGGTGAGAAATGGAAGAAAAGCAAAGCAGAAGGATGAATACACAATAAACTGGAGACTTGAGTATAATGAGGAATAGCCTGATGTAAGTAGCCAATAATGCCACCTAAGGTCATGATGAGATCCAGGCCTGTGTTGCCACTGAGGGCCATGTCTAGGTCCATGGCTTTGCAGCAGCAGGGGTTGGTTACCACCAAAGGCCAGGCAGATGTCCTTTGTCTGAGCAGCCACCTAGTGACATGTTGATGTTTGAGGGCTGTACAGAACTGGCCCTACCCCTCACCTGGATATCATTGGAGAGCTGGCCCAGAAGGCATAAGAACAGGAAAACTGGACTGGCTGTATCCCTCTCCCCAGACGCAGTACTCAGGAGGGCGGGCCAAGTTTTCTTCCCTAGGAAACACAGTAGAGTGGGTCCTGGTTTCAGGAGTTGATGGTGAACTGAAGAAGCCAAGAGTGTAAATGTGGAAGATCTGGCCCTACAGGTACTCCTTTGCCTTCTCACCACAGGTATGGACTAGGAAGGGATGCCCTTCCCTCCCTTTGCCCTTCTCCACCTGCAGCAAATGGAAGAGCTGTCTCTGCCCCTCGCTGGTTATAAGCTTGTAAGAATGGGACCTGTATCTCAACTTGGCAGCACAGTAAAGCTGGCCCTGCCTGTGTGGGCGCAGGTGAGCCAGCCTGAGGGCATGAAAGTAGGAGAACAGGTTCTATCCCTTGGCAATTGAAGCACTGCATGAGCTAAGAGGGCAGTGCTGGAGAGGTCACCTCAGTAGTGGTTGGTTGACCAGCTCAGCTACCTCCCAGACCCAGATCCAGTGCTTTGAGTTGCCCACCCCCTCCAACATCGACCCCATGAATGAACTGCTGGAGCTTGTGAAGGGGCTGATCATACACATATACAACTACAGGTTCTCCATAACATGTCACCAACAGGATATTCAAGAGGAGTCCCTGTTAGGATCCAGTATTGATAGTGTAGCAGAAGCCAGAGGCCTCAAACCAGACTAATGACGCATTGCAATGAATATTTGCGAGCAAAAAAGTGAGGACCAAAGGGAATACTTGGGGACAAACTGTGACACACTACAGCTTCCTCAATGATATATTTTTCTTTTGTGGGAGAGGTGGCAAGGGTAGAGAGCAGGTACAAGGGGACAGAAAGATAAGTGGTATTGGGATGCATGAAGTGAAATTCACAAAGAGCCAATAAAATGTTTAATTTTTCAGTAATTTAATTTTTTAGTAAATTAATGTTTTTCAGTAATTTTGGTAGTATAGACATTTTCACAGAATTTATTCTGCTTATCCAGTAACATGAAATATTTTCCCATCACCTAGGAAAAAATCTCTGTAATTTCTTTCTTCAACATCCTTGCATTTTTTCTTTTAGAGATCTTTCACTTATTTATATATATATATTCACAAATACTTAATTTAGGTAGGGTTATTTTGAATAGAATATCTTCCTAACTTCTTTCTTGGCATTTGAAACCCCGTATCTATGGATGCTTTATTCTTCATAGCAATGAATTAAAATCAACATAATTGTCCACCAACAATTGAATGGGTAATAAAAATTCAGTATGTATACATATATGTGTGTGTGTTCATATATATGTGTATATATTCATATAGGCATAAAAACAAAGTTAAAATTTTTCAGGAAAATGCATGGACTTAGAATTTAGCCAATAATATATATGTGTGTGTGTGTGTGTGTGTGTGTGTGTGTGTGTGTGTGTGAACAAATGTACATAGGAGTACAGTATAACATGAATAAAAGAGAACAAATATCTAAATATACGGGACAAGCAAGGACCGCATGCAGGTCAGTGACACAAGTAACGAAACTGTATATAAAGCTAATCATTTTTTTCCATTCTATGGTAGACAAGTACACTCAATATTGAACACATAAAATTTAACATTAAGCTTCCCAACTTCAATTCTGAGTGTATATTCTTACTCTTTAGAACCTCATAGAATGCATAAGCTTTGGTTAATTTAGATATGTGATATGCTTATTTTTTTACAGTAAACTATACAATTAAAATAGTAAATAAAATAAAATTCAGGGTTCAGATTCTGCCTCCATCACTGGGCACCTGGCCAATTTATTGACCAATTTTCATCCTTCATTTTGCAGATGAATACAGTTCAGATAAACTGAATTAACTTGTATTATTAATTTAGCTAATGCATTACTGTATATTTTAATTTGTTGAGCTTTTATGGAAATGGAATTTTATTCCTCATGATAGAGAGAGATTTCACGAAGAAGATTTGAGAGTTGCTGATATAGATAGAAGAGGAGAGCCAGCGTCAGCCTTTCAGAGAGCATGGCAGAGATATTTATAGCACATGAGTTCATCGCAAATTCACAGAGAATGAACAGAGAGTATCTGTGATACTACTATAACAAAGTGCCCAGAAACCCACCTCAACAACTGCCCCTTATGTTTTTCATTCCCTTTTCCCCAATAATTTATTTTTTTATTCATGTTGAATCCCAATTGCAGCCTCCCTCCCTCTCTCCTCTCCTCCCAGTCCTGCTCTTACAAATCTCACCCTCCATTCCCCCCTCCCATTCTCCTAAGAGGAGGAGAAGGCTCTCTCCAGTATGACCTGCCCTGAGATATCTAGTCCCAGCCAAACATCAGAGCTCAGGGGGTATCTAGTGAAGGATAGAACTGAGCAAGCTGGAGGGGTCAAGTACACCACAAGAAGACTGACAGTCTTCACACCTTTCAATGGCTTGCTGTTTTCCTTCCTTAGTTTCAGGAAATTTAACCCAACCTCTCTCTCTCTCTCTCTCTCTCTCTCTCTCTCTCTCTCTCTCTCTCTCTCTCTCTCTCTCTCAATACTTTATTTACATTTCAAATCTTTTCCCCTTTCTAGGTCTCCCCTTTGAAAACCCCCTATCCCACCCCCCTCTGCGTGGCTCTATGAGGATATTCTCCCACCCACCACCCAATCTCCTTTTCCCTCCATTGTGTTCCCCTACACTGGGGCATCTAACACTTCAGGCCCAAGGACCTCTCCTCCCCCTGATGGCCAACAAGGCACTCCTCTGCCACATATGTGGCCAGCACCACGGATTCCTCCATGTGTATCCTTTGGTTGGTGGTCCAGTCTCCAGCAGCACCGGGGGGCGGGGGTGGAAATCAGGCCAGTTGACACTGTTGTTTCCTCCATGGGGCTGCAAACTCCCTCAGCTCCTTCAGTCCCTTCTCCAACTCCTCCATCTGGGACCCGACTCTCAGTCCAATGGTTGCTGTGAATTGAATCTTGGGTATTCCGAACTTTTGGACTAATATTCACTTATCAGTGAGTATAAATCGTGTTCGTTCTTTTCTGACTGAGTTACCTCACCCAGGATGATATTTTCAGGTTCCATCCATTTGCCTCTTTCTATAGCCTATGAGGCAAGACACCATCTGCTCTAAGCTCCCTGCTCCTTTCCCATGAGTCTCCTATCCATTCACACTGGTACAAGAAATGTATTTTTTCTGCCAGAGGCTTTTTGTCCTATGCATGCAATTATTATGAAGTATCATGCTAGCTAGATCTTATGAGATAGCAATAAGGAAGGCAAGTAAACTATCATTCTAGTGTAGTAAATTTTGACTTTGGTTTTTAAATGTCATCTAAAATTCACCTCCATTGCTCCAGCTGCATATGTAGCAGAGAATTGCCTTATCTGCCATCTATGGGAGGGGAGGCCCTTGGTCCTGTGAAGGCTCAATTCCCCAGCATAGAAGAATGCTAGAGGGGTGAGTCGAGGCAGGAGTGGGTGGCTGGCTGGGGGAGCACCCTCATAGAATCAGAGGGGAAGGGGGTGGGATAGAGGGTTTGTGGAGGGGAAACCAGGAAGGGGGAGAACATTTGAAATGTAAATAAATAAAATAACCAATAAAAAAAAGAGTGAATAAATTCTAATCCACCTTTAAAAACTAAAGTAGAATTCACCTCCACTGCAAAACCTTTACTGTATTTTTTGAAATTTTTATTATTTTCATTTTACTTATTAATGGTTACTTTGATATTGGTAGACCTCTAAACCCCTCTAAGACTTAGTTATGATCATTGTCACATATTGCCTACACTAGAATGATAGTTCACTTGCCTTCCTTATTGTTATCTCATAAGATTTCACATGATTCTTCATCGGGGTAGTTGCTGACTAAGCATTTACTGCAGGAAGATAGGAAAGAAAAGGCGTGCGTGCAAATGCTCAGGCATTTTCTGTAAAATTACAGCCCTTGTAGGGGAAGGGGCTCCTATCCTCATTTATTTTATATGTCTAGGCAGATTTATCAAACCACATCAAAGTACTTCATATTTATATTCATTTATTTCTATTGCATTTGACCCGTGACATACAAAGAAGAAATTCTGGCAACAATTGTTTATGGCCAATTATTTATAGTATCACATTCTTGGAATTTATCCAACCATTTTAGAAATCCACACTCACAACATTCAGAATTATTTAGAAAAATATAGGGTTATTATTATATTTTTAACAATTGGGTTAATACTGAGGATGTGAAAGACAGGTTAGGCCAAGTAAAGAAAAGAACATCACAAAAATCTGTAGGTCGAATCCTGCATTTTCACTGGCGGAAACAACAATACGACAACCACTCTTACTTAAAAAGAACATCGTACTGGAAAAGCTGCGATTGATTTCCTGTGTGGGATTAACTCAGAGTTTGACTTCAGCACATCTGCCACGCACCCCCTCTCCCCCTACTTCACAATCCTGTTCAGTTACCTAGAAAGAGTTTCAGACATGCAAAGTTGTGGATGGATGTCCTTTCTCTTGCTGGTGGTTTCTGTAACCACTGGAAACATGTCTTGAAAGGAAGTTGACTCTTAATAGCCTAGAACTGATTTTGATACTTTGATGCTACTTTGAAACAAGCAGGGCAGGTAGATCTTTTTCTTTAAACCTAACCTTTACATTTAGAAATACAATGAGGGGGAAAATTTTGCCCTTAGGCTTCTCTATACTCATATCTTCACAGTTTCAGGGGGAGGGGGAGGTTGAAAGCTGGCTCCAGCTAAATCCTTTTTAGTGCTATGTAGTGAAGGCCTGAAAGTGACTGTTTTTATCAAGCTGCTGTTTTAATTATTTTTGGTTTTCTCCTCCTCCTCCTCCTCCTCCTCCTCCTCCTCCTCCTCCTCCTCCTCCTCCTCCTCCTCCTCCTCCTTCTTTTTCTTCTTCTTCTTCTTCTTCTTCTTCTTCTTCTTCTTCTTCTTCTTCTTCTTCTTCTTCTTCTTCTTCTTCTTCTTCTTCACCTCTTCCTCCGCTTCCACCTCCGCTTCCGCTTCCGCTTCTGCTTCTTTTTGCTTCTTTCTGCTTCTTTCTCTTCCTTTCTTTCTTTTTTCCCTCCTCCTCCTCCCCCTCCTCCTTATTCTCTTCTTCATTCTCCTCTTCCTCCTCTTTGTCCTCCTTCTTGCCAGACCCATATTAAACTGAGGAAAACCACAACTTGACTGTGGCCCGTCCACTTAATTTTTCATACAAATTTAAGGTCAGACTGTGGTTTAGCAACCTCAGAGGCTCCTGTTACACAGAAGAAGTTGCACTCGACTGGCTACATCGAACAGTGAATTCTCATTACCTGACAAGAGTCAGGTTAAAGAAGGCAGGAAAGATAGAATTCGTTGTGGTGCTTTGTTTTGTGGGCTGTACTAATACTTATGCGATGCCATCTTTTTTTTTTTTTTTTTTTTTTAATGCATTAAAATGGCCTGTTAATAGGCAGAGGTAGCACGTGAGAGTCATACTTTTCTTAAAGTATGCCTTTTATAAAAGTCAACAGTTTCTATTAAAGTCTCTACATGCCTTTATTTAGACATGCTTATTACCATCTGCTTCGTAAAGAGAGGTGTGTGTACTTTGGAATCTACCATTGTCTTTTAGATGCAAACTATATGTTCTGCCTCCTTTTTTTTCTCATTTGCTAAAGCATACATTCTTTTTTCAGTGATTGAAAAAAAAAGTCTACGTATCATATAGCTTTATTTTTCAGGAAACATCCAGTAATTGATTATATTTTAAAATAATTCTCAATTTTTTAAAAAACCGGGTCACCCTCTTTCCAATTATTCATTCTCTGCATGTGCTATGAGTCAGCTCCTGCACTATTTTCCAGTCTTTTGCTTACCATTTTTTAGGAATTCATTCTGCGATGCCTGATAGAGTCCTGAACTCTATGTTTTCCTGATGACTAGATTTGCCCTTCGGTAACATTTGCTCATCATCAATATTCTATGAAATGAGGTGGTGTTTCATTGGCAGAAACAGATTGAAAACTTTTGTCTCTCACTTTGTCACATCTGGGTGAAGCTCCCTATGCGGTTGTTTTTACTTTCTATTAATCTTACAAAGAAATGTTAAAATTGAAGGACTGACCCTGTGTTCAAAGTTATTGTCAGAAACAGTGAAGTCATAGGCTTCTGTTTTCAATAATGCCTCACAAAACACAGAGCATCATTAATCATAAATGACTGCAGATTTCCTAGATCCTGGCATGGCTATGGGGCTTGCGCATTTTTAAAGGTCTTATAAATTTGATCAGACAACAGCCTCATGACATTGCATAAAAATTTAGCTGCTATGGGAAGATGAAACAGCCGTTGAAAGCATTAAAATACTTAAAAACTGAAGATAGTTTTATTGCATTTCAATAAAATATTAGTCTGATTTCAACTACTTTTAGTTTTTATGTTCCACTAACATATCAATCAATCAACAGCTATTTATTGAGTGGCAACAATGCCTTCAGCCCCACTTAGCACTATAGGGAACACAGAGACATGAGAATTCCATTATTTAAGTAGCATTATGTGAAACATCTGAGAGCAAGGCTCTGTCTTGTGTGCTTTGGAAATTGCTCTCTGGTTTGTAAGACAAAGAAGACATAATTTCCACTGGAAACCTACATCCTAGCCAGGCATGATGGCTGACATCTGCAATTCCTGCTCTCAGACTTCTGAAGTGGGAGGAGAGTAAGTTTCTGGCTAGCTTGGACTGAAAAGGGAGACACTGCATGAAGACAAGTAATGAAAGAGACAAACGTACATCCACTGAGGCAAACATTTCTGCTGGAAGAATTAACTGCCCGTGTTTCCTGTTTGTACACTAAAACAATCAACAATGGAGAATTCTCAGAGACTATGGGAACCTTCCCTCCAGTACATGCGCAGTCACACATGGCAGCTTCTACAGTGGGAAGAGTGAGAATCCTTCCTTTCATTTCTGATTTTATCTACCTAAATATAATTACAGCTCACACAGATTAAAGGCTGAGTCTCTAAAACTGCCCCTCTACTTAATTTACAGCCCCAAACCTCAATTTGTTTTACTTATGCTTCTGTCCAATGCCCTATAAACCAGGATTGTACAATACCCCCTGCTTTGATTTGATTAATATATTTGAACAGTATACAGAATACAAAAGACACATTTGTCCATTTATTGTAAAGAATATAGGAGGGGAGAGGCCAGGGGGAGGTGTAAGGGAAGACCAGGGACATTCTCTACGCTCACCTGCTGATCCGGCTTCGAGAGACTTCCAAGTGCTTGTCTGATTAAAAGGTTTCTGAATCCTTTCAATGTGGATTAAAAAAAAAAAAAACTTTTAGCTTTACTTTTGTGTCCTTTTATTTTGTGATTATAATATAATTATATCATACTTTTCTATCCTTTCATTCCTCCAAAACCTCCCATATACCATTCCTTGCTCGGTTTCAAATTCGTAGCTTCTTTTTCATTAATTGTTAACATACATGCATGTACATGTACATTCCAGCTATAATCTGCCCAGTCTGTACAATATTATTTGCTTGTAATGAGGGATTTTTAAGGAGAGCTATTTTTATAAGCATCACTGCTAGTGGTCTGAGTTAGAAAATTCATCAAGGTCTTGCTTCAGGGATTCTCTGGAATGAAGAGTGTTTAGTGATCTATTGTCAGACATGGTCTTTCAGAATTCCTTCACAATAAGTAAGAGTGGAGAAAGGTTAGAGTCCCTGTTACCTGAATTTTAAAAAAGAAATTATACTCATTATGGACTGAATTGAAAAAGGAATCCTGATCCAAGAACTATTAATGAAATCTTACATTTAAGCATGTTATAGAACAATGGTTCTTAACCATCCTAATGGCGCCACTAGATAATGCAGCTCATGTTGGAGTGTACCCCCCACAAATTATTTCTTTGCTACTTCATAACTGTAATTTTGCTATGGTTATACATTGTAATATAAATATCTAATGTACAGAATATCTGATATGTAATCCCCAAAGGAATCATTACATATAAGTTGAGAACAGCAGCCATAGACTGGATGCTTGTATCTCTTCAACATTCATATGTTGTAGTCCTGGACCTGTATGTGATGCTGTAGAAAAGTAAAGCGATTATGAGAGTTGAATCTTCCTGAACACTTTCTATATACTCACACAAGTATGCATAAGCATACATGGGGGAAATTAGACTTGCACTTATTGGGTGTCTTGAAATATAAATTTATAAACAGCCTAATAATTCCTTTAACACAGATTAGTATGTCTTTCTTGAGTGAGACTACTTCCTATAGAAGTCATCCTGACAGAGACAAAAATACTAAATAAAGATCTACAATTAGGATCAGAAAAGACTAGGAAAGTTTTGGCTGGCTAGAGAGATTTGTAGTAACTCTTAAAAGTCCCTGAGGGAAAAGTTGAGGAAAAGAAGAAGCCAGTGTAGAAATGAATGAGTGTCCAACCCTTATCAACAAGTGTCAGAGTTCAGAATGAAACCCAACAGTGATGAAAAAGTAAAACAAGCATAATTAATAAAAGGAAACTAAATTAGAAAAGTAATGGGGACCTGTATTTATTGATAAAAAATTGCAAGGAAATCTTAATATGTCTATGACTTCAGATAATTTGAGCTCTTTGCATGACTGGATCTCAGTTTCACCTCTTGCCTAGAATTTCTCTCCACACTGTAATACATTACTATCCAACAAGAAGTAAACCCTCTTCACACCATCAACATTTCTCAGTGTATTGCTTACAACATCTAATGTCACAATTTTCCAGTCCTTTACATACTGTTTTTTTTAACTTCATTTTATATCTATCATTACCAAGTGCCTGGACCTCCAAGGAGGAGCCAATGTCTATACTGTTGACCATAATGTCCTGAGTAATGAGGACTAGAGTAAGCACAAAGAAGAGAATATATATAGCAGGAGAAAGAATGAGGGAGAATTTACAACAAAGTGAGGCCATTTTAAGTTATGTGCAATGGAACTCAAGAATATAGTGTTTAAACTGTTCCTTTTAGATTTGGAAGCTAAAGGCATCTGAGTTTCATGGATCTCTACTTTCTACTGAGTTCATAGGTAAGTCTGAGCTATGTTGTATGGTAGGTAAGGACTAAGTTATATCATGTGGTGGCCATCGTAGTAGGAATTGTGATGAAGGAAAAAGAAAGATGTGTTGTTAAAAAACATGCAGCACTGTTGGTTAAAAAGACAGACAGGTGGGGGACAAATTTTTTAAAGACAGATAAAAACCACACAGACAAGTGAATGGGATTCATTTCAAGTGCAGATGTGAAGTGAATTTAGGTACCAAACAGTGAATAAGATCCCAGATCATCTTCATCTTGAAGTGGATAGACTGAAGGGTGAAGGATAGCAGCTTCTCAGATGGCTTTAGTTTGGTTTGGCTCTGAAACACAAATACTGTACTCATACAGAGAAAATTATATTTTGCTATTTCTTTTCCCATAGAAAGAAAAATAATGAATCGTAAATTTTGAAAGAGAAAGTTCATTTTCTCCAAACTTTCAGCTCCAAGTCAAAGATGATGAAATACAACCCCCCCAACATTAATATTTTGTATGAGAGTTTTTGAACATCTCAACTTTTAATATATGGTAAAGGATTTGATAGTATTTTGTAATTTGAAAACTTTTGTGCTTATGAATATTTAAGTGTTATAATTATTTCTTTAAAAATTACTGAAATTGTTTTGGATCAAAGGTTTTGTGGGTGGGTTGGTGTCCTTATCCCTCCACTGGGAGTGCCTGGCTATAGGAGGCATCCACTCAAGGTTCCATACCCCCACCCCCACTGCTAGGAATCTCATCTAAAGTCACCCCATAGACTCCCTGGAGCTTTCCCTCATCCCAAGTCTCTGGTATGTCCTACAGATGGCACCCCCAGCCACCTACTGATTTCCATTCACTCTCCTTGTTCTCTCTTCTTGGGGGCAGCTCTTCCCACACCTAATCTCCTTCCTCCTTCCATTCCCCTCTCCTACCCAGCTCCCTCTCTCCATCTACCTCTGATAACTATTTTATTTTCCCTTCTGAGTGAGATTTAAGCATCATTCCTTGGGCCTAACATGGATTCATGAAGGCACCCAGAGTTTGAATCACCAACCAAAGAGCATGCACGAGCCTGACATAGGGCCCCCTGCACATATGTAGCAGATGTGCAACTTGGTCTTCAAACAACTGGAGTGGGGACTGTCTCTGACTCTACTGCCTGCCTATGAATCCTGTTCCCCTAACTGGACTGTACATCTGGCCTCAGTGGAAGAGGAAGTGCCCAGTCCTGCAGTGACTTGATATGCCAGGGTGAGTTGGTACCTGGGGTTGGGAGACTGCCCCTTCTCAGAGGAGAAGTAGAGGGGAGATGGGGGGATATGTGAGGAGGGACCAGAGAAGAGTGGGAGGCTGTAAGCAGATGTAAAGTGAATAAATAAATTAATAGAAAAAAAATTACTGAAAATGTTACTGAAACATGCAAATATCCCTTTTACTTTCTCTGATGACAGGGTGAGAGCTGTACCCAAGCTGTGTGAATACATTTCTTTCTCTGTTTTAACTACCCTAGGCCTAAGCCTGAAAACGTCTCTCCTCTGTACAATCTGATCTTCCAAACTGACTGATTCAATCTTCTCTATGCTTCTGACTGAATTGCTTTGTCTAGCCTCATACTAACTTTGGCAGTATATTATAATCTCTGGCTCCTCTCATTCTCTGGCTTGTTTTGCATTCATCTGTGTCTAGCTTGTTCTCTCTGTAACCTGTGTCTGTTAAATTGTACCTGTAAAATGTCATACACACACACACACATCATCCACCCCCTAGGACACCACACCATTTTTCTCTTTTGCTACTCCTAAGTACCCTTTCTTCTTCTGCTGTTCCAGTGTGAATTGGGTGTATCCTGACCATGATTCATTCTGTCAAATATTTCTCTGATTTATCACGTTGCCTTCCCCTCATATTCAAACATGGCTGTATATTTTACAGACTAGCTTTACCTTCACTATTTGGGATTAAAGTTGTGTACTAATGGTGTGACTGTATTACAGGCAGAGGGACTGAAGATGTACCATTCCAGCAGGATCACACAGACCTAGATCTTTGAATATGATCCCTTGCCAGAGCAGCCATGTTGCTGAATTAAAATTTCTCTACAGCACATAAAGAAGAATAAACATTTAATCATCTAGTGATGAAATTATTAATCATTTGGAGTAATGAAAACTTTGAACTAAACTTTATTCCAATATTAATACAATTCAACATCACTAATATAGATACATAAGTGATCTAAATCATGTTACTGTGTTAAAATATATAATGGAAGAGAAGTTTTGTGAAGAAGGTTAAGAGGAAAGATAAATGTAAGAAATTTAATGTACTTATTAAACAGATTCCTACAGGTTTCACTTTGGTTATGTTCTGGAAGAAATATATATGTTTATTCTGAAGTTAGAGTCTTCTATTTTCAAACAAGTAATCATAGAAGCAAAGGTGTCATCAATTTTCCTTTTGTTTTTCCAAAACAATTAGATGCCAGCTAACCACAATAAGATGTGGGTTGGAAGACTTAGCATATCCCTTACCTACTGAGAGGTCTTTCTGTGCTATCCTGAGTATTCTAGAGAAGAAATAGGTGTCAAATATTTCTCTGAAGGCTGCTCTCAACAGTCACTAAAGTTCTTGAGCTACCTAGCAGGATTATTCTGAGATAGTTTATCAGGGACTAATTCTCAAAGAAAACATTAACAAGTGGCTTCTAATTGGCCTCCTGCAATGGTTAAAGATTAACCAAAGGGGGCCTATTTGGACAGGAAGTGTTCAGATTAGACAGGAAAATTCCTGCCAAAACAGATTGAGGAAGTGGAGTAAGGAGTTCAAACCTAACAGACTTTTAGAAACGTTAGACATTACATCTTACCACAGTTTTTGAAAGTTTTATCTATGAGATGTTTGAACATAAAACCATATTAAACTATTCACTTTTTGTATTTGTTGAGTACTCTCCTGGCAAGTAAAGTCTGACATCCATGCAGTTTTAATGCAACAATCATCTCTATCTATACCAAACCCTAGAAATTAAATGGCAGTCATGGCATCGTCTCATTATCCATCTCCTTATTTGTGTTAATTAGGTAGAAGAACATGCAAATGACAGGGACAGATTGTAGGGTTCATGGATTAATGGAAATCTGAAAGTTCTGCTACTACTTTTCCGATCACAGAACAGACTGCAGGTTATAAAGGATAATCACCAAAACCAAAGGAAAGTTGAAGATTCTATAGCTCAACAATCCCACAGAGGATGATATAGAGAAATAAGATGTCTCAGGTAACAGAAGTAAACCATAATGCTGCTGCTGACATATAACTGAGGGCTCACTCTGCTTTGTACCTCCTAAAAACATCATACGTAACTAATACATTTAATATTTTTTGAATGATCTAAAGAAGTTAACACTTTTTGTATCTTCCCTGACTGGAAACATGTAAATATGTATCTATCTAATGACAAAATGTATTTAATTCTTCAAAAAGTCTACTCTATTAAAAGCAAACACATAAAACAAGACTGAACACAAGAAAGTGGGGTAGCCATTGATTATACTAAAGTTATTCAAACCAGATCATTTACATAGTCTTGTAGCCAAAAGGAAGTGCTGACTGTTAGAAACTGAAGAGATATAGAAACCAAAGCTTTAGAGCTGAAATATTCTCCCCCTGTGTCACATTGCAAGTCATGGAAGACTATAAATCAGAACACATGTCTTCCAGTTCCAGAGTCACTGATCTTCAGGATACATTATTTGATATCCCTTAAATTATGAAATATATCAGTTTGCACCTGAAAATTCTGTATAGTTTAATCAGGCAAACACATATTTATATACATATATATTCATATGTATACATGTTTATACATATATATATATATGAATCAGTATGTTTGTTTGTGTATATTACTTATACTGTGTTGTATATGATGCAATTATTTCAGTATTACTCTGTAATGTTATGGGTAAGATCCATTGACTAACAGAAAGAATAGATTCTAAATGGGTTTCTTATTTTCAAATCTTAATGCAAATTATTTGAATTCTCATTACCAATTATTATTATTTTCTTGATATTATCCACAGAATCCATCTACTTTGAAGTATTAAACAGAAATCTAAGAGGAAGATCAATTCTCAGCAGAGATTTCTTCTTAACACCTATGAGTATGGTAATATACAGGCCTTAATGTAGAGATCAAAAATTGCTATATTTTTTCCTTTTATAAAGGGCTTGCATTCATAGAGACAGGCCAGCAAGATGGCTCAGGGACTGAAGGCCATTACGGTCTAGCCTGATGATGTGAGTTCTATTCCAAGAGCCTATGTGGTAGATAGGGAAACCAGCTCCCACAAGTTGTTCTGTAACATCTACACAAGTGCTTTGGCATACATACCCTTATTCCTCTGACACACATTAAATAAGTCATTTAATCAATAAGTAATAAACAAATAAATTTCAAACAAATTTTAATTAAGCGTAAGGATATTGGTATCTTACTTCTAACTCATTTAGTAAGAGTGGAACCAAAAGAATAAGATGAAAAGTTAATACCACTGGGTTTTTGAACAGGTATTCTCATACTTATAACTATCATGACATATGACTATATTAAGTTGTAAAAAAAAAAAAAAAAAAGAACATCAAATTCTGTGTACTTCCTTTTACGTTCGTTTCAATTATGGACTTTGTCTTAAAATGTCCATATGCCATGTTGTTTGGGTGTGATTTGTCCCCCAGGAATGCTTGTATTTTGAAGGCTTATTCCCGAGCTGGTGGTTCTGCTGAGAGATGATAACATTCTGAGGTTTTCATTATCATCTACGAGTAAATTTATTATAAACTCATACTAAATTAGTTAATAGGAGATAGATCAAGATTAAAAAAAATAGGTTTCTAAGCACTGAGAGCATATCACTGCAGGGTATTCTGTACCTTGGCTCATTCTGATCCTGCCCTCTCTCCCTCTCCCTTTCTCTCCCCCCTCTTCTCTCTCTCTCTCTCTCTCTCTCTCTCTCTCTCTCTCTCTCTCTCTCACACACACACACACACACACACACACACCTCTTTTCTGTTGTGAGATGAACAATAAAATTTCCTCCTTTGGTGTTTTCAGATCAGATATTTATCACAACTGTGAATGTAAAATACATAATAACCATCAGAATTGCTTGGACCAAAGTCTATATCCAAGCCTTCTTAGCATAATAAATGAATACATAAAAATTTGGAATATTTTTTAATTCCTTAAACACAGAGAGTGTTTACAGTAAAAATTCCCAGTGGTGACAATGAACTATGAGTAAGAGCTATTATTAAAGCTATTTATTATTAAAGGTATTTAATTTACCAAAATGAACTCATTTGGTGCTAAAAATATATTTGTTCTTGTTCATCAACAGCTCTTAGCTGAACAATGAGCTTGGAACACATAAGACAATTCATTTTAGAGACTTTTATTTAGTACTGGGTAAAACTGTAGAGGAGAGACTGGGGGAGAGCATAGCAAACAAGAAAACATGTACTAAGATGAATTACGCGAATGATCAAATAGGTAAAATTTACAGAGGTCAGAGTTCAGGGTTATCACAGAAAATAATCATTGTTGGAATTTGGGAGTGAAAAGTGTCTGAGAACACATCACATGAAAATGTCAATTGTAAGTTATTTTTTACAATAGCTTAAGCCCCTCCACTGAAAGGACTATGAATTACAATGTCTTAAAATTACTTTCACCTACTTCTGTATAGTGAACACTCCATATTATATTTGTCAAATGTGTAAGCCATCAGTGTAGTTTCCCCTGGCACAAACTACTGCCATAAAATCGTGGGGATTTTGCCCTTTTTTTTTTCATAAAAATCTAGTGATATGTTTCCTGGGGTATTAGTGATGGCACTATGCACACAGAATCAGTGTGGTGGATGATAAATTGCTAGATAAATACAGATTTGTTCCAGATCATACTTCATTCCACTGCATTCAGGGGAGGGGTGCTAGGTGCCTGTTTTCACACTTTACCGTTCCATAGAAAATGAAAGAGAAACAATGGACCATCAGAAAAAATTTAAAATATCAAATATAGAAGTCACAAACGTGTGGTTTAGTAAACCATATCAGAATTAGAGAATGAAGTACTAAACAGGAACCACAATCAGAATTAGAGAATGAAATATTAACTTAGAATTAGGGTCCAGATATTTCCAGGTATTAATCTGGGGACTGCACAAGTTTTATTTTGTTTTGTTCTTCTTCATAGTATTTTCATTCCACTTGTTTAGTCCCCACATGTACTCATTTCCAGATCCAGTGCTCAAACATGTCCACACTTCTACTGATCTATTTCTGTTTCTACTTACCCTTCAAGGCAACTAACATTTTCCCCAAAGGACCCATCAATTATTTGTAGAACTAGGTGTACTTTAAAAAAATGGTTTTTTTACTATGAAAAGATATATATTGCCCATGAACATTGTAAATATATCTCCATGTGAAACAAATCACATAAAATGAATTATCAGCTAAAATTTTCCTCTGAGATAGTTTGAAACCCAAATCAAATTTGGCCAAAATGCAGAAGATCGAGTTCTCTTCAACCTAAAATATGTAGTAGTTAAATTCCAAAGAAGATTTGGCAATGCAGTAATATGTTTCTAACCAGGGCCTAATTTCTTGTTATTACCAGTGGTTTCTTTTCAAAGTATTACAGTCAGCACATTGGAAAAGGCATTTGGTGAGCAACTCACCCAGTGCCAAGTTTAAATTGAGATTTCTTTCTTAGTAACCTATCTACATAGATCTTCACAGACATCCTCCCTCCCAGACTCTGATAAACAAAAGTAAGCAGGGATCAGACAAAGAAAACAGTCTGTCTTCATCATTTTTTTTCCTTCCATCTTGCTTTCTTACCCCTGAAAGCAAATAAGCCGACTTACAATCAGAATAAGTATGGAGCCAGAGGGATGAAATGCACAGTATCTGACCATGCTGTAAGCACAAAAGTGAGGCATACCACAAAGATTAGAGCTCATGAGCTATTCTGGAAATATTTATGAGCCTCTCAGGTTAACCTTAGGCAAGACCCTTGACTCAAGTTCTTAAGGGTTTCAATATACGAATTGACCAGATAATGATCTATTCTTTTATTTTATAAGCAGAAGGGTCTACTAGGAAGTGAGCATAGTGCTAGACCTTATGCAAGTAAAGTTGAATACATTATATGTTCTGAAGTCTGCACTTGCTTAGGAAAGAAATAATATTGACCTCCTCAGACTGTGATAATTACTCAGATGTGAAGAAACCTTGAGAACCACTTTGGAAAATTAAAAGGGACTACAAAATGATTTAAGTGCCCGAGGAGAAGGCTCCTAAGAAAAACGGGACTGCCTCACAGTAGATATTAATATTATTACTCACATAGTATAAAGGTGTGTTATTCCTCTCGTACCAACCAAGTGTTCCTTGCATGTAAGAGAGGTAAACAGAGATACATACTGTATTTTCAAAGTTAACAAATAGAAAATGCAGAGCAACTGATTATCAACTGAACCACAGAAAATGGTTTTGCAAAAGCTTTCTAGAACCTTCTTGTTTGGTGCTAAAAAGACTAGATTAATTATAATCATAAGGTGGTTATAAAGATCCTAAGAGCCCGAGGATAAGGGCTTGTTTTAAAGACAATATCATCTTTAAATAATAAATGAAAAAGGCATGAAGTGGGGGGGGCTAGGGAGGAGGACTTACATGGGGGAGGAGCTAGGTGGAAGGGGGCAATGTAATAGGCTCAAAATGAACTATATTCTCAAAGACCTAATGAATATACTGCTAAAAGAGAGGTAAATCCTGTGACTAATTAAACCAGTTTTATTTTATTTTTTTGCTGGCATGTGGTTCTTCATATAAATGTCAGTATATCATAGATGAAAGAGGAAACCAAAAATCATAATTCAAAATATTAAGCCAAGGGTCAGAGAAAAATAACGTATGGTTAATGACCAACCTGCTGCCAGTTCTTATAAACATAGTTTTACTAGAAAACAGACACAGTGGTCATTCAGTCCTCTTCCCAACCCCCTGAATACGACCAAGTCAGCATGGACTAGCTGGACTGACACCTCATGGGCCAAAGCCTCAAAACACTTATAATTTGATTCTCCACAAGGTTTCCTAATCTGTTATCACGCTGCTAAAAAAAATCACTGCTGGCTACACCATGTGGTTACTTCTTTTCCACACCCAGGGAGAATTATCACCAATATATTTATCTCTGAAGGTCTAAAACACAAGGACACCTACTTGAAGTTTTATTCCTTTTTCATATTTAATATGAGTTACTTTATATTTTCATTGCCAGTTACTCAGATATAATAATCCTTTTGCTTTCTGATAAGTTCGCTTAGCAATTTATTATTCATAAACTTGATAGAAACCATTATGTTATTTAAAGCCTCCTCATTTTATTAATTTTATAACCTCCTCTTTGCCTTATTAAATTTAATGCTATCTTAAATATGATCTCTACTCCCACATGGGAGAAAAGATCTTAGTGAAATGCTAGCAACAAATTCTAGCTAATAAGAACCAAGGCCAGCCTAATATATATGGAAAAGAGGATTAACTGATTTATAATTTATAGTTCTAGTCTAGTGCTTATAGCAATAATTGATCTAAGATGATAAATAACTGTTTAAATACTTTCATGGGAGGGAGTACAGAGGTGGAAGAAGTGGGCCTTGTGTTTTGTAAGATTGAAGACGCTGTGAAGGTAAGGCACAACAAAGAGTCTGGATCGATAGTTAAATGACAACTTGGTGGCTTACAGCTCCTACTGCCAGACAGAACCTAAGTGGGGAAGGAGGTCTGCTCCATGGGAAGGAGAAACAGAAGGTTTCAGAGGCAGCTGATGAATGGTCAAGTAGATAAGTTGTTTTGTGTGTGTGCTGAGCTGTTTGTTACCAGACAAAAGAATATCCCTATTTTTCTGATGCTTGACCCTGGTATAACTGAAGTTGACACATAGAGCCCAGAGTGGAGAAGCCTAAAGGAAATCTCAGTTAAATGTGGACATAAGCTGCTCAGCTGCTCATGAAATAAGAACGGAACTAGCCTCCAACCTCAAAACTGGGGGAAGACTTCATTTAAATAGGTGAAAAATAGCAACAGTAAGATGACTAGGCATATAAAAATCCTTACTCTGAAAACTTTATGACACGAATCCAATCCTCAGAACCCACAATAGAGAGAGAACTGATTCTCTTGCTTACCTTCACACACACACACACACACAGAGAGAGAGAGAGAGAGAGAGAGAGAGAGAGAGAGAGAGAGAGAGATGATAATGACAATGAGGAGGAGGAAGAGGAGGAGGAAAAGAATACAAAAATATACTTTCAAGTCCAAATTATTTTTTTATGCTATGCAACATGATTTTATTATGAATCTATTGTGAAATGTGCTACATCTTAGTTCTTTTTTTTTAGCAGAATAATTTTTTTTAATTTTTTGATACTTTATTTACATTTCAAATGTTTCCCCCTTTCAAGTCTGATTACAAATACTTGCTAATATTGAGCATCTGAATCATTTATACAAACACTTAAAGTTTAAGTTTCTAAACCTTTAAATAACAAAAGTACAGCTGAATTTCAGAGTCTGTTGCATTGTAAAAGAAGAGATTCCTATCCAGCTTTTGGTGCAGCATCTGGTTCCTAGCAAGAACTCAGTGCCTGATAAGAGTTATTATAATAGAAATTTTCTCCAAGCCTGCTCTGAAGATACATTATTATAGCATCCAAACAAAATTAAGCATTATTCTAGAAAATGGCCTATTATGCAGGTCTGTGACTGTCATTATGCATGCTTCTTTAATTATAGAAAAGCTAACGTGTATAAACTTTCTATGAAGCCTAAACACATTTTTCTTTAAAGGTTGTTTGTATAAAGCTTTTCTGATGGTCACGTTACAGTCATCTCAGAATTGGTTGTACAGGGAATCTGAAGCAGTTGTTTATAATTTTGAAAATCACAGCTCAAGTAAAATTGCTTTTTATTGATTTTCTTTATATAAAAAAAAGAAATCAGCAGCATATAATTTTAGTTTTCTGCGATAGCCATGATAATCTGGAGTCCAACAATGGTCTGTGGTATCTTTTGAAGCTTAATCACAAATTGATTTATCCACTTGCTCGTTTGCTGTGTGGAGGAAGCAAAGACTCTAGCTGCAAATAAAATATCACCTGGAGCTTGTGAGACACGGCACACGCACATGTTAGTGCTTCCAATACTTTCTAAGTGTTCACTGTTATAACACACCTTGATCATTTATCATATTTTTTAAAATAATCTTTATGTGATAATTTTCTATGAACATTCCAGATAAATAATTTGTAGAGTTTTATGTATGTGTGCCTTTATAAAGAGGTGATGAAATATCTGATTTTTGTGTTATTTAGTGTTTCAGTTTGGATGTAAAATGTCTCCCATAGCTTGTGAGTTAGATCTTGTGATTCCCATGGAGGAGCACTGCCTTACCTTTGGGAGTTAGCTAGGCAGCAGTGGGTAATTAAAGATCCTAGCTGCATATTTGGTCGCTGCTTCATATTCTGCCAAGATATGAAGAGAGGAGTCGCGGGCACACGCTTGTGAAGCTATTACCATGTCTCCACAATGCTGGTCTGTATTCCATTAAACCATAAGCTAACATAAATCGTTTCTCATTTAAATTGCGTCTTGTCAATTATTTGGTCACAACAACAACAATAAACACTGAATGTAATACAAGGGATTATTGACACTGCACCGATCTCACCAAATGGTGTCCAAACATAACCCTTCTTCTTTCAGAAATTTTCGGTGAAAGGGACTAGAGAGATGGCTAATAAGATAAGCACACGCTTTGCTTTTGCAGAGGCCAAGAGTTCAATTCCATACATATATATGGTGGGTCACAGCTAATCATAACTCAACTTCTAGGGATCCAACCCCCACTTCTGAAGTCTGTGGGCACCAGTCACATGCATGGTTCACATATATATGTGAGGACAAAACTCATACATAAAATAAAACATGTAAATCTTTAAAAAAAGAAAAAAAAGAAAAAGTCCTATGAAGAACTATGGTATCTCAACATTATGTTCTGTTTACTTGAGCCCACAAGAACATAGTAGCCAGGAACTGTGCTTTCTGAATTTAGATGAATCTCAGTGTATATTTGAACAGATTAAAGTTAAAATGGCCTATTCTCATCTATTTATCAACCATTTTAATATCAATCAAGTATCTGGTTTAATTAATTCTGAATTTGCTGTGTGTCACTGGATTATATATATCTAGACTCTGGTTCTTGGTCATCAGAGAAGTATGAAGTATAGATTTCATCTTGAGGAGTCTGGGCCTTACGTCAAATCAGATATTGATGGGCTACTCCAATATGTTCAGTGCCACCATTGCCCCATTATGTCTTGCAGGCAGGACAAATTGTAGGTCAAAGATTTTGAGGCTTGGTGGTGTTTATGTTTATGTTTATGTTTATGTTTATGTTTAGGTACACTGCAGAGTACCTCCCCACACCTATGGCACTAAAATTAATGATGAAGGCTCCATGTAGGCACCAACTGAATTTCTCCATGTTCAATGAGTTGTGTGGATGTTGTCCTTGGTAATAGGGTCCGCTATCAGTTTGTAGAGAGCAATCCGTTGCCTGAGCAACATCCTGGATTGTTTGGAGATATTCTTGAGATCTACCTTGGTAAATACTCAATTGAATGCAGCTCAGTCCCACCACTGGAAGCATCCTTTGGTAAAAAGAGATGGGCAGTTGAAATTCCATATCCCTCATTCTTAGGAGACTTTATTAGAATCACCTTTATATTTTTTTCAAAATTTTCACTGCACTAGGTTTTTATAATATCCATCAAGGGTCCCTTAATTTCAGTTTTCTCTTCCTGTATTCTCTCCATCTTCCCTTTCTCCTCTCCCTCTCCCCACCTGATTCTTCCATTTCTCTCCCCATATTCTCCCAGTCCACCCGTAAAATCAATTCCACTTCTCCTTCCAGGGAGATACAAGTGTTCACCCTATGCCCTTCCTCTATACCTAACCTCTCTGGGTTTATGGACTGTAGCTTGATTATCATCTACTTAATGGATAATATCCACGTATTAACATATACATACCATATTTATCTTTCTGGGTCTGTGTTATCTCATTCTGAATGATTTTTACTGCAAATTTCATGTATCATTTTTTTAAAGCTTGGTTACTCTATTGTGTAAATGTACTACATTGTCTCTCCTTCTATTCTTCAGTTGAGGGATACCTAGGTTGTTTCCCATTTTGTGCTATTATGAATAAATCAGCAATGAACATATTTGAGCAAGTGTCCTTGTGGTAGAATGGAATGTCCTTTGGGTTTATTCCTAAGAGTGATATAGCTGGTTCTTGAAGTAGATCAATTCCCAACCTTTTGACAAAATCTACATTGATTTTTATAGTGGCTGTGCAAGTTTGCACTTCCACCAGGAACAGAGGGGTGTTCCATCTGCTCTACATCCTCACCAGATATTTTATATAATTTGAGGCTATTATGAAAGATTTTGTTTCCTTGATTTCTTTCTCTGTCCACTTGTCATTACCATGTTGGAGTGTTCTTCCTTAAATCTCTGTACTTTACAGTCTCTGATTCCCAGACATCCCAGAAGTGTTGGGCATGAGTTGTCTCAAGTTAAAGCAGAAATTGGTTGACCATAACCACAAGATCTTCATGACACATTTCCCCAGCACAACTTGCAGGCAGTACAGATTGTATATTGTTAGTTTTGTGGCTGGGTTGATGCTCAAGTTTTGTTTTGTTTTGTTTTGTTTTGTTTTGTTTTGTTTTGTTTTGTTTTGTTTTCTGATAGTCTGCAGAGTACCTTTCTGCAAGAAAGATACTAGAATGTATGGGTAAAGGCTCCATGCAGGCACATGCTCAGCCTATCTATATTTAATGGACTGTGTGGATGCTGTTGCCAGCAATGGGGTTCTGCTGTCAGCTTTCTAAGAGCTGCCCTCTGCCCTAGCATCAGCTTGGATTATTTGGGCATCTCTAGGAGACTCCCTTGGTCAACAAATTTACTGAGTACAACCCCTATCCAACACTGGATGCGTTACCTAACTACAAAAGATGGTCAGTTCAGACTCTATATCTTCCACTGCTAGGAGTCCTCACTTGAGTCACCCTCGTAGATTCCCAGAAATATACACTGGGCTAGATTCCCAGGCAACGCCCATGTGGCCCCCATTTTTTTAAGTATGTCTTTGTGATTCTAAAAATTCTGTAATTTATTTCTTTATTTTGTCTTGACCCATTTTTCATTCAATAGTAAGGTGTTCTGTTTACTGAAATTTGTAAGGTTTTGCCATTTATGTCTATTTTTGATACTTTATTTACATTTCATTTATATCCATTTTTAATCCTAAGTGATCATATAGAATACAGAGCATTATTTCAGTTTTTATATCTTTTGAGACTTTCTTTATGACCTGTCTATTGCCAAGATTAAAGTATTAAAATCTCCCACTATCATTATGAAATGGCCATTATGTAATTCAAGCTGTAGTAGAGTTCGTTCATCAACTTCAGTGCCCTTGTATTTTGGTACATAGATGTTAAGAATTGCAATGTCTTTTTGGCGTTTTTTTTCCTTTGATGAATACATAGTGTCCTTCTTTATCACTTCCTATTAGTTTTTGGATTGATGTCTATTTCTTTAGATATTAAAATGGCTACAACAACTTGCTTCTAGGTCCATTTGTTTGGGATATCTTTTTGAATCATGTTATTCCGAGGTATCTTTGATGTTGCAGTGTATTTCTGGATACAACAGAAGAATGGATCCAGTTTTCACACCTCATCTGTTAGTCTGTGTCTTTTTATTGGGGAATTTAGACCTTTGTCATTGAGAGCTATCGATCAGCTTGTTTGTTTGCCTGGTGTGTTCCTGTGGAATGCCTGCTTGTGTTGGAGACTGGACTAATGAGATGAGTGAAATGAAGGAAAGTTGGAAGAGGTTTATGGGATCCATTAGAGATGGAGTTCAGGCAGGAAGGTGAAACCACAGTAGGTCTTAGTCTACAGAACTGGGGATGAAACTCGGGAATTGGATTTGGATGACAGGTGGTATAGGTTAGGTCATCCTACCTGTTTTTCTGGTGGGGGTGTCTTGGGTGTCTCCAGGGAATATCTGCTGGAAATAAGTGCTAGGATAAAGCAAAGAGTGCAGGCAAGGATTGGTTGAAGCAGGTCTACATTGGTTTGTTAGAAAGGAAGACAGAGGGAAAGGTTAGAGACATCATGTGGTCTGTTCCAGACCTGGACTAAGACTGGTAGGCTGGATTTGTAAGGTTGAAGGAAGAGGTGAAGATCTGTGGTTAAGATACCTGCTTTCCTGGATGGACTGCATAAAGTACTTTTTAAAAATAAAGTATGGAACCAACATTGATTCTGTAAGGATCAGAAAAATAAATGTACCCTTAGTAATGACATTTCTAAAATCCTATAGCCTAAACAATTATTTAGTTTCTATATATCTTAGATCAAATTTTGGGATTTTCCAAAAAAAAAAAAAATTAAAGGTTTAAATAACATTTAAAATAATCTCTTCAGGGAATAACCTCTGCTAGGAAGGAGGCTTGCAAAAGGAGTTTTCACTTTAAGCATCTTGCTCACAGAAAGAAAATCTAAAGGCAGCCCCACCATGAATACATGGACAAACATTCCATAAAGGATGGCCAAAACCAACAACATGTTCCTGGATCGCTGAACTACTTTCATCACCCATTGGTTGGCCTTGTATCTGCATTGGCTACTTATCCAGAGAGTTATTTATTCTTAGGAAAGAATGAACCTTTGATTTTTAGCATAATTTTTACTTCAATTGGTAAAATATGGAAAATAATATGATGAAATTTTATTTTGAAAGTTACTTTCATTATACAAGACACATTTTATATAGTAAATAAATGATATTGGACCAACAACAATAGCCACAGTGCATGCAGAGAACATTCTTTTCCTCTCAATAACAAATAAACAACTGAGGACTGTTTTTGTCATAGGACCCAAACTCTTTTAGTCCACAAGAGAACATGTATATTCTCTTGGGTCAGTTTTTACACTGGTGCCACTTTCTTCACTACCTCTCCTCATTTCTGAGGTCCTCATAAAATTTGCACTGTTTCAGACAGACAATGCCTGCAATGTGTCAATAAAAGGCTTGAATGAGAAAACTTAGATTTAAAAATCATTTTTACATGGCAGTAAAGTGACTGCTGATGGTAGGGCTACACTCATATAACAGCATATTTCTCAACTCTCATCAGGAACTTCTTGTGGTAAATGTCAATGCTACAATTGGACTATGTGCATAGAGTAAGAAACATCTGTGTTCTCAGATCTAAATGAGATGTCTTTATCACACCCTTCCCCTTGAGCCATAGAAATCTATGTAAAAGAGGAGATAAATGATTGTAAGAGCCAGAGGTATTGAATGAGTATAAAAAAACAAAACAAACAAACAAACAACCAAACAAACAGCTGCACATCTGTCACATATGTGTGGGAAAGCCTAGATCCAGCCCCTGTATGCTCTTTGGTTGGTGGTTCAGTCCAGGATACATGTTAGTTGATTTTATAGGTCTTCTTGTGGAGTTCCTATCCCGTTTAGGACTGCAATCCTTTTACTCTTCCATAAAAGTACCCAAGCTCCATCCAGTTTGGCTGTGGATGAATGCTTGTGGCTGTGTAAAAGGACAGCCATGCTAGTAGCCTCCTGTCTATAAGTATAGCAGAGTATCATTAATAGCGTCAGGGATTTGGTGCTGATCCATGGGATGGATCTCAAGTTTGGCCATTTATTGGTTGGACATTCCCATGCAGCATGTCCTCATGTGGGTCCTGAACAAATGGAGAAGGGGCTATCCCAAAACCTGTTGCCCATATGTGGAATATGTTCTTCTAGCTGGGCTGCTTTGTTTGGCCTCAGTGGTAGAGAAAGCTCCTGGTCTTGCAGAGATTTGAAGTGCTAAGATTGGGGGATGCCCATGGGAGCCCCCACCATCTCAGAGATGGGATGGGGGAAGGTTTTTGGGAGGGGATGGGCAGGAGGGGGCAGTAAGCAGGATGTAGAGTGAATAATGCTCCAAATGTAAGGGAACCCACATTCATAAAAGAAACTTTACTAAAGCTCAAAACACACATTGAATCCCACACAATAATAGTAGAAGGCTTCAACAACCCAGTCTCACCAATGGACAGGTCATTGAAACAGAAACTAAACAGAGACATAGTGAAACTAACAGGAATTATGAACCAAATGGATTTAACAGATATCTAGAGAACATTTCACCCCAAAATAAGAGAATATAACTTCATCTCTACACCTCATGGAATCTTCTACAAAACTGTTCACAAAAGAAGCCTCAACAGATACAAGTATATTGAAATAATCCCATACATCCTATCAGATCATCACAGACTAAGGCTGGACTTAAATAACAACAGAAACAACAAAAATCCCATATATTCATGGAAACGGAACAACTCTGCTCAATGATAATTTTGTCAGGGAAGAAATAAAGAAAGAAACCAAAGACTTTCTATAATTAAATGAAAATTAAGAGAACATACCCAAACTTATGGAACACAATGAAAGCAATGTTAAGAGAAAAATTTATAGCACTAAGAGCCTTCATAAAGGAATCGGAGAGATCCCATACTAGCAACTTAATAATACACCTGAAAGCTCTAGAACAGAAAGAAGCAAACATGCTCAAGATGATTAGATGGAAGAAAATAGTCAAACTCAGGGCTAAAATCAAACACTTAGAAAAAAGAGAACAATAAAAAGAATCAACAAAACCAAAAGCTGGTTCTTTGCAAAAACACACAGATAGATAAAACCCTAGCCAATCTAAATAAAGGGCACAGAAACAATATTCAAATTGATAAACTCAGAAATGAAAAGGGAGACATAACAACAGAAACTGAGGAAATTCAAAAAATTCATCAGATCCTACTTCAAAGCCTATACTCGACAAAACTGGAAATATCTAGATGAAATGGATGATTTTCTAGACAGATACTGCATACCAAAGTTAAATTAAGATCAGATAAACTATCTAAAAAGTCCCACAACCCATAATGAAATAAATTGTCACTAAAAACTTCCTAACCAAAAAACATGCAGGGCCAGATGGTTTTAGTGAAGAATTTTACCAGACCTTCAAAGAAGAGCTAATACCAATACTTCTCAAACTATTCCACACAATAGAAACAGAAGGAATACTACCTAATTCATTCTATATAGCCATGGTTACTCTGATACCTAAACCATACAAAGACCTAACAATGAAGAGAACTTCAGACCAATTTCACTTGTGAATAAAAATACCCAATAAAATACTCACAAATCGAATCCAAAAATACATCAAAACCATCATTCACCATGATCAAGTAGGCTTCACCCCAGGGATAGAGGGATGAATCGATATATGAAAACCCATCAATGTAATACACTATATAAACAAACTCAAAGAAAAAAGTTGCATAACCATATAATGAGATGCTGAAAAATCCTTTGACAAAATACAACACCCCTTTATGTTAAAAGTCTTGGAGAGATCAGGAATTCATGGCACATACATAAACATAATAAAAGCAATATACAGCAAAACAACAGCCAACATAAAATTAAATGGAGATAAACAAGAAGCAATCCCACTAAATCAGGGACAAGACAAAGTTGCCCACTCTCTCCCTGTTTATTCAATATAGTACTTTAAGTTCTAGCTAGAGAAATTAGATAACAAAGGTCAAAGGGATACAAATTGGAAAGGAAGAAGTCAAGGTATCACTATTTGTGAGTGATATTATAGTATATATAAGCAACCCCAAAAACTCTATCACAGAAATCCTACAGCTGATAGACAACTTCAGCAAAGTGGCTAGATATAAAACTAACTCAAACAAATCAATAATATTCTTCCATTATACACAGGATAAATGGGTTGAGAAAGAAATTAGGGAAACAACACACTTCATAATAGTCACAAATAATATAACATATCTTGGTGTAAATCTAACCAAGCAAGCAAAAAATATGTTTGACAGGAGGGCCCATCTGCAACTGACTAAGACAGAATCAGATACTTATATCCAACCATTAGACCATATGGTTGAATTAGGGAAAGGACTGAAGGAACTGAAAGGGAGAGCAACCCCATAGGAAGACAAGTAGTCACAACTAACCTAGACCCTAGCCAGGGAGCTCCCTGAGACTGAGTCCCCTACCAGGAGCATATATGGGCAGATCCAAGGCCCCTGGCACATATATAGCAGAGGTCTGCCTGGTCTAGCCTCAGTGAGAGAGGATGCGCTTAATCTAGGAGAATCTTGAGGCCCCAGGGCAGGAGGATGCCTGGTGGTTGGGGAAGCACCCTCTGGGAGGCAACGGGGAGGAAGAATGGGATGAGGAACTGGGGGGGGGGGGGTTTAGGTGGGGTCAATGACTGGAATCTAAATAAAATATAATAATTTAAATTTAAAGACAATAGCATCAAGTCCCTGAAGAAAGAAATCAAAGAAGACCTCAGATGATGGAAAGATCTCTCATGCTCATGGATTGGTAGGAGTAACATAATATAAATGGCCATCTTACCAAAAGCAATCGACAAATCCAATGCAATACCCATCGACATTCCAATTCACAGACCTGGAAAGCACAATTCTCAACTTCATATGAAATAACAAAAAAATCAGGACTGCTAAAATCATTCTCAACAGTAAAAGAACTTCTGGGGGAATCACCATCCCTGACTTTGAGCTATATTACAGACCAATAATGATAAAAACCGCATGGTATTGGTATGGAGACTGACAGGTTGATCAATAGAATAGAATTGAAGACCCAGAAATAGACCCATACACCTATGGATACTTGATCTTTGACAAAGAAGCCAAAACCATCCAGTGGAAAAAAGACAGCATGTTCAACAAATGATGCTGGTCTAACTGATGGTCTGCATGTAGAAGAATGCAAATTGATCCGTATTTATCACCCAGCACACTTGTTTCTTAATTGATTAAATTCCAAATAAAAATCAGTGTTTGGGCATACAAAATGATTGGCTCCCACCACTTAGCAGTTTTGCTGCAAAGGCAGCACAATTCTGAATGATCAAAAGAAGCTACAGTTTTTATAAAGTTATCACAAAATAGAGCTATTTGGGTTGCTACTTCATAGAAAAGTGGTTAGAGTAAGATTCAATGATAACGTCTATTTTTCAAACACCTTCTAGGCAAGGGCAATGGCTTATTCAATTATGTGCATGCTGTACAAACAAAGAGACCTGAGTTTGAACCATCCATACCCGCATGAAAAAACTGAGTACTTTGGTGCATTCGTGGTTTTCCAGCTGTGGAAGCAGAGGCATGAAGTTCTCTGAGGTTTTCTGGCTGATTCGGTCTAGTTGAGTCACTGAACACCATGTTCCATTAGAGAAGTCTTAAAAATTAGGGTAGAGGCTAGAAAGCACAGAAACAACTAAGAGTACAGGCTACTCTTGTAGAGAACCTGAGTTTGATGTCCAGCACCTGGATGGCAGCACACAACCATCATAACTCCAGTTCCTAGGAGTCAGACACCTTTTGGCCTCCACAAAAACTGTACTGCATGGACATATATGCAAGAAAAACACATATACACACAAAATGAAAATTTTAAAAATAACATGAGGTGAAGAGCATTTGATAAAGGCATAGATCATCACCCTTTGATCCCCTAACACATGGATATTCATGTACAGAGAGATGGGGAGGGAGGCGGAGAGAAAGATAGAGAGAGGGAGGGAGATGGAAAGAGAGAGAGGGAGAGGGAGTAGGAGGGAGAGAGAGAGGGAGGGAGAGGAAGGGAGAGATCTCCTACTGTGTAATTTGTATTTGTACTTATTGGCACATAGAGGTAGAGAGAAATCTGGTTTTCAAGACTGTCTTAGTCAGGGTTTCTATTCCTGCACAAACATCATGACCAAGAAGCAAGTTGGGGAGGAATGAGTTTATTTGGCTTACACCTCCATGTTTCTGTTCATCATGAAAGGAAGCCAGGACTGGAACTAAGCAGGTCAGGAAGAGGAGCTGATGCAGAGTCCACGGAGGGATGTTCCTTACTGACTTGCTTACTTCTCTTGGCTTGCTCAGCTGGCTTTCTTATAGAACCCAAGATTATCAGTCCACAGATAGTATCACCCATAAGGGGCTCTCTCTCCTTGATCACTAATTGAGAAATTGCCTTACAGCTGGATCTCATGGAGGTATTTTCTCAACTGAAACTCCTTTCTCTGTGATAACTCCAGCTTGTGTCAAGTTGACACAAAATCAGTCAGTACAAACACTTATGCATATTTTGTACACATGATATGTTTGGGGTACAAGGAATACCTAATATTTATCACCAAAATCACAGATTATAGGCAAGCAGTGTAACAATCATCTTGTGGATAACTCACTGGATTATCATCACAAGTTCATAAATCATAAATCATTTTCTATAAGTGATTTGTATGAACATTATTATTTGGAAACTACTGTCAAGCTTAACAGTATTGTTAATTTCTTTCCAGACTTGGAGTTCCAGAAATTCTAGATAAATATTGTGCATCTAGATTATAGTAAAGATCTCCGTACATTCTGTGTTCCTGAGACACAAAAGAAAAGACAATGCCTCCTTTGTATGTATTCTCCTTGGTTATTGCTCCTTGCTTAGTGATTCTATTAGTGAGATGCTAGAGTTATGATTGGTTAAGATTAATCAGCATTTTCTCTGGGGCTAAGAAGGAGTCAGATTTCTTGTACACACAAAAACACTCTCAGTAGCTTTGCCACAAGTATTTGGCTGCTTCTAGTTCCTGATTCAACAAAGACTTGTCATGAGACTCAGAATGATACCACAGGAATCCTGTTCTGTGGGAAATGACTGTAATGTAAATGTCAAGTATAAGCCTTAAGACAATAATAACACATTGTTTCTTTTTATGAACTTTTGTAAACTTAAAAAGGTGCATAGTATATATAGAAATTCTCTTTTCACATTCTTTATCCTGTTGTAGACAGAATATAAATATTGTCTCATGTAGTCTGAACTCATAGCAAAATGAGGATGATAACCAGATATTCATATTGTTTTAACAGATACATTAGGAATAATTCACACACTATAGAATTTATTAATTTAAATTATTCAATCCAATGTATTTTAATATGTTCCCAGTTCTACAAATATCACTTTGATCAAATTTTAGAGCATTTTTACCACCCATTAAAGAACCTATACTTACCAATGTGTATGCTTAGATGCATACAAAATGTCATGGTAAAATAAAGACAATTGCAATATTCATCCTTTCAAGCAATTAACATTTATTTGTATAAGAAAGATTCATAATTGTTCAACTACCTTTTTTGAGATGTGTAATTAACTGTTGCCAACCATAGTATTCTGACTGTTACAGAACTTTTGTCTTCTTATCCAGTTCTATCTTTACACCTGATGGAGCAGTCCCTCCTTTCCTCAGATACTTCCAAAGTGTTCTGCTTCACATTTTTGTTTGTATTTTAGAGATTTTTTTCCTTTGAGGCAGGGTCTTTCTATGTATCCTTGGCTATCCTGGAACTCACTCATGCAGACCAAACTGCCCCTAAAGTTACAGAGATCTATATGCCTCTGTTGTATGGTGGCTGAGATAAAAGGCATGGACCATTGTCTTAGTTAGGGTTTCATTGCTGTGAAGAGACATTGGGACTAAGGCAACTCTTACGAAGTTAACATGGAATTGGGGCTGTCTTACAATTTAGAGCTTCAGTCCCATCATGGTGGGAAGCATAGTAACATCTGGGCAGACATGGTACTGCAGAAGCAGCTGAGTGATCTATATTTTGATCTGAAGGCAGCCAAAAGGAGTCTTTCTTTCACAGGTAGTGTGTAGGAAACAGAATGTGGGTTTTTTCTGTGTTGGGTGAATCTTGAGCCTAGGAGCCCTCAAAGCCCACCTACACAATGATACACTTCCTCCTACAAGACCATAACCTCTAATAGTGCCACTTCTCATAGGCCAAGCACATTCAGACCACCATATTCCACTCCCTGGTCCACATAGGCTTGTTCAAACACAGGAGTCTATGGGGACTATACCAATTATCACCATGGTAGGAAACTCCTAGTACCAACTTCTGTCTTAGCTCAGATACTTGGGTTTTATTTTTGTAAAGAGACACCATGACCAAAGCAACTCTTACACATAAAACGTTTAATTGGGGCTGGCTTACAGTTTCAGAGGTTCAATCCATTATCATCATGGTGGGAAGCATGGCAGGAAAACGTTGGTGCTGGAGGAGCCAAGAGTCTCATATCCAAAGGCAACAGATGAGATTGACTTCTGCAAGCAGCCAGAAGTGTTTCATCCCATACTGGGCAGAGTCTGGACATAGAGACCTTCAAAGCCCTATACACTTCCTCTAACAAGGCTACACCTTCTCCACATCCTCTAATAGGGCCACCTCCCACAGGCCAAGCATATTCAAACCACCACAAGCACTATGTCCAACTAGCTTACTTTTAAAAAATGCTTTGATTTATATTGAAATGTCATTACAGAATTAAATAATTTGTTGGTTGTGTGTGTATGTGTGTATGTGTGTGTGTGTGTGTGTGTGTGTGTGTGTGTGTGTGTGTGTGTGTGTGTGTGTGTGTGTTAGGCCTGTGTGGGTGTCTGTCAGGGCCAGATGTGGACCTTAGATCCTCTGGAGACAAAGTTATAAACAGTTGTGAATCACTCAACATGGGCGCTGGGAACTGAATGTTCACTCCCTTCAAGAGCAATAAAAGTTCAAAAGCACTAAGCAATTTCTTCAGTCCTACAAGTAGTTGGATTACTGAACAAGTGTTGTATATAAATGGTATTGTTCAAATGGCGTGTGCACAAAGATTAGTGTTGAAGTACAACTCTGATTGTTCATTATGTCTTGCCATGGTGCTCTTACCTGAATAATATCTAGCCACATGAGTTGCTTCTTATCATTGTGGCAGAATGTCTGACATAAACACGAGAAAAGATTTCTTTTGACTTAGAATTTCAAAGTTTCATTCCATGAGCACTTGGGCAGAACCTCATGTCATGGAAACAAGTGGTGAATACTGCTCTTATCTGCCCGACAGGAAGGAAGAAGAACTGGCAAGGTGGTGGTGGCCCACAAGGACTCAAAGCAAGATACAGCTCCAAAGACCTTTTCCATCTCCCACTAAGGCAGTTATGAATCCATCAAGGATGAAGCTGCTGACTAGGCCAGAACCGCTATGATGTAATCATTCATGCAATTGCTACCATAGACATACTTAGATGTTTTACACACTAGTCTCTGCCTGAGAATTTCTTAATACAACCAGCATGACAAGCAAGACTGATCATTTATGGAACTTCATTTGTCCATGATCCATGGTCACAGATTATGTAGTATATATAGTAGCTATGTGCTTATGTAATGCCTTAGAATTTTACAAATCTGAAACAGGGTATACTTGATGTGTGTGTGTGTGTGTGAGTGTGTGTGTGTGTGTGTGTGTGTGTGTGTGTGTGTGTGTGTGTGTGGTGTAAATATATACAATGAATTCATTATAATATACTTGTGATTTATTTGAGAATAAATATATAATAAATATACATATTCATTATAAAGGAAGAGAAAATGAGGCAGAGGGGAAGAGAGCAGAGGAGTCGGGGAGGGAACAAGAGAAGGAAAGAAAAAAATAGTTACAAAACGTCAACTATGTCCCTCCTATAGCTCGAAAGCTCTGCTGTTTGCCCCACTGCTTCTCAGTCTTTTAATTCTATGTCAGTAAGTTTTCTGTGGCTTATTTTGTTCAATGAAATAAACTGTATAGATTCACTTTCTTGCCGAACAAAAGCCACTAAGCTTTAAAATTTATTTGCTAATACCATGTGAATCTGCAGTTTGGGCTCATTTTCTTATTATACACCTGTGAGAACCGGATGCTCACTTACCTGCTACAAGAGTTGTAAGATTCTAGTATCAGTAGATTTACTGAAAACTGAAAAAAATCAGATCTTGAAAAAGGTCACTCACCACAATTGTTTTTGTCACCTAAACTGCTACCGTGGAAAAATGTCTGGGGTGATTTGCTTTGGTCTTTCTCAAAGGACACTTAACAAAATGAAATAGATTATAGAGTAGTCAACACATCTCTTGGTGCTTGTGTTTGTTGTTGTAATAGAGTGGGACCACAGTTGAAATTAATGGGTAATTCATTTGAAACTTTAAACCTGTGCTGGAGAGATGGCTCAGCAGTTAAGAGAGCTGACTGCTCTTCCAAAGATCCCAAGTTCAATTCCCACATGGTGGTTTACAACCATCTGTAATGAGATCTGATGCCGTCTTCTGGTGTGTTTGAAGACAACTACAGTGTACTCATATACATAAAGTGAATAAATAATTCTTTAAAAAAACTTGAAACCTTCAGCAAAAGTAAAGGAAGTTAATTGATTTACGCTTATGCAAATAGAGGCATTTGTGTACTTGAGAACTGGTTTAGGCAAATTTGTCTAAATGTAATTGTAAACATTAATAATGTCATTAATTACCAAATGTGTGAGCAAGATTTCTGGTGTGAGAATATTAAACCAATGTCTCTTTTTCTATGTTACTGTGTATCAAAAAAAGATGGAAAAAACAAACACCAGATAAAGAGTCAGAAATCTAGACTTTTACTCCTGTGTCTTTTAAACATGCTATTTAAAATACTTTTTAGCTTTAAGCTTTTTAGAATGAGAATAAGATACTCATGTTTAATCAGTTTTATTAGCCATCTAGTAGCTAAATAGTATGACTAATGACGTACACTGAAAATTATTTAATGTCTTATTGTAAATACAATCACTAAGTCAGGTATGGACTGATCTACAAGAAAAACAAAACAGTCAAAGCACATCACACATTAGAAGGGCAGAAAGATCACTGCGAGCCTTCCATGCATGTCTGCTAAAGGTAAGGGGAGTCAAAAGGTATATAAATCTTCCCCTACATACGCTGTCGCTGTTTCTTCTCATGCTGACTCCTGAGTTGGAAAGATTGCCTGGTTTCTGAGGGAAGCTTAGCTTGCAGACATAAGACAGACGGAGCAGGTTATCAGCAGCAAGTTTGGGGAGGCTAGTTTATAACTTTTCAGTTTATAGCAGGAACCTTTCCAAATTCCATTAGAAACCTGGACAGATGTATTTTGTATAACTTCTGTTTTTGTCAGATGACTTCTATTTTCCAAGCACTGATTTGGAGTGTTTGGTGAAGTTTAAAAGTTCTATTTCATACAGTATTGTGGTTTTCATATGCCATAGGAAGCAAAGGACAGAACAGAGGCTGAGATAAAACCTGTATGAATTTCAGAATTTTGGGTCAGAAGCTAAAACACTCTCTTATAAATAGTATTCCCAAATACTGACTGCTGTGGCCAAGGTTATAAAGAAAATGGAAACTTTCTCTCTTAAAAGACCTTAAGAAATAAAGTGTTATCTCTCCAGATAAGGTCAGAGTTGCTTGTGACCTTCCAGCTGGCAGCAATGGAAAAATCATGTAGGTTTCAATATGCTACTCACATGGAAGTTTTTACAAAGACATAAATGCACATATGATTTTGATGCTTTCATATGAGATATAAAGTTGTTACAACATAGTAGGACACCAGAAAGATTTTATGTGAAACTTTTCATGCAGAGTTCTAAAGATATTGCCTATACCATATCTCACACCATATAAATTATACAGGGTTTCCCAAATGTTTAACTGCCTGGTTCTCAATATAATTAACGCCATCAGATTTGGGGGCTTATTGGTCCTCGAATAGTCACAGAAAACAAAGCACTAGAATTGACTTTCAGAGATTTGGAACAGGAAACAATCCCCAGTGAGATTACCAATGGGGATTATTAAAATGCTATAAAGAACACACACACACAGACACACACACAGACACACACACACACACACACACGGACACACACACAGACACACAGACACAGACACACACACACATTTTATAAAGAAAGAGTCTCTCTGTGACATAATAATAGATACTGAAGTATAATAGGAGATAGAATATGCACACATAACAGAGTTCTTAAGTACAAACAATTAAGATAAGAAAATGCAGCACAAATAAGCTATTCAATTCCAGAATCAAACAGTAATGGGATACTGGAAGCTCTTGTTCTCTTTCCTGTTGATAATTCCTTACCCATTTCATTTTAAAAATAATAACCTAAGACCATTTTGAAACAAAAGGTAGAATAGTAAATCTCATTTTCCAACTTAGAGAAAGTGTCCTTCCCAAACACTTAGGTATTTAAATGAATTTTTAAAAATCATTCTGAGAAGCAATACAAATGTATATGTGTCCCCATTTACAAAACACTTCCACACCTAAGGCTCAGAGAAGACTGCAGAAAAGGAGGCAGATAGATTGAAAGAGTCATAGAAGTATGGAAGTTTGCTGTAAGATTGTGTCTCTTAGTAATATCAGATTGCACCAACTGAACTCCCCAAATGTGAGCTGAATAAGGAAGTCACCAATGGACATGCCAAAGTGCATATAGTAAAGCCCACGAAGCCTCAGTGCTACAGAGAGAACTATAGGTAACTATGAAAGCTATGTGAGAGAGATGCTCTTCTTTTGTTAGAGCATACCAATTAGTTATCCAGTATCACATGGTCAATCTTGAAAGCATACATTCAAGTAATATCAAATGGACTGATCAGACGATAATTATCATTATATATTCTTATGTACATATATTCTTATGTACCCATATATTATACAAATACATATATGTGTGCAATAACAAGTGATGTGAAAAAAGAGGCCATGGGATGGAAGAAAGGGGAAAGGAGTATCTGAGATGGTTTGGAGAGAGGAAAAGAAAGGGAGAAATATTTTAATTACATTATAGTATTAAAAATTAAAATTAAAAATTATATTTGTTTTCTAAACACTTAGATTTATGCCACATAATTAAATAACCATCATGGACTCTTCTTTATGAGCAGCCAAGTAATTGGCCCAAATATTTCTGACTTGAGTGGTTATTCTTGGATACTAATCAAATATTTAATTTTTATCAGATTGGTCCTGCTTTGTTAATGCTCAATGCAATATTCAAGACATAGCTCCCTCAGCTTTTGCTATAATAAAAGAGAGAATATTAAAAAGATACTTCAATAAGATACCCATCCTCTTGTAAAATGTAGCTCCATTGCTAACAGGTCCATTAAGCAACCTTCATACTTTGGAAAATGGTGCGTCGTGATATTTTCCTTCCTGGTTTTTTGAATTGGTACATGGTGAAAACTATGGAGTATATATATATTTGAAACATAACTTTCTTTAAAATATAAATGAATAATGCATTTTAAAATATTTCATTATTGTTATTTTTAAAAAATCAGTTTTTCCAAGATTAAAGAAATATTGGGAAGTACCCCAAGAAAAATCCTGTTTGTATTCATTTGACACCTCTGAGATTCAATTATTTACCTTCAGACTCTGATCCGGAACTCATATTACTTCCCCAGTTTGTTGAGAGCCTGTGTCATTAGTTACAATCTCATATTTATCTTGAAAATCTTCATCTCCCCCCAGTCTTTTCATGGGCAAGAGCATGTTTTGCATCCTGAAAACATACAAAGTAAGCCATATACACATACACACTACCAAACTTCTCTTTCATCTTTGTGTATCCGTTATCTTGTTTATTATTTTAGCAGTACAATATTCTTTATCATCCTCAAAGACTCTGAAGCCATGGGTTTTATCCTTCCCAAAGCTGTGACTCTTTAACACAGTTCGTCATTTTGTAGTGACCTCCAACCGTAAATATATTTCATTGCTACTTCATAACAGTAATTTTGCTATGTGATGAAACATAAGGCAAATATCTGATATGTAGGATATCTGATATGCGATCATATAAAACATGTGGAAGGACCATTCTACCCCGAAGGAGTCATGACCCACAGGTTGACACTGTTGCTCTTATAATATTTACAAACATTTTGACACTTCATGGTTTGGGGATATATACTAATGTCCAACGGCTTGAGTTCACAATCCAAGAAAAGGTTTCACCACTTGTGCAACGAGGGACTTAAAGAATGTATAAGGCCGAAATACTGTTGGTAAGACAAAAAATAATAAGCACATTTTGATGTCTCATAGCAGACAACTTTACAATAATAAAATTTGTTTACTGCCAAAATGTGGGCTGAACAACCATAACACCACCACACATGCCAAAGTGCACATAGGAAAGTTCTTGAGGTCTCAGTGCTACAAAAAACAGCTACAGCAATTGTGGGGATCTGGGTACAGGAGAACTTGTCTCCCTCTAAATAACACATAGGACTCAAAATATGCTTATTGCAAATTTCATATGTTATGATTTCACTTATATGAAATTCAAGAACTGACAAAACGGGAACAGAGAGATGACCCAGTGGTTAAGAGCGCTGATTGCTCTTTCAGAGGCCCTGAGTTCAATTCCCAGCAACCATATGGTGACTTACAACCATCTGTACTGGGATCCAATGCCCTCTTCTGGTGTGTCTGAAGATAGTGACAGTGTATCCTTATAAATAAACTAAATAAATAAATCTTTAAAAAAAAAAAAAAGAACTGACAAAACTTATCAAAATGTAAATCAAATGGAGGAGTTATATATTAAATAAACATTCTGTGTATATATTGTATCTATATATTTTATAAAGATATACTGAAGTCACATATTGACTTTAGAGTATAGATTGGTAAAAGGAAGCTGATAGCAAGAAGAATGGAGAAGCCTTCAAAGTATTAGTAACTATGTGAAACATAAACGGGTAAGACTGTGAAAGTTACATCTAAAGATTGTATCATCTGTTTTACAATCTAATGCTTGGATTTCCTCTCTTGTGTCTACCCTATTACATATTCCTCAGTTGGTAACATCTTTACATTTTATTACATTTATTGATTGTGTCTATGTGCATATGTTTACATGAATATGTGTTGACAAACCTGCTAAAGCACACATGTAGAGATCAGAGGCAGCTTGAGGATGTGGTTTTTTTTTTTTCCTTGTGTCATGTGGGTCATCTGAACTAAATAAGATCATCAGGTTTGACAGAAAATGTGCTTCCCCATTGAGCTGTCTTGCTGGAACCCAGTAATATCTTTTTAAACTTATTTTTGATTCTTGTAATTTTGGTAAAGACACTTAAATTCACATTATGGCGTACACATGGGCACAACCCATTAAGTTTAAAGTTTTACCTGTGCAGATAGGAACATTCCTTCTTCTTCTTTGCATCCCTTCAACAATCTTTTGTTTGGATAGCTTCCCTCATTGACACTCTCATAACCATCTCTTCACTACAGAGAGTGTAGATCACTTTCTTCATTTACACTGAGTTCTATTACCAATGCTATGGCGTGCTTAGTCACTAACAGCCAGCATATCTAAATAATTGCTGCTTTTCTCTATTAGATTATAATATTCCACCTAACAGTCATTACTAGCACAGACCGTCTTACAAATTTCATCATCAATAACTATGTCTTGAACTATTTCTATTCCAGGAAAATTCTTATTAAAAAATTTGTAGTCAGTACAAATAGTCTCTCAACTCATTTATTCTTCATTATTCCAAAACATGAGTTCTAGCCAGGTGGTGGCAGCGCATGCCGTTAATCACAGCACTTAGGACAGACTATTCATATATGTTCAGGGACATAATGCATTTCTCTAATAAGCTGCAAAAATGTCAACACTGAAGGCAAGTGTATAAGTTAGATACTAGGTTTATAGTAGGGAGTATTCTCTTTAGGGAGAGAATTAGGAACTTGATGCACTTTCTTGTTTGAAATTTGCTATCCTGTCTGGATACAGAATGCAACATAGACTCAATTACTATAACGAATACAGACAACTGTGATGCTGCTCAACATTGCTCCAATGTAATCTAGATACACAAGTGAATATACTCGGCAGTTTATCTGATACAGATATCCAGTGATATTTTTTGAAGAAACTAAGTAAAATGTTTTATATAAAAATGTCAACAAAAAATGATATTTCTAATAATAACATTAAATGTTTCTAAATTATGATAATCAAATATTTTATTTTATCATTGGATGCCTGCTGTGTGTGTGTGTGTGTGTGTGTGTGTGTGTGTGTGTATTTCATAGGAAAGACTCATAGTTAAGAAATAAAAAAAACAGAAAAATATCTATATAGTGGTGCTTACATT
>CM052707.1:79878244-79893804 GCA_028551405.1 Uromys caudimaculatus | reverse complement strand
CCCTCACAGAGGCGGGGAGGGGGAGGGGACACGGGGTTTCTAAAGAAAAGGGGAATCATCGGAAATGTAAATAAAATATCAAAAAAAAAAAAAAAGACTCATCAGATCCTGTTAACACATTTATGCATTCATACCCATATAACAATAAAAACTAAAGCAAAAAAGGCCATGAATTCAAGAGGTAATGAAAGGAGTGTGGAATTTGAGGAAGAAAATGGAGACGGGGGACATTTTGTACTTAAGTTTTAATTACAAAAATATAATTCTCGATTAATTTGCTGTGGGTCAAAATAGCATGCAACTATTTTTTTCAAGCCATATGGCACCTAACAGAACGTTGGCAATGGATCAGAGGGAGTAACTACTACCTAAGTACTATTGAGAAACCTCAGGCAAACATCCTAAAACATTTAGTTTTAGAGTGCTGAACACTGTTATAAATAAATATACTGTTTGTATTCCTCAAAAGACTCATGGTCATGAAAGAAAAGGTACAATTTTAGGACTAAGGATATATTCAGTAGAGTATTTATCTAGAATGCACAAAACATCGGCGTCAACTTTAGCACTGACTGAATAAACAGAACATGGTGGCATACTGCGTAATTATAGCACTCAGAATGTGAATGCAGAAAGACCAGAAATTCAAGGTCAGTCTTGTCTACATAGTCTACAGCCAGTCAGAATACCTAAGACATTTCTCGAAAAATAAAAATCTTAAAGAACTTTTTCACCACGAAAAAAACTACTATTAAATGACAGCTAAATCAAGCACATGATTCTGAACCAGATTACTTGTCTGTTATGAGCATTTTATGATATGTAGTGGACTGTGACTGTGGGCTAGGGATTTAATAGTGATCATGGATGTGTCAATATTAATTTTTAAAAGTATGATTCTTATAGCTATGTAGGCAATACATATGTATATTATCTATGCATTGATAACATTTCTGCTACTATTTTTCAAAACTGTACAGTACACATATTCAGGTTTTATATATTTGGTCTAGTTGTTATCATAATGCTATTTTTTTATCATTTTACTTACTATGCAATATGATTAAAAACACAACTAATGGTACTTAAGTAATAAATGAATAATTGTGACCCTTCTATTTTTATGTTTTTATGATCAATAACTATCTTATATAAATATTTAAATGGATTTCTTTTTTGGCCGGAAATTTCTAGGAAGAATAAGGAATGCATGCATTTTAAATAGTTTCTGGGATGTATTCAAAGCCCTGAAGCAAGCTTTATATTTACTGTTATGCAATCTATTAACCTCTGTATGTAAACTTTTCATTCTTTTGAATAGAATTATTAATTATCATCTAGCTAAGCTTTTATTGAAGGTAAATCTACATAGGTAACTTAGTTCTGTGCCTTGCAAAAAACTGATTTACACTTATTCTTTTCATCTTTGCGGTCATCCACCACATATTTGATTAGTATTTCTTTCTCAGGTGTGCTATCCATTGAATAAAACCTTTCATAGCCTGTTGAGACACCAAAAAACCATAATTTATGGGGATACATGAAATTAAATTGTATAACATTTTAGCATGAATAACAGAACAAACAATAATACAAATACTAGATTCTACTGGGGAAAATGTTAGGACAAATAAGATTAGTCTTCATTTTCAATTCCAGTACTTTACACCTCTATTTATTATGAGATAGAACTGCAGAAAATATTTGTTTTGTACCAAATGATATCATCCTCATTTAGCAAGATAATTTGGGGTACATAATATCAGAGCAAGACTATCTAAATTCATAGTGCTTAAAGAAAAATACTCACGTGTGATATTTTCTGAGATGTTATCATGTACCAACAGTGTACTGAGACGGTTACACTTACAACATACTTAATGTTAACAAGGGATCATTGAATTCATTCTTCCTACTACATATTTTTCAGGATCTGGAATTTTCTACCACACATACACAGTTGCTTATCACAACTAATCTGGTGGCTTTAAGTGCTATCATTGTCTTGAACTGGTTTTATTGTTGACTGCTTTAGTCTGACCCTTTGCTTCTGCATTTAACTCATTAATTTTAGGTATAAAACATTTTTTTTAATTTAGAAAAATATTTCCCACACTCTTGGACTAGGATTTTGCTCTACAGTATTTTGTCTTTAGTTCAAATGTAACTCTATCACTAATCCAACTATACATCACTGATTTTTCCTTGACTACTTTTTTATTTTGTTTAGTACAGTGATTCACACACAAAGCTTATTGGCTCTTTCCATAAATTCTGATTTATTGGTATTATCACAATTACTACAACCTAACCAATCACCATCTTGAACTCTGAACTATTTTATTTCACTAAAGTTCTAACTATTCTTTTGTTTCTTCTCTCACCACTTCTCCCTTCAAATAGAACAGTATGACAAAAAAGACATAAAATGCAACAGGACACTATTCTGCTCAAAACATTTCAATGCTTTGCAAATCACTCAGAGTGAAATGAAAAATCCTGGAAATGCCAAAGGAGCCTATAAACTCTTCATCTTTCTCACCCTTTAAAAGTGTTCATACCTGTTATCCACTTTGGAGAAGTTTTCCCTCATTTCTGCAGAGCCTTTCATTCTTGAAACTCACTGCCAAATACCATTTTCTCATTGAGATCCCTTATGACACCCTTATTGAAAGTTCAATCCTATTTATTCTCCTTTCCTTTTATCCGTCTTCCCATTTTATTGTCTACATTTTTCCTTGGAGAATTTCACTATGTTGTCCTACATACATCTTGTTACTGTTGTCTACTGTGGTATTCCCTTAGGATGTAAGAACTGTATCTAAATGTTTTCTTGTACTATTGGTTACTCTTTCCTGAGCACCTAATGCAGAGTCGGGAATGAGTTAGGGTGCTAATGACCAGGTTTTGATCATTAAACAAACTTGTGCAAGGCTGTCTCACATAGTAAGGAGAAATACCACAGAGGAACTTTAGTGGCTTGTCTCCATGGTCTATGTTTTCATCAGTGGCACAGTTCTTCTGGAATCATGATCTCAACTCTACATATGCACGTTTTCTATAATTCTCCATTGATTTAGCTACTTTCCAGAAATTCTTTACTATTTCAACTCTAGTACCACATACATGTTGGCTGAACTGATACAGATTAGTGTTGTTATAAAGGATGATTAAAGAGGGAGTGAGTTCTTGGCCATACATAGAACAAGAACAGTAGGATAATACCATGTCAAATTGTGGCTAATTTTTATATGGTGTGTGTGTGTGTGTGTGTGTGTGTGTGTGTGTTAATGACAGCCAATGAACTCAATAATTTTACAGAATTTCTCTACATACTCATCTAACACCTCAATCAGCCCTTCACAGCATACATTTTAAATTTGCACTGAGACTCTATAGTACTCTACTCCCTAAGGGAAGTAATAGCTGCATACATTAGTGTTAAGGCCAAGTTGACAGTATACTTTATGCACTGGCTCATTTATTGGCCAAAGCATTTTTTTTCTGTGTAGATCTGAGCTTAGAGCTGACTCTAATGGAACATAACAGAACACATATAGAGAGAACTCAACCATTTTACAACATTTATATTGAACACCTTCTCTGCCCAAAGGCAGTGAGGCTAACAAGAAGTGTGTAGAGTAGTGGTGTCCGGAAGAAGTTTGAACCTTGAATGGGAAGAGAAAACTAATGCGCACATAGCATCATCCTCACCAAGTTTGGAGACAAACTGTGATCCTGGCTGGAGACAATTAGGATAAAGGAAGAAAGCAGGAATTAAAGTTTGTAAGGAAGAAAAACTATCTCAAGCAACTGTCAAGCCCTGCCATGCACCAGATGTGGTGCATATACCACGTCACTTAATCATAGCAACCATATGGCATCTGACTTATAACACTGTTTTTATAGGTAAGGAAATTGTTTTGAGGTCTGTCCAACAAGCATTTATTGCAGTCTTGTAGCAATATTTTTTACAATAAATTTGTATTAGCAAGGTTGGCAAACATGTTTCTAGCTGAAGATACAAAATCATTGTCGTCTACCCTGTACAAAGTTGAACACGTAATTGCAGAGGTTGTTCACCAGACAGTTGGATACAATTTCAATTTAATTTTGATATACAAAGACAAAACAAAGTCTACTTTTTGAGGAAGCAAGAAGCAAGAATTTGTCAACAAATATGGGCCCTATGACGTTTTTGGAGGAGGTATAGACTACACTAAATAATAAAGGATGGCATAGGAGTGAAAGCTCCCTTTTGACAGAAAGCTGGAAAAACATCAGAGAATTCTGATTCTGGTGGACATTTTTTAATGGACATAGTCATAATTACTGTCAGAGCAAAGAAGCTTCCAAATACACATTGGCTCACATCTTGAAGTGAAGTTTATCCATAATTTATGTGAACGATTTAGATTTCCCTAAGTTCCAAATTGGAGTGGTGATTCCTTCATCTTACAACTGCAGGATCATCAAGGAAGTTTCCACCGAGTTCAGGGTTTTGACCTTTGGCCTGGCAGATGCAAAGAGCATGGCTATTCGCCTATGGGAGACTTTTATGCATCAATCCTTAACCTAGTTGACTTTCCTTCCATCTGCCTAGGATACAGTTAAGGTTTGGAACAAGAAAAGAATACCCTTTGGAACATGATAATTCTGAGTTATTTTTTTTTTTTTTGACATGGCAAGTGTGAAATGCCTGTGAGACATTAATAATGTTAAGAACCTTGAATGATGTGGTAGGGAATCTCCCCACACTGTCCTGAATAGCAAGAGGCTTTGCAGGTAAGATTAGAGACTGTTCGGTCAGAAGATTATCTTGCATTTTCAGGTAGTCTCTGTGTGATCTCACCGGTCTTTAAGAGAGAGTGTAGCAAGAGAATTAGAGAGAGAGAAGAGAGAGAGAGAGAGAGAGAGAGAGAGAGAGATATGGTGGGAGGATTGGAGTTCAGGTCACCTGGGAGAGAAACACGGTAGAGCTAATAGCAAAAGTTGGGGCAGTAAAGCAATTAATTCTGTTCTATGACATAGAGAATGAGCAGAGCTTGTGAAAAATTTAAATTCAGCACAATGAAAGTTATTTTGGCTTGTTAAGCTCCAGAACTATATGGTATTAATTTTCACTTTAATCCACTACCTTTATAACTTTTACAATAATTGTAGTGGAAATTAATACAGAGGCATGTGTTTCTTTCTTCCAAAAAAAGAAATGTATGAATTAGGAGATAACTATAAAAAAGTGTTCTAAATTTTATGTATTGTCAAAAATAAATAAACTGACTCATATTTTGAAACTGTTTAAATAATTTAGAAATATATAATTCTGTGGAAAGTATTTTTTCAAATGCAACAATTACTTAAAATGTGCAAAATATAACTTATAAACAGACTTCAATATTTTTAAATTTTCCACATTTTTTTTAATGAAGTGTTTCCTCTACAAATATAAATGGTTTCACTTTTTTTCATGTTTTTCTGATCTAACAGATTCTTCTGCAATTTCACAAGTGTTGATGCCAGTGCAGGTGTGCTTCTGAGGAGGTGTTTATACAACTTAGTGTGCAAAGTTCAGCTATCATATTCCCTTACATTCTCCAAGAATTGTATTGGACAATATGACTGATAAAATGCATATGATGTCAGATTAAACCGCAAGGGAAAGCTGAGGCCAACTAAACCTCAATACAAACATGAGGAACAGTTCTGCCTAGCCATTTATTCAAACTAGCACAAAGATGTTTAATGGCAGAGTTCCCAGCAAGACTTAATATCGATTATAAACTTAGTATTGAAAATATATTACTACAAAGATCAAATGCAAAACCAGAAGAACTTTATTGATTTTTTTTTGCCAGTATCCTTCCTGATGAGCTTGACATTCCAATGTCTCGTCCTTTGTTTCAGAATGCATATTGTATGTGTGTTTGAGTGTGAATATGTATATGTGTGGTGTATAGATATGTGTGCATGTATAATATGTGTGTGTCCATATTTGTGCCAATATTTGTAGTACAAATGAAGGTCAGGGGACAATCTAGGGTATAGTTGCTCAAGTATTATTCATCAGATGACATGTACCTTATCTTTCTGATTGGCCTAGAACTTACAAAGTTGTCTATGCTGGCAGACAGTAAGCTGACTGTTTCCTCAAGCTAAAATTCTAAGTCTGCTCCCACATGCAGTGTTTTATAATGGTCCTCATGCTTTTGAACAAAGGCCACACTTCAGTGATTGAGCTTTTTTCTCCAGCACTTAGAAACATGTTGTTTGTTTGTTTGTTTGTTTGTTTAATTGTTGGTTAGTTGTTGTTGTTTTTTTCTGATTTTCTGAGACAGGATTTCTCTGTGTAACAATCCCTGGTTATTCTGGACTTGCTTTGTACACCAGACTGGCCTCAAACTCATAGAAATCCTCCAACTTTCTGAGATAAAAGTCATGCACAACCATACCCAGCAGGATGTTTAGGATTTAAAGTATATTTATATTTATTTTTTGAGAACTTCACATGCAATATTTTTTAATATTTTTAAACATAAAATGGTTCGTGCCACCCTTGAAACCAAGTAACTGCTTTTCCTGTCCATGGAATGTCATTTAAAAGGCTTTATTATATCTTCTGAAAACATGTCACTATAAAGCATGAAGTTTTTATTGTCACACTCAGTTTTTATTTATTCTCTATGGCATAACCAATAAGAATCTTACTGTATCCAAGACATTCACAGCTCATCGTGTCAGACACAACAGGGTCATTGTACATAATAACTCACAGTATCTGTGAATGCATACACAAGACTGCATAAGACCTAGCCAGCAATAGTCATCAAGTATGAGGGAGCAGCTGATGAAACCTTATGCTCAGTTTGGGAGCTATTGGCAAATGATGGCTATTGGGAGAGAGGGAGACCATTTATTTCAAGGATGAGTCCACTAAGAGGCTATCGATGCTCGAGTAGTTGCTACTATATCCATGTAAGCAGCACTAAGTGTAGTCAGTGGGCTTAAAATAGAGAGCACATGAGGTCAGAAGAAGAAAGTAGTATGAAGAATGGGAAAAAATGGGAGGGAGAATGGGAGGCTGAACTTGGTCCAGACACATTATATGCGTGTATAAGTCTCAAAGAATAAATAACTATAACTTACAAAAGTACTCTATTTTCATCCAAAAATAATGGTGCAGACTCTCTATGAACCAGAGATGTTAAATGATCAGAAATGGTCATCACAATTTCAGTGTCTATAACCAACCGCGCATCAGTTCCTATCATCAATGTTATTTTTTTCTGAAGCCATCATATTTAGTCTTGTCATAGCTGTTCCTCTTTTTCTGTGCTACAGTCACACTCATCAAATTAACAATGGAATATGTGGTGTATGCATGGAAAATCTTTATGCTGTGATGCTGTCTTCTTCATTGGATTATGACCTATAAAATAGGGAGCATATCTCATTCTTCAGAAACTAGAGTTCACTATTCTACTAATTCTTAATTGACTTGTTGGTATCCAAAATTATTTTAGAGTATAGAAAACCAACATGGTATATATGATATGTCCTGCAAAGGCCACAAGCGGGTTTCTGAGCCTGAATCCTGTAATTGCCATAACAGTATTTTTCAGTGATTTATAATATGGTAATAATTTACAAAATATTTCCAGTTTTCTCTTCCATCAACAGCAGGAGAATCCTGCATGTGGTTTGGAAGGAGGCATGAGAGCAGTTCTTGTGGCTAAGTGGCATTGATATTAATTCACATAGTATTTTTAATATTTATTTTATTATTTATGTGTACTTGATTGTATTGACTCTCGTGTGTGTGTGTGTGTGTGTGTGTGTGTGTGTGCATATGTGTGTGTTTGTGTGTGAACATGAATATTGGTACCTCCAGAAGCCAGAAAAGAGCATCAGATTTTTGAGCTGAGTATCAGGAAATTGTGAGCTGTCCAATATGGGTCCAGGGAACCAATTTTAGGTCCTCTGGAAGATCAAGAAATGTTCCTAAGCACTTAGCCATGTGTTGAGTCCCCAATTATTCATTTTCAATGCAAAATTCTTCAGAAGGCCCTCTACCTCTCTGTCATGAGAGCAACCAGCATTTGAAATGGATGATGTACTAAAAATCTACTGTCTTGACTGTCTATGGAAACACACTAGACTTGCTATTGTGTTGCGAGATTTGAGGATTTTTTTTTTTCATTACATCAGAGCCTAGTGCATAGTGACATAAAAACATATATAAGCATGCATAATAAGAAGACACAAAAGACTAATCTTATACTGTCTAGATCAACCTCATAATCCTTTCAATTTAGCAACATTGGGCTTTTTTATCAAGTTATTTGCAAAATATTCTTTAAATTTTTAGATACCTATTTTTTGAATTATGAAAGTGGTAATATGATGAAGTAGATTATTCTTACAGTACTGAAGGGTTTCAGGAAACAGAAAACATCAAATAAGAGCTGTTTTAAGGCATTCATTTTGAATCATTGCAAATACGGGACAGAGATTTTGAGTTGTTTTATGTTCTGGTTTTATGTTAAAAGTTAATTTTAAATTAATAAGAAAACAAGAATATGGATATACTGTTGTTAATTTCTTGTTTAGTCTTTATTCTCATCACTACTCTAAGATGTAGAAAATAGCATATTTATGTATCCTGCCAAAGTTTCATTTACATGAGGAAAATGTCTTAGAGCACTGTTTGGTGCACATATAATCGAAAAGTTTGCTCTTTTCTTGACATAATGTATTAGCTGGATTAACTGGCTTTTTAGTATGTATAGGTACTAGTCTAAACACTCTTCCTTATTAACATGAAAGAGTGGATGTACTTTATCAGATCTCAGAGTAAGGCTAGTTTTATAATACAAGACAAGGAAATAGAAGGAAACTTCTGAGATTCCAGAGTGACTATTGGACCATCTCTAGAAGCCAAGCTCTTAATTACTAAAAAGGAAGCCCTAACATGACAACCTTAAGCTTACAGAGACACAAATATGTAGAAACATTATTTGAAGTTCACTTACTTTTCTTTTCTTCATTTTGAACACTTTCTGTTTCTACACTAACATTCTCTTCAGGCTTTTTGATCACGAGCAACGTGTTCCCAGATTTAAGAGGAACTACATACACTATCATATCAGCATTGCCTTTTAAAATACCAGTTCTGCACATATTGTTCTTATTTTAAATAAGTATAATATGTGCATTTACAGATATATGTAATAACTGCCCATCTTTATATTTTAAATGTTTTGTTTTAATGCAAAATTAAGCATGCGTGTATAATAATAAAGAACGTAGAACCAGCTAATCTCTCAAACACTTACCTTGTAAGTCTAGTCATCTTAAACTCATTGCACACATTCTATAAAACAGTCATCCAACCATGCATGCTTAATTTTATTTCACAGAGGAGAAAGCCAAGATTCAGCATAGATTTAGCAACTTTGTCAGAAGTAAAACTGGTTTTTTCCAAATCAGGTCAGCCTTGTTCGATTTCTATGTTCTATATTAAGTGGAGCAGCAGCCATTTGAGTGGCCCTGTCTCTAGTAAGTAAACTTCAAGGAATTCAGGAATTGGGACTTTTTTCAAAATTGTTAACATTTCAAGAAAAAAATTAGTGCAACGAGAGACCCAAAACTGTTGCACTTTAATATTTGTTGGTAAAAATACACTGTGCAATTCAACAATGAATGAGCAGAAGACTGAAGTAATGAATCTTTTTCTCTGCCACTGCTCTAACCTGTCAAGTCAGTTTATGCAAGATGGTGGTAAATTTTCACATTAACCCGGAAACTGTGGTTTGGTTTCTTTAGACATTTATTTTATGCGATTTAAGTTGACAGTGAGGCATCTCAAAGAGGTATAGTTATTTCTTCAACTACTTTCATTTCAGAATACAGCCCACAGTGGTATTCTTTGTAGACAGAAACATGATCTCTTTAGTTCTTGAGGGAGAATATATCTTAATACATGTTTTCTGCAGTTGATCAGCATCAATAGGCCCCCATGCATATGGAATTTTAAAGAGCTTTGAGGGTCTTAATGTTAAAAGATACAGTATTTGTTGAATTGTACATAATTCAAATGCTAAAATATGTTAGAAGGAAATATGATAACACTTATACCAAGAAATCTGGTAAATCTAATTTTAATAAATTGTGGTGGTTATTTACCACCAGATACAGCCTAGTTTTCCTTAGAAATAGCTCCTCCTTAGCGACCAACTTCAGAGAAACTTACGAGATACAATACTAGAAGCAGCATAAATTCCCTAAAAGGGCAATAAAATACCTTTGCAAAGAAACCAAACCCTGATTCCATACCATAATTCAGGCAGCACTGCCCATCATAAACAAAAATTCATTATGCCCACTGTGTGGAAAAATGTTAAGCAAGAAGAAATAAACAGAGAATGTTTTAACAAATCATATTAGCCAAACGAAAAAAATAGGATAAAGCCACAGTTCTGAATAAGACTGCCAATAAAGCTTAAAGCTGAGCCAAAATCTGGAAGAAATCTAAACATAGCCAGACCAAGTCTAAATCTTCCTAAGATATTTTATTCTGGGTTTTTTCTTTCAACTATTTCCTTTAAGTTTAGGGAAAACATTGACTAGATTGACATATGTGATATTGAATGCATGCAAACTGTATCCAAACCTAAACTGAGGATACAACTGAGTAAAATTTAAAGATATAAAACAGATCATCATGCCCATGCAACAATTACCAAGTCTGTAAGGAGAGAATAAAAATGTTTTCTTCTAAAAAACAAAGGAAAAAAAAAAAGAACTCTACTGCTCCATGAAAGTACATAGCTTTAAGTAATTTGCAGTATGTTCCGTGAATGTTTCATAGCATGCAAACAGTAAAATACCTTGCTGGGAAACCAAATTCAATCTATGTGCTCTCTTATTAAACATAACACACTCAAAAACAAGCAGCTATGGAGAAAATCCAAGGAGAATGTAAAATTCCTACCATTACAAATGTGTCACTGATACAATGAGGTAGTCTTCCCTCTTTTCTACAGTTTTACAATATTTGTAGAAAATAGCCTTTTTACAGTGGCATTGGAACACATTAAGGAGCATGAGAAGATCACCATCACGCACAGGTCTGTGGACACAACTGCAATGTAAAGAGACAGAGGAGGGGTACAGTGATATGATCCTGGAAATTGATATTTCTTTCTTGCCCAGTGTGTGCTACCACATATAAGAGACATACCTAGGTGGTAGAGTTAAGATAAATGAGAATTTGAGAATTATCACAAAATCTTAGGTACCATTTTCAACATTTCTTACAACCAAGGAAGTTATCAAGACATTTTCAGTACAGAATACTTTTTCGGGGTGTAGTGTTTATATACAGTGGAAAAATCTGTAACTAAATGTTATTGCTGTTCCAACAACAGCAACTGAGATAAACCACAAGAGAGACAGAAAACAGGAATCACATAGACTAATCACCACCAGAGATAATTTATTACATGATAAGATATTTCAATGCCTCGGCTTTTGTGTTTTTAAAGTATCTTCCACATACTAAATTCTCTACTGTCAGATAATCCTTGTTTTACAGTTTCTTTTTATATAGTCAGGAAATCTTCAAGTTAAAAAAAAAAGCATGGAAAAAGAACTGAATCAAAACCACACAGCATCTTCCATCCTACACATCATCTAGTAGCTCATTTCTTACGGCCATGACATTTCCTGTCATCCTTCACTTTTCAAATCTTCCTTCTGTGTTTCAGCCTTTCATAGTTTTATCTGAATCATCATTGAATAAAGAAGAAAGCCGATAATTAGAGAAGGAAGGAGCAGAAAAAAGAAGAGAGGGGAGGGGAAAGGAGAAGAGGGAATAGAGGGTGAAGGGAAGAGGAAGGGGAAGGCAGTGGAGGGGGAGAGGGAAGTGAAGGACTTGGGAAGAAGGGTAAGGGAAAGGAAGAGGGAGGGGAGGGAAAGGGAGAAAAGAGGAGGGAGGAATGGAGAAGTCTATAGAAGTGAGGAAGACAGTGGATGTAAGAGAAAGAAATAGCCCTTCAGAGATGAAGAGATACTGAGCGTTAGAATCACACACGTGTGTGGATATGCAGACAATATCTCTCTGCATCCATGTACTCACTGTCACTTTACTTCTCACATTATCTAGTTAATACTTTAATATTATTAAATATTTTTCAAATACCCAGTTCTTATGTTTGATAAAAGAAAGCTTTATTTTTCAGTCTTTGCTCACCAGAAATATTAAAATGAATAATAATAATACATTTTAAAACATACAAATGTCCATTCACTTTGTGTCTTCTGATTCTATAATAAATGAGTATATTTGTATATTAAAATAATGCAGAAGAAACAACGAGGTTACAATCAACAACAAAACCAATAGAATTCGACTCAGAAAAGTTGGTGTATCCTTAGCTTAGAGGTATCATAGAACAGGAATTGTACATATTTTCTTATAATTATATTTAGCCCTAACCTGACACAAAAATTTGAAGATTGGTGAATAATTTAAAAGAAACTCATAAGAAACTCCGTTTATTATGTAAAAACTTTATTTGCCTAAACATTTTTAAAATATTTTTTTTGTTTATTTGTTTGGAAAAAGCTAAAAGAAATCTATTCACCAATACGAAGTTATGTCTAAAACTGTTTTCTCAAGTCTTAAAATAAAACTCTCAGCCAACAAGCATACCATTATTTATTTTTGTGACATATACTATTTCATGTCCATTGAATGCTATCAGAATAAAACCTGTAGCAATGAATCTGTTTTAGGTTGATGGTTAAATCGTTCAGTTTAAATAGACATTCTTTCTTCTATGTGATTTTCAACAAAGGCTTTCATTATACTCTTCTCAAGGCTGACAGTGTCTATTTAATTTACTGAAACTAAAATATTCATATTTATATTATCAATAAATCATTTATGCTAGAATAGGTACAGAAATAAATATTTTTCTGTTTGCTCACATGCATGTAAGAATCACAAGTTCTTAATATAGCAAGATGAGAGTAGAGATTTAAGTGACATTCTTTAGGAGCAAATTCAAGTTGGAGTCACTGGCAAGCAGGAAGGTTTGTTAAGGGCCAAAAATTAGCAAGATGAGGGTCACCCCTTGAATAAGCTATTTTACTAAATAATTAATTATTTTGAACTTTCATCTATCTTCTTTGTGGGAATTAATTTCACTGTTATGCTTTCCAAATTATAATTGAGGTTATTATTTTCACATAAAGCATAAGAAAAGGTCACAGAAAAGTAATTACAATTAATAAAAGCAAAAAGAAATTAAAAGTCTTAAGCTGTTAATTCAGTTTAAGTTATGCAGGATACTCAACTATCTATTCTAGCAAGAAAACTCAGCTGGAAAAACTAAATGAGTAATTACCACCAATAAAGTATCTCACCCCTATGTTATACATATTAAGAGTATTACGGATTTTTATATTTATTTGCAGTGTAAGGAGTTTGTGATGTTAACATTTTGGTTAATGTATCTGTATATATTTCAGTATGATTATTAGCTTTCTGATTTTAATAATTTCTATTTTGTGTGGTATGAAAATGCCCATTTATAAAAATAAAAAGGCATATATTACAAAAATCATTATTTTACAACACAGTTTAACCATCATAAAGCAGATATAAAGATGTAGAGAGGAAAGTATAAAGATACAGTTGTTTTTGTATCTATTCTAACATATGTAGATTTATGGTAGGAGATACATGCACATATATGTGACTTCACAAATACCTCTGGTCACTAACATGCCTCTTTCCCCTGTTTTCGTCATGTTCTCTTATTTCTTCTTCCTGCAAATGCATCTGGGTAGACATATGCATAGATATACTTTATAGGTTTTGAACAGTATGGTAATTATATTGCCTCAGTAGATTGTAGATATTATAAAGTAAAATAATATAAACAAATGAAAAGTAGCTTTACCAGTTTCTATACCTTTATTCAGAAGTTAACTTTGTACAAATCATCTACATGGACAGCCAGAGAACATATGCTACCAATTAAAAGTTATATAAGCTTAAGTCTAAGTAAAGGCTTCAAAGCATGTTGGCTTCTGAACAACATACATTAGTTTAAATTCAATGAAAAAAATACAGTTTCCATAAATAAGCCTAAGAATTCTTGTGTATTCTTTCCTGCAAATCCATAAAGCCATGAATAGGAATAAGCAAAGATGATCTATTTCGAACTCTTAGTATAATCTAATCAAAGAACTAACAGCCCAAAGGATGTTTTTGTTTGAAATCAGATATCATATTTCTTGCTGCCATTTCTTAGTCATATCTCTTTTGCATAGTGATAATTCAACATTTTATTGTTTTTTACAATTATGCAAGCACTTACCATATACAGGCTATTTTCATTAAAACATACTAAGTAAAAAGAACTCAATAACATACCTAAGGTATAAAAAAATTACTTTATGACGAATGCAGAATCTAACAGGAAAAACAGTTGTGTATTCATCTGACTGTACTGCATGAAGTAACGAGGGTATGATCAAAGTGTAGTTGAAACATTATAGAGAAGCTGACAAGTTCCAACTTGTGTGGGGGAGCAGGTTGAAAGCCTAGAGATTTCACAGATATCTTCCTTTAAAAGTAGCAGCAGATTTCAAAGAAAATGTAACTTGAAATTTATCAAATGTCAGGGAACCCATTGCCTGTTTTAGCAAACAAGACAGAAGAATCATGTGATTACATCCCTTACCTGCTTGACCTGTTGATTGGCTTAGTCCGTTTAGAAAAAAATAAATAAATAAAGGCTTTTGCGGAGGACAATTGATGTGACTAGGAAAGACAAACCAACTGCACCAGTTTGTACGCACAAGGAAGTATCGTGTAGGTACATGTGCGTGCAATCTCAGGCAAGGGAGACACACACAGAGGAGATGGGCAAGGGTGTGGTCCTGATTCAATGATCAAGCTCTTTCTATTTCACAAAAATTGTGGAGAAATTAGAGGAAAAATGAGTTCTGCTGGAGTAATTAGAATGAAGGGAATTACGGGTGGATGACAGGGGGTGGACAGTGGAAAGTTGGAGAGTTCAAGACTAAAAAATGGAGGGAACTTTGACAAGAAAGACAGCTAAATTATGCAGGCAAGTAGGTTGCAGCCTTTACAGAGCATATTTCAGCCCTGTTGGCCTTCCCACTGTTTCTACTTCTTCCTCAGTACCTTATGCTATCCCGTGGCCATGACTGAAGTGTCCTTGATTTTGTATTTCATATTTTCTATAAAACTTATTTTCTGTGATGATGGTTAAATTAAAATATAGCAAGACTTTTGCCAGGCGGTGGTGTCACACGCCTTTAATCCCAGCACTCGGGAGGCAGAGGCAGGCGGATTTCTGAGTTCGAGGCCAGCCTGGTCTACAGAGTGAGTTCCAGGACAGCCAGGGCTACACAGAGAAACCCTGTCTCGAAAAAAAAAAAACAAAAAAGTTTAAAAAAAAATATAGCAAGACTTTTAATAAATGTTTTCTACTTTATGAACTGATCTATTTCTTTTTTTTTTT
>CM052707.1:79807640-79877744 GCA_028551405.1 Uromys caudimaculatus | reverse complement strand
GGAAGCTGCTGACCGACAGTCTCTGTGGCCCGTGGAAAGCGGGCGGAGTCAGTGAGCTCTGCGGATGCGTTGCCCCCGCTAGGGGCTTTTCTGCGTGCCTGGTGAGCTGTGGGGCATGTCCTTGGCCCACTCCTGGCTCTTGCGATCCGGTGCTGATCAGCTGTGGAGCCCTGTGGCCCAAGCTGAGGTTTCCCCTGATCTATTTCATAACCAGGTACAAATAGAAAATTTTACATCTGTGAGCCATTCTCAAGGACAGTGTGTGTGTGTGTGTGTGTGTGTGTGTGTACCTGGATGGTTCCAGTGGTGTACATTACTTGCTTTCTTTCATTTTAATTCTCTTTAAAATGTGTAATGATTTTTTTTCTTTTAAACAGGAGAAATGGAATTCCTTTGAAAATATAAATGTTGCTGAAAACTTCTCAATGAAATAAATATCTGTATTGTTAAGGTTTCTTTCATTTGGCAAAAAAGCTGAAATTAATATGTGTCAATAAAAGTATAATAATTTGATGGCGGTAAACCCTTAGCAACAAGGCCTGTTGAGATATTTGGTCCACTTGTTAGCTTCTCCAGTGATAAGGGACTGTACAGAGATGCACTGTTAAGCCACATGTGTCTGCTATACATTGCTTCATTTTAAATGTGGATGTCTCAAGGAATCTGTCTTTGTTTCATTGCTTAGTGCTATCCTTTGATACAGAAGAAAACTAGCCAGAGCATTCTCCTCAAGCACAGAACAACATGAAGTGACATGGGCTATAGCGACATATATTATGTGTCAAGATCCTTAACAATAGGCTAATAATCAACACTCTAGAGTTATTCTAAAGAGGATCAGAACATAGGAATATGTCTTATTCTTATACTAAATAAGAGAGTTTGTGTTACAAATCAGAAATTTAAATACATTTGAGATGATTACTACATTGAACAAATGAATAAAAGGGAGGGGTTCCTCACTATTAGAAGGGAGGCTTATACAGAAGCAAAATGGGAAAAAAATCAAGGTAAAATTATATGACAGAAGTGGACTTATCCTATGAATCTGGGTTACAATCCCTCAGAATTTAGAAACATTTAAAGGGAGAAATAAAGCAAGTGGCAGAAAAGAGTAAGGGAGAAACAGAAAAGCACATATATCAATAGGTGACTACATGCGTGAGTACACACAGCCAGGCAAGGGGAAGACACATTGAGACAAGAGCATTGTGTAGTTCTTAAATAGAAGAAATGTCAAACAGGAAGAGTACTGAAGGATGTCAAAAGACAGAGCAAAGCTAAAGGTGTTGGAGACATTCAATAAAAAGTTATCAAAATTAATCACAGCCCAAACGAGCATATACTCATGGATCCATCTGACTCCTAACAGACATTTGAAGAAGTAAAACATTGCAACCCCATAAGAAGAACAATATCAACTAATCAGATCCCCCAGAGTTCCCAGGGAATCACCAACCAAAATGATACATGGAGGGACCCACCACAGATGTACCAGAGGCTGATCTTATCAGGCATCAATGGGAGGGGAGGCCCTTGGTCCTGTGGAGGCTCATGCCCCAGCATAGGGGGATGCTAGGGCAGTGAGGTCGGAGTGGGTGGGTGGGTGGGGGAGTACCCTCTTAGAGGCAAAGTGGAAGGTGATTGGATGGGGAGTTTGCAAAGGAGAGAACAGAAAATGTAAACAAATAAAATAACCAATAAAAAAGAAAAGAAAAAAGAATTTCAAATGACATAGAATTTAAAACAAAGCAAAACAAAACATGAAGTTATCGCCAAAATCCTAATTGAGTAGTGAAACAAGTTGCTGGAACTTAAAAAAAAAGACAAACATTTATACTTACACCATAGCTAAACGTACTCATGATCCTTCATCAGAGAAGCTTATTCTGCTGCAAAGAATTCATGACTGTTGGGTGCTTAGTCCCAAATAATACATGTACAATAAAACCTCTAAAACTAAGGTTCATTCTATAGTGATCACTCATTTCCCTCACCCCCAGCACCATAGGAGAAAGACGCTGTCTATCCTCCTGTGTGCTTGGAATCATTGTCAAATACCAGATGGCTGTACTCTCTGCTTGAGTCTTTCATTCTTTTTACCTATCTCATTTAAAATTTAAACATACCATGTATTATTTCTAACAAGTTATGACTTAATGTCTTTCTTTAACATACAATATTGAATAGTCAGGGAAATTTATCATTTTGTCCACTGTTATATACCAAGCATCTAGAACTGTTATTGTCCTTGAAAGAATGAAAGAAGGAAGGAAAGACAAACCATTGGTTTTTTTCCTGTGTTCCAAATTCTTTGAGCAAAATAAACCCCTATGTTATTTGGGGATAATGGTGTAATAAGGAAACAACTTTATAGTCACAGTCATAATAAGGATGATAATGTTAATACCAGAGACATGGAAGCCACTTGGTAGATACTGGTCACAACCACAGAAGTCACTCTCAACACAGAGTCATGAAGTCCTCCTGAAACATCTGAATTTCAAGTTGAACTTGATAGATAGAAAGACCACAAGAGTGAAAAAATATTGTAGTTATCATCACACTTAATAGATTAAAAAAATGAGGATATGGAGGATATGGTACATCAAAGAAAGGAACAATGGACTCCCAGGCCAGAGCAGCAGGTGATAGGTCTAAAGATGGTAGCAAGATCATGGAAGACCTTGTTAGTCATGCTGCAAGAAGAAATGTTTTCCAGAGCACATGAAAACCTGGAAGAGTTTTAAGCAAAGATGTGACTTAATCAGATGTCTCAGTCATAGACCTCAAGCAGAGATGAGCTATGGATTGTACCACATAACATTTAAAACAAAATGCAAGTAGAATAAATTTATTATACATTTATAAAGAGTGATATGTGCTTAATATACTTTTCAGACATAAAAGTACTTTTCATTGACTGATGGCTACCACATAGATTAGGTCATTATAATAACTTAAGTTTATATTACAAAGTGAAGAAATGTCCCTTATCATGGTTTCCATAAAATACTCAGGACCTTTTTTTATTTTTTTAACCTTCAAAATAATGGTACTCTCCTCCATCATGTGAGTTTAATACGCTGTTGTGTGAAGTTTCCTCTGAGATGAAATGAGAACGCCCAAGTTTCACTTACCAGTAATCGCTGGACTGAGAGTGAGGTCCCAGATGGAGGAGTTGGAGGAAGGTCTGAAGGAGCTGAGGAAATTTGCAGCCCCATGGAGGGAGCAAGAGAGTCAATGGGCCTGACCTCCCCCCCCTCCCCCGGTCGTCCTGGAGTTCGGACCACCAACCAAAGAATACACATTGATGGACTTATGGTTTGGACCACATATGTGGCAGAGGATGACCTCGATGGCCATCAGGGAGAGACGAAAGGCCCTTGGGCCTGAGGATGTTAGAGGCCTCAGTAAAGGGGAATATCAAGGCGGGAAAATGGGGATGGGTGGACGGGGGGGGGGGTGTGGGAGGTGGAATTCCCTCCTAGAGGCGGGTTGGGGAGGGGATGGGGGGTATACAAAGAGGAGACTCAGAAAAGGGGAAACATTGGAAATGTATATAAAGTATCAAAAATAAAAAAGGAGGAAAAAAAAAGAGAAAAAAAAAAAAAGAAATGCTTTGATGTGTAGGGAAGATCTTTAAAGCACAGAAAATTCTGCAGTGAGGTAGAACACTCCATTCTACAGGAAGCCTCCTCAAGGCTCAAAAGACAAATAACCTAACAGTTTCAGGAAGTTCCTCAAACTGACTAGATGCACTACGTTTCTCCTCCAAGTATACATAAACAGTAAGAACTGCTAAGAGGCACTCTTACACAAGACAAGCTGCCTGAAAAAGCCTTAGACCAACATAGCTCCCTATGGGGAAAAAATAAAAACTTCAACCCACTGGTCTGCCTGAAAATCATGCTGTGTGGTCTGTGCTTCTGGCTGATATGGATGGTGACCCATGCTTTAATAGGATTTTGATGATGCAACTGTCTTTGAGTTCATTTTGCTCCTAAAAGCAACCCTTACTCATGCTCCTAAAGAAATACAAAGAGAACTCAGCTTCACCAAGTCCAGTGGTAGTCTTACTTTGGTCCCTCATTGGTTCCCTACCTGGAGTGAGAAGATATTTGTTCATTTCTCCCCAGGAATAGGGTCACATTACACATGCATATAAATCATCACAGACATGCACATAAGCACAGAAGTGTACACATGTATGTAGGCGTACATTTTTACAATTTACTTTTAATAAGGGTTCAACCTCTCCTTTAGCCACATTCCCTAACAGAGGTAGTGGAAGAGAAAAGTTATTAGGATATGGGAGAAGTAGACCTGCTCAGCAGTAGTTTTTTGGGGGCAAGCTCAATCTTCTTTCTCAGCAGTTCTGTCTCATAGAAAACACCAAATAACTCAGCAGCTTCAGACCAGTTCTCTTGGCAGGCAGACACCAGAAATGAACCAGCAGCTGTAGTTCACTCCTGAAGGAACCACCAGGCTTGCCAACTGGCCTGAGGCAAGGCCTGAGAAGCAATTTGCCACAGGAACTTCAGCAGCAGTTCTTGAGCAAGTTTCTTTCAAAGGTGGTGTTACCACAAATTGAACTCAATAATGCTATGTAAGGTGAACCAATACTTGTGTGTCATTAGCAAAGAATAGTGAGGCAGAGCAAACCAAACCAATGCTCGGTGCTCATCTCCTACTGTCTGTGGGGTCATATTTACAAGTCCTTTCATGTGTTTGCTATATCAAAACATCCTTTCACCTGTGTCTGCTTCAGGAAAACATTCTTTCCTGTGTCTGCTCCAGCAAAACATCCTTTCACCTGTGTTCCACAGCAAAACATCATTTGACATAACTCTCCAAAGAAACTAGAAGTTTCCACTTCACATGTAACATTGAAATTTAGGATTAAATAGCTGATATTAGAAGTTAAGAATTATTCTGTAACAACTCATATATATGTATTAGACTTTAGTTTCTTCATAGCTACATTAAGTTTTTAAAAGTTGATGATTATTCCTGGTGATAAAAATAACGTGAATTAATGAAACAAAATTTTATTCTCAGGATCACAGATTAATTAACATTATATCAGACTGGTTTCCAAACTTGCTTTGTGATAATAGTTAAACTACAGACTCCCTTCAAAGAGGAGCTATGTCTATGCAGTCATCCCTGCATCATGCAGGCTTTTTAAAACATTTCTTGACACAGAATGGACATTATACTGTTCTGTCCATCCATGAGTTTAATCTCAATTCATTCAGTTCATGCTGGGGAGATGCTTCAGTGAACAAAGTGCTTGCTATACAAATGTGACAACTGGACATGGAGTGCCCAGAACCTTTGTAAAAGCTTGACACAGTAACCTCCAATGCTCTTAGCCCTTGGGAGGTATCACCAGGGCAAGATGGCTAGATAGTCTATCCAGAATTAGCAAGTTTCATGTTCAGCAAGATGCAACAACTTGATTAATAATGTGAGAGGGACAGAGGGAGATACCCATTGTCAACTTTGCTCCCCATCTTCACATGTACACATACACAAGTATAGGAACAAATGTACCTGTATGCATATAAATGTATAAACATAAGTACGCCTTATAAATATATACATGCAAAGTAATTATTGCAATAATTCCATATGTTTACTGAGTATTTACTATCTGCCACTCAACAGGAAATGTATAGCTAGTTGCCCATATGAAATCCATAGCAAACGATTACACATTTTCTGTTGTATTGAATTTGCCATATCTGGCACCATGTTTAATCAACATGATTAGATTTATTATTTCATTAGAATTTACATGTCAGTTCCAAGGAGGTGTTTGAGGGTGGCACTGAGGCTGGAAGCAGATACCACTAATACCACAGATGAAAGCTGTTCATTGTCTCCTCTTGGTTCTCCTGTGTTAACTCCTACTTTCAGAATCCTTACACAGAAGGCTCTCCACCGTTTCTGCTTCTAAAGCCCAGTCATGAGGTGTCTGATCAGGTGCTAATCCCTAAAGGTCCTCAGCATTCCTAAATCTCTCTTTTCCCCTTCCTTCTTGATACTGGAAACTGAAAAACGTGAAGCTGGTGTTTTAGAAGGGCATTTCTGGAAGGCTGCCAGCCTTTTCCCTGAATGTTAGCAGTACTTGATTTTTATTCCATTCCTGTAATCTTATTTCTTAAAAATGGAGCGACTTTCTCAGAGGTGAGGCGTTGTTAGTAATAACAATAGCAGAAAGAACTGAAGCTATTTAGCAGATGATGGAGATGTTGAGAGAAATCCGTGTTTAGCACTCATTTTCTTTACCTTGGAGATCTAAGGGAGATGTTGAGAGAAATCCGTGTTTAGCACTCATTTTCTTTACCTTGGAGTCCCATAATATGAGTTTTTGTGATTAATTGCACAGTGATATTTCTGGATGGTCCTCAGCAAAAGAAACGGCTTGAAACAAATATTTGCCACTCCTCTGTCTTTCTTTAATATGCAATTCCTTCCTTCCTTCCGTCCTTCCTTCTGTCCTTCATTTATTTACTTATTTCTCTCTCTCTTTTTTATGCTATGTGAATCAGTCTTCTACAACATGAATTATACATTCACCAATTTTTCAGTTTGTGATTTTAACAAATATTTTCATAAACTAGCTTAGCCACATTGAACTAAGTACCCATAAACCCAATGGCTTTGGGAGAGGGGCCAGCTTTGCATATGTGGTACAGTTCCGCACAGTTCACCACCAAATGATCACTAATCTTATACAACTTTTCCTCATCCATGTAATAAGACCACATAATTCTCCACCGAGTGAGGGGCCACTCAACTCGCCTTGTTGGCAACTTTCATATTCATACACATCTTGCTGTCTTCTGTGAACCAGGAGAGCATTTGTAGTGTTTGTATTCAAAGTTCTAAACAGTTATTAAAGACTTTGAGGGGCAATCCACTTCTTAGAAACTTGTACCCAAACAGCCATGGAAATCAACATGGCCAGCACTTCAAAACATATGTGAAAAGCGAAAGGTTAGTTGAGGGTCATGAGGGGGATGACAACTTACCTCACGTCCTTTCAAAAAGTTCACAGGCAAGAAAAAAAAAAAAAAGTACCTTGTTCTCGAGGTTACCTAATTTTCTCCCTCTATCAACAGAATCAAAAGTAATAATCCCGAGGAGATCTCTTCCTCCTTGAGGCAGGAAGCTTCCACACTGTGCCACTCACAGATCCCTTGCAACTGATTAAAATCTCTTTAGATGTGGGGAGCTGTTTCTGATCCCCTTATCTCAGTGTAAAGTAAAACATGCTTGACTGGTTAATAAAAATGGAAGATGGAGTTACAAAGAGGAAAAGTTCACTTGAAAACAAAGACTGAAGTCTTTTGGTCACACCCAAAACAGTCAGATGCAAATATTTTAGATAGAGAGAGTTGAAGAGCCCTTAGCAATTTTTTTTCCTAATTTACTCTTCGTTATGAATAGAGCTAAGAAAGCAAGCATTCTATATTAACTGTCTAAATTTAAATACCTAAAACAAAACAAATAAACAACAAACAAAAAGGTTTTCCAGGTTTTAAGTTCTATGGCTTAGTATGTGATTGCCAAAGGCAGAAACTGTAATTTTTTCCTGTTACCAGGGATCACTAAATGAACCCAGTGTATTGCAGAAGTTATTAATATGTATGATTTTTACCTCCCCTTCCATAAATCACTATTCATTCTCTCTAGCTTTTTTTTTTTTTAACTTATAGCACGTGTTAGATACTACACAAGTAGTCATATCTGTAAAACTTTTCTATAATAATTAAAGTGATTTGTAATACATTTACTTCTTATGGACTTTGGGGTTGGGTTAGAGAGGCCTTTTCTTTTACCAAGTGAGATTTCAAGATGTTAAGAAATGAAGGTTATACCTGAATCAGAACTGGGTTCAAGCTATGTGAAGCCATGTGACATTGGTGAATACATTGTAGTTACTCAGCCCATTCCCTCATTTATATACTAAGGATGGTAATAAAAGGTATCTTCCAGAGTACTTTCTAATTTACTTTCATTGAAAGTGATTTTAGAAGTACTCGTTAGGATAAAATTGTCTGTATATTACCTTTTGTTGTACATCAACTGTCATTAAGAATTTCACTTCTATTTTTGCTGTGCATGATGAAATTAGCATTTCTTCCTGTGCAAGTTTGATTGAAAGGAAATGTTTGAAGTTCAACAAGCACCATGAAAAATTCCTAGTTTCTGTATTCCACATCACGTTAAGAGCAGTGACCGATGTAACTAAACGTCAACTTTTATTGGTGTCAAATGACATTACATACTCATTCAACTCCACTTGCTCACAGTGATCATTCTTGTACAGAAGGAAAAAAACAATACAGAAAACAAAATAACTGATTATAGAAACAAAGAAGATGGACTATTAAATATATAACTGCTATATAGTTAGCAAAGTCATTTCTGATGGTAGAACTATACTGTTTTTCAGGAGATATTTTTTTCTAGTGCCTTATTTTTAATAAAGAAAAGCACCAACTGCCACTAGCACTTGATATAACACTCTGAGTATATTTCTTTGTAGCACTGACCCTCTTGAGTTGTAAAGTACCCAAGAAACCCCTTTCCTTTGTCAAGACTCAAGTCAGAACAGGACTGAGCACTTAGGAAGAGTCTGTAATATGCAATGCTTTTTCATGATGTCCTAACCTCCAGAGGTCTATTTCTTAATGTATTTAATGGTGAGAAACTCATTCTCTGCTAAAATCTATGTTATTATACAGATAGCTTACAAGTAAGCCAAAATCATTTAAGTTGGCCAGGATTTTTCTTTCAAATCTTTCAAATTCAAAGCCTGAACAGGATTATTGAGCAAAGTTGCAGAGATGAGATGGCTCAGAGGTTGCCACAAAAGCAAGAGAATTGAGTTTAGGTCACAGAAATGCCACGAGAAATGCCAGGCCAGGTGGGTTTTGAAAGTCACATAATTTCCTACTTTGTCTACAAATTTCAAGAAGACAAGTTGGTGGTCAGTCTGATCTGTGGTAAATTGTGAGACTTTCCTCACAGAAAAGATAAAACCATTATCCAGGAAGGTTCTTGAATATCATTCTAGGACACCCATAAGGAAGAACACACATGCCAGGATACATGGCAACACACATACACAAAATAAGTTCATATCACACACCCATAAAATATTAATGGATAAAGCAATGGGTTTGCAGGAACGTTTGATTACTGGAATTCATTTTTGGTTCTGCCATTATTTCCTCTCCATTAAGTTAAAATATATATATATTCATGTTGTCCCTGAACTCACACTTGGTATTTCTATTGACTTTGTCCATTTCATAGAATTAGTGGTTTTATTTTTCCAACAGTAAAATTTATGTATCTATACCCACCAAACAATTGGTAAATTAAGTACATTTTCTGAGTCTCAGTATTTTTCTTTAACAAAAGTTTGTCAAGGATGCCTACCACAGTATCATTCTAAAGTCCATCCTAACCAGATTTTTCACAACAATTCAAGCTCACATCTTATACAGATCATTTCAACACCAATTTAATCACTGCCTAGACTTCTTGTATAAAGGTTATTCAGTATTAAGCTTTAATTTTTCCAATCTGTGAAATGTACATAAAATGGATATCAACTTTAAAATGCTTTTAAAACAATCCAATGAAATAATTCAAGCAAAAACTTAGCATTCTAGACAGTACTCTGAGTAATCAAAGATACAAAATGAGGGTCAGCCATGAAAAGCAATTACTACTTAACACTAGCGATATGTGTTTGAATTAATGGCAGCTACTGTTAATGGCAAGATTTCCAGGGATGGTTAAATGGGAATGCCACCTTTTATAGTCAGCAGTGTGTGTGCTAACACTTCTAGGGATACACTGTCATTCAAAAGATGGATGTCAGTGTGCTCTGGAAAGCAGATAGGACGTTCCCGGACCTCAAACTGCAGCTCACAGGTGGCCATGGTCTCTGATCACACATCAGTCCGACCCTGACTGTTGCCTACAGGGGTTTCAGTTATACCACATGTGCTATTCATTAGTGAGAATTGTATTTTACCTTTGAAGTTCTTGTTTTAAAATCCCATAATACTAAATGTTCGGCAATCCGAATTATATATAACTATCCAAGAATTTTTACATAGCTCCTCATGGGCTTCCCATTTTCTGTGTCAAATACAAACTTTATTTTACATATACTAAATCCCAAGGAAATTTATTTTGGAAACTTTTGGGTACTGTAGTTTAAAACAGATGGACATGACTGAAGAAAGCTAGGTCTATTAGATAAATTATGTAATCACATTTCTGAGCCAGACATTCCAAAGGGCCCATATTTAACAACAAAAATCTGGTTGACACACACGTTTACCCTGAGGAGAGCATCAAACTCTCTATCAGTATTCACCAAATTAGCTGTTTCCTAATATTTTTTTTGGTTAATTAAATTAGAAAAAAATCACCCTTTTCCTACACACTCAGAAGTTTACATATACATTACCATATTAAGGATTTTGGAAATTCCTAGAAAACAAAAACTCTTTAAAATTGTTTTTTCCTACCTGATAAACAAGTCTACAATTTGTTTTCTTTAATGAATACTCATTATCGGCCTGAAGATTTAGTATTCTTCAAAATATATAATTGAGGGATTTTTTTTTAGATTTAGTTATCTTATTTTTATGTGTATGTATGTTTTCACTCATGTCTGTATGTATCCACAGAGAATAAAAGAGGGTACTAGATGCCCTCGAACTGGAGCCACAGCTGGATGCTGTGATAACAACCCAAAGCCTGCATGACACTGCCAACCTCTGAGCCATCTCTCCTGCCCTCTGTCTGATTATTTTACAATTAGCTAGATTCTAGTTTAGGGGAAGAAAATATATCACAGAACAAATCAGATAACAACTTCGTATCATTTTGAATTTCAGCGGAGGAAAACAATGATCTAGTTGGCCAATATAGAAAACAATTACTATCTATGTAATTTGGAATAGATAATATTTACTATTTCAGCTGCCACAGCCTCTGGACATAGAAAAGAACTCAATATTTTGTTACAGTCTAGGCAATTTACATATGTAGGAAGCTGCAAACCAACTGTATATACTTTTACCTTTGTTCTTAGGGAAGTTAAGAAATATTGAAACCTAGTACTGAATGAGATGGCAGTTGGTAGTGAGGCCTCTAGGTGATGGTCAGGATATAATGAATGGGACTGATCTCCTTAAAAGGCACTGAAGAAATTGTAGATCCTCTCAAAAATGGTGACAGTGGACCATGGGTGAACTCAGAAGATTGCTTCCAGCAGACACTGAGTCTTCCCTGTCTATGCCTTCATTCTAGACTTTCCAAATTCTTATATACTCTGAGAAGAAATTTTCTGCTGTTTATAAACCCTGCAGTTTGTGTTATATTAGAGTAATCATCAAAATTGATTAAGACAGAAAGGTGGTAAAGAAATACTAGATAGATTACATGGTTTTAAAAATTATAAACAATGAACATAGAAATAATGCAAAAAGGAATTACTGCTAAAATACCAAAGTGAAATGTAAAGCATATCTAAATAATATAGCATATAATAACTCAGATGAAAGGATCAGACTCAAAGAAGTTTTACCCATCAGGATGTAGAAATAGCTCTGCTATTAAGAGCACTGACTGGCCTTCTATAGGATGCTCTTCTAGAGGAGCTGGGTTCAAATCCCAGCACCCACATTGCAACTCACAACTTTCTGCAACCCCATTTCCATGGGACCTGACAAAACATTGGTGCACATAAAATAAAAATAATAAATTTTAAAAATGTTTCATCCAGTTTTTTTACCAATGGGTCATAAATACTATTGAGCACCAAACATTGTATGTCTAGATGCCAGAAGCATACTCTTAGGACATATGCCTCTGTGTCCTTAAGAATAATGGCAGTGGCTGATGTACAAGAGAGTACAAAGACAAGAATGATATTGAAAAATGTAAATCATTGGAGTCATATAACATGTTTTTCTGTCTAAGTATTTACTCCTTCCACCATGGCCTATTTTCTCTATTCTATTGGAGATGTCTATATTTAAGTTTCTACTTCCTTTAGCTTCCTATCTCTTCTTTGAAGGAGTCTTGTCCCCAAGGATTTGACTAAGTGCCTTGGAACAACTTTACACTAACAATGAATACGCCCCATACAGTATTTATAATTGCCCTTGGTAAGCATTCCAAGCCTATTGGTGCATACTGCTAATGTAAATTTAAAAAGGCCAAATAAAGAGATAGGAGACTGGTGGAGATAAAAAGACCTACACACAGACAGAGACTTAAGCACAGACATTTCCTACAGAGCAGGGAAAGCAGTCAGTGTGTCGAGAGTAAGGATTTAGACAGAAAAGCGTGTTATAAATTATTTTTGAGACTACTATTTTCTAAAGAATGGGTCAATGAGATGGTTTTATATTTATATTCAGAGACCTCAAATTTGTGCTTTTAAAAGAAGCCAACTAAAGCCAGACAATGCAAGGAGTACCTTAAATGTTAGCGATCTTCGTGAGGGATGATGGTGACTTGGATTAATGTGCTGTTAATGAAGATCGTAAGGTCTCCATAACTGCATCAACTACTGCTACGATGTTTTCAAGTTCTGATTCAGAGTCTATTACCTCAGACACTGATAGACTGTATGATAATTGACAACATAAAGTTTAAGAATAAATCTACACTGGTCTATTTCTTCAAGTTAAAGTCCTCTATGTGCTCACAAATAGAGTTTTCTGCATATTGAAAGAAATAACACAAAAATCTATATCATGTGAGAGTGGTGGCTCACTGAATGTGAGGATGATTCAAGAGGGGTAGAGCAGGCAAGTCTATGTCTATTACAGAACACAGAGTAATATAATAATAAAAGGCCAGAGTTGTCTAGAAAGATAACCATAAAATATAGGCAATATTTTGACTATATTTGGGGCAAGGGTAGAGAAGCTGGAGAGATGCCTCAGCAATTGAGAGCACTTGCTGATCTTCTGGAGCACCTATGATTGGTTCCCAGTGCCCATGACAGGCAGCTCATGATTGTCTGTAACTCCAGCAACAGGATGTACTATATACACTCACATGTGCATACCTACATGTAGACACACACAACTACATGGAATTAAAATTTACAAACAAATATTTAAACTAAAATATAGGTAACTAAAATTTTTATAAGATCTCTTGTAGCTCAGTTTAGCCTAACTTACAGTGTAACTGAGAAGGGTCTTGAATACCCGATCCTCAAGCCTCCACCTCCTGAGTGCCAGGATGAAAGGCATGTGCCACTATGTCCAGGTGTCACTTGTTTTGACAGGGTGGAGAAGGTGATGTAAAGGTGAAAAGATTATTTCCTCAGTAAAAGCGTCTGAGTAACTAGACATCCTCACACAGGAGAAAAAGAGTCCAGGATATACACCTTGTGCTATCCGTGAACATCAACTAAAACTGTGTCAAACACCTAAATGTCAACCACAAACCTGTACAAATTCTAGAGACCAGCACAAAAGAAAGTCAAGCACTGGTGTTTAGTAATACAACATTGAAAGCTTGATCTTTGTTATTTTTTTATTAATCATTTTATTCGTTTACATTTCAAATGATATCCCCCTTCTCAGTTACCCCTCCACACCCCCATATCCTATCCCCCTTCTACTCCTCCCCTTTGCCTCTATGAGGGTGCTCCTCCACCCACTCACCCACTCTGACTTCACAGCTCAAGCATCCCCCTACCCTGAGGCATCAAACCTCCACAGGATCAAGTGCCTCCCCTCCCATTGTTATCTGACATCAAACTTGATCTTTGAAATAAAAAAGTGAATTACAAACGCTAAGATTAAAAGTCTGAGCTCTGAAAGACACTGTCAAGAGAATAAAAAGACAAGTTATGGAAAATCTAAAATTACAAGACACTTACCTGACAAATACCTTGTACTGAAAACACAAAGCACTATTGAAACTTGAAAAAAAAAAAGGCTCCAAATAGGAGACTACTAATTAATAGCCTACTAATCATACCAAGTTATAAAATATCAGGAACAATAGTTTTATCATTCACTTTTAGGTGATTGGATTCATATCTCTGATATTCAGACTGGAGATCTGGGGTGGGACATGGAGATAGGTACCAAGGCAAAAGCATCAGAGAGCCCTAAGAATCTCCAACTCTTGAGAAACGAGAATAGGACAAGGACAGTGGGAAAAATGGAGGGGGCTGAGGATGATTGGAAAATGCGTAGCCTGGAACTTGTCTTGCACTGTCAGGGGGGATCTGCCAGACACTGTCAGTGTCTGGATCAGTGCGCCAACTGAGTTTTCCTATTTTTACCTCATACTTTTCCATGGCTGCAGCGATGAAGGATGTGTCACCAACTGGATGAAAGACAACCAGAATATATTTTCTCATGGAAACAAGAAGCTTGAGGTACTGCTTCATAGAAGCAGTAGCTCTGGAGCCTCTGAAAGAAAAGCTGTTCCATAGTGGTTTGCTACTTTTTCCATGGTTGCCAGAATTCTTGGTGTGCCTTAGCTTGGGTACTCATCACCCCAATCTCTGTGCCTTTTCCCGTGACAGTCTTTCCCTATCCACATTCTAATTTCTCTGTTCTTGCAAGGAAATCAATAATTGAATTAGTGTCAATCTTAATCTAATATATCCTATGCTAACTTGATTATCTGCAAAGAGCATATTTCTAAATAAGAACATATTCACAGGTACTGGAAGTTGACTTGAGCATGTTTTGTGTGGAGAACACAATTCTAGCCAGTTAAAAGTTGATCTGAAACATAAAACTAGAATATGACCATTGTATTTAAATTGATGATCTTGAAAATAAACATACAAAGTAGTGATTGTGGTTGGAAGTTCTTGAAACCCAATTGTAGTTTACCTAGTGAATAAGAATTAAAAATAGAGACAGGAATATAGGTACAATTTTTAGGATACTTAAGGGCAAATATAAATAGTGATTTGATAGGGGGACTTCTACATATATATAGTTGATACTTGTAACAAATAACATTACATAAACGGTTGAAAAGACCTTTTTTGATATAAAGGAGGTTTATTTGAGGGAAGGGAAGGGAGTGAGGGCTTGGAAAAGAAATAAAGGCAAACAGAAAGGCAGAGCCATGAGGGCAAAGGAGGGGACACAGAGAGGAACAGAAAGGGGCGGGGGGGGAGACTGGCAGGGAACACATGGGAACAGAGAAAGAGAACTGCACTGCGGTGGCGAGCAGTTCTTTTATATGCCACCCACACCTGATGGCAGGACATGGCTGCGGATGATGACATAAACTATTGTGAGGTCCCTGGGAGGAACCTAGCAGAATCGTGGGTAAACTAACATTCCTCCCTTTTTGTTTAATCAAGAATGAAGAACTAGAAAGGGGTGATGGAGAGGCAGGGGTGAGGTCATTGTGTTCTTTAGACTACTTCCTGCTGACTGGGCACTATGTCATCTTTGAGGACCTAAGAAAATTGGGATGCTGGTCAAATCCCGGGAGAGCTGGCTATTTCACTGCTGTCTAGGATATGTGGGGTCATCTGTAGCTAGGAAATTGCAGGCCAAGTTGAAGCATTCTGCTAGAATACATGTGTGGTTAGCAGTTCTGGACCTGTCCTGGATGCAGATTTTGAGTAAACAGTTGGACTTGGCAGGATGCTGGAATATGTACATGTGTGTGCATATGTGTATGTGTGTGTATATATATATATATATATACACACACATATATATGGCATATATATGTCACATATATATATATACACACACAGCAGATATGTGTGTGTGTGTGTGTGAGTGTGTGTGTGTGTGTGTGTGTGTGCGTGTGTGTGTATGGGGCAGAAGATAAAATTAAGCAAGTTAGGGATAAATTTTTGAAAAGATACATTTAAGCTAAATTATGTGCCATGGAAATTATGAAGAGATAGGAAGGGGTACAATAGATGAGTGTTAAAATTAGAAAGAGAGCAGAACCCTTTCCCAAATGTACACTTAAAGAAAGTAACTAGTAAATATACATGCATTGAATAAAGTGTTATTCATTAACATAGTGGTAGATATTGGAAGAGGTGTCTTAGAAAATCTCTTTTTGTGTAGAGTTGCAATCAAATGGAGAGAGACTGAGGTAAGAAAGTTGAGGAATGACCAAACTCTGAAATGTTTATGGCTGAAAACAGCAAAGAAAAATGACTGAGTTCAAGCATGCAGAGGGTCCCTTTGGGGCTGATGGCCCATATTTTTAGTGAAGTTAGGCTGCATTCTCCTTGTGCAACGCATCTACATGCCTTTCTGATTTTCTTGCAGAGATATTCATTAGCCCAGGCGGAGAAGGGTGTGATAAAAAAGAACCAGCAGGAATGTGAAGATATTGGCCTGTGAATAAAGAATGGACTGTGATGTCAAACCTGAAAAGGAAAGGAAGTGAAGTTAGAAACAGTGTCAGAAAAAACAGGCAGAGGCCAAGGAAGTGGAGATCTTGATGAGATTACATAATGGCCATGCTGAAAAAACCAAGTCAAAATGCTTGGGTAGGGTTCCAGCAACAGACAGGAGCTTCCAATGTGCTGTTATTGTAGATGACTAAAGCACAGGAGAGACAACGGTTGCTAGATATAATGTCCTAGATATTGAATATGTCTTACTCTGTATATTAATGCTATTAGCCGTCTTCTCCTAAACTGGTCAGAATGTCAAGCATATTTGAACAATTTTAAGGGTACACATATTTGAAACAAAAGTAGCTTTAAATTAAATAAAGTCCCGAACCAGTAGATTTATTTGCATGGTGTTTTCTCCCTTCCTAGATATGCTTATTACTGTTAGCTTGCATTTTTTCTCCTTCAACCACTCATCTTCTCTTGAGGAAACATGTTTCATTCTCTATAATCACCTCTTAGAACTTCTTTGCTTCTCTAGTAAAGATGTTTCAGACCCTTTTGAAATGTTGACTGGATTAATCCAATTCACGTTAGGGAATGAAGAGGGAGTAAAAAATCTCAAAGCTTACCACTTGATCCTCTTATGATATTAGAGAATCAACCTCTAATCCTGTTATTTCATCTGCATAGGAGCATAAAACCTGTCTATGAATCCACCACAAGTAAACACTTAGTTTCATAAATCAAATTAGTGTTCACAAGTTTGTTCTGTCACAAAGAACTGTTGAGACTCTGAGGTAAAATTTAATTGGAAAATCTAACACTAATGGAGGGAATGTCACACATACCAACACAGCTGATATTTCTCTTGTCCTCTGTGTCACATGGGTAGAAATAAATCCCATACCTATGCAGTGCCATCTACTGGTGAAAAGTAAAACAAATAATAAATAGATTTAATATTCCTCTGTATGATAAATTTTTCAGCCTTTGTGTTTTAATGCAGTAGACTTAAACTTTTTACTAGTCTCTGTTTTATCAGTTTTTGGCTAGATTATGAAAAGCTAGAGTTGCGAAGTAAAAGGAAAACAAATTAAAAAGATATACAGACATTTTAACAAAACATTTGCTTTTCTATAATGCCTTGAACCAACTAGGTTATTTTAAGGGTTAAACCGTCACCCTTATTCTGGTTCTAAATGTCCATATTGTTGAATTATTTACAAACTCAGTCAGAAAGGCAAATGAAGGAATGAGACCCAAATAATATAGGTCACTGGTAGATGAACAGCTTCTATATTGCTTATCAGCTACGTTTATTCAAGACCATGTCACTTTAAAAGCATTAGCTAAATGTATATGTTAGGGAATGTTAAAAAAAAAAAAAGTGGCTCACTTGGTGTTATGGTGTTCTGCCAGGGACTTCAGGAATGTCACCAAGGACTTACACTTGAAGAATAGGCTTCAGCTTAGTAGTCTCCAGGAAAGGAGAAAGTATTTTAAAACATGCAAATATGTAATAATTGGGGAGGGAAAGACACAATGAAAGCTAAATCCTTAAGTAAAAGATAAATACACAAAAGAGGTTCATACAATGAACGTGAAGATGGATCCCACTTTATCTTACTTTAGAAACAACAATCCTTTTATAGTGGGTTTTAATACTGATCTCTAGTTTTGTTCATGAAACTAGTTTCATGCATTTCTTTTAATAATTGCAAATTAATTTAAGTTGTCAGTATGATAACTGAGCTACCATAATATTTTTTCATGCTTTCAAATGATCTACCACAGAAAGACTTAAATTGAAGAGACATTTTTACCGCAACATTTGGATTCGTTCTAGGTGATTAGGTCCAGTGCTTTATAGCTTGCATGTAAAATCAAACAAAACACAAAATAACTTCTGTTGGAGCATCAGGATAAAGGCAGTCGGCCTTACGTGGGTCTGTTTGTTAATCACTTTGGTCTACTTTACAAGGTCAAATACATTCTCCTACTGAAGACTCTCATCTGTTCTGGAGGAGAGAGAAATGTTTTCTTTCACTCCTATGTGTGGCAAGAGATCATTCATCTCAGTAAGTTCTGAAGAGAACTCTTACTACATCAGAAGGAAGAGTATTCAAAGGGCATCTGATAGCCTGGGAGATAGATGGGGTTCACTTTCCTAAGACAGACGTCCGAATGGTAACAAGTGATGGAAACCAGCTCTCTATTGCAGCGTGATGTGTGTTTGCTCCTGATGATTAAGCCCCCTGTGAGCCATCTGCGTTTAATGGGTTAGAACGACACTGTAGAGCTTCAGCTTTTGCCTTCCAAAGCTCCCTTATTTATTTGAGAGGAGACTGATCCCCACCCTTTAAAAGTTAAGCATGTAAGAAACCCTGCCAAGAGAATCAGAAAGAAAGGGCAAATTTATAGCCTCATGTTGTTTTAAGCATTTAGCAGTATAAATAAGAAGTGTAGATAAATGTGTACAAGTAGAAGCATAAGTGACCCTGTGTTTATCTAAGTTACATTATTTGCCTAAATTGCAAGGCTGAATTAACCCAATTAGTTTATGTAATGGCTAATGCTGCATCTCAGCTGAATTACTAGATGTGCTTACGTGATGCTAGACTGAAGGATAGTGTTCTTTTACCTGTCAGTCAGGCCTTGGGGTACTGTAATTTGTAACTGATGGTTTCTGCAGTTAAAATTCAGAATCCAGTGTGGAAATCCTTGCACCTCAAAGCAATGTACATTATTGACACTATTAATGAAATTCAAGTGGACTTCTGGTTGTAAATGGCAGTGAGGTTGATAGCTCCTTTTGGACACATGTATCTACCCAGAGGTGTGTTACTTCTTACAAACATCTCACTCTCTTCCTCTGACTTAGGGAAGTACGCGGCTATAAGCACTCAATAAATATCTGCTGTGTTGAAATGTACCCAGGTAACTGAGAGGTGAAATGGATGGATCAGATGGGACCATCTGGGACCAGAAACTTGACTGTCTTTCCAAATTGTCAGTGCTCTCACCCTCAGTCAAGAGATATGAAGAGTTTCACATCTTCACATAGTTGTGGTTGCTGAGCTAAGGTCCCTCTTCACACCAGGCCACAGATTTTCTTACCATTTATTTTCATTTGTTTTTCCTCTTCATGTTTAACTCTTTTGCTAGTTCTTCAAAATCTGTGTAAGATACTTCCCTCAGATAATCTTTCCTTCCTTCCTTCTTCCCTCCCATCCTCCCTCCCTCTCTCCCTCTCTCCCTCTCTCTGTCTCTGCCTACCTATCTCTGTCTGTCTTTGTCTTTCTCTCTCTTTTCTTTCCTTCCTTCCTTTCTTCCTTTGAACCAGAAAACATATCTATTTAGAGGAAGCCCTCAGAATTTTAAAGCCATCAATCAGTTTCACAGCTGGAAATAGAAAGGTAGAGATAAGACAGAGATTCATCCATTAACCTTCTATTTACAAATTTCAGGCAGCAGTGTTTGATAAAGTGAGACAAATGCTGGCTGAACAGAGGCAAATAATGAGTTAAAGACTCAGAGCCAGTAATTGCTAACCTCTTCCTTTTTTCCCTCTCTTCCCTGGAGTTGGGAGTATTTCCCTCACATTGACCTCAGGATCTTCCAGCAGTCTTTCTCTCGGTCAGAGATCAAGGGGCCACCAGGGTGAAGGCTTCTAACTGAACTTTTCCATCCGCTTTTTTTCAGATGTCTATTTCATAGCTATATTTTCATTTTTATTGTTTTCTTTCATATTTAGATCATAGTAAAAGTACACTATAAAAGTTCCATATTTCAACTATCCAAATAAGCCAACTGTCTTTAGTGCTTGAATTTATTTATAATTTCTACTGCTAATGCCAAACATTTTAATTCATGAACTCACCACACGTTTATTGCATTATTTGATAATAGAAAATTTGGCAAATATTGAAGAAAACACATTTTTCTTTAAAATTTGTAAATTCTAGTATAGCTAATAAACATAATACTGAAAAAATATTAGTTAAAAGTTGTATTGGTATAACATTGATAAAGAAACAAAAAATCAGAAGTAATTGACACAGGTTTTAAATTTTTGCTTGATTTCTTCTTCAAAGAAAAATATAAAAGAGCCATTCTTTCACATATCTGGTCATCTCACATGACCTAAATCTGTCGCTTATCTATGGCCATCTATGAACTATAAAATGTATATTAGTTGCTCTGTTACCTGTTCCAAGACATTAGACTTTAAACATATCCTGGCTATAGTGTAATTATCTTTTGACTCGTTCATCTCCTCTATCCAGTAAATTAGTTTCCATGAGTTCTTAGCAAAAAAGTATGAGTAGGTATTTTTCAATAAAATTGTAATCCTTTAAATAAAACTGAATTTAAAATTTCACAAAAAGAAAGGGTGATAAAAATAAAAGTTAATCTGACGGAACAGCAGGAAAAATTTGAGCTGTTAACATTGCTTGAAGCATTTCCCAGAATTCAACAAAGAATTTTTCAGACACATTGATAGATTATAGCCCATAGGATAACACATCAGATAGCTATTGGATTTAGAAAGTCATTATAATGACTAAGTATTTGTTTCTTTACTTATTAAATACTATGACATAAAAATCATAAAAAAATCAAAGATGAAGAATGATTGGATTATATGAAACTTTATGACACTTTCTAATTATTGGTAAGAAAATTCTCCAGCAAATTGCATGACCCACACAAGGCTTAATCTTGGTTGAAGTGGGGTTCCTTGGGCCTCACTTCCACTAGAATATTCTATAAACTATTGCCCTCCACCCTGAATGGCTACTCTTACATACTGCATCTTGATGCCTTTTTTGTTCATTCATATTATACATTGGACCTACTTGATTATAAATGTACTATTTATTTAATACATATGTTCTGCTAGTCAGAGATACTCTTAACACGTGATTATTTTACCTTTCATAATGTGAGGCTCCTTTGTGGCAGAAGTTTTGTTTAAACTGAGGACATTACCATGATGAGGTTGGTAATGCTATGGACCTAGAGGAGTCTGCTAAAGCCGTTGAATTCTTTCTCACATGTTAAAAAAAAAAAAAAATTAAGCCACTTTATTCTTTTTAAAAAAATGGAACAGCATTTGGGGGCCGGAAACATGACTCAATGATTAAGTGCTGAATGTAGGCAAATCTGATTGTCTTTCTCAATTTACTAAGCTCTGGAATCTATGCAGAAATATATCCCCCTTTGTCCGTTCATGTCTAAATTATGAACTTTCCCTGTGAGGAACTTTTGAGTATGAGGACAGTGTTTAGCAATTAAGGCTAGGTAAGCAGCCTGTAGAGCGGCTACTTTTTCCTTCTACTGGAAACCTGTTAAATTTTAACAGTGATGGCAATTTTTTTGGATTGTTCTAATAAATCTTTAAAGTAAACAGGAAAGAGAAAATTTGAAAGTATAAATAAACCCTATTTTAGAACTCACTATACTCTGAAAATACCACATTTAATCAGGTTTTTTCTTCATTTTTGTCTCATAAATAGGGCTCTACTGCACATTTCACTCTGTCTGTGTTCTCATTGTCATCGTCAATGAGGTTAGCTACAAACTGACTTTTATAAAATATATATAAAAGGACTTAGAGCCCAGGAAGAAGAAAAATATTATTTAATATGCCATTTTATTAAACTGTTTCTGTTGCAAATTAACTTTTCCATGTAAAATCTGAATAGCTAGGAGAAAATAAAACATATGGTTTTAATGCAGAAAAATTATATTTTAAGTGGTAAAAGTATTTTTCTATTTTTATCAGGGAAATGGTAATTCAGGCGAACTAGTAAAGATCATCCTGATCTCTCTACTAAATTATTAAGGAAGATAAGGGGTAATTATTTTTAGTAAAGCTACATTTAACAGTTTAGGATAAATGTTGAAAGAAAAAGGTTAAGAGCTCAGATAAATTTAGAAAATCAAAATTTTAAGCAGTCTATGCACACATTATAATTTAAGTTTCCATTTCTTTTCTCTTAGGTGTTATTTATGTGCCAACACACTGAATCTGAAGCATCTGCACGTAAAACTGCACTACTCGAACACAAAAGTCCACGTGTTATCTGTACTACAGAGGCAAAGCAAGGACCTGGTATTTGCAGACTTGAGGATGTGAAGTTAGAAAAAGAAATGGCATACCATCTTTGTAAAAACCGTACTGAGTGTAATGCTCCCCTCACTTTCCCCGTTAAAGCAAAGAAAACAGAAGTTAGAGGAAGCACAGAAACGAATGCATTGATGTAATTTATATACCCAGTTTCAAGAGTTTCCTTAACATTACATAAGTTGGGTAACTCTATTATTGTCTTGAAATACATTGCTGAAACTAAGGGGCTTTATTTTTTCCACTCTTTTAAGTCATTATAAAGACTATCAGTTCACACTTATAATAAATGAGATGTCTTCAAAATCCACAAAACCTTTCCCTGAAATTTCATTTAATTTCAAACTTAAGAATTTGACCCTCTGACCCTTCTATGTCATGATGCAGGAACCAAAGTTCAAGAGATTAAATCTATGATAAATTTAAACACTCAATCACTCATACTGTAAACAATGAGTACAATATTTCATCTTTCATCATCTAAGTACATGAGTTCAATAATTGCATATAAAATATGAAATCTAGCAAATGAAGCTTTAATTTCAGTTCATAAGAGATGTGGTGAGGAGAGGGAGAGGGAGAGATGGAGAGGAGAGAAGAGGAAAGGAGAGGAGGGAGGGAGGGAAGGAGGTAGAGAGAGAGAGAGAGAGAGAGAGAGAGAGAGAGAGAGAGAGAGAGAGGAAACAAAATTCCAGGAAAGTCTTTTTGATTTAACTTTTCCCTCACCTTTTACTTCCAAAGCTTATTTTTTTTATACTGTGCCAACCAAAATACACAATAAAATTTCAGCCAAAAGGAAAGCTTGTTAGGTTATTAACACTACATAATGCACGCTCCTCTGATACAATGTGCATCTTGGTTGATATCATATGCATTAGGCATTTGTCCAGGAAGACTGAACTCATGAAGGACAGAAACCACCAGTCTACCATATACTTCATAATTCCAAATGAAACTTCAGATTCTTTATCCATAACATGTGATAATACATTTATACAGTATAGCAATTGTAAAACACCAATTATGAAGGTATTCTGAATTGAAAAATAAAAACAGATCTCCCAAAACTCCAACATAATTACTCCAGGTAATATTAAGAAAAAATGTGAAGAAGGAAAACTAATAACTGGTGTGAAACTCATACCTCGTGGCTTTTGCTTTTCATAAATGTATTTTCACATGTATCTTTTATATATGTGTGTGTATATGGCATACATATGTATGTACATGTATATATGTATGAAAAGCAAAATAACATTATATACAAATATGGCATCAGCCCAAAGGCTCTAACATCAAAATTATGAGAGAAGAAAGTAAAATGAGCAATATTAATTAGTGAAGCCTTTTATAATGAAACGTTTAATTCTTCGTTTTAAATTTTAGTTCACCAATGGATATGAACCCCAGGAATAAGTAAGTCATTCTCTTCTAAAGTATGAAGGATTTTCACAGCTGCTTTAGCAATCCTTTAACAAAAGTCCCTGCATTTGAGCATTCTCAGGGCCAAAGTTGAACAAGTTTTTCTTGGGAGCAATACTAAAAAGGGAAAGCAGAAAAAGCCATAAAGAATCGAGTCCTGGGGAAGCCAAAGAATGTTTGTTTAGGATTTCGCTCATCTCCTTCATCTGCCTGACTAAAACTTTTATTACAAAAGCTGTCTAATTGCTATAAATATTTTCCCACTAACAAAAGACACTTAGTGGATTAAAGTGCTTTTATATCAAATTTAATTTTCAAAATTCATGTACTCCTGTTCTTGTCCCATTAGGGCTTCTCAGAGGACCGCTAACCTCCACGGGGACCACATGAAGATCCTAACAAAGTACAAAGAGTGAATGTTGCTCTGATCTGAGCCATGGAAGTCATCTTCACTTCAATTAATTGCCTTTGCCTTTATGAACTTAAGAATCTTTCAAGGGGGCTGACATTTCACTCATCTGAAAAAGCTTGGAATGTGACAGGGGGAAGGGAGGAGAAGTAAATCAAAGAAGTTAGCCATTTTCCAGATGCAATGTATTTGTCTTCTTTTTTTTATTTTTCATGCGAAATTATGGAGAACCTCCTGACATCTTAATGCTCTATGGAGAGCCCAGTAGCAAAAATTCTCAAGGCATGCATTTGAGCATGCTTAGACCCACAAAACAAACATATATTCCAATCTGTTACTCTGTTAATTGAAAAGTTACCCTTTGTTTGCTAGGTATGTGTGTATGCGATTCAATCAACATGATTTTCGTATAAAAAAAAACAGCCTTTCTCCTAAGGGTTTCTTGGTTTTCATCACTAACTTGCAGTCTTCATGCTGGCCTCTTCACTTTAAAGCTGCATTTATAAAACCTATCCAGTTGACTAGACTTTAAATCATACCTGAATGCTTCAGTTGTCACCTTTAACCACATGGTTGCAAGAAACTGTGCCCAGAGATTTCATGCAAATACAGAGCAGTTCAGAAGAATTTTTTTTTTTTTCCTAACTGAGTGGAAATTCACCAAAACATTGAAAGGTTAAAAGAAAAGAATCTTGAGGCTGCAACAAAGTGTATGACCATTGTGTCTTGGAGCCAAAGAATTGGAAATGGCATTAGCTCTCAAAGCCCTCTGGATCAATGCTGCCTTTTCCCCCAGGGTGTTTCCTCGTTTATCAGGTATCATTTCACAAGGGATTTCTTGTTATAGAGAACTAGCATAAATCAATCTATCACAGAAGGATTTGTTTAATACATTTATTCCTTTAAGAAGTTGCATAACCATATTTCATTGACTTGTACAATAGGAAAAAAAATTTACTACTAAAACAGAGTTTGTGGAGGCTGGTGCATGGTAAACCTATTTAGCCCTTTCAGGGGTCCGTTCTTAGATTTAGATGTTAAATAATGACAACTATTCATGTAAGCTGGTCTCACCGTATATCTTCACCTTTAGCCCTTCCACACACAGCAGCTTATTGTGGTATCCTTTAAATATGAGAAATAAGAATGTTTTACTTTGCTATGAAAAGAAAAATAAAAGAGTACTGTATGTTACATGGCCCATGAAATATTGGCGGTGTGCTCCTTTGCCTTCATTCTCAGAACGGCGATACTGGAAGACCTCCTTTCGAACTCTGGCTTTGTTTCAAATGCATGTCCGTTGGTAGCTCCAGTGAGAAGAGAGTCAGTGAAAAAATTGTTGAGGGGCACGTGGCTGAATTGATTCTGGTGGTTCGAAAACCCCGTGTAACTGGAATCTGTCCGAGGCGAGTGGGAATAAGGTGTCATGCAGGAGGACGCATCACGTGGTAGCATGCATGAAGTAACCACAGAACCACCGCTTGCATTTCCTGCCCACAAATTGTTCTGAATCTGGAATATATAAAACAACAAATTTTACATTCACACGTTCTCACTTTTACACTCTTACTTTCTTTATGTTTACAAAGTTGGGTTAGTTAGTCATTATTTGTTCCTAAAAGGAAGCTTGTAATTCCCTCCTAAGTATTCAGAGTAATAACAACAACAACAATAACAACAACAAAGCATTGAGAAGTTATTATTGATTTTGTTACTATAATATATCATCACACCTCACATATCTAACCACAGAAAATATTCTCAAAACAGAAAAATGTCTTAGGTGTTCTATTTATAGCCATAATTTTAAGAAGCACATAGGATATTTAGTCACAATCCAAGGCTTTTACTGAGTTTAAAGATAATATTCATCTTTCTAGACACAGTGATACAGCTATGATTTTCTTTTTCTGTTCTGAAGCAGGAATTAGCACAGAAGATTTCGTTGGCAACCAAGGCTGACTAAATTTAGGCAAATTTATCTGAAGTAGTTTTAATTAAAATCATTCAGAAAGTATTTTCCCTCTCATTGATTCTTATGTCCTATAACTACCCTTCAATAAATTACTGGGAGTCTGAAGAATATAGACTCGAAACATTGTTTCTACTATGTTTGTAAGATATTGGGAATTGAAAACAGCCATGTGACAGGTAAAATAAATCTGTAATCCTAATGCATAAACCATCACCAAATAATGCAAGCACAGATGAAAACTGCAAATGTTAGGAAGGGCCAAGCAAACATAATTATTGTGCTACCTAATAGAACATATACAATACAATTCATGCCCAAGAAATTCAACATTCTTATTACTAAATCTCTAAAGAAAATAATCACACATGATCATACCATTGACCACAATTTTTTGAAAGTGTGTAGTTTGTAAAAGGAATACTAAGCAGTGTTTTAACTTTGAATATTAGATACAAAGTATCTCAATTATAATAGACAACCTATGTAAACAATAATAATAATGAAAATAGCAAACCCTAGGAATTACTAGGAGACACATAGAAAATCAAGACAAGCAGAAGAGAGGAAAAGAAAGATTGGAAACTAGGACCTGGAGTAGCAAGGCAAAGAGATGAGTAAAACAAATATATGGTTTGGTTTTTTGTTTTTTGCTTTTTGTTTGTTGTTGTTGTTGCTGTTGTTTGTGGGGGCATGGCTTATGATCTTTCTGTTTTGCTGTCTAAGACAGAGACTGACTATGTGGCCTAGATATGCCTGGAACTTGCTACATAGCCAAGGAAATGTTCAAGCTCCCAATCCTTCTGCATCAGTCAACTAGGTACTAGGACTACAAGAATGTGCTATCACTCCAGGCATGTTAATTTTGACAACCTGTGTACAGTACTTTTAAACTAAACATGGTACCACTATGTATTGTCACAACATCTGGATTTCTTCTTTCAAGTCGTGATAAAAAGTGGAATCATCAGTGGTTTGGACACATATGGATGTCTTGTAATTTGCATATTCTAGGCTTCTGCATATAGCCTCTGATGTATTGTTACAAAACGCAAATTGAGTAGCATTCTGTGACAGTCTATATCTATTAATAATAGAACATTGCCTTCATAAATCTAGCTTACACTGATAGAGACATTACTTGGTGTCTCAAAACAGGTTGGTATTCCTGTTTCCAAAACATGAAAGAAAATGCAAACTATTTTTAACACCTTTTGGGGGATTTACATGAATAACAAAATACTTATTTCTGTATTATTATAAAATTAGTTCCCTATATAAAGATATTTAATTTTTTTGAACTTGTGTGTATCTTTATGTAACTATAAATATAAATTCACAGATTGGGCCAATATACCAACATCTAGATGTATGTAATTATTTACATACTCGATTAATTCTTAAATCACTATGGGTTGTTTTGTTTTACTTTTGACCTATTCTTCTGCATACATTTTACATCCGCCAAAATGATTGCTGGGTTATGTATCTCAAACCAACAAGAGGACTGTTAATGTCATTATTCCATCGAACGAGCTCTTCTAATGTAAGCTGTTTTCTCAACGTTCAAACATCATAAAACATCTCAAAAGCCGCAGTAACGTGTCTGAAAAAGGAAAGTAAACTTGTTTGCTTATTTAAAAAGGAATGCTGATAGGGAACATTCATTTGCTTCTCTTCTTAAGGTATTTCTTAATTTATAATGTCACTAAAATTTATTATAGTCATCTATTACATTGCACATGAACAGAAATATGCTTCCAGCCAGGTAGTACAGCTAAATGAAAGGGCTTATGGGCAAAGAAATGATCCATAAAGTTAAATTAAGAAAATACTTATTCTGAAAAGAATTAGTGCTTATCTACTTGTAAATCTAAAAACGAAACCCGAAATCTATTATAGTGAAAAATTAAAGGGTAGATGATATTTTATTTTCACATAAACTTATCTGGATCTGATCGAGCATATCAATATATTATTTGTGGTAGAAAAAATGTTTCTGAGACATAGGGTATATTTTCTAAGCAGACTAAATTGATAAAGGAAATTACTCATAGCAATATTTTAGTTTGGTTATACAAATTTTTTGAAGAATTTACAATTTCTTTCCTTTTTCAGACATGTCACTGTGGCTTTTGAGATGTATTATGATGTTTGATTGAATGTTGAGAAAAGTATCCTGGTTACATTAAGAGAACTTTCAGAAGATTTTCCTAATACAATCTTTTACTGAACTATCTATCCCTTTTCAAATATGGTTTTTATTTAGAAAATATAACTTCAGTTGTCTAATAGGTTTCTATAGCAAAACTAAGGGTGAAAATTATAATATTATATATCCTAAGAAAATGTGATTTTATTTTCTCTAAAATATTCCCTCTGTGCATTTACAAATTTAATAAGGATGACCAGTACCTAGTGTATGACAGCTAATGGGACTCTGAGTTGTTGTCTGTGGCATAAAGTACCAACACTTTTATTTTAACACACAAATACATGAATGTTTTACTATCTGTCCTTTTTAGACAGTAAGTCTATAAAAACAGAGGCCTAAAGACTTAATAATCAGTAAGGTCAAATCTAACCCAAAGAAATCTAAAGAAATTCTAAAACAGTGTAGGTTCCTTTATAAGTTATAATTGCTTATTTATTTGTGCATACTCCCAAATTTGTTGTTCATAGGCTGTACCATCCGATAGAATATTGAGTGATTTGAGTATTGATTGTAATTATTTTCCATAGCCATACAAAAATAAATTATAAAACCCCATAAAATGTATTGAATCATTGTAAAGTTTCTAAGACTGTGAGATTTAAACAGATTTATTTCTTCAAGTATGATAAAAAATGGGAACTTGTTGAATTAATATATTTGTGTTTATGATTTGAAATATAAATCACAAGTATAATCATGACAAAAATCATATTTATACTTCCCTTGTTATCTACAATTACATATAGGGTATTGTCATCCAAATGTATTTTGCATCACAGATGCATTTTAAAGGTACTTACTCTTTAGGTGTATGGTATCCACTCACGTGATCTATATTAAAATGATAATAATAATATAGAGTGCTATTTTAAAAATCAACCAGAATGAGGAGACCCTTCTGGAGTCCCACTTCCAAATGTAATTACACTCTTGACAGCTTCAGTTTTATTCATTTCCTGTGAACATAAGCTCTACTTTTTTAAGAATTTCATTCTTCCATTTATATTCCATAAAATGACACAGACTAAGTATTATTTTCTTACACATGAAAAGCCTAACCTGCTATTTGGCAACTGTGACAAAATTCCCATGTCTGTCTTTTTGTTTCTTCTTCTCATCCTTCAGGTTATCATCTCTAGGTCCCTTCAACCACTCCTCAAATGGCATGGTGTTAGACTGCCTCATTGGTTGTGTTCCGATAGATCTTCTTGACTTGTCAGTCACTTTCATTTAATCAACCCAGCTTCTAAAGTGAGTTTATTTTAAAACTGTGGTATAACCACAATAGGATCTGTGCAGCTCCCATCATTGCTGGAAATCACCTGTTTTCAGTATATTAATGCTCAAAGACAGTGTGTGATAAACCAGCTAATCTACTGCAGTCCAGGCAAGCCCTCTTCTTACCTAGGCATATGACAGCTCTATTAAAGCCTGTACTAGAACCCGCGAGTTGCATCCTCTAAAATTGTGCATTGCTTCTTTGTCAATGGCGAGCCTAAGAACCCCTCATCATCCTGCTCATTAATAAAAATGGTATATGTTTTTATTAATTTTGGAAGAAGTAAATGATTTTACTTCTAAATGGGGTAACATTGTTTTTGGACAATTTCAAAGACATGGCAATGGCAATAGCATGTGCAAAATGTTTATTTGAATTGTTTTGAGAATCTCTAACGTGCATAATATTCATGTTGTACAACTATAAAATTCCCATGTGTGTGTTTTCTCTACAGTGTGGGAAAAGGCTTTATAGCACCTTTTTGAGGTACTAGGGATGTGTTCAAAGCACTGTCCAGAAACTTAAACCAAATGCCTCTCATTAGGAAGATTGGAAGCTCTACTCAGCTACAACACTCTGCTTAATGTTTTCCAAATCAGATAGAAAACCTAACACTTATCTCATGCAATTGGAATTATGAAGAAAGTTGTTTAGCTTGATTCTTTGTAAGCAGAAACTAATTAAACTCATTTTTCTTCAAGACATTGAGAGCATCAGAAGAGAGGTGTTTCTGTGTGTGCACACGTGCCTCTGTGTGTGTGTATGTGTAGGTGTGTGTATACATTTAATCTTTGCTATTTAATCTTTATGAAGCAACCTTGTCAATATAATACATTTTCCCAACCTTTCTCACACTGTTTCTTCATAGATTTCAAAGTGTGCATGACAGTCTGATCCAAATGTACTTATGTACTTGATTTGTTTTCATTAACAATATTTTTATTAAATTTCCAGTTACCAGGAAAAAGCTAAAATGATCATTTGTCCATAAAGTCTACCTTATACACGAAACAAATGCTTTAATTTTTATAGAATATATTTAATCATATCTATTCCCCTTTGGACACATTCATTCAAACCTGCTCAAAGTTATTAGTGTTGTTGTTGTTTTGTTGTTGCTGCTCTTTAGTGTTGTTTTGTTTTTGTTTTGTTTTGTTTTAAGACAGGGGTCTGCTTTTCAGCTTTGGCTGGTCTGGAACTTCTTGTGAATATTGAAACTGGCCAGTTCACAAAGATGTACCTGCCTCTGCCTCTGCCCCCTTCCCTCTGCCACATGAGTGCCTGAATTAAAAGCATGGCCCACCATACCTGGTAATTTTATCTATTTTTGAGCTCAATTTTATTTTATTATTTTTAATATTAAGAAATATACATCATTTTCCTTCTTCCCTTTCCTTCCTTTAGCAATTCTTATGTACCAGCCTTTGATTTCTTTCAAATGCATGGTCTCTATTTCTTTATTTACTTTTATGCTTATACATACACACACACACACACACACACACACACATGCTGTATTAAAGATATAATTAGAATTTTATTCTTGTGACATTTTTTAAAATAACTTGATATTGATTTAAGAAATCTGTAATAACATGAGGAATAAAAATAGCATTAGACCCACCAGGGCAGTATAATGAGACACCATGTCAAAAACAGATACACTAATTAAGTTAAATATGATACAGGTAAAACTTTAAAAAAGAAGTTAGACAAAATTCTCAAAGTAATGAAAATAAAATTCAGGTTTTAATCCATCTTTTCTGGTAGACAAACCAAGCCTTACTTCCTATAGGATATTTCTCTATTTTCTTAAGGAATATATATATATATATATATATATAATTTATCATATATATTTATTATATATTATATATATCATAAATGATTAGCATATATATGCTAATATTTCCTTTCATGTTTTTCTTAAGTGTTCTTGTATTCTATTTAATTAACTATTTTTTCTTTATAAGATATAAAAGTGTTATGAAAAACAGTCAATTCCAATATTATAACAATGTGCACCTATTTATTCTAAGCATTGAAGAAAACCCATGAATCCACATTCAATTACAATTTGACATTTGCAAATCAGTACTATCGATATGATTTGTTGACCTTATGAAAATATAGTTTCTGTTCTTTTTGTAACATTTCATGAGTGACCATAACAGAGTTATTTTATAAAGTAAGAACATTGATTACACAATATACCAAATATAATTTTGTGATTAATTACTTTAAAAGATATTGGTTCACCTACTTCAGAAACTGCAATGGAACAAAATAAATGATAAAGTGACTACATGTGCATTTGGTAAAATAGACTTAGTGACATCTCTCTTGCCACAGAGTGTACAAACCTCATTCATATTTTAGATAGTACAAATAAGACAAAACAATGTCTTCAATCCTTTTACTGAAACCTTTGTGAAGACATTCTCTTTATGAGAACGTTACTGTGGTGATTTCAATCTTAAGTTTCCAAACTTCTAAAGTTATAGCTATTTGATGGGCCTTGTTTAACCTGAAAAGTGTAGTTAAGGGAATGTGATTTTTCCTTAAGCCCTTAATTAGTAATTTTACTCTCATTGGATGAGATTAAATGCTACAGTTTTTAAAGAGCAAGTATGTACTAAAAAAAATTAAATATCGATGACTAGTAGATATAAGGATCATGGCCATTTACTGAGAGTTTGTTGTGTACAAGGCACTGTCTTGAGGACTTAGCGTAAATTATTTTATTCAGCACTCACAGATGTCATCTAAACTTTTATTCTCATACCCTAAGTGAGGGGAGATGTTCCTAGAAATAAATTCTCTTGCCAAAAAGCTGAGAGTGATTAAGCAGTAAAGTCAGGGTTTGAATGCAAATCATTATGTTAACCCTAAGATTTCCTCAAGTCCCAGGACTAAGCTCCAAAAAACTCACAGAAGCAAGGGCTTTTATATTCAGAAATCAGTTTAACCCTCAGAACAAAAGGGAAAAAAATCATTATCGCTTGTAGAACCATTATCTCCTGTATTAGCCCCAGAAATACTTCTAAGTTTGCAAATAAAGCCTCCAGAAGAAGTCAGTGAATTACCAAAGTCACCTAACTATTATATAACAGTAAATGTCCCTGTGATCCAAATGGAGCCTGACTGTGTGAAAATAGCAATCCTTGTAGGAACAAAGGTTGGCAGAAAATATTCACACCTGAACAGAAAATATCTCCTTCAAATATTATTTTAACTATTTTAATTTTCTTAAATATAAATAAATGAGTATCTAATGTTGATAGGTTCATGCTTACTTTTTAAATCCAAGTCTAAAACCATTTAAGTCTCTAGTTAGTTGGGTCTTGTTTCTGTGCAGAGGTGTGTGTGTAACTTAATATAAATATTACCTAGGTTGTAATCTACCTACAGATCAGAGGATTTTGTCTAAATCATTCACATATTCCTCATGCCTGAAGCAGTGAATAACATGTATTTGTTGATAAAATGTAAAGGACATTGAAAAATCAATATGATGAAATGGGGTCTGAAAATCCAGTCTATTAGAGAAGGAAAGTGGGGAGGGGTCAGTTGCTTGAACTGAAAGGGATTCCATCTGATAGAGACTGCAGAAACCTTCTTCTTTACTGGTATTTATTTTTGGCTTAATCCTGAAAAATATTGAAGTAAATCAGTACTCTCATTTACATCTGTTTACTATTTAATAATTTGTTTACTGTCACAGTGATACAGAGGTGATTGAAAAAATGGATCATATTTTTTAAAGACTACATTGCAAACAGTATAGAGAACTTGCATACCACATACTTCACTGTCTCTGAGAGGGCTCTTCTGATAGAGGGAGGAGTTAAGAGGGTCAAGGACCAAATATTGCATGAGCAGGGAAGAGAATGCTCATATACAAACAGAATTCATGCAAACAATGAGAATGTATTAAAATAGTCACGTCCTGAACATCAAATAATTTAGCTGGATCACAATGTTGCCAAATGTCAGCTGATATAGTAGGCCAAAGCAAAGGACTTTTAAGAGAAAAGATTTGCTTTGTTTTTAACTATTTGTGTGTGTGTGTGTGTGTGTGTGTGTGTGTGTGTGTGTGTGTGTGTGTGTGTGTGTGTGTGCCTGTAAGCATGTGCATGTAGGCACAGGGGCCCAAATGACTGGAGCTGTGAGTCCTCAGACCTGGTGCTTGGGAATCAATCTCATGTTCTTAGTAAGTCAGTTCTCCAGCCTTGAACTCACAGAGATGCTATGATCTCTGCATCCTGAATGTTGGATTAGAGGCATGTACTGTCATGCCTGGCTTTAATGTATATGGAGTGGTTGGTTGGTTGGTTGGTTGGTTGGTTGGTTGGTTGGTTGGTTGGTTGGTTGGTTGACTGATTGGTTGTTTGGCTGGGTTGGTTGTTTGACTAGTTGGTTGGCTGGCTGGTTTCTTGTGTGGTTGAAGTGTTTCTTGAAGCCCATGTTGGCCTTAAACTCTTAATTTAACATCTTAAATTAAGATGATCTGGAACTCGTGCTCATTTGGTTTCCATATGCTGCTAAGTGCTGAGATTATAGGTACGAACCACATGCTTAATTTAAACTGTCTTCAGCACATAAAAAAAGTTACCTTAATGTATGTGGCTCTAGAAATTATTCAGCTCATCTTGTTCATTTGCAACAAAAGACATGCAGAATTATTTTAAAAAATATATCTTACTATATTCTAAAAAAGTTTCAACACTTTTGAAATACTTTATATTATTCTTTGATCAATTTTAAAATGGTAGAATTTTTGACTTGCAAAACAGAAAGTCACATTTTAATGTCAAAATTGAGCATTTCATTGTTTAAATTTAGAAGACAATATTGCAAAAAATAGTCCTTGATGCCTAACCTCAGAGACTTTGAACTCAAGTGAGTCTGTGGCAATAAGAAAGAAATATAATAACTGGGTTTAAATAACACCTGAGTTGTTCACATTTACTGATATTTCTTGAGTGAAATTATTACTACAAAGTAATGAAAGCCAGATGAAACACATATTTAAAGCATGTTCCCACATTAATTACTGTTTATGTCCACTATAGCCATGTCTCTGTTAGGTACAGAGATTTTCCATACTTCAGAAACTGTATTTTTAAACCTTTTCTGTTTTTCTTGTATTTCTGTGGATGCTTTTGCTTCCCTGCCAAGTTGTTAATTCTTTATTTCTGCCCTGCCTCCAACATTTTCCAGTTTCCAACTTTTCTGTAGTTAATACTTTTCTTCCTGCTGTAATTAGTAACAGTACCAAATTCACTGTCTTGTTGCGCTGAGTTGTAGATGCTATTTCAGTGCCCACTTCTCCCATTATATGTTTCTATTTTCAGGCTTCATGATAGAAAACATTTCCTTTAGGCTGAAGTTTGGAAGACCTAATCTTGGCATAATTTTTTCAAAGAAACTAAAAACAGTCTATTCCATACTTTTAAGTTGAAGAATTCTTCCCTGGCTTTTGCTAGGCTTTAGTGGGACATATGCTTGATTTCAGAATTTCTGACCAAAAATAAATTTAAATATCACGAATACAGAATAGTATGAAGGTTTGTTACAGTGTTCATTTTATAGGCATTTATCAATTTCGCTGTCAAAATAAATGCAGAACAATTCCTCTGTATTCCCATACTTTCGTATAGCCAATGTATTCAAATGCACAAATGCCTTAGGATTTAAAAAAAATTATAAAATTCCCAGAATTTATGAAAGTGAAAAAAGTAACTCCCCAATGTCCTTCCTCTTAGATGTACCATATTCTCTTCCTGTCATAGCTATGAAGCTACCATATTGTGCTAACAGATGCCCAAAGCTTTGAGATGGAACAAGTCAATGGCAAAATGATGCTAATAAAGAGGAGAGCTAATCAGTGTTGTAGGCCCTCGCAAAGATCCTAACTGGTGCCAGAACCCATTCAAAATGTGTTATAAAACAGCAAATAAGAAAGAGGAGCCAAAAACTAAGCCACAGCCAGGAACACAAAATAGAAACTAGAAACAGGGATCCAAGGCAAAGAGATGAAGACAAGCAGCAGTATTCAAAATGAGGGATTTTGGTCAAGAATTATGCAGGAAACTTACTAAATACAACTGCTTAAATTCTACTTGAAAACTGTTTACAATTTGGTGTCTTTCTCTTCTAGAGTCTGCAGTTAGTAGCTTCAAAAGGATGCAAACATAGTCTCGATTGTTCTTTTTTTTTTTTCTGGCTTGGGGTACATTCCCTGCTCCCCTGAAATAAACTGCAGATTATAATAATGGGGCTCACCACATAGGCTCTTTTATAATTATGTTTCTGATAATACAAAGAGTAAAATTTGTTCACTTGGAAAGACAGACGGTCTATTGTATGACTTAGGGTCAGGCATAAACCACTATATACAGAAGCAAAATAAAAATGCTCTCAACAGTGTGTGTGTGTGTGTGTGTGTGTGTGTGTCTGTGTGTGTGTGTCTGTGTGTGTGTGTCTGTGTGTGTGTGTGTGTGTAAGTGCAACAATAATAACTGAAGAAGAACACACTGTGAGTTTGAGAGTGAGTGGGAGACTTGGGAGGAATTGGAGAAAGAGGCAGGGATGAAGTATAGTATTCATGTCTGAAATTCTAATAAATATTTAAATGATGTTTTCAAACAGAACTTCTGAAAGTGAGGCAAAATTAACACGGGTCAAATCTAGATTTCATCACAAACGAGAATAAATGTATATATCCTATTCCTGTGCTTCATTTCCTTAATGGAGAAATGGAGAAAATTAACATCTATTACAGAAGGCTATTGTTTTGGTTAAGTAAGTTATTATGTAATTTTGGACATAAGGGTCCTGTAGTAACAAAACTGTAAGGTATGACACGTTCTCTTCCCATGACGCTGTCAATTCAGAGGAGAAACATTCAAAACATTCTGTTTTCAATTCAACTAAGTGACCCAAAACTATGAGGTGAATGAAATTTCACTAGCTCTGTTACCGTAAGTAGGCAAGACAGCCTTTCTTTTAACCAGGTAGAAATAATGTAACTGCTTTAAGGTAAATTTTATAGTGCACAAGATATACTAATGGAAGCATGTGGCAATGATTCAAATCATTTCCAAAATAATGCTCTCTCGAAACCTTCTGGGGAAAAGGCTGAGCCATTGCAGTTGCTTATTGACTGCCCTGTAAGATACCATTGATGTGTTCATGAGCCAATTCCTTAACATAACTAGGCTTGTTTTATTCTGTTTTAAAAGGGAGGAGCTGAACTTGGTACTGCCCTACAATCTTTTTTAATATATAAAATTGCACAATAAATTTAAGTAATTATATGCAAGCAAGAAGTTCCTCAAATCGTTTTTAAAAATAATTTTAGAGACAAAAACAAACAAACAAAAAACAAAAAACATGAAAGAACACTATTAAAGGGCTGATCTTACAAAGAGGGTGTGGATTTACAGGTGAACTGAATGACTGTTCTCACATTTGAAGCCGAGATGATCTTGTTACAGAACCATCAAGGTATTTACCCAGAATACATTTTGCATGTGTGTCTACAGCAGCATCTTATAAAGCATGTATCAGTAAGTAAGAAGGAATAAAACAAATGCATAGCTTGCTCCAGATGATTCCCATGTCCCTTATCAAGCACCGAAAATGCAGTTTCAACACCATTATTCCATATCAAGGAAATGCAATGGGACAGATTTTTAAGAAGACGTGCACACATATCACAAAGTATAAAAATAAAGAAAACATTATCGGTCGAAAAGGAAACAAGGAGAAAATGAAATATCAATACGTTTAAAGACAAAAAATATTTCTTACCTTAATTTTAAAAATTATAAGATCATAAAATATTAAATATACTCTGGAAAGAATGAGTACTGTCAAATGTGGAATAAAAGGTTGGCAAAAGAATAAGATTTTGAAGCAGAGTTGAGCATTTAAAGGCCAAATTTAACACCAGTTGTTTGCATGTTGCACAAAATTATGGCCACAAGGTTTATGACAGGCAACATATTGTTTTAAATAAATGAAGCAAATTAGCCCAGATCATTAAAGTACACAGTAAAATTAAGGCATGTCATTAAATGCTATTTATTTATTTATTTCCTTCTCTTCTTTTTAGTTTTTGCAATGTATAGCAAAACCAAAAGGCACAGACCATAAAATAGTTTTCAGTGACTGACTCTGAAAGAAAAATAATAAATAAATCATTTAGTAAATCAAAATTTGTTAGACATGGAAAAACTTTTCTGGAGGCTAGATTTTCACTCGTTACTATTGTAGTAGGTGTAAGCTCACCCTCTGAATCGAGCCACACCCACTGCCCTGCGTAAACATTCTGACATTCTGTGTCATGGACCATACCTGTGGGTAGCTGTCAGTCCTTGGTAAAACTGATATGTCGTAGGTGGCAGCGAAATGGCTTTTAGCTTGCTGTATTTGGCCGTAACGTTCTCTTTTTCTCCATTTGGCCCTTCGATTTTGAAACCAAACCTGGTGTGTGTTTTTTTTTTTTTTTTTTCAAAAGAGCATAATGTTAGCTGAAGAACATTACATCAAGCAAACTTGACATTCAGATTTTCAAGTCAGAAAGGAAAATTGAGAGACTACAAAATTAACAATGGAAAGAAAAAAAAAAACTAATTTCTATACATCCAAACTGGATTGCTGTGTTTTACTTTCTCTTGTATTCTGATATGATGGTACGTCTGGGAGTCAACATAACTTAATAGAAAGAACCAGCCTTCAGACGATTCATTGAGTGTGTGTGTGTGTGTGTGTGTGTGTGTGTGTGTGTGTGTGTGTGTTTTCATATATGTCTGTGTTTTCATTTGTGGAAAGTAAAAAAAGGGGGGGGGGAATCTGTGAATATGATTATCCTGCTGTCATGGTTATTTATCCTCTAGGTAGATGCAGTGAACCTGAGAGACAATATAGCACCATGTTCTCCTCCAGCCAGTTGATAACACAGTTACCATCTTTGTCTATCAACAAATTATCCTAAAAAATGTGTCCTATACATCAGCTGATATGAGGCCCCAACACATATACAGCAGAGGACTGCCGGGTCTGGTCTCAGTCAGAGAAGATGTACCTAACCCTCAAGAGACTGTAGGCCCCAGAGAGTCCAGAGGTCTGGTCGGGTGGGGCGTGGGGATGGGGACATCCTCATGGATACAGCGGAGGGGGCGCGGGGAGGTATGGGATGTGGAACAGTCACAGTCGGAGGGTGGACCAGGAGGGAGATAAAATCTGTACTGTAAAAAAGATTAAATAAATTACTTTTAAAAATGTGTCATAAACTTAAGACTCTTCTGAGACTCTTTAATTAAACTTAAATAATCCTATAAAAAATAAAAATTAGTATTTTATCTAAAAATCGCTGGCAGCCATAATACCTTGGTTACTTAGATATAGAAAATTAAGATTATACATCTCTCATAAGCCTGACAGGTAAACTTCTACTTGAAGTTAAACTGTGGTTTTAAACACATAACTGTACTTATCACGTAAAATTAAAAAATACTTATAAATAGTAAAATAAGTGATTGCACCAATGTTGGAATGCCTGAGTCAGTATGCCTCTCCCAGATGATTAAGTTTTCTTCCATGACTTCTCTACTTATAACTTAGAAATCCTGGTCCAAAGAACAATATCCCTAAGAGAAATTCTTAATCCTCACTTGCTCTTAAATTTTTTTCATTCTAATATTGCGGTATTTTCAAAGGAGAAACAGAAAATTATATTTAACATGGAAGCTTTGATATTTTTTAGTAAACACCACCTGGGCAGAGTTCAGAAATTACTCATTCTTCCTTACAAACTCTATGCAGATTGGAAATCAAGTATAAATAAATAAAAATGGCAGAAATAGTTTCATTAAACTTTACTTGAAATTGGTGGATACGTTTTCAATAGTAAATGCTAATTTCGTATATTTTATACAATTACAACTTTTGCTGATTATTAATATACAGTTCAAGGCTTACACATAAATAGCAATTTTAATATTATTCTTTGAAGAGTTTCCTGAAATTCAAGCAAGGCTTTAAGAAACTACCTGTTAATTATCATTCTCAAGTTATAGTGCTAGGATCAAATATTGGGCCCAAGTTCCAGGGATGGAGCCAACAACATCAGAACACACATTTTCCTGTACTCTACACAGAGAGGCACAAAGAGTATTCTGGAAATTATGTCTTTTTAAAATAGGTGTGGATTTCTGCCCTCCTGTAAAATGCATGAAAGAGAACAACCTGTTTTAACATAGGTTAGGTTGGTTTCTCTGTGTATCCTCAATCAGATATGAATCTGCACTGAAGGGGAAACACGGAGGGAACAGCTGATCCTTCTGCATGTAAACATATTTTTCTATGGTTACAAGTATAACTAATTTAAATAATAGACACAGGACAAAAAACACATGTAGGCCTGGTGTTAATACTAGACAATTCTAGCCTTCTTCCTTAGTGCGAACTTTCTACGTATTATTTTGCTGAGCTGTGATAGAATTTTCATTTGCTCCAGGAAAGTCAAGCATAACCTGCTGCCTGTCATCCCAAATCACCATGTGTGGTCAGGAATGACAAATGGGCCATACAAGCAAACTAACTATTAACAAAAGGAAAGCAAACACAATTTATTCACCTTTCTATCATAGTAGTTTATGAAAGAGGGAATTCAGTGATTTCCCACTTAAAGCAAAGCAATAAAAGTAAAGGGGAAATGTCTTTTCTTTTGATTTATTACTGCCTTTCAAATTTGTACTTATTACTTAACAACTAATAAAGTGTAATTTTAAAATATCAGCTAGCCACAATAAATTACTGCTGAGAAAGCATGTATAGGTTTTTCTTTTCTTTTTAGGGTTTTGAAAAATTAGATACATTGAACCTTCTGCTATAATTCTTTGACTAAACAATTTATAAATATAATAAAGGGCATACAAAATTACTTAAACTGCATTATTACTATTTACTCTGAAATATATATATATATATATATATATATATATATATATATATATATATATAATTACCTAGATCTTTAAAACTAAAATGCAGTAATATGTGATGAAGTGGTTGGGGCTGGAAAGCTCTAAATGAGCCATTTTATGTATCTTCAGTTTTATTAGTGAAAATAACATATGTGTATGTGCGTGTGCATGTGTGTGTGCATGTGTGTGTGTGTGTGTGTGTGTGTATAGTTTGCATTCTTATTTTATTTTCCATTACAATAATTCCAACTGAAATACAGCTACAGATCTACAGATCTATGGGATAGTATATAGATAATTTGCAAACAACTGGTCTATAATCTAAAAAATAAAATCCCAATAGTTGAAAATAAAACAAAAAAATAAATTTAGTAAAGATAAGTTTACAGTTTTATTTTTAAATCAGAGGTATCCTAATTCTGTTCTTTTTAATGACTTCGTTATTAACCTTCTGAAATAACTCCTGTCCCTATACTTCATGAGTGGTAAAAACTTTTGCAAGTATAAAGAAATTTCAATTGGGAAATTTGTTCACATGTTACTTTGGTACCAGTCTTAGCTGATAATGCTTCTTGTTTTTGGACAAAATACAAGTATTCAGTTATTCTAACATTATCCCTCCCTGAAAATCCCCTGCCTTTTGGTGCCTACCTGGACTCTGGCCTCAGTGAGCTCTGTTCTCAGTGCAAGTTGTTCTCTGACATATACATCCGGGTAATGGGTTTTTTGGAAGACCTTCTCCAGTTCCTCCAGCTGCAAACTGGTGAATGTAGTTCGGTGTCTCCTCTTTTTGCTGCTGGATACATTGCTGTCACATTTGTCCCCAAGTTCATCCAGTTCGCTCTTCTCTGGCATCCCTTTCACAGGAGACATCCTGAGATTGTTGCAACTATCCATTGCTCGATTCAGCTCCGTGTGAAGAGGCTGTCCTTCGACTTTGGCGATCCCATAGTTCACTGTACTCAGGAAGGAAAACAGCAATGTTCAGGATGGTGAAACATAACATACTTGGGTGAAATAATTAGTGTTAAATAATGTAGAGCATCAGGAAATGAATCGGCTAATAATTTATTTTGCCAGTATTAATTCTATCGTCACATGATGTGCAGTGCATTGTTAATTCACTGTGGATCGGGTTTAAAAAGAATTTTAAATGTGTACATGGGCTCATGACTTGCCAACGTCCACCGTTCTATTTTATGTAGCTAATTACTGTTTATGCATACAATTTATAATCAAATTAAAATAGTCAAGTGAAAATTTGCTCCAGACTTTAAAAAACTCTAAACAACCATGACTTTTTAAATACGGATGTACAAAACTTAAAGCATATACTTTTTTACAAAATTAATGACAGAATTAAACTACTGGTTTTCAAAATTTTTTATTCCAAATTTAAATAGTATCTCTCTCCCAATATTATATCTCCCACCTCTTACAGAACGAAGCTGAGCAGGGACTGCAATAAGGTATGATTCCCATTACATTTTACACATTCTAGTTCAATGAGTTACTCTTGTCTGACTTTAAATTTTCTTCAGAAAGAGATCTACTATTTTTTAAAATTCTTATCAAGTCCTGGAAGTACCTTTTAATAGAAAGGTATAAGATTTAAATAAATTTCTTTACATTAAAAACGACTTACATTCCTTGAATACTTTATACTTCCGTTTAACTAGTGTATAGTTAGGACAAAAAAGAATTTATTGTTTACTCTAGGAACGCTCAGAAATGAAAAATACAAAAATAAATAAGATAAAATTTAAAACGGCATTTTGCATTCTGCCAAGAGTTATTTCAAGTTTAATAATTTACTTGAGATCGGAGTTCAAGCTTGCAATAACAAGAAATGTATTGCATCATAAAAATTTACAGACAGATACAATGAACATAAGAAACCGGGACAGTTTGGGATTTATTTGTGTTGCTGTTGTTGTTCTGTAAAGAAAACAAAGTCAATTCAACAAGAACAATGATTTCCAAGGACTAATCCGTATTATTTTTATTTGCTTCTTTACAAGAGGGTGAGGGTGTGGTGGGGGGTGGGTTTCCCCTTAACCGTTTGAAGAACCTTTTCATGTGTTTCATGAATACAATTCCACGTTATTGTCTCCATAACTTATATTGCACATCGATTTTATGCAAAGGAAGAAATGCTGTAAAATTAAATATGAAGAGAGCTATGACTGATGAACAATAAGGTTTTGTCTTCGCAGACAAGAGTTAAAACCGGGAACTGCGGCAATTAGAGGGGGGAGGGGAAGCCGCAAAGACGCTGGGGGCAGATTTGGAGAAAGACCGGCTTTTTCTCCAACGTAGCCGGTAACCATCCGTATTCATTTTATTCCATATTTCCCTGTTAAAATTTTTCCGAATAGTGAGATGAACATTTAAAAGTTAGTGGAGCACTCCAGATCAATCACCATTTCTCTTTTCCTTTTCCCGACAATTTAAAACACAGAGGAGTTTATCTAGTAGTCACTGCAGGCCACTACAAAACCATTTGTAAAAATCCTGTCAGTTCAAATAACTGCAGGCACGCATCTAAGAGTGCCGAAAACACTTGCGACCGCTGAAATGTAGCCAGGAAGTCATAAAGTTCATGTATGTAATATTGGTTGTTCCAGTCTTTCCAAATAAACGATTGAATCCACTAAAAATGATCATTTTATTATGTGCATTTTTGTTCTAACCGTACAAGTCAAAAGTCACCCTCTGCACTGAATAAAATGAGTAGAATGTGAGATTCATTTAAAATCTGTATAGAACATCGAGCGAATGAGCTCCCGAACGCAAAAACGTCTTGCCAGATTTTTGAACCTCCATTAAAATAGGGGGCGGTGGCTTGTTGTAAATATTTCACACTTAATTCGTTTGTTGTTTTAAAGCGCCCCGCTCCTTACAGCTTAAGGGTGGAGTATACACTATGATAAGGAAAAGTCCTCTTGGAATCATAAACCTGTTTTAACTGTCGGGATGTGAAATGATACAGTTTGCACTTGGTTTCAAGATAGAAAAAGATAGATGGTTTGTTTTGATAACATTTTGACTTGGAGATAGTCTGGCATTCAAAGTTGAAGATTCTGTCCAGAAGCATTCCGAAAGGCTCGTTAGGTGACATTTTATGTGGAGGAAGAAAAACAGACAATGCAGAATCCGCAAGTGAGCGATTTTTATCCGGAATGCTTTGCCCAAAGCTAAAGTGATTAGGTGTTTGCTCACTACAGACGCATTAAAGAAGTAAAGAAAATCGGCAAGAACTTTAAGCTCAGATAAACTAATGTATAGCAACAGAGAAATACACCATCTTTACAATAAAAATGTCGTCACTCCTAGGACATTAAAAACAGTTTCGTAGCTTCCCACACATGCACACATAAAAGAGCTCAAAAATTTTGGTTTTCCTGATCACTATGACATCCAGTGATGGATTTCACATCCTCGCGCCCCGGCATCCCCGCGGGTTCACAGCGGAGGCGCGCTATTTTAACTCAATTATGACCTATTTAGAGCCCTGTTAACCTACACTGGGGAGCCTTCATGTCCAGTTGTGGACTCTATCCGAAAGCGAAATAGAATCAGCCAGGATTTAGCTCTGGACCCCGGCCGGTTGCAGGAGTCCCAAAGTGCGTGGCGCCCGGTCCCTAGCAATCTAGATTCCTCTGCTCACATTTCTTTACTTCGACCAATACCGTACCTCACTTCGGGAGAAGGACGACTGAGACTGGGGCTCAGTTGGGAGCCCGGGCCGGGCCGCTGGGGAGTAGGGATAAGGATGAGGTTGGGGGTTGGAGACCAGCCGGGGTCCTGGTGACTTACCGCTGCTGTCCTGACAGGGCGAGGTCCTCTCCAGGCGCACGTGATGCTCAGCTCGCGGCAGCGGCCCGAAGGCCTGCACGCATTTGCCAGCCGTCGCTTTGCCGTAAAAGGACTCATTGTCCAGCGTCTCCATAACGTGCTCCAACGCGCCTCCTGTGCCCATGTAAAAGTCACTGTTTTTACTTGGCGGGCTCTTAAGGGCAAACTTCTCGCTCAGAAACTCCATAATCCTGGAAGGCGAGCTCTCCGGGGCGCGCGGAGGCTGGAGGGTGCGGAGGGAGGAGGGAGCAGTGGGCGGGAGGAGGGAGGGTCAGAGAGGAGGGAAGGGAAGCGAGCCCCGCGAAGCCAGGAGCTGCCCAGCTCCCAGACTCTTAATACGTCCCGGCTGCAGAAGGGGCACCCGAAGTTGCTTTTATATCTTGAAACTCAGCTGGGCTCCTCCGGCAACCTCCCAGTCCTAATGAATATGAAAATAGGCAGGGACAAACTCCACCCTAGGGCCCCCTCCTCCCCCACCCCACCCCCATCTTCCCTCCTTACCCAGGGCAGGGCGCGTCCCGGCCTAGTTCAGACAGACACTTCCATTTCAGACAAATGCCAGGAGAGACGAGGACACCCAGAATCGTAGTCGCCTCAACAGTGGGACTGGCACTGCAGAGGAGCCTGGTGAGAACACAGAGCGGTTAACCCTCCACTCCCAGAGGCCTGCCGGGCCATCCCCCCTCCCCGCTACCCCCCCAACCCCCAACCCCCGCTGTCCACCCCGCCCCCACCCCAACCACTCACTCCCAGAAGATTTAGAGGCATCTTAAGAACTTGAAAGGAAGTATTGCTCTAAAGAGCTTTTATTTCATTCGTAAATCGTTTACGTGGAAGATCCACATTAATCTGAGCCCAAGACGCCGGATGCAGCGGCGGCTGTTAACCCGGTTGCTGGAGGTAAAGGGGCCGAGGTTGCCTCTAACCTAAAAGGCTGGCGGCCGCAGCGCTTGCCCTCGCAAGGCCCTGGCCTTCGCGTTTGCTGTCGGATGCAGCGGAGTGTGGACGGAGTGGCAAGCACTGGGAATGAAAGGTTGAGGAAGAGTCTTTGAAAGGATTTGATTTTACCAGTATCAACCAGTTTCCCCAATTCTGCCTTTGGTCCACGAATCATTCGGACAAATTTTAATTATTATTATTATTATTATTATTATTATTATTATTATTATTATTGTTGAAAATTCATAGAGACAAGTGAACCCGAAATCCCTTTCTTAGTGGAGGTCAGAGAGTCTCATCACACAAAGTAGTGTTGGGCGATGAATGCCTTCAGAGTGTTTTAACAAATTAGTACTATCTATGTGTAGGGTTCAATAGTTGGGGCGGTGCCTTCGAAAAGGGTGTTTCCGAAGCTAGTGGCTCCTCAGAGTGGGGTTGGACTCGCGGTTGGGGACCCAAAACCTTTGGTCCAGATGAAGGGGATGTTTAGGGAAGGTAAAACAGCACTTTAGAGATGCAAACCATTCTGTTTGGCTTTGTGCCCCACTTCAGCTTCTGAGGGGCCCGAGGCGTCTGGGGGGGGGGGAGGAACAGTTCCTTGCCTTGGGCACACACAAGAAGCCATTTGCAATAGATCAGCCAAGCTTGCAAATTTGGTGAAACTCCCCGACAAATTGTGGACGGGGGAGGTCTCTGCTCACCGATCCTGACATAACCTTTCTTTCTCATCACAGAGGCCTTCCACAGCGGCTGTCGCTTCTCTCCAGGCAATTACACCAGAGCCTTAGACACTTCGGGTATCCTTGCCGCTGCGGGTGGCCTAACCCCATTCAGTCGGGTTTCTGTCCGCCAGGGTTCGGAAATTTCCACGTTCTTCTTCGTCCTCGATCCACAGGTGAGACCCTCTATGACGCCTGACCTGGCCACAACTTGAGAACAAAGATTCCAGGCACAATGTACAGCAGAACCGCTGCTTAGCACTGCCCCAAAGGCGGGGCTGCCAGTGAAAAGGAAGATTCCATCCGACAGGACCTGAGAAGAAGTGTCAGAAACAGCAGCCATGTTCACCCGGCCGTGGTCCACCACAGTTCCCCCAAGAAGGAACCCTTGCTGAGCTCCCACCAATCGACACTGTTCTGCCTTTTAACTGGTTCTATTATATTTTCAATTGCTTTCTCCGGTGCATTGCGATAGCACCAACAGCAACAGAGAACGGACAAACCTCCTCCGAGAGCTGGGGCATGGGGGTGGGGCGTGCGGGGAGGCGGTAAAGAAAAGCAGGGACTATCCTGATCTCTAGCAGAAGGGGAGTCAGGGCTCCAAGCTAGGCATTCTCCGCAGTGCGAAGTAGCGCTTGCTCCACCTTCGCTGGGGTGGCCTGGAAGTGGGGAGGAAAAGCCCAGGAAATATGTCCCTGAAGTTTGCTTACAGAGAGAGAGAGATGCTGTGTTCTTCTGGACCCTTTATCAGATTCTTCCTCATGGAAGGTAGACTGAGATAGCCACTCACTCCTTGTTAGCTTGCTCATTTTGCACGATCTCACCTCTCCATTATATGTCTATCTTACCTCTAAATATTCTGAAAGTCTGCTTTACCCTAATAAACACGAGTAAGAGGAAAGAGCAAACGTTTGACGGGTCTTTCAAATATCCACAGCAGCAAGCGCTCCTATTACTGATGAAGAACTATGCAGAGAATTCCCAGTTATAAACTCAGCTATGTCGTGGATGTTTATAAATATGCGTTTTAGGAGCCCCAAATTCCCTGAAAAACATTCGGTGTCGTTTAAATCAAAGACATATGATACAAGCTCTCCAGCGCTTGTATACCAATAGAGGTCCGACTATGGGAAACTTCAGTGTAGTCCAGGTCATCTGCTGCTTAGGAAGCTTTTTCCACTCTATTACCAAAACCCACTTTTGACCGAAGTGGTTTGAGGGGTGGGGTCCAAGGTGTCACCCACCCACTTCAGATTCCGGAAACCTCCTGGAAATTCAAATATATTACACGGAACCCTTTGCGTTTTGTGACATGTAAACCACATGTGCCCATAACAGAGGCAACAGTTAATGGCAAACTCCCATAACAAATGCATAATCTGCAGATTTTGGCAAGAAGCTGGGTCTTTGGTTGCCAAGAGCTGCACTAAATAGATTTTGAGGGGTTGAGATAGAGTTTACAGTAATGACACAACCCTAGCCACTAGAGCATTAATATTAAATTTAAAATACTAATTAAGACAATAATAATTGAACGGTTTCTGGAAGTCACAAAGAAGTGGAATCAACTAGGAGGTCATTTCACCTGGGATGTGTTGGCCTGATGTTTTGGGACATAACACTGAAAAAAGACTGGCATACGCTGATACATGCTCTCTCTATAGATACACAACCAGCATGGCGCCAACTCATTTTAAAAATTGGTCTCTTCTAGTTTTTTGCATCGTCCCAACTCCCCCTGATTTTAACTACCTAAAGTCAGTGATCAACTGGGATGCAAGAACCATTTACTTATGAAGTTAGGTGGCTTTTTTTCCCCTCTCTAGCCCCATTCTGTCATTTTGAGCTCCCCACTTCCCAGTTCTGCACATACTTTGCACATTCAAAATTTGTGATCTAAAGTTAAAACTCCCTTCCCTTCTTTTTACTTAACCCAATAAGTCAAATATATTTCTGTACAACCTTTTTTTTTTTTTTTAAATCACATTTGAATTTTGAGGGTAGGATACCCACAGAGATTGAGGGCCATTCGTTTTCTTTTTTAAGGCTGAAAGCATTCTGGACATCTCATATTCCAGCCCTCAAGGTTCCCTTGAAGTTCCATAGCCTTTGCAGGAGTCTCAATACCAGCAGAGGACTTCAAGGTGGAAGGTGAAATGTGAAGAAGACAAAGAGATAGAGAGGGTTAAGAGGACTATTTGGGCTAAGGCCTTGGCTGTTTTCTCCTCTGGTAATTAAGATGTGTCTGGTAAGCTAAAGCATTCCACTGGTGGCATTCCTCTGCTTAAAAACATGGATAGGACATTTTATGGAGATGATTGCCCCCTTCTGATGTCACACCTAATATTATTCCTGCAGATGGCAGCCTCCCAAACAGAAATGTGATTTGGGTAATTTTGAAGTTTTGTTTGGTTTCCCTTTAAGGAATGGATATCAAAATAAAATTCAAATTTTTTGAAAATTCTATTGAAATTATTAGTTTACATTTTTCTTCAGGAGTACCTAATTAGAAGGTTAGATGAGTGATTTAACAGAAAGGGCAACTTGACTCATTTCATTTAGAAAGGAAGAAAAGAAAGAAAGAAAGAAAGAAAGAAAGAAAGAAAGAAAGAAAGAAAATAGGAAAGAAAGAAAATTTACAGAGTAGAGCTTCTTTGAATGATTCTCTTTTCTATGCAAATGTAATTTTAATTTTGGACATGAAATATATTTCTACTTACATCAAAAGCTGTAGAAGGACAGCATGCAGACCATTCTAGTTTCTTTCTTAACTCATGAAATGAAATACAAAGTTTATATGGTAATAGTGGGCACATCAGGATAAGACTCCAACATTTTACTGTTAGCACTTTCTTGTTGTAGAGAGTGTTGGGCTTGCGAGTAAAGCTTGGGGTTGGTGGACATGCATGCATGCTCAATCGGGCCAAGTATACCAAATGCAGAAAAGCAATGGTCTGGAGAGGGGAGGAGAAGCTGCTGAGAGCGAAGCTCTCATGACAAAGGACCAAAATAATTGAATGTCATGTAGCATGGCAGAAAGCCAGGTGGCCTCTTGTTTATGTGTGCTCTGTTGCTGAGCTCCTTCCCTTGCTTCATCTTTAGCCTTCCCACAGTTCTGCAGAGGAGGGATACAGAAATATATACTGCATCAAAGCGGCTTGGTAGTTTACACACACACACACACACACACACACACACACACACACACACACACACACACACTACTGGGGGAAAAGAAAAGAGAGACAGAGACAGAGACAGAGATATTTAAAATATGTCTCAAGTTATAACAACCCCTGAAAGACTTGCCTGCAGACCTCCAGGCAACTGTGGTGCTTGTCCTATTGAGGGGCATTGAGTCTTTCACAATACTGATGTGACTGCTAAATGAATCTTGAAGTCCTTCGGCTGTGCTGTTACAAAGCCCTCTGACATTATGACTTATGTTTATCTTGACATAATGGTAATATTACTTGCTATTTCAAAGAAACTCATGAGTTTTCAGAAAGATGTATTTGTTCATGAGTTTCAGCTGGTTCTAGTAATGGTTTTTCAGAGTAGACTTTTCTTCAAAAGAGAGGGAGTAGGATTGAGTTCCATTCTCTGGTTCTACAGGATCCAAGTTAAATGTAAAAGATTACGGTGATAATTTGACTTATTTAGCAACTGGTTATATTAAAGGCATTTGCTTCTATTGTGTTTCATTATGAGTATATAAATAGTAGCTAAATAATAATAGATTATTCTATTATATAAAATATAATAACTATGCTTGGGATAATAAAGATAACTCCATTTCTTTCTAAAATTGTGTTAATTGTTCTAAAGTGTTCCTGGACATAAAAGATTCCTGGGGTTTTCACGTGATATTTATACCTTTAAGTGGCAAGGAAATTCAACTGAACACAATTCACAAATTCCAATTGCACTAGTAAATTACTAATCATTTAAAACTTACTTCCTATTATCATATTTGGTAAACAATTTGTTTACATTTCAATTCAGTATATTTTGAGTTTACTTTCCTTAATGATTTTTGGAATGTCTTAAAGACAGACATGCTTATTTTCAAGAAGCCATGTGTGCATATCTGTAAGCTTTTTATCTCTTATGTGCAGACTTTTTAAAAAGAAATCGCAGTATAGATTTTGAACTCAAGTGACAGATGTTTCTCCTTTGCACTAGAATCAAACTACATTAAGTGTAAAGTCCATGGTCATTAAAGCAAGTCTATCAGGGTAATCCGAATAGGTAAAATCAAGGCAGGTTCAAAGAGAGAGAAACCTTCTCCTGTCTAAATACCTCACCTACCGTGACCCTCCATTCCTCTGCCCTCTGACTCCACACAAGAGGACAGGGTTTGGAAGCTGAGATAGGAAATTTAGCACCGTTTGCTAGGCATGGCATTTACTGGAAATCTAACTATTTCTTTATCATGGTGCTTCCTGCTTCATAAACCCAATGACAGCAACAGAACGCCAACAAAGATAACTACAAGAACACAATTGTTACACCAGGATTTATTTCTAGAGGGAGAATAAAAGGAGAGTGGACTAACTCCTTTAGAAAATCAATAAAGAACTTTAGAGAAAAAATGAATAGACACTCTTCTCTCTCCTCAAAATTACCTTGTCTCTCACAGCAAAGGACTTTTAACTTGCAGAGTTTTCTAAGTAGAATTTAGGAAACAGAGGTCTCTGAGATCTGTAGGAGCTAGATAGTGGATAAGATACGGAGCTGCAAGGAGAGTCCCTCTCTGGGTGAACTTGCATCCTGAGCCCAAGCCCTCACCGGTGGTGGCCAAGGCAGCCTGGTATCTTGCCAGGTCTATCTGATTATAGTTCCTAGACAGCTATAGAGCTTTCTGCCTCACCGAGGTGGACAGATGACACCTGGTGCTCACCGGAGTGTGACTTGCCTTCCAGGATAGAAGAATCTCCCCCAGAGAGCTTTGAGGGATGGAGATATTGATCATCTGGGCTGGAGGCAAGGTTGCCAAAAGTACCCTAGTGTAACTCGGCAATGTAGGCAGCCTAACTTGCAACCAGAGAAGCGTCTTTGTGTAAGGAGGGTCTATTCTGAGCGAAAGGAGCGAAGAAGTTTCGCTTCCAAATGGAAACTTGAAAGTGCCTCTTGAACAAGAAAGAAGTTAGTGGTTAACCGATTTACTGCTAGTATTGCATAAGCGGTGCTTCCCCACCTTTAAAGTCTAACTCTTGGAAAAACAACATATTTTAAGCTTTCCATCCAAATATTGATGTTGGCAAACAGATAATCTAACCGTCCCTTGGAAAAGACAGTGCCGTTTTTGTTTCACAGATTAGGAATCAGAATTAATCCACACCAAGAATTGCTGCAGACTTAGAAATGGTAAGAGGAGGAGGCAGGTACATTTGAAGGTAGATCCTGAGCAGCTTGGGTATTTGCTTGTGTGTTTATGAATGTGGGGAGTGGACCGTTGAGTTCCCTAAATCCACATACCTTCGCCGGATCAGAAAGCAATCCAGTCTCCGCACTTCTGGGAGCCAGGTTTTCTATGAGTCTCCTGCTGTTTCTGGCGTAATTGTGAAATGAAGGGTCTCCTCCCCTTCCCTTCTAAGATTTTGCTCTCAAGTAAAAAGTTCTTAACATCAGAGAAAAATTTCTGTCATTTTTCATTCAACAAAGCTGACACTTTACCTTCACCAAGGTGCTGTAAGTGGTGTCTAGGTTTCTTCAAAGAGGGGGGCCCAGAACCCCAGGGAAATATGTCATCTTTCAAATTCAACACCAGATGCTCACAAATGCAACCCTTTATCAAGTCAAAAAAAAAAAAAAAAAAAAAAAAAAAAGTAAATGAAGTCCTGCTTTATAGGTGCTCTCTAAAATCACACAACCTGAACGCACAGTTGATCAATTGTTCATTTATATTGAGCAGTCCTAATATTTACTGTTGTTCCGGTAACCACTTAGGAGGTGAGAATTTTTTTTAAGATACCAAAAAGAAAGAAAACCATTTAGACGTTTTTCGTTCCAGTATCTTGCTTGAGTTTCACACACTTGTGCAATACCAAACCCATTATAATAAGGAGAGTTTTAATTGCAAATGGGACTGTTTGGAGAAACTCGCTTTAATGCAATTAGTTATAGGGAACCTAACTCCAGTAGTGTGCGTCTCTGATTGAGGTTCTTGGAATTCTTTCTTTCACACTGTATTTGATTCATATGTGCTACTTTTGGGGAGAGAAGCATACAGCCCTTCTTTCTCTGTGTTAGGATTGGCTCAATAATTGAATTGAATTAAGTAAATCTAAGTAACTCATTATTCTATTTTGAGTAAGAATGCCCTTTAATCTTGCATTCTTTCTAATGTTAATAAAACTTGAATACTGTCTTAGCATTTTAAAAGAAATGCAAATCTTGGTAAAATGAATTAAGGGAAGAAACTTTAAAGTATTTTTCGTTTTTTAAATGAAATAATGTAGGCTCTGTCTCCTTTAAGGTATGCAGGTTTCTTTGTGTATCTTACCATTTAGATCACAGTTGAATCAAAGCACTTATAGAATGCAAGGTGATCTCTATAATTTATCATGCAACTTTTTAGCTCCAGAAGTAATAATGGATCAAGTAAAATCTCTTACTTTTCTGCAGGTTTGCTGTGGATGAGTTTTAAATTCACTGAAACTCAAAGGGTACTCTTATTAGATAGGTTGTTTGTAATATGCTAATTAAAATTTTCAAAAAAAAAATGGTCTTTGGAAGAGGAAGAATGACAGAATTAAATCAGTGGAGAGAAACACCAAGTTGTAAATTAAGGTTAGAAACATAAAGAAACAAGGCTTGTGAGGTTCCAAACAAGGAAGATCCTAGGATACTTTGAAGCTACCCTGAGACTTAGTGGCTAAGCCAAAACAAAGTTTACTTACCCTACAAGAACAGAAATGAAATTGGTCACACAAGAAAGTTCAGATCCATACCATAAATCAGGCTATGTAGAAATCTAACCATTGAAGGAGCTTCCATCTCTGGAATGACCTTTGCAAGAAAATCAGAGTACCATTGTTTTCTAGGTTAGGATCAATTTTTACTAAGAAGAAAAAAAAATGTTATTCTGCCATTAGTAATTTCAAAATATGTAACACTTGAATTTCCTATTGACAGATGTTTGAATCTGTGATGATATATGTTGGTTACAATAGATGTTCATATCTACTTACCCATAGTGCCAAAATAGTAATAATAATGGACAGGCTAGATTTAGATTCACAGAATATATACCCAGATTTTACCACCTATTTGCTGAGGATGATGGAAAGGGATATCAAGATTCTGATTCTCTATCATTGCATGTAAGATGGGTACAGTTTCCATCATAGGGTAGGATGTGAATATAAAGGCAGCTAATACACTTAGCTATGTAGGGCAGTGCGTAGTTTTATTTTTTTTAATGTAATTTCCAAAATTAATGATGGAAAAATCACCCAATGAAGACTACAGATCAACAGGATGTAACAAAATGGTGCTATGAAATGAAAATCGTTCACTCATAAAGCAACGTAATTCAACTATTAAAGAAAATGAAATGTGCCAGGAATGGGGGCTCAAGACTTTAGTCCCAGCACTCAGGAGGCAGAAGCAGGTAGCTCTCTGTCTGAGACCAGCCTAGTCTACAATGTGTGTCCCAAGACAACCAGGGCTGTTACACAGAGAAACCCTGTCTCAAACAAAACAAAACAAAACAAAACAAAAACACACAAAACAAAAACAACAAAAAAGGAATATATAATTAACCAGGCCTTCTGCACATATGTTACAGTTGTGTAGGTTGGTCTTCTCCTGGGACTCTTTCCCTTATTCTGTTGCCTGCCTTGGGACCCTTTCCTCCTACTGGGTTGCCTTGACTGGCCTGAAAAGGAGAGGAGGTGCCTGTCTTTTGCAACTTGATATGCCATGGCTGGTTGTCCTTTTCTGAAGAGAAACAAAAGAGGTTAGGGGTGGGGTGGGAGTAGATAAAGGGAAGGAGCACAGAGGGGAAGAGGGAGGGAAACTGGTTGGGTTATAAGAATAAAAGAGAGGAAGTGAGAGGAAGATCAAGAATCATACATAGAAAACAGATTTCATAATATTGTTATGTCCAAGGTATGGATGTACACCAAGCAGTTAGGTTCTGAGGTATGTGTACCATGAAAATAAGTGTACTTGCCACCACTTTTTATTGTTAGGATATAAACATAGGTGTTGCCTGTAACACACATATTCTAAGACCTTTGTCACTCAAGGAACTAGGGTTCTATTCTTAGTTTTGTTCATTATTTCTATAGCCTAAAACAAATGCAGTTACCACTCAAGAGCTCAGTTTCTACCATAAGCTATCATCCCAAACTGTTGAAAAATATTGTATAGAAATTTGGGTGGAAAATGTATTGCTTTAAGATGTTTCTCTGTACTAAAGATACCGCTCCCTTCTCCCAAAATGTATGTGTTGGAGTAGTTTAAACAGGTAGCATTTGCAGATGGAATCTTTGGGAGAAATTAAGGTAAGGTTAGGTTAAGAGTGCAGTCTCATGATGGGGTTATTACTCTTAAGAGGGGATGAAGGTTGGGGAAAATCTGTTCCCACTGTATGTAGCCCACAACACAAAAATGGCTTTCTTAAAAGAATAAGCAAGACTCCAGCAGCACTAGCACTGTGATAATGCTCAGAGCTCTAGCATCCACAACTATAAGAAGTAAAAAATCTGCTGCTTCATCCCTTCAGTCAGTGAAACTTGCCTCCCAATGTTTGGAAACACTGTTAGAAACTCTAGCTTTTCCCCAGGCATCTTGGGTTTAGAAGCTGCACAGGTTGTTTGAAAGACTCAACAGAATCGCACACACGAGGTAGAGCTCTTCACTCAGACGTAAGCATCAGCATATGGAAAGAACAAAAGTTAATAATGTTCTCTGTAGACCACTGGAATTTTGTCTTCCAAGGACAAGTAAAGGAATCATTCCATTTTTTAAGTAGGGGCTTTGGTATAGGTAGCCCTACAGATTTAATGTTAATTATATGAAATATATATCTTAACATCTGCTTATCTCAAAAATATCCCAATACTTACTACTAATACTACTCCTTGGGAATATTATTGTGGATGTGTTTTCAAAAACAATCACACAACACATAAAGGCCACACCATGTTGGGACCAAAAGTTGTATGGCTCTTCGTGTGCTTTATTATCCCTCGTTAGCTACATCTCACCAGTGATTCCCTACCATCTCTCCATAGCTACCCTAGGTTCTTCCTAATCATCAAGTCCCTTGTTTGTGCTACTTTCCATTGCCTGTGTGTGGCAGATTTATCGCTCTTAAGATATTTGTTTTGGCTGCATTCCTTTGCCAAAAATGATTCAATGACATCAACTCATCCTTCAAGATCAAATTGAATAAGAAGTCCTTTCTATGACCATCTGCTTTTGAAACTAATTCTTCTTCTCTCCAGCTATAAACCCCTCTTTAATGTTAAAATAAAAATTCAAAAGTGTATTTATTATTAAGTATACATTGATACTCACTTAAAAGTTAATATTTGAGAAGAAAAGGTATTGTATAAAATATAACAAGATTTAAACACCAAGTAAAGATTAAGAGTCAAACTGGACTGGAAAGATGGCTCAGTGGTTAAGACTACTGACTGTTCTTCCAGAGGTCCTGAGTTCAATTCCCAGCAACCTCATGATGGCTCACAACCATCTGTAATGGGATCCGATGCCCTCTTCTGGTGTGTCCGAGGAGACCAACACTGAACTCACATACATAAAATACATAGATCTTAAAGAAAAAAAAAAAAAAGAATCAAACGGAAGAATGGGTGTTCTTTGCTTTGTGTGCCTAGTGATGAGCCAATATTATTTTGATTGGAAGAGGAAGGAATATAAAGAATATGGGGATTCTAGTTAATTATGTGACATACCCTCTGTGACTCTGATGTCGGAAAGATTTTATTGCTTTATTCTGTAGTATAAAATAGTGCCTATAGAGAGCTGGGGCTGATACTTTTATTTCTATGAATATAATTTTATTTGCCAATGTGAAAAATTTAGTTAACATGCATTAGAAATATATATTTGGGGGCAATCAAGATGGCTCAGTGGGGAGGACCTCTTATTGCCTACCCCAAAGACCTGAGTCTGATCCCAATCCCACGTGGGAGAAGGAGAGAACTGACTCATGAGAGCATGGAATGTGTGAGTCAGACATTCAAAAACAAATATAAATATAAAACAATTTAAACATAAATAAAATTTACATTTCCAAAGTATTATACAAGCTTTAAAGGATGGATAAACAAAATTTATATATTCAGAGGTTGCTTTTTACAGTCACTTCAAGATACATCTAGAGAAGCCAAGATTTACAGATCTTGTAAGCACATGTTCATAAATTCATGGGAATATTTACTAAGTATGCTACTTAGAGTTGATCGACTTTCAGTCTGCTTAAGGAAATTTTGGGTTATGTTTGGAAGATGAGTCTGGAGAGCTTTACTGTGCTATGCTACTATTTATTGTTGACAGCATACAACCAAGACATTGAGCCGGAGGCTTCTCATGCACTTTGCTATGTGACCTTATAGAGGCCTTAAGCTGTATATCGTATTGTTAATGCAATAGTAAGAAAAGAGCCTTGGAGAGTTTGTCACTTGTGCAAGATGAGTCATCAAAGTGAAGACTATAACATGGGTCAGCCAGATTATAAAAGGCATGTTCTATTCACTTTCTTCCATATGCTTCATACCAAAATATGTACTTAGCAGGGTAAGCTGCTGGGCTGAGTTCTTACTTTGTTCTCTGTATCATATTGAGTTATTCTAAACATTGGTTTCATTTTGAAGTTCATAAAAAAAATCCATGGTTAGACCAAATCTCAGTGATGCAGAGAGATGAGAAACAGACCCGGACTTAGTATGTCTCCTTGTAATTTTCTGTTGCTACATGAAATTTGGTAGAGAAGTCTAAAATCCAGGAACTTTCAATAGAAACCTCAAACCCACATCAAAGTTTACAATAATAAATTTGGTCTTTATGTATTTGATTTGGAATATATCTAGTGACTTATTTACGAATAGGTATGCATTTATAAATGTGTAAATCTACAATTTCCTTTAATCCATATCTTTTATTATGTTGTAATATTAAGGGAAAATGTAGTTGTAGTTTTCCACGGTAAGACAAGTTCTTCTCTGCCAACCTTGCTCACACGTGCTGATCCTGCACATATACAGAGCTTATATAAGAGACTAGAGTATGTTTGTTATACAATATGGGGTCTTAAAACCAATTGCTTGTGAGCAGTGAGGCATATACAAAAGGCTAAAGAATATAAAAAGAAGACTTTAATCGGTTATTTGCATGTTTGCTGTAGCTGTTAGAAACTTTACATATGTGCCTCCTGATGGATTTGTATTTTCCAATGCTGGATAATAGTAGTTGCTATGATCCTAAAATAATCCCGGCAGTCTCTCTAACAGAAATTATAGCAAATTCATAATTCTCATGAATTCCAGTGGTGTAGTCATTCTGGAGGAGACTTTCCATTTACTTACCTGGTTACATCTAGCTAATGCGGCAGGCTTTTGAATAAACTACTGATGGACTTTCAGTGTGCTTCATATTAAGTTCTCTGAAGGCACAATGTAGTAATGTTGATAAAGAGGGCGTCATCTCAGCAATTGTAAACATAAGTCAGGGAGAACAAGGGGTATTTTTTTTATGTTTTATTAATTAATTTGTTTGACTTTTCCTAGTTTCACAGAAAAACTGACTGACATGATACAAATGTGTGACAGCCCCATTCAGGTTGAGGATAGATGATGATCATGAGTTCAAATATCGGCTGAATTACTTTGTGAGTACTAGATCATCTAGGTCTACATACCAAGAGTCTGGCGAACAAAATGTGAAGGTTCCTAAGAAGAACCTTCTAGTGCTTTAGCTTTATATAAAAAGGGCATGATGATATAGCAGACATGTTCAAGCAGCCCACTGATCCAGGGTTCTTCACGACAACTTCACTGAACGCTGACAGGACATCACGATTTCCTTGCACAGTTCTTTTTGACATCTACTAGAAAACTCTTGAATCCTATTGTCTTTTGCCCTAAACTTCTGATGGGGACACAGGTTATAAAAAACAAAACAAAACAAAACAAAATAAAAAGCTTCACTTCATGTTTTGGTTTAGGAAAAATTCTTGGCTCCTACAAATACCTGATCACATGTATATTTGGGACGGAGGGCAGAAGCTTGGCAAAGCTCTTGTGCAATTTATAGATATGACTCATTTGTTAAGACGGAGAAACTGGGATGCACAGCTCATAATGAAGTGCAATTTTTTGCAATAGGCTAAAGATACTTGTAACATATCTTAACAATTTGTTTACTGTGTTCATGAAGGTGGTATTGGTGGCCCAGACTCTAAGAAGAGACTCTTGTCACAAGCCAGTGTATTTCTGTACTAGCAATAGGATATAGAAAGGTAGAGAAGAATCTAATTCAGAAGGTGTTAAAAGTAAGATAGTCAATTGGACACTTGAATAGTACCAATGACTATGTCTGCTACTGTAAATATAGAATTCATTGTCAGCTACCTGATAAGACAGGCTGGTGTATTTATATTCTTGAATTCTAAAGGCAAATATTTGTTTAAAATGCCCCAATGGCTAGCAAGATGGCTGGGCCAGTAGAGACACTTATGCTCAGTGCTGACAAGATGAGTTCCATCGTGGATCCCACAAGGTGGCAGGAGAGAACTGACTCCTGAGAGTGGTCCCCTGATGTCCACTACCCAGTCACCCAGTCTCTCTCTCTCTCTCTCTCTCTCTCTCTCTCTCTCTCTCTCTCTCTTCCCTCCCTCCTTACTTCCCCTCTTGTTTTTACTTTTTTCTCCACACACAGAGACAGAAACAAAGAAAGAAACAAACACACGATAGATAGATAGATAGATAGATAGATAGATAGATAGATAGATAACTAGATAGATAGACAAACTTTTAGGAATGTCTCCTAAAGTAACAGAAGAAAACAATTCTTTGTTCAAACACTTAATGTTTTATTAAATTTTAAAAAGATCAGCTTCCTGAACACAGATATACTGCCAGTACTACAAACTGACAGGTGTGAGGTTATAAGGTTCTTTGGATGATCACTTTTTTTCATCTTCCAATAATACTTTATTTTTATTCTTTTTTGTTATTAATCATTCCATTCCTTTACATCTCAAATGATATCCCAGTTACCCCCTCCACCAAACACCCATCCCATGATATCCCACTTCCCAGGATCATGGTGGATGATCACTTTTAGGGTAGGTACAATAAACCACATTTAAAAGAACTGCTGATTTAAATACCATAATTCAGAAACAGTTTTATTGACCTTTATTAATCATAGCCTACAGATTTAAGAGCATCAATACCAATGATCTTCACAATTACTATTATGAAAAAAACCCCACAAAAGTTACAAAAGAAAAAAAACTATGAAGTTTGTTTTACATATGAATACAGTTTAATAATAAACTTCTCATTTCTCATACTCATCTTTCTACTTCACTGGGGAGGTTTATGAACCATAAAACCTTATCAATGTCAGTTTTAATGTGGTTTTCTCCTTCAGAGATGAAAATAAGCTGAGATAAAATATTTCCCATCATTATGCTGATTTGTGGGTGTTGTTTGCAATGGGTTGACCTAACTGTTCACAAAACAAATACTTGGAAGGCTCCACTTCTAGGCTGAAGCACATAAATCAATGTTTTCTTTATAGATTGATAGCTCAAGGTTCATTAACATTTCTATCTCAATCAGGTTAAAAGAGATTTACAGGTTTGAAATGCAACAGGAGTCTAAAAAATACATGGGGGATTAAATTTTTAAAAAGTAAACAAATGTATCTTGAAATCTGTTTAGTCATCTCTGGATAAAGAACGTCACTGGAGAGCAGGAGAAACAAAAGAGAAAACTGAAGCTCACTGTATCCTCTTACACAGAGAAGCTAGGAAGAGTCACTGGAGAACCTTGGTTTACCTTCCTGAAAGGCATTCCAGATGCAGAGTAATGGGGCCTCTGAGCCCAGAGCTGAATGCAACATTTTGCATACTGTATTTGCTGAGATAGCAGGGGAAGAATTACCCTCATACGAGTAAGACTTTACTAAAACTTGTCTGCAATTAAAGAAAATATACTAATATTTGCAAGTGATCATTTTCAGCTTTGAAAACAAATTCCAAATAGCAATTTAAAGGTGCTTTAACAAAATGTAAAGTGGTTGAGTATGTGTAAGTGAGTTGAATTATTTTAAAGAGTCAGAATTCACATCTATTTCTTATAAACAAGGATAAAACACACTTGAGTAAAACATTACAGATATACTTTCAAATTATTAGGTTGATAAATGTTTAAATTTATATTTCATTTTAACTTAAATAGTGCATAAATATATATAATAAATTCTAAGATGCTAAGGAATTTGGTATATTCAAACTTACAATGCAATAATTATTCACTAATAGTTCTCTAAGCAATATCCATATAGTTATATCCATTTATATAATATATTAAAATAGTTAAAAGAATAATTTTGAATATATGTGTCATAAAATATAAACCAAAGGAGAAAGGGTAGATACAAATTGCCCTGCAGTGTCTTAAAAATTATTTTGGGATTAAGCCATTCCACAAGAATTCAAGAGGAACTTTAAACTCTAGCAATAAATGAGAAGTGACTGCCCCTAGAAGAGAAGATTATAAAATATCATGATGAAACAATACGCACAATGTTTCAAAACCTTGTTTCCAACTGATAACAGGACCAGAAATCCACAGAGTTAATTAAATCCTGTGCTTTGTGTTTGGGATGCTGGAGCTGGAACTATTAGGTGGATGGTTTCACCTTCTTTTTGCCACTTCCCCAGCCACCACTGAGCTGAACAGGATTGTCACGGAATGATATGCGCTCTTTAATAGAAGGTCTTGTATGTGTTCTCGTTGGTGCGATTGTTCTCTTGCTTGAGCAACCTAGACAGTGATATTAAATATTCTTTCACTTATCATGATCCAGTGGAATCATACTCTAGTGTAAGAAGTAGTCCTAAATCAACAACATGTACTTGAAATTTTTATATTCTCCGAAGTTATTAAAAAATAAAATCTTTGTTAAGTTATTGCCTCCAAAGCGATATGATAAAAAGTTTGGCATCAATTGGATTTAGGTTAAATAAAAGAAAATTCCATGAGATAGACTAGAAGTCATTGTTTCCTTCTTTCTATTTAGGTCTTTTTAATTTTTCTAGCTGTAGGTTCAATGCTACAAGACTGTGCAAAGATAGAACATTTTATTCAAGCTATACATTTCTCTGTTTAGAGGGTTACTATTTAACGGTTTATATTTTATAAAATAAAGCATATACTAAAATGTTCTTAGAAGTTGAATCATTGAATTATTTCTTAGTAACAAATATTTTGTGATAGAATGTGCAGTGCACTAAACATAGAAATGGTGAATATCCATAGAATTTAATCTAGCAAACACACACAGACACACAGAGACACAGACACACCCCACTGCTGTCGTATAAATGGAGGAGGCTACACATGAGTTACAGGTTGGTGTGGGAGTAACTTTTCGGCTGCATTGTAATGACAGCAATCTGTCAGGCTTTTTGTGCCCTGGAGCCATAAAATGGTGTCAGCAGTGTGGGTGTAGGTGGGGTGGGGTGGAGTGGGGGTGGGGTTAAGACTTGTCTATCTGGATCCAGTTATAGATAAGTTGTGGAGAAGTAACAGCAACTTCTACAGGTTAAAACAAACGGTAGTGGCAGAAATGGGCAAGTGGACAAAGCAGGTTTTGTTCTGCAAGACCCAAAGGGGCCACATCAAGAATACTATTAAAGACTTGTGCTCATCTGCTTCAAATCTCCTGGGGATTAAGCAACTGGGCTGTGTTTGTGGGGAAGCCACTGTAAAAGCAGCAGAAAGACACATTCCAGGGCTTCCTCAGTACTGGCTTGAGGCAAAGGTTCAAACCACAGGACTCCATCATTGTGATGCCATCATGATTAAAAAAGTTTAGACAAAACCAAACAAACTCCCCCCAAACCCTTTTCTGTTTAGGCTAATATATTCTAATAAAAATGTCAATGTATTTTAAAACATTCTAAAAGAATTAGCATAGGGGTAGTCCTTTGTGGGCGGTGCTTTGTGATTTAAATTTGGTATAAGATAATGTGAGTGTGAACTTCAAAACCATTTCATATTTAAAAATATTCTCACAAGTAGAATACTACCTTTTAATTTCTAATATTAATAGCATGACTAAACAAATTCAAAGAAGTTTCTGAGGAGCTTCTTTTACTGATAGTCTACAAAAAGAGTATTTCTGGAAAGTATGTGTTTGGGGACTAAAACCTATTGTTTCAGGAAAGGGTGCTTGGGACATAAAGAGGTTAGAGTTCAGGAGCTGAGAAACTTCTCAGCTGGATGCAAATCTCAGTAGAGACACTGGTAAGGGAGAGAAATGACAACTGAAGTTCACTTCTACATGTGGACAGATTTATCCTGTGTTAATCTATCCCTGTTGGTGAGACAGCAGAACAGGAAAGCAGGGGTGCATTCAAGTAACAGGGATGATCCAGACTTGAAGCAGAGATTTCCCAGATGATAAGCCAGTGGCCTAAAGGCTGCCAGTGGAGCATGCTGACAACACAGCCCTTTTCTCAGTGCTGGAGACGGGAAGGATCTAAATTAATTTTTCCCCAAATACGAGAATGGAAAGACTACTTTAGACTTCTTAAAAAGCAGTGAGAGAAATCATACATTCCAGCAGCTAAACCTCTCAGAACAAACTGTGCACGCTTTTATGAGAATGTATATAGTCATATATACATATGAATATGAATACATATGGCTAAGGCTGGGTGTGGGACTGTAAGGCATCTGAGTAATAATATATTAAAATGACATTAATAGAAAGTGAGCATTAATTTCACTAATGTCTAGCCAAATGTGTTGCTCAAATAAAGAGAGATGAATTAGGTTGATGCAAGCACTATTCAAAGTACTGGTAGAAATAGGTATAAGCTTTAAAACTGAAGCTAACAACATAGCTTATTATTGGTTAATACTATTTTTCATGAAGCTATCTTATCACAGCATGTATCATTCAAACACTTTGTCCTCAATAAAAGTTTGTAATCAAAATGCCAAGGAGCATCTAAAAAATATGTCCACATTATTTAAATATTTATAGATATTTTTACATACTTCCAGAACAACTACTTTAAAATGAATTAAAACAGCTTGTTTAAAAAAAAAAAGAAAGAGCAGCCATTAATTAGAACAGTTTTTCTGCATCCTGGAGGATTCTCTTACTGAAAATGTACCAGGTGGCCAATTTGTTTTCCTAATACTTCTCTCTGGCAATTATTATTTTGGATTTACTGATGAGTCTTTAAATCTTCTTCTACTCACCCTCACTCTGCTCCTATATTTACAAAGGCTGCTTATACAGCTTTTTTTTTCTAGTGTAGTTCTTTTGAGAAATAATAACTACAATTTACAAAGCATTATGGGACAAATTCACTGCAATTGTGAAGTATGTTGTTGGTGAATTGACAACTAGGAAATTAGGCTTTAAAATAAGCAACACTGTGGTGAGCACAGAGCATTTTCTAAGACAATAGTTTAGGTGTGATTAAGTGCTTGAATTTATTATATTTGCTATGTGTACATAAGCAATTTAAGCAGGAATCCATATGGCTTATTTTCTCATTGCATTGCTGCTCGTCTTTGTTATCATATAAATTCTTAAATCACTAGAGACATTGAAAAAAATTGAAGAAAACACAACTGTGAAGGAATCATGTATTGGCGCTCAAAACAACATCATTACTTCATCTCATGATTACTCCAAGAATGAAACACAGAAGTAAAAGGCAATTTAATACGGTCAATGTATAATCGTTCTAAAATTACTTACCCACATGGAAAAAATAGCAAAAGGTTCTTGCTTCAAGAAATTGGTAGTGATGTTAGACATAGAGATATCGAAGAACAGAAAAATATGGCCAAGGGGATTTTAGCAGTATTTTTCCTGCAGTATAATTGTTCTGAATTTTACTTTTTAACAACAATCTGCAGAATATTTGCAGGTGATCATAGAAGCCGGCCAATTGTTCTCTCAAATTTGTACTGAGCATGTCTCCTCAGTAGTATCTACTACTCCCCAAGAAGCCACCTCTTTGCCACATGATCTATGTTTTGCTTAAGATTTGTTCTGGTCTTATGAAAAAATAAAACTTTTTTAAATTTTTTTAGATTTAATCCTTGGTTCCTTAACCAATGTCAAGGTCTATATATACACTGTTTTGATAAGTAATTTAATATGTAAGATGCTCTGAATGACTCTCCTGGTATGTATTTTTAAAAACTGTTAAATAGGTCAAAATAGAGATCTCATGATGTATAGTCATACGTCATTGGATTTTCATCAATATACCCAACACTATGAGTCTGGTTATAAAAACCATTTCAAAGGCCTTCCCATATTGTACTACTTAACGGCAGATACAGTGTAAGTAAAGCATGGAGGGGAAAAAAATCAGCATTTTAATGAAGGTGACCAGAACAAATTTTTAGCAGCAAAGCATTCACAGCAATTTAAGTGCAATGAATTCGTTTATTGGTCAAGTTCATAGCAGAGTAGATAGGACAGACTTCAAATAACAACATTCTTAAAGATGACTGCTATATTCAGTCTTGTGTCTGGATGAAGTTCAGGTAGATAAATTTAAAATTCAACTCCAAGAATCCAAGTAATGATGTGCAGGTTACATATGCCAAGTGCAGATCTCCTCAATGTCATTCTGCTTGTTCTAGAGATTTTAAATTTTGTTTCTATGAATTGCAAATTATTAACAGGGTCTTTCAGATTCCCCAAATTGCAGCTGAGCAGTGAAAATTATACTTTTTTTTATTGTTTTGATGTTGAAAGAGTGTAAAACTATGTAGCCTTAGCTGGCCTGGGAGCACACTATGTAGATAAGGGAAGCCTGGAATTCATAGAGATCTGTCTGTCTCTGTCTTCTGAGTGTTGGCCTTAAAACAGTGCACCATCAAATCTGGCCTATTTTTATTATTACTATTTAAGAGACAAATAGTAAAAATAGTAGGTTGTATGCTCTTTATAGTAACAAAGACATCCACAGAGTTTGTTATCAGTGTTAAGATAAATAAGGTGCCTATGCTTGCTTTCTCTTTTTATTTTTTGGGGGTTGAAAATTTAAAATGTCAACATGTATAACACAAATATTTAGCCTTGACAAAGTATACTTATTTTGAAATAAAAACACACAAAAATTAAAATGTATCACATAGAGAAATTTATCGTATAGAATATCTTGTATGTTTAGACCTTCTGTAATAACTACCATGTATACTTGACTTAGAATCTTTTTAAAAGACAGTATTCACTGTTTTCCAACTTTTAGCGTATGTTTATTGAATTATCCTTTACCATTCCCCATGTCTGTTTTCTGGACACACACACACACACACACACACACACACACACACACACACACACACAAATCACAAACAAACAGCACTAAAGTCTTGTTCTGCTCTGATATATTCTCTACTAACTATTGTTCATATTGATCTTCTTCCTCCAAGAGGATTTTAACTTTGGTGTTTTGATTTGGGTAATAAAATCTGAACACTGTGTGATTTGTTTCAGAAATAGACTGCTACCCTGCTATGCTGCTCCAAGTTACCCAGAACCCTTCTTTCTATTGGTAATTGTTTTTCATTACCCTGATTGTTGTGGTTTTATGATTCCTCAAATTCATATTAGATAGTTATTGGACCTTTTAAACACATTACCATGTAATCAAAAGTGCATCTAATTATGCACAGAATGAAATGTAATAACTAGTACTTCTAACACTCACTTTCTCCTAGATACTTTTATTCTTACATGGAATTTTAAAAGTCATACCACGTAAGCACATTTGTCATGCAGATTTGGGTGAAGTCTATTTATAAAACTCTCCAATCACTTTTAAAAAACATTCCGTTCAGAACTATATTCTGTTTCCATATATTGACATCTATGAGTCCACAAGGATCTGTAACTAAGGAACAATGTCATTGATAGGGTAAATGATTAAATGTATATTTTTATCTTAGCTTGACATATGTATTCATTTGATGCCCTCTAGCTCAGATGTAACACTGTATTTAAATTTTGAATTATCTTCTCTCTTCTTTGCTTCACGTTAATTTTGCCAAAGTAAATTTGTTAGCAAAATCATTCATTTTGAGTAATTTCTAAAATGCCTGTTATATCCTTTACAATATGAATCTTTAAAACCTCGATTATATTTTCAAGTTCACTTGCTATCTCCACAAGCTTCCATTGAAAACGCTGCTTTCGTTCAGTGGTCCACTCATCCTGTGTGTGATTATGATTCTTATGTAAACTCTGTCCTTTTCCCGTGGTTCAAGGAGAATTTCTTGTCAGTTTACTTCTGTGAACCAAATACTATCAGGAACGTCTTTACTGTGGTGGTTTCCCATGTGACTGTACTCTCTGAATTTCATCTTTACTGTCCTCATATGGAACTTGTATGAAGCAAATACTTATTTCCACATCCTCAGATAGTGAAGACTTGTGGATAGGTTTCCCAAAAGGTTTTCATGGAAACTTTCAGTATCCCTGTTCATGCTTATTAGTTCTTAGCAGAGAGACATTTGGCAATAATAAACATGACTAGCCTGAGGATTTATTATATTATTGCTCTTCAGTTTCATTCATTTGACAAATGCATTTCACATTTGACCATGCCCATTTATTTTTGTACCACATTAACTAGTGTAAGAAATTGGTTTGAAAGCAACAACAGTAATAATATAAAGGGAAAAAATAGAGTAAAATGATTTCAGAAAGGAAATTGTCATGAAAGAAAATAGTGAGGATTAAAATGTTATAGCTAGAAACACTATGCTTTAATATATTATCAACAGAGCATGAATGGATATTGTCCTCAAAATATGTTAGTTTTTTTTATGCAAAATGAATAAATGTAGCTGACATGCTCAGCTATTTTCCCACATAAGGACAGATGAAGTTTGTCTATCTTTGGACTGTGTTACTCTATATTTAAACTAGCTACTGTTTCAGACCTGCAAATGTTATCCTAGGGTTACTAATAACTTTTATATTTAACTGGCCTTAAAGTCATTGCTCACTGTTTCCAAAAGCTGTCTCAGACCTTGGATAGTACTAATTGGTTCCAAGACAGTAAAACAATAGTAGTTTCTTCTGTGTATCCTTTCTTATTAAAAGAACTTTAAATATGATTTATATTAGAGGAGTGCACTAACTGTATCAGCATCATCTTGGTGTCATAACAATTCATTTTAATTATCTAGTTTAAGTCACTACAATATTCTAAGAGTTATTTCAATGTTTGTTTGTCAATTGTCAAGTACTTCAGAGATAAATATGAAGATTTAACAAGTCTGTATATTTTAAAGTCCATACCCAATACCTTTTAACAAAAGAAAAAAATTAAAATTCCAAAAACAAAAAGAAAAAAATAAAAGGAAAAAGAAACTCTACCACCGCCACAACAACAACAAAAAATCCAGATGCTCCCAACTACCCACTCCCAAACAAGAATAAGAAAAACTTTGGAATAGTAGTAAAAGTATGTGCTTGCAAGTCTGCTGATCTGAGTTCAGTCATCTCCTAGTTGAAGGAGAGAGTCAGTTCTCACAAGGGATCTTATGACATCTACAAAAGCAGGCTGCATTGCAGGTTTATGCACATGCCTGTGCACACCCATAATAGACACACACACACACACACACACACACACACACACACACACACATAATAAGAAGGAGCCTTAAAGTTTAAAAATTCACCTTGCCAGAGACCAAACTGTAACGTTTTCCTGATATTTATATTACTATAAAAAATAAGAATAAAATATCAGATTTTATTGTATAGAATAAAAGTTTAACTGAGCCACAAACATTTCTAAATTTATGACTACACTTATTTCTTCATTTGCGTGTGGAGAGTGCAAGCAAGCACATGCCACAGTCCTCATGTGGAGGTCTGAGGACAACTTGCAGGAGGTGGTTCTCACCTTTGACCTTGTAGCTCTGAGGCTCGAACTCAGGTACTTGGTCTTGGTGGAAGATGTCTTTAGCCACTGACCCATCTCGCTGGCAGTGGTCACAAATATTTATAATATATAAGCTTATGTTTAAATCTTGGGAAAATATAATTTCTAGGAGAGATTATAATTCAAATGGTTTTCATGGATATATGAAAATCAGTATAATGGAGTTGTACAGTTTCCACAAATTGTGAACATCTACTAATTGTATTAGTGGATTTTTTTTGTAGGCAGAACATAGTCAGTTGCCATTTGCCATTTATTAAAAGCATACATACACACACACACACACACACACACACACACACACACACACACACACACATATATATAAACTGGGCACTGGGCTTTTAAAATTAAAATCACATTTTATTATTCAACTTGCTTAGAGACTAGTTCATGTTTTTCCATATGCTACATTACCCATTTGCACTTATCAAGACAAAACCCCTCATGCTGTTACTGAAACTCCATACAGAAGAAAGAACAGGGGATAGGACTCCACTATGTCTGAAGCTATTACTTGAAGCTCCCACTATGATAACTCTGGAAAATATAGACCACCACTTTCAGTTGCAATGGAAGATCCAGGCAATATAGTAAGTTATTGCTCAAAGTGCAATGATAGTAACAGAGTTTAAAATTTAGTTTGGTATGACTGGAGTCCTCTTTTGTCCGTCCTTCCTTCTTTCCTTCCTTCCTTCCTTCCTTCCTTCCTTCCTTCCTTCCTTCCTTCCTTCCTTCCTTAATTCCTTCCTTTCTATTTTTTAAGACAGGTTTTCTCAGTGTAGCTCTGGTTGTCCTGGAACTTGTTGTATAGAATATGCTGGTTTCTAACTCAGAAATCTGCCTGCCTCTCCCTCCTGAGTACTGGGAATAAAGGTATGTGCCCATTATCTGTCCACCTGACTAGAATTTATCTTAAAGAAGAAATTTTGCTTTATATTCAGTAACAAAGCATGGCTTTAATACAATAGCAATACAGACAAAATCATTGGAAAAGAAAAAATGTGTGGTTGATATCTGCTTATACAAGCATTCACTTGGGCTTATATCTTATCTAGAAATCAAGCATATAAAACTAAAAATGAAGAAATGTTATCAGTGTGTGAACAAAGTAAAATATCTATCTATCATCATCATCTATCTCTATTATCTACTGATCTTATACCTTCAACAAAAACTTTAAACTTGATAATCATTTCATTAAAGATATTTTTAGATTTCTATCTTTTGTATATATTGAACCAACTTCCTGTCTACCACTGAAAGCCTTGGAAGATTTCTGCTACTGAATCTTTTAATATTGTTCAAAGAATACTAGGATATATTTGTGGTTATGGTCATAGAAGCATAAATATATACTTTGATAACATTATGAATAGTGTGACTTGAGAACCTTGTAAAAGTAGACAGAAAATGCGGAAACCTCAGCTTGGGCCACAGGGCCCCACAGCTAATCAGCGTCGGGACAAAGATCCCTCGCCGGAGATTGCAGGACTCAGCAGAGGGCCAAGGACGCGCCCCACAGCTCACCAGG
>CM052707.1:79782632-79797829 GCA_028551405.1 Uromys caudimaculatus | reverse complement strand
CTCTCTCCCTCTCCTCCCCCCCCCCTCTCTCTCTCTCCTACTGTATACTTTCTGTTACTGGGATATGATACATTTCTCTAAAGGCTTATATTCTGATGGCTTGATCTGAGCTAGTAGACCTATTCTTCAGTGACTGGATCATGAGGCCTCACAGAATCTGTGGCTTCATCTCCTGATTGACTAAAAATCTGTTAGAATAACTGAGAGATGGAAAAAGTTGGAGGATGGGCAAGTTAAAGGGAGAAGGTCACTAGGGGCTATGGCTTGTCCTTGGGGGCTCCTTCCTTTTTCTATTTCTTAGCTGCTATCACCATAATTCCAGAAACACAGACCCTGGTGACTATGGACAGGAGTCACTGAGACAGTGAAGTTTCCTACATTCATTACGTTTTCCCTTCATGTATTTGCCACAGTGACATAAATGCAGACTGAACACACGGAAATGCTTATTTAGCATTTCCTTTGAATCCACAGTTTCTGTGACCCTGGTAAGAACTGAAGATGACAAGTCACATCTATCAAATGATGTGGGGCTTACATGTACCTCACCGAATCCATCCTTACAGCTCAAACATCTATTCATTACTAGGAACAACTAACACAATATAAATGCCATATGGGTAGATGTCATAGAATGTTGTGTAGAGGCCATACAAAAGAAATATTTACAAGTTCAGTACACAGGGTATTTTTCCAAATATCTTCTTTTGTATTTTAAGTCAAGAAATATGGGTTCAATGAATAAAATGGGATACTGTTCTTAAAATAATATAACTAACCACACTTTCAATATTTATGTTACAAAAGTATATGTTATATATCATAATGTTAAATGATGTAATAAACAAATTTAATTCATATAATACTCTAAATGGAATTCTATACCAATTATTTACTAAACAGTAACTTTGAAAAGAATCTTTTAATGTTTCTATTTTCTGGTTGTTTCCTTTTCTAGTCCATCTATGCAGTTCTAAACCCTACCTATATCTCATGGAAAGAACATAAATTTTGAACAGAACTCTCTAAATATTTAGGGTCTGATCTACCTACAGTTGCCACAATTTAACCAGCAGTAAACTTTTACATAATTTTACTGTTCCTGTTCTTTAATAAATTCCCATGTCTCTAGCTCCCTAATATCATACTTTAAAAACAAATATACAGGTGTTAATTACACAGATTTTGTTTTACGGAAGAGAAAATCAAGTGTTTTAAAGATGAAATTCTCTTGTAAGCTCCCTTTTTTGTTGTTTTTTGTTTTCTTAATTGTTGTTGTTGTTGTTGCTATTGGTGGTAGTGGTGTTTATGTGTTTTTTACATATTTACTTATACTCTTTTGGGAGCACACTAACATCCTCTCAGAATGATGTTTCAGTCAACAAGGTATCTCACATTTAATACTAGTGCCCAGTGTTGTAATAGAGGTGAAAATTCTTTCTGCCTCTCAGCGTCACAGCCATCGTAATACTGACGTAGGTCCTCCACACACACAATCACATACAAACACAACAATATAACTTTGTACATTTCATAAGAATTGACAGCGATAATGAAAGACTGGATATTTATTAGCTACTGTAATTTTATCATTTTAGAGTATAATTCTATTTATAAAAAATGTAGACTGACTATAGAGTAGTATGCTTTGCTACACCAAAGCCATTTTTTTACATATCTTGTATACTTTATATGTAATTTATAAAAAGAGGTCACATCCAGAGTTGGACTTATGCCATCTAGGTTTGAGTAAGTGCAGTACATGAAATCACACAACAAAACCAACCAAGATGATGAAAGTCTTCTCAGTAAGTGTCCCTGTTGTTAAACATGACTCCTTTCATAACTCAGATGAATTTTAATAATTTCCTGTAAGATGCTATTCCACAGTATATTGTGTCTGTAAGATCTATACTTAGTCTACTCATTTTAAGTGCTTCAATAATTTGCAGATTTAGTAAGTTCATTACCTATATTACAAATATCCTATCAATTTGATTGTTTCTAGATCTTAAAAACCTTGCTTATACTTATACATAGCTGACTTATGAAGATGCTTTCCTTCATTGTAGATCATTATCATTGCATGTATTCACTTTCTTATTAATAATGCAGACTGAGTGGGAAACTGTGTTTGATGAGTGTGGGAAAGATAATTTCCGTGCTTTAAATATCTATCTATCTATCTATCTATCTATCTATCTATCTATCTATCTATCTATCTATCTATCTATCTATCTATCTATGTAACTTATATGCAATGAAACACATAGACTTTAAATAAAGTTCAATAATGTAAAATTATTATTTTTATCAAAATTTCATATTTTGAAAGTTTTGCATTAAAACTTGCAGGGAAGTTGAAGAAAACAATGCCAAACATTTCCTTTCCATCCTATGCCTGACTTGTCAGTAATATTTATGTAACAATAATACAATTACTCTTGCTTCTAACAAGCCAACAAATTAATATTTGGGATGTAAAACTACTGAAGTACAGAGTCTGATATTCATTGATCAGCTTTTACATGTAATATTTGCTTTGCTTGTAGTTCTATTGCTTTTCATTATATGTATGTATTGGTATAAACTGCATTATAACCAAGTCAAAAAACTGTTTCATTCTGAAAGAAAACCCTTTACATCATCCTCAGGCTAATTAGCAATTACTGATTTGCTACTGTTAGCACTGTGTTTTTCAGAATGTTACATAAGAGAAATTGTACGATATCTACTCTACAGGAATCCGAGGCAAACTCCTCATAGTTAGGGTCATGTTCTTTGTCTGTGCTAATAATTATCTTGCTTATTGCTATGTACTCCTTTCATTGTACATTCATTTACCAGTGTTCCACTGTTATATTTTCATCCACTGAGTGGACTTTGGTTAAATTTTGGAGCTGTTATAAACAAAATTACTATAAAAGTTTTTCCTGTATTTAAAATAAATACTTTTTAAAATTCTTTGAGAATTCCATACAAAATATTTTGGTCATATTCAGCCCCTGTAATACTATTAACTTTTAATGAATGTTCAGTTCTTTGATAAAAATGTTCAGTAGAAGTATTGTTAGTTAATCTCTTGCATGTTTGTTTACCTTCAAAAGAAAATGTCCATTTTTTTTAAAGTCTGGCTATGTAATCTTTCTATCAATTCCCTCTTCAAATTTATGGCCTCTTTTTCTTTATTATTGTCACATATGTAATATTATCTTGTTAGATAAATATACATGTAAATATATAAACACAGTCTGTTAAGTTTATTTAATGTTGCATGTATATATTTGTTTTCAGGGCAGAACAACTGATATTGTATAACCAATTAGAAGAATCACTCTTGGGAAAGATCCCCCCTCTATCACTAGTTGTTTTTATTGATGTAAGGGTGGGTCCTGTATGATTTCCGCCTTCTATATCTGCAATAATCATAATACTGACCAGCATTTGATGATATCCCTAGAGGTGAAAGAGTGGCATTCAGATTTTTGTGGTAACCACAGCTCTCTCACTAGGCTTAAATGACACTCAGCAGGACGGAACTCATGCCTTGTACTGGAAGCTAGCCAACTCCATGGAACTAGTAAGCTCATGGATGGTAAAGGAGAGCCTATGACCACGACTTTACTAGACCAGAATAATTTCTAACTGGATTCTCAAACTTATCCTTATACCCACAGATAGCTCTCACTCGAGTCAAGACAAAACAAAAGAACTTCTCTTTCCATCAATCAAACCATTATAGAAAACCAAAGCTGATCATAATACAGGGATTAAGTGATATTGGTGTGTTCAACCCCAACAGATGTATCTACAGCAAACTCCTCCACCTACGTCTGGGAACATTGTGGAAGAGGGTACAGAAACAGAACAGTGGAGGGTCAGGAGCCCCTGTACCACTATGCACTCTAGATACATGGAGCTTACACACAGGATGCCTGAACAATATGGTTACCTAAACAATTTTTGAGGAATGCATTAATAAATATACTAACATGAAATGTGGAATTCAATAAACACCCTATTCTCTAATTTCATATCTGAATGCAATTCCTGAACAATGCAAAATATGGATTTCTCTGGAAAATTATAGAACTTGATCCATTTATGACTTGTATTCAATTATCAACATACTTTTCTCTATTGCTGACATATTTCCTAAAACATTTAAAATAATATTTTCTTTTACTTTCCAATTCCTTGCTTAGGCATAGATATTATCTTTTAGTTCGTCAACACGCAGAAACTGATACTGATTATGTCTTATGCTATAATGTTGTTTAGTAAATATATAAGTAATAATATTTATCTATATTAATAATTATTTTCTACTTTTTAATGCTTTTCTCCTCCATTGTTTCTCAAAAATGGCCACTAAATATGTGCAAAATTAGTTTTATATATATATATATATATATATATATATATATATATATACATATATATATATATATATATATATACCAGACTGACAGACTACTATTACTAGGGCCACATGCATGATACTATCACAGAGAACTTTTAGTAAAATACAAGAAAATATTTAGTGAGTGATGATTATGAATATGAACATAGATTCTCTCCTCTCTCTTTCTCTCTCTCTACCTCTTTCTCTTTCCATGTGTGTGTGTGTGTGTGTGTGTGTGTGTGTGTATGTATGTATATCATATTCAGGAAAGCAAAAAAGTCTTTGAAAAATTGTTCAAGAAATAGTATGTGAATGCTCTGAAAGACATAATATTTGGTTTTGTTTTGTTTTGTTTGTTTTTTTTTTTTTTTTTTGGTTTTTCCAGGCTGGCCTCGAACTCAGAAATCCACCTGCCTGTGCCTCCCAAGTGCTGGGATTAAAGGCATGTGCCACCACTGCCCGGCTGACATAATATTATATTTTTATCATAAAGAAAAGTATATTTGGACATGAAATACTCCATGGCAAACAAAATGGTAATCTATTTTCTTGACTAATGTAGAATCTTAGCAAGGAATATTTGTTAGTTTTTATAAATGGGAGGCGTCATCCACTTTCATCAACTATGGAAGTACCATACACTCATCTCTTAAAGGTTTCTGAGATGCTACTGAAAATTTCCCATTTGATGAGACCCACTTTTCAAGGTTCCGTCCTGGCTCCTTTCTTCTATTTATAAAGTCTTTCTTCAAGTAGCTTACAGACAAGGGAATTTACCATGCAAATTCATTCCATTTTCAAGACTACTCTCTTGTTACCATGTTCAGAATCTGTCCTTAAAGCTCAAATAATACTTATCAGTTCCAGGACAATCCATACAACATAGAGGAGTTAAGCTGATGAAAATCACTTGTTACTTTAAGCAGGACTTGATTCTCTAAGATAGGAACTCATACTGCTGCTTTTTTCTTGTGTAATCTACAAATTCAACTCTTACGATTTTCAAAACTATAATCTCATTAAGCAATTTCCCATCTAGAGTAATTTTGTTTAAAAAATGGTAATAAGTTAATATTTTTACATATGTCAAATAAAATTATTATTTTAAACACTGTCATATTGTAACATTATATTATAAGTCAAGAACATACATTATTATTTTAACACATAGCATTTGAGCTTGCCCCAAAATAGATACAGTTGTCATCTTTTCATAGTTTAAACATATTATAAGCATATTTTAAAGTGTTTTTTATTGAGCACTTGTGTCTATAACATTTTTCATTTTTCTCTAACCTTAAACATATTTCTTACCACAAGTTGAACTCTTCCACCATTAATTACATCTGGATCTAACTCAGGCAAGAAGTGATTGCTACAGGGTGACACAGAAAAAAGAAAAACAAGTTACAGCGTAAATACTGAACAGGAATGTTGTTAAAAATGCTCAAATGTCTTTATATAAAATAGAGAAAACAGCTTCAAACTATGTTACCTGTAATAAATTCACCTATTACACACACACACACACACGCACTTCTTCTATTATATATGAATTAATTTTTACAAATGTAATTTCTAAATAATACTTCGAAACTATACTTTTAAAATATAAACATCAATGAACAGAAATCTGAAAGTATTAATAGTAAGAGTTACTAAATATAAAAATAACCAAGTGTATTTAAATTACATTTAGTACCTTTTCTCCCTTTTTCTTTGGCTCTTTGAAAGAGGATGTGTGATACACCCCAGGCTGGACTCAAGGTCATCATGTAGTCAAGGACAAGGCTGAACTGATCCAATTGCCTCTACCTCCATGTACTGGAATCCCAAGCCTATATCATCATTCTTAATTTTTATAATCATAAAATTTCACTTCAGACAGGCAAAGTTCTACCTTTAACATTCTACCATATTTAATGCACACAAAACATTTACAAAGAAGTTTCATTTGATCAGAATATTTTTATTTTCAATAAATTTTGTCTTTGGAAGCTGTAGAGATGAATAAGTAACTAAAGAGCTTGCCATGCAAGCATGAGAACTTTAGGCATGGTGGTCAATGCTTAGAACCACAGACCTGTGGTGATGCAGGCCGGGGGTGTAGACAGATCCCCAGGTTTTGTGGAACAGACAGCCTAGCCTAAGTCAGTTATTCCCAGTTTAACAAGAGACCATGTCTTAAAAACTATTGTGGTGCTAAAGAAAAAGACACAAATTGTGTGAGTGGAGAAGAGGTTTTGGATCTGGAAAGAGTTGGGGAAGGAAGTCAGTATGGTATGATCCAAACACACCTTGCAGAATGATTAAATAACTAGTGAAAAAAATAAATAAAAGACAGGCAGTTTCTGAGGAAGGGCACTAAAAGTTAACTCAAATATACATGCACCTACCCCAAAATGTGTGTACACCACACACACACACACACACACACACACACACACAGAAAGAGAGAAGGGGGAGGGGATTTCCATTTTTAAAAGTGATTTTTAAATATATTACATTGAAATATTTTATATATAACTAGAAAATAGAGATTCTGTGCAATTGTTTGTTTCTTCAACTAGATAGAGATTTTATTTACTAGGAAGTGATAATATTAAATGTACAAACAAGTAAAATTCACCCTCATAAATATTGTTTCTATTTTCCACTCTATCACATCTACATCAGTACGTTGACTTGTGAACAGTCTCTCATGTCAAGTTAATATAGGTAAGTGATAGATTCTGTTGTATTTGTTATAACTCTATGGATGCTGTTACTATGAATTCAATCAACCTGATTAGTTGATATGACATAAATTTAAGTTTGCATTAATTGGAATACTTCAAAATAAAACATGAACTACTGGTCACTTTATTTTTCTTTGTTCATAATGGATATGTCAAATAACAAAATGTTTCCATTTTTGTTGTGCTTTCATATGAAAGTTTAAGTCACATATGTTGTTATAAAATTCTCATCTAGAATTTCAGTTGTCAATGTAAAAAAAAATAATTTTTTTTAAAAAAAAATCTATATATTGACACAGTAACAGTTACTGGATACACTTTTTCTTTATGAAGTAGAAGAGACTACACAGTTCATGTGTGGTTTTGAGCATTGTAGAACAGAGTTTTCCCTAAACATTTTATGGTGAAAACTATAAAGAACAATTAAATCTACTCTGTAGGAAAGCCTCTGGTGATGTGATGTCTTGGCTTTTGGCTATGAAGTTGTGTTTGTTTTAGCACAATTAACCCAGGTTTCACTTTTCAAGATATGTTTACAATACAGAAATCTAATTTAAAGGAAATGACCTCACCATTTCAGGTTTCTGGAACTAGTTGCTTCAGGAAAGCCAACTTGTGTATGAAGCCACTGGTAGGTGTACTTCTTACTCCGTTCTAACTTTTCCTTTGCAGGGGTTACCTTGGAAACTGCCTTATCTTGGGAAGAAATGTGCACCATTATTATTCAATCAATTAAAATTAGGGCAGATAGCTCACATAATCCCAAGAATTTTATCATAATAAAAGAGATGTTGATTAAGCAATGGTGAGGAAATAATAAAAATTAACCTTCTTTCCTGTTTGAGTTTCAATCACATCTATATTGAAGAATAAACAAAAATTTTGATGCAACTACCACTGTATAAATTAAGTATCAATTAGAAAACTTGGGGTTGTTTTGGGAAGACAGTAGATGTTTACTCTTACTAACAGGCTTACTTTTGGACTTATTTTAATATCAAATTGTCATTATAACATTCTCATATGCAATGGAACTTGTAGATTATAACAAAGGTATTTAAAACAGAATTTTGGTTATACAAAACTGAGTTTTGTGTAGGTTAATTTTATTTTCAATTATGAAGAGAGCATATAAATTTTTCAAAATAAAGATTTTCATTGTGATATTTGCATATATGGTGGAAGGAGAAAACTGATTCCCAAAGGCTACCTTCTCTGACCGATACATGCCACACACTGTGACCCAGGTGGCTCATATTCCACCCATACTCAAAATAAGTATAAAAAACCCAACATGCAAAAAAAAAAACCCAGTCTTTATGTTAAATTACAAGCATCTCTCTCTCTCTCTCTCTCTCTCTCTCTCTCTCTCTCTCTCTCTCTCTCTTTCTGTCTCTCTCTCTGTCTCTCTCTGTCTCTCTGTCTCTCTCTCTGTGTGTGTGTGTGTATGTGTGTGTGTGTGTGTGTGTGTGTAAAAACCACAGTAGATATCCCTGCTATGTCAGTGCCACAAAATTCAGAATTACATCAACAAACAGCTGTTGTGCAGCACTGCTTAGCACCATGGGCTTGCTCTCTTACTCTGCCTCTTTCTTGGAGCCCTCATTAACTCCTAAAGGCTTGCTATCTTTGTGAGCTCGATAGACTGTATGTTTCTAATATTAATTCACAGTAACGAGAATATAAAACTGCAAAATGTGGTGGGTAAAAATGCCAACTTTTCCAGGTGCAAATGTATTCACAGCACTTAGAAGAGCTGACACAACATTGCAAGTCAAGGTACCTATGGGCTCCTGATCAATGTCAGACAAACAGACAAGGGACTGTTCATTAAAAAATAAAAGAACAAATAAGTAAAAGAAAGTCAAATGTCAAGTCATTTATTTGAGACATTCTTTTACTCACTGTTTGACCTAGAAATTGGAATATTTGTAAGTTCTTTGGAAAATGAAACATATCTTAAAGATCATAGGAAATGCATACAATATATCATGTACATATAAAGTATGCCATGCATAAGGCTGAATAAGACGCGAATGGACATCTTACATCTATCATTCCCGTATAGGTCAGTGAAATGATGCTAGTTTTCAAATCAACATGTTAGATCCAATATTTAGGAAAGTCTAAAAGAAAAGTGTACTTTTTCTCTAATGTCTAAGGTCTTCTTTCTTCTGATGCTTCCACCTGATTCTAAACTGTCCACAGCTCATGCCTAATATCTCAAGGCAACCTTTTCTTGATTGTTACAAATGAATGAAGACTTTCTTCATATGAGCTGATGAACTCATGGGGAGAAATATTTGATAAACAGACACATGGGTACAAAGAAAATATAAATCAGACTGCCACAAAAGGAAGATGCGTTGTCACAGTTACTCTATAATGTTAAGTCTCTCCTCTACAGATACTGGATTGTGGTCTACCTTTCTTGTTTGACCATATCACGTACAGTTCAGACATTAAGTAAGTAGCAAGACTTAAGTGAGTCTTATGATTAACTGAGCCAACACTTGAACCTTAAGTTCTCAAGTGTATCTGGTTTCAAAATATCTTTGGTCTTTGGTTTCTTTAATTCTGGCATTTACTGCCATAGTCACTTATAAAAGTAGTGTTGGAAATGTTTTCAAACTCTTCATAACACTAAGTAGAACTCAAACAAAGTTCTAAACAATTTCTGTGTAAGGAGCAGATTCTTTGTTGTAAGAGAACAATTCATATGGAGCATCATTAAAACATACTCTGGTATGGTGACTGAAGCTACATGTGAGAAACAGAACAGGCACAATGTGACTGTAACCTAGAAGCAGTTTAAAACGGAAGGATATGACTCCATCCCAGCTGAACTGCTTGCTACAAGATTACCCCATCACTGAGAAGAACACCCAATGTAAAATTCACTCTGAACCACACAGAAGTCCTGCTTTGGCCTCTTTGTTGGGAAAAATAAAAGAAGTTTGCATTATTTTACAGGTCTCTGGTCATGCTGTTTCATAAGCTTTTCAGAAAGTTAAAGAAAGAATTATTCTATAAGGAGGAGGCTAAATCCATGGCCTACTGTCCTTTCTTTTGTGTCCTGCTTCATCTATTCTCTGTACCTTGAACCTGAGAAAGAAGAATTCCTTTGATTTTTTTAAAGTAATTGTTGAACTACATAATAAGATTTTATGTCATTAGGATACTCAATCCACTTTCCAAACACAGATATTGGATAACATTTTAAGGTAAGCTTTTTGTTTGTTTTGTTGATTTGTTTGTTCCCTTTGTTTGTCTTTATGCTTCATTTTATATTGAAATGATATGACTCCTTTCCAGCTGTTTGCAGCAAAAAAAAATATGTATAATAAAAATTTCATCTTATAGTTCTATTGACTTATAATGTAACAAGTTGTTTGGCGATTAGATTTTTAACTTTTTTTAAAGAATTTAAAATGTATTTTTATTGCATGCTTTCTGTTTGCATGTACATGAGTGTATCATATGCATGCAGTGTCCTTGGATGCTGGAACAGAGCAACAGCAACCCTGGAAATGGAGTTCCAAGTGGTTGGAGCTATCATGTGAATATTGGGAACTGAACCTCAGTCCTATACACTGGCAGTAAATGCTCCTAACATCAAAGCTATCTCTCTAGCTTTGGTTGATTAGGTTTTTATTATCCCATTTAATTTAAGGTCATTTAAAGAAAGCATGTCTAAAACTATAATATTTAGGGAAACTTGGTATACTGGGAATATATTTGCACATGGTTTTCAATGTTTTATTCATTCTCAACAAATACAGTTCACTGAAACCTTGCTTCTTTTTGCCGTGTTAAATACTTAAAAAGCTATTGGAAATTGAACCATATTGTCTGATTATGGCCATGCTCTATTTCTTTACTGCTAAATAAACATTAGCCCATGTGGTTACTTAGTAATTTCATATTATATATTGTGAGAAATGTTTTTCATTGTTTTAGATTAGAAACTATCTGAGCACCAGGCAGTGGTGGTGCACACTTTTAATCCCAGAACTTGGGAGGCAGAGGCAGGTAGATTACTGAGTTTGAGGCCAGCCTGGCCTACAGAGTGAGTTCCAGAACAGCCAGGGCTACACAGAGAAACCCTGTCTCGAAAAAACCAAAAAAAAAAAAGAAAGAAAGAGAGAAAGAAACTATCTGAGCATAGGCATCTTCACTTATGTTGCTGACTAAGCATAACTCCTTTGTCATTAGTGGTGAAATTTTTTTTCTGGTTCCTTGTATATTTCAGTTTCTACTCTTTCTTCAAAAAGGTTATCTTTCTAGTCATGCAAATTTGTATATGAATATATGTATATATATATATACATATACATATATGTATATACATATACATATATGTGTGTGTGTATATATATATATATATATATATATATATATATATATATATATATATATATATATATATATATATAGAGAGAGAGAGAGAGAGAGAGAGAGATGACTCAACCAATTCCAAGAAAATATAAGGCTTTACATTTTCTTATCTTATAAGCATATTCCACTTTTATCATCATTGATTTCTCTGTTAAATTACACAGACTAGTTCTCTTCTTTCAGATGTTTTGATTGCAAACCTTTAGGCTGTTTTGTAGATTATTTTTTAGATGTCAGTTTGTTGAAGTCTACATAGGTATATGAATCACGTACTATATGCCTCAAAATGTTCTGGCTTCTGATGATGACAGAATAGACATAGTTTTCTATCTCATAGTGTGAATTAATTGGACAGCTTAGACTAGATAACTTCCATCTTACTCCTAAAACTATTTCATATTGTCAGCTGAACTTCAGAGGCATTACTTGTATTCTTCATCATCTTCATCATGATCATCATCTAGTCAAATTTTGCTCTTGAACTTCCACATTACCTAACCCAGAAATCTGCAGTGATCCCGGCTACTCCCTCCTTGTCACTAATAACACAAACGATAGTGGCTTTACCTTAATGATATACCTTAAATATTGTCTCTATTTTCCACAGTTTGACCATTTTGAAAAGGATTGAGCATGCTTTCTTCCACCCCCATTACCTTCCATGCTACAACCCTTCCTCCCAGCAAGTGCCCTCCCGACTCCACTTTTAGGTACTTTACTGCAAGTGACTCACTGAATTTATTTTAACAGATAGGTTATTTACTGGCTTAGCGTCTACTTTTCTGTAGCAGCATCACTGAAGATAATGACACTTTTGCCAACAATCATTAACTGCCACTAGATCCTCAGTTAGTGGTGGGGACTCTGTATCCCTTCCCTGATGAAATGTTGTAGACCTAGCCTACTATAGGCCTCATGTAGCCCCTGCTATTCTCAGCCTTCCCTTCTATCTCCTCTGCCTCTCCCTCCCTCTCTCTCTTTCTCTCTACTGGGTGCTTGTGGATCAGGTTGTATCTATCAGCTACTGTTTGAATGCCATGCCTGCTGATGTCATTTTCCTCACCATGATGTTCACGGCCTCTTACCTTCTGTCACCATGAGCCCAAATAAATATCTTCTTTGTTAAGTTGGTTATGGTATCTGCGGTAGTTTGAATACACTTGGCATAGTGAGTGAAAATATTAGGAGGTGTGGTCTTCTTGGAGAAACTGTGTCACTGTGGGTTGGGCTTTGAGACCCTCCTCCTACCCAGATGGGAGCCAATGTTCTCTTGTTTGCCTTCAGATCAAGATATAGACCTGCCAGCTCCTTCTATGCCATGCCTGCTTGGACGCTGTCATACACCTTGATGATAATGGGCTGAAACTCTGAACCCATAAGACAGACCAGGTCAAATGTTATCCTATATAAGAATTGCCTTGGTCATGGTGTCTCTTCAGAGCAATGGAAACCCTAACTAAGACAGTATCCCTTCATTGAAAAAGAAAAGTAGCAAAGATTTCAATGCATTACTGTTATTAACACGCAAAATCCTTGTTTCCTCTAGATTTTGTTTAATTACACATTACACCTGCCTGTTTTTCTCTTCTTTTGTAACCATACAAGAGAGTCCCATCTGAGGATTTAATTCTTATCAGTACACTTGATATCAGATTATATTCTTCCCTGGAAGATCACCTCAGCATGATCTTACTGTTGGTCTTTTGTCTTTGGTTATGTAGTGTAATGCTAATACTGGCCCCAAAAATCTTAGTTATACTACCCATGTAAGGTGACTTCATTTAAGTTCTTGAATCACAGTTTTTATCTCCTTGTTAGATAGAAGGCTTCTGTATGGTTTTAATTTGTAATGCCCTCAAAGGCTCAAGTATTGTCCAGTGCAGCATCCTTGAGATTGGAGTGAAGGAGTACTAGGGCCAAATTTTACTTGCATAAATTCACAATGGTTAAATGGGCAATGGAGGCAGTAGAACCTGTGAGAGGCGGGGTGAGCTTGGAAGCCTTTGAAGATTATGTATATTTTGTCTTTGTTCTCTCTCTCTCTCTCTCTCTCTCTCTCTCTCTCTCTCTCTCTCTCTCTTTCTCTCTCTCTCTCCTTCTCACCTGCAGGTGAGCAGCTTTGCTTTGTTTCTATATATCCTTCCCACTATGTTACTTTGCCTTTCCTTTGGCACAAAACAACAAACTCCATAAACTGCAAGCTCTGATATTGTGAGCCAAAATAAATCTTTCCTTCTTTTAGCTGAATTGTTTGTAACAGTAATGAAAAGCTAACACATCTCTTACAAACAATCCACTATACATCTTCAAATCCAAAATTGAAAATCCTGTTTATCACCTGCCTTTGAATAAAATTCAAAGTGCTCTTACCATAGTATAGACAAGTCTTGCTTTAGATCTTGTGAGGCATCCTTTAAATTCTTACCATAATCCACCAGACACACTATAGTTACTCAACTTCTTGTGCCTGCATGTTTTCTCTTCACTAATGGCATTTCTACTTCAAGTCTTCAAGTATGTTTATAAAAACTATACTTCAGAGTAAACTATCTGAAATTTCAACAATGTATTTTATATTTAAGTTAGGCTAGGTATTGATATGGTTTGAACACTTGGTCGTCAGTTGGGTGTGCAGTTTTGAGAGACTATGAAGGCCTTAGGATTTAAGCCATTATGGGCTGGCCTTTGAAGGTACAGCCCAGGGTTGTGTTGAAATCTAACTTTCTGAATTCTGATTAACCAAGACACAAAGAGATCCCTTTGTCCTACTTTGGATGCTACCACTGTGATATAACATGAACCAAAAACAACGTGGGAAGGAAAGGATTTATTTGGATTATACATCCTGATCATTGTCCATTAATGGGGAAGCCAAGGGGGGAGGGGACTCAACCAAAACAGAACACTGGAAAGAGAAAGTGAATCAGAGACCATTGAGGAATGCTGATTATTGGCTTCCTTCTCATTTCTCACTCATATTACTTTTTATGCAGCCTAGGATCATATGCTCAAGTGTGGTTCTGCAAACCATGGCAACGACACTCGCTCATCAAGCTTTCATCATGAAAATGCCCTATAGACTTACTTGCAGGCAAATATGATGGAAGTATTCTTTCAGTTTAGGTTCCTTACCTTTTTTCCACATGATTCTAATTTGTATGAAGTTGACCAAAACACTAGCAAAATTTACATGCTGTCAGCTTTACACCTAAACCTGTCACTATTAAACTATAATGCGTCTTTTTCATCGCCAATATATCATTTTAATGTCATAAAACATAACTTTAAAAGTTCCATAGCTCTTAATAATTCAAGTACATTAAAAAGCACTTTTTAAAAAGTAGCCAACATCTTTATAAAATATACCATTCAACTATGGGATCCTATTAAAAAATCATAAGTTCCATAATTCTTTTTCCAAGAGGGAAGAACCAGGCACAGGTACAACTAGATCAAAGCAAAACAAAATTCGAACAGTGCCAATAGCTCACTGTCCGATGTTTGGAACTCAGTCATGATCTTCTGGGCTCTAAAGGACTTGGGAAGCTCTACTTCTGGTCCACTAACAGCACAATCAATGTCTTTTAGGCTCATGCTTGTTTTATGCCTGTCCTTTTCAAGTGGTGATCCTTCCACTCTCCTGGCATCTCCATCTC
>CM052707.1:79710257-79782132 GCA_028551405.1 Uromys caudimaculatus | reverse complement strand
ATATATATATATATATATATATATATATATGTTTTTGCGCTTTGATAAATAGACATCTATAATTATATTTATTCATATATGTTTTTACTAATTGTTATCTAAGCTAATGATTTAATTTCCTTTACCTGTTTTATTTCAATAGAAAATAAGTGATACAGCCGAGCAGTGGTGGCACATGCCTTTAATCCCAGCACTTGGGAGGCAGAGGCAGGTGGATTTCTTAGTTCAAGGCCAGCCTGGTCTACAGAGTGAGTTCCAGGACAGCCAGGGATACACAGAGAAACCCTGTCTCAAAAAAAAAAAAAAAAAAAAAAAAAAAAGAAAAAGAAAAAGAAAAGAAGTGATACTATATTGATTCATTAAGTCTAGGAGCTTTAAAAAAGTTATTTAAAATTTTCTTGATATAATTATAATCATAAACTATTATATAACAATGTAACAGAAATATTTCTTTAGCCCACATATATACATTTATAATGAACTTCTCATTGTGCTTATTATAATATTTCAATTACTTTTATACAACTGTTTTTATGTTTTTTAAATGAAATGCAGATGGTTAGGTCATTAAAAGCCATTCATATGAAATGCTAAATAGATTTTAAATATTGCTTGCATTATAAATAACAATAAATAAACATCTTTTATTTCATATATTGAATTGATACAGCCTGAAGAATATGAAGACTATTTTGTTCTGCAGTGACCTCAGGAAGATATTTTTTATTCTTATTATTTTATTCATAAAATGAGGACTCATTATTTCATGTACTAAGACTTTATTTTACACAAATAATGTCTTTCTGATGGATTTCACATTTTTAGAAACAAGTTAAGGACTTCTGATGTATGTATGCTAGTAAAGGAAGCCCAAAGAGACAGTATGAACAGAACACAAAAGTCACTCTCAGCTTCAAACTATTACAGAACACACAAAAATTTTACCTAGCATAAATATGAGATCTTAAGAGAAAGAATCAAGAATTATATAAGTTAAAAAGCAATAAATTGTCCGTGAAATCTCTGATAAAATCAAAATTAGAACAGACTCTTCAAATCATACGTTTTATGAAAAAAAATTCCCAAGTATAACATCTATACTAAAGTATATAATATTTTAGCTTTCTTCATTTCTTTTCTGCTTTCTCCCTCCCAGGCATGTGAACAACGTAGTGTTTGTTATTTATAAAAGCTTATTTTTAAATTATATTTATTTGTCTGCACCTATGCAGCGCCCACAGAAGCAGAAAAGCATCAGATGCCCTGGAGGTAGAGTTCAGGTGCTAGTGAGCCACCTCAGGTGTGTCCTGGGAACTGAACTCCAGTTCCCTACAAGTGTAGCATGCTCTTTTAAATACTTAGAAATCTGTCCAGGCCCCACATTATTTGCTTTTGACCTATACATAAGTAGAGAAATTTTGTACATTTTTTTTGTTAGATATTTTTGGGATTTATTGTGTATTTGGTACAATTCTAGTATATTTTATTTTAGTCATTGTATTGCTTGTGATTCAATTATAGTTTATCAATAGCACTGTTGTTTGACACATAGGCAATTCTGTAATTTCTAGAAGTTGTGGTTGATGACAGTTTACATGTATGACAAGAACTTATCTCTATAAACTTTATTTCAGTTACTTGTGCACGCGACTTTCCATTCAGATTATAAACTTTATTTGTCAAGTTTATATTTGAAAAAAATCTCTATGAATTGAATTGACATTGTTTCTTCAAGTCATTTTGGAAAAAACATAATACTTCAACTGGATATCTTATGTTAAAAATAAAACAGTACCAGGAATGAGTTATCTCTTTAAACTATGAGCAATGGGGTGCCATGGACTCCCACACATTATAGTCCACAAGAGTACTCTTGACTCCCACCATAATTTGATAGTAAGATCCTCTTACAAAGGACTCTGTATAATTGAGAAACATGGAATAGAAAAATCAAGCTTGTATTTACTGGAAGCTTCATCCCTACTGGCTAGCTTTCATTTTATTGGAAGGTGTTATATACACTACCAGACAAGTAAATTGATCACGAACCACACTGAGTAGTGATCCTGCAAGATCCAGTCATGACTAGCCTGGCAAGATATTCCCATTGTTTAAATAGTGACACAAATGTTTTGAGAGTAACCAACCATTTTTTGATTGGTTCTAAAATCCACTTCATGATGTGAAATCCTTATATGGGGTTAAGGGGAAAAGAATTTGTGTCTAGATAGAATATCTGCCTTAGAAGAGGTCCCTGTACTATTATTTTGCTAAGAATACAGAACTACTTTTAATGACCTGTTGATATTAGGATAGATTAGAGCACCTCTCATCCCTTATCAGAGAAGCTTCTTGTAGTAGATGGCTGTTAACACAGAGACCTTCAACTAGTCAACATAGAAAGAATAAGTGTCAGTGGAATTCTCTGTACTAAACTGGACATATATATATCATACCCCTTCTCTTAATGTTCAGAGAAATTTTAGAATAGAGGTATAAAGTTAGTAGGACAGTTGTACATATGAACACACAGTGATTATGACAACATTTAAAAACTTGTGTGAGCTCAAAACAGATAAAATCCCAGCAAGAGGAAGTAAGGTGGGAATGAAACTTACTACTAACTGAGGGTCTGTTGCCATTTAATGGCTTCTGAAAGAGGGATAATAAGTGTTCTTTAGTGATGTTGCCTCTAGGTCACATGACTATATGCCTGGCAGCTGGGCAACACAAACTGGGTTTGATGAAAACTAGAGAGAAGAGGAAAACTCAAAGTTGATTAGGAGGAGAAGGAAGGGTAGGGAGGGTGGTTAAGTGATGAGCCGTAGGTAAGGGAAGTCTGTATTCAAGTTACATTGTATGAAATCCTCTAAGAATTGATAAATGTCGGCTTTTAAAACACTTATAATTTAAAGTCTTTTATTTCATACAAATAGCTCTATAAATATTAATAGTTTAAGAAGCCTGCCTATGTACCACTGGTTTACAGAGATATCTCCTCCCCCAGATAAAATGTCAATTAACTAAGCATAAATGCAGGAATCTCTAACTGGGCTCACAATTCCTTTGACCTACCTAGCCACCTTACAGTAACTACTGTGCCACATTTCAGAATATTTATAGTCTTAGTTTCTGCAATTGTTTAGTAAATTGTATATTGACATGGTGAGTTCTCTCTCTGTCATTGTTAAGTCTATTTAAGTAGTTTATGGATTTTTACTTCATAAACTAAGCTTTGGTTCTGCTTGTCCACTTCATAAATTACTGTCCCTTGTGATTTAATTGATTTGTATTGTATAAACCATTAACTTAAGAAGACTTTATATTTTATGGCCAAATATACAAATATATATATAAGATTTTCCTGTAATTTTCAAAAATGTAATATTCCCCACACAAGAAATTATACACATTTTGCTAAATGATATACTATTTAAAGTTATAGTATTGTGAGTTTATTTACTCATTTACATTTATTAGATATATTTTTATATTTGTTATATATTTATTTATGGTTATTGTGATTTAAAGTTATAGTATTGCATTCCTTTATTGTTAGCATTGAGAAGACAGAGCCAGAAAGATTTCTGTGTATTCAAGGTGAGTCTAGGCTATATAGTGAATTCCTGGTCAGTCAGGGCTATGTAGTGAGACACTAACTCAAAAAAAAAATTGAAAGACTTTTAGCTTATTTATATGGTTAACTTTTAAATTGGATTTGGGCTGGCTTTGTTAAGATTTCTATAAGTTTTGTTTTCATTTCTTTCATTTTTTTCAAATACATTGACATGAAGTCATTACAATATCTCCTTTCCTTCCACAAGGCTACTTCTATGTTATTTTGTCACAAAGACTTGCCAGTATACATCCAATTTATTAGTATTTTTAAGTTAATTATGCTTTATTGGTACAAAATAGTATATTTTTCCTCAACTTTAAATTAACCACTGATCTTAGGAAACAATGCTTTATTATTGTATAATTCCCTTTCTAAAAGATAGTTACATTTCTCCTATATGTGCTTCTAACAATTTTTAAACCTATAACTAAATGAGCATCATTTTCATTAGTGTAATGCTATTTACTTATAACTTATTAGTATTTCATTCAGACAATGCACTACACAATAATTCCATCCTTGCCAATTTTCATTCCTTCTTTAAAGCCAGCATGATTTCAGGTTTGGGAAATATCCTTTTGTGCTTCAGGACAACATATGCTTTCAGTCAATCAATGTACTATATAAGACCTTCAGCCATAATTTATTTAACATGTTTATCAAATCATACCCTGACTGATTCTTTGAAATAGTCTATAAATCAGTGAAAGACATGTCATTAAAACTTCCTAATATAATTGCTGAATTCTCTTCTTCCTTTTGCAACTTTAATTTTCACATTATGTGTTACACTAGTTCACACAAAATGAAGTGCGTTGCGACTGCATTAGTCACTTTCCTCCTTACTGTGACAAATTCCTTCCACAAAGGATGGAAGACATGTTTTTCTTCATGGCTTCACAGAGTTTAGTCCATGGTCATTTGTCTTCATATGTTTGGATAGAACTGGACAGCGGCACATTGCAGAGGACCTGCACCACTTCAAATTGAACTAGTTAGCAGAGAGTTAGGACTATGCGGCTACCCTGCCCTGTCACATGTAGCCCGGGTTCCTAGGCTTCCTTTTAAAACTTTGGCTTAAATATCCATAACCCTGTACCACTTATACTGTTTTGTATTTCCAACATATATTTGTATTTTAGTTGTGTAAATAACATCAAGGGATGTTATATGATCAAGCATTAACCAGGCTATTTGGAACATGGCTGCAGGAGCCTCAGCCTCTGAATGCCTGCACAGCTGAGCACAGCGAAGGAAATTCACTGGAAACATTTTTTTTTTCTGCGCAAAACCAGCACAGTGCCTCAGAGATGATCTCTTCTCAAAGATAAGACTATCAGATAAATGCATTCTTCTGTACTCCGGATCTTCAGATGTATGTCTTGTCAATTCCTGATATTTCCTCTTTTGTATTTTTCCATTATTGTCTTACCTGTTCATTAAATATTATGGCATCTTTAAACATTCCTCCCTTCTTCTCTCTCATATATTACATACAAGGTTGTGGTGTTAATTTTAAGGTTACCATGCAAAGTGATGTGTCTCATTATATTTATATACACACACTTTTTCATAATTCATATTCCTCCCCAATGACATTCCCACACCCACACCAGTTCCCTCTTCTGATGCCCCTCACTAAGTATTTAGCTTCTTCATGACACTCATCTCATTGTCACCACATATTCCTTAGCCTAATAGCCTTTTAGAACCACACTCCAAGTTTTTAGCCTTTCTGCTATCTTTACCCCCAATTCTCACTTCAACCCTTCCCAAATATGGTATTAAGTATGCCACAGCTTGAGGAGTGAAATATCCTCTGACCAAGTAGCGCATCACTTAAAAGTAAGTCTTCTCTGATGTCTTGGGACATGAACAAGATGCCTATACATTTTTTTTTCTGATAACCTATTACGAATATCTTTTAAACAATGTATTTATTCCCATATGTAGTCTCATGACCACAGTGCTTGCTGTCTAAATTCTTCTGTGCATTCTGATGTCCAGAACTCTTAGCAGAATTACAAACTCAGTAGAGTTTACAGAATTCTTCAGTTTTGTTCTCTGTGTCTCCAAAATCTTCCAAATCCCAACCACGAATCAGTTCCAGGCCCTTAAGGAGCACACAGTCCTATTCAGACATGGCAATGACCCCACTCTAGTAATGCGTCTTCCATATTAGTTACTTTTCTAGTTGCCCTGACATTTCTAACATAAATAATTAAAGACAAAAAAGTTTATTTTTTACTTCAAGAATAATTCTAATCACATGCGCAAAATTTATGACTGTAGATGCCTTTGAAGGTGTGATTCTTTCTCTCTGAGACTCTGAAGCAAATATAGAGGAAGGACTGGGGTCCATGCAAGCATAGTCTTCAAGGCATACTCCCTTTTTTTATTTAGGCGCAGCTTCTAAAATATATGTACTTTCTTCATAAAATGAGCACCTTCCAATGTTAGAGCAATGAGGAATATTTTATATTCTGAATAATCCTATCTTTTCCTCAACTAAAGTCTATTCTGCCTGATTTCTTTAGTGTTTGTGATATTTAGAAATTGTACTAACAAAAATAATTTCCTCATGTTTTAGATTGCTTAACCTAATCATAACTGAATCATCTATAGCTAGGTTGGGTCTCCTAAGAAACTTCTGTTATTGTTTGAAATGTCCCAGAATTTTGATCTGTTGAAATATTCTTGTCCAGTTCTCAAAACTGTGTGTGTAGGTGGCATCCTTAAAAGGTAGTAGATTAAGGGCTGTTAAATCATTAGAGATCTGATTTGAAGGGGTATCAAATCCAGAACTCTTCCTAACTTTTCTGCTTTTAGAAAACTTCAGGTCTCATTCATTGCCACCATCATGAATATTGTCTTCTCCCAGGCCCCTTAAACAGACTTTTGGAACCATGGACTGAAACCACAGGATTTGTGAGTGAAATTTTCCTACTTTAAGTTGCTATTCTCAAGGATTTTGCCAAGGCAATGGAACACCAACTACCATAACTGATGCACGTCAGCTTAGCCAACATTTTGTGTTTCCATTCATCACACTGCACCATACCCCTTTGCTTGCCTTCAAAACGTATTGACTGCTTTTTTTTTCTACTTTTTCTACTATGGTGGAGGTTAGTTGCACCAATCCATTTAGATTCTAATCCTAGAAATCACAATGTACATATTAGACTTAATAATTAACCAATATTTTCTTTATTATATTTTCCTTCTTTAAAACATCATCCCATCATATAGCCTCTGTCAACCTGAAACATGGTACGGAGACCAGTCTGACCTGGAACTCAGGAGATCATCATCTTCCCCTGGACAATAAGTTAAAGACGTTCTCCACCAAACTCAGCTCTAGTATTCCCTTTTCTTAGGGAACAAAAGACTAAATTTATATCTACCTGACTGCATATTAATATTTCTTTCTGTACCTTACATATATGTAATTTCATGATGTTGTTTTGCAAGTTATTAACTTATGTTTAATGGTACCAAAATATTTTCTTACTCATAATGTTTTATAGCTTCTGCAACAATACATTTTTAAAAATGTCTCTAGACCCCAAAGAGACTGAACTTTGTCCGATGTTACCACTGAGTTTATATCCTTTGATATGATTTAAGTCTACTTACTTAACCTGCTATCCGGTGTGTACTCAGACCATTTAAGTAATCACTACCAACACCTGCTATGACCACCTATTACCACCACCACCACACCCATCACCACGACCACCAACAATCTCTTCAACTTATCTGTTTTAAAATATTTTTATTTAATGGGGATAAGCTAGAGAATTCCGGGGGTTTTAAATGAAAATAACTAACACTGGAAAGATATTTCTATGATACAGAATTCCACCTTGGTGACTACATTTCTGACATCAACTTTCTGGTTACTGTCAACCTTATCATGTTTTTGTTTTGATATTAAGACATCAACTTTCAGTCCCATGGCATGCTGTTTAAAAATGACAGATTCTGCGAAGCAGAAACTCTAAGTACTGATGAAGTATAACTTCATAACTTCATCAGTTATGAAACAGTAAACATAAACTTCTTGCAGTCTTACCCTGATAATTTCAGCTCTAAAATTTATATTTTTTTAAGTGTCCTATTCTTCTGAAGTATTGTACCAGCTATGGATTTCTTTCCAAACATGTCCTATATAGGATCCAACATCATGGATTTGTTTTCATGCAGTTCAGAATAATTTTCATTTGTCATCATGTTTCATTTTACTTACTGCTTCGTTACCTGGAATGTGAATTAGCCACAATTTACACCAGTCCTTCTCAACCTTCCTACGGCGGCCATCTTTTAATTAGTTCCTCATGTTGTGATGAACCCCAACCATAAAATTATTTCCATAGCTACTTCACAACTAAAATTTTGTGAGTGTTATGAATTGTAAATATCTGTGTTTGCCAAGGGTCTTAAGTGACCCCTGTGAAAGGGTCATTCAACCTCCAAAGAACTGACCCACAGGTTGAGAACCACTGATTTGGATCATCTTTTGCACTCCTCTCTGTATTTTTCCCTCTTGGACTTTCAACTGTTTGCACTGGATTTTGAATGTGTTCTCACATGTTTACAAATCTCTTTTGTTAATCCTGCTTTTGGGGTGACAGCTAGAGGATAAGAATTTAATTTTACTTGTATGATTTACATTTCTAAAATCTATATTTGGTTCTTCCTCAAATATTCTTTCATGTGTTAATATTTCTAAATAGTATTTGTTCATTAATGGAATGTTATATATGTCATTACTTGTGTCTATATATAACTTGTAGTAATAATATTTATTTGCGCATTTTTTCTGATGTCATTTGGTTCTGTAAGCTATTACTTATGCTGTCTTTTTATATATAATAATTTAATTTTACAGAAATGATAAGTATATATTTTAGCCACATAGATGGTATATGATTAAGTTCATATAATATAAATTTACATATTAAGCATGTTTAATAATTTATATTCATTTGTTTCTTTCAAAATATATTTTAATGGATTTCTTTACGCTACAAAATAAAATGATGCAGCAGTCTTCCCTTCAAACCCTTTTACGTTTTTAAGTTTATATTAAGTTCTTAAAATATAAAATTCATATAATCTTTTTTGGGGGTTCAAGAGTATTTTAGCACTTTAGCTTTCCTATTCTCAACATTTTGAGGCCCTTGTATATACATATTATTATCTTCCCTAAAGTCAAGGAAAATTACAAGACTGACGTTCTCAGTGTGGAAGAAATGGTAACTGGAGTTGTCCTCTAATATATTTCAGAAGGTAAAAGAGTATCATTATATTATCAGACATTTTTTGAATGGCCTAAATATAATATAGTTTGGTATGGTGAATAAGGAATTTAGCTGTGAAGCAGGACATTTATTAGAACTTTAAATTATAATTTCACCAATTATGAAACAAGAAATACACGAATCTTGAGTATTGTAGAGACATATGAAGTCATTTGAGTTCTGTTAAAACTAAAGATTACTATCTTTTTCTTCTTGTTCTTTTGAGAGCTCTTTTGGTCTGGTTCAGGAACATATATTTTAAGTGGGTTTGTTTTTCTCTTTTCTTTTGTTTGTTTTCCTTTCCTTTCTTCCTCTTCCTCTTCCTCCTCCTCCTTCTCCCAATACCAGGTTGCTTTTATTACATTGGTTCTGTATGCCCGTTGAGATCTAGAACTGTAACCTCCACAATCATTTTCTTTTGTTTTACAATAGTTTTGACTAACCAGAGTTTTTTACAGTTCCACTAAAATTTAGGATATTTTCTATTTCTTAAAGAAGGAGATGAGGATGGAGTTTGTTTAGGATGGCATTTTCTCTTTATATAGCTTTTGGTGAAATGATAATTATGGTATTAATTATACCAACCTATAAACACGAACATCTTTCCATTTTCTAGTGTCTTTATCTCTTTCTTGCGATACTTAAAGTTTTCATTGTAGAGTTCTTTTATGTCCTTGATGATATATTTTATTACCAGATATTTTACTTTCTTTAAGGCTAATGTGAATGGGAGTGTTTCTATGATCTTTTTGTAGTTTGTTAGTATATAGAAATGCCATTGAGTTGTGCAAGTAGATTCTGTATCTTGCCACATTGATGGATTAATTTATAATTTCTAGAAGTTTTCTATTAGCATTTTTGGAATATATATAAATATCCCATAATCTGCCAGTAAAGTAGTTTAATTTGTAACAAAAATAAATGAAAAAAAAGTTGTACATTTAAGAAGGGTTTGGAATGTGGAAAGGGAAAGAAGAAATAATGTAGTTATGTTATCTACTAAAAAATGAAAGCATCAATTAAAAAAGAAAGACACATATAAGTTATTACTATTATATCCTATTGGCAGCTATTAGAAACACCATTTTCTAGAAGATAAGTAAATATTCCTTGTGCCTAAATTAGGAATTTCCCAGCAGAAAATGCTCACATTTAATATCCTAAAATAAATATATTTTCATCATTTTATTAGCAGTATTATTTTATTAACACTATATTGCATGTTTTGTTGTATTAAAGTCAACATGTTTTAAATTATGAACATAATTATGCTGCATTATTTTATTATACTGTATTATTATAATTGTTATTATTTTATTATGGTTATACCATATTATTATTATTATACTGTATTATATATTATTATTGTATTGTTATTTTATTATTATACTGTATTAATATTTTTGATTGTGTACGTGTGTGTGTGTGTGTGTGTGTACCACTACACTCCAAATTTTTCCTTCTTGAGATCTTAGCAATGTAACTTTCTTGTCTTTTCTTGTTACAGTGTTTTACTTTCACAAAAATTGAATATATTCTCTGATTAAAAATTCATATTTTAAAATATTTATATAAATTATAAATAACTAAAAAAAGACTACTGTTGCATTATTTTTCTGGGAGGATACAAAATTAGGAAAAGACAGTTCCATTTACTAATCTAAGTTTTGTCTAATTTCAAGTTTCTTTCTGCTACAGAAAATGGAAATCTTTCTGGAATAACCTTGCACTAATCCATAAAAATCATATGCTTAAATCATAGACACAGCCAGATAAATTAAAAGTTTTATAGTCAAAAAATACTGCAAATTCATGTTTATAAAATTATTATAATGCAAGAAGTAGTAATTATACACTCCCTATTGCCAAAGCAGTCCATAAAATGAATTCATCAACAAAATGGAAACAAAATTTGTGGCTGAAAAGATTAAAGGTTAAGTAGTTTGAGACTGCTTTCTGTGCAGCCATGAAGACTGGAGTTCAGACCAAAGCCCCGTAGAGCAGTCAAGGTGTCCCATGCCTGCCTTCAATGCCAGGCTTCATGAAGTTAGACAAGAGGCTGTGTGGGGCTTGCTATCCTCTAGCTCAGCTTACAAAGTATGGAGTTCAGTCTCAGAGAGAACACACCTCAAAGAAGTGTTAGCAAGTGACAGAGGAGGCTGTCTGATGCACTACACAGAGACGCATCTACACATAAATAAATGAAATGATATAAGATTCCTAAATTAAAGACAAAGGGTTTTAACCACAAAATAGTAAGCATGAGCAACAGGAAATTCTTATTGGTTCACTTCATCTCTCAATTTCAGTAAAGGTGTCTTGAGAGAGATGAGGATGCTTCACAAGGCAGGTTTGTGTTGTAGCTAATAAGGTTATTTTCTTAATCGATAAACCAAACTACTGTTTAGACCAAAACATTTTCCAATAAATTTAAAAGGAAAAATAACTCCCCTCGCACTGCTCAAAGCTCACAAAGGAAATCAGTTCTATCTTTAGCTCAAAATATTCTGGTTCTTAATAGTTTTCCAAAAAGATGTTCTTCAGAAAGCAATTACCATAGAAAGAGTGCAGCATTATGGGATATGTGGGTTTTGACCAGCTCAGCCATAATTCCCTATGGCTAGAATGTTTACTGCACTCTGCCATTCTCATAATTTAATATCGGAATGAATTTAGAAGAAATTTACAAAGTCCTCTGAGACTAAATATAAGAAAATTGTATTTTAAATTTTCCCCCTTATTTTCCAAAAGTTATTCACAGGAGAAAACAAACTTTTGTGGGTTTTTTGCAGCTGTTATATTAATAACATAGTAAAACCTTATGTGTTTCCATATTTACAAACAATCTAAGGAAGTTTTGTGGGAAAATACAGAATTTTAGTTAAGTGTAACTGCCATATGTGGGCCTTTGAGTCAATAAAGATAGACGTGGAAATTCCAATACATCTTTTCTTCCTAAGTGAAAAAACTAAAGTTTCATTTAAAAATAGATGTTTTTCTCTTAAAGCTACTATGAAGTTAAAACTTTCTGTATAATAATATTTGTTTTCTTAACAAATAGCATACTATGCTTTTTTTTCTCCTGTGGCATCAACCTGAAATAGTAAGAATATTTATACCTTATGTATAAATTTGTTACCTGTAGGTATTTACCAGAGATATTCTGTAAGGGATTTGATTTTGTGTGGCAAGTAAAGGGCTTACTTCTGGTTTTATGCACTTGTGTCCACAGAATTATTAAGATAATAAGTGATTGATCTTCATGCTCAATGGAGTTCAAGAATGATTGTGAATACATTTCTTGAGATATAGGTATAAAAACAGGTAGAATCATCTCTACAGGAAAGGGCCAATATTTTAGGTAATATAAGTCCTGGGGAAACATATAATTTATAGCATTAGGTAAAAATCTAAAATATAGTTTGTGCCAGCATGTCAGTTGACAAAGTTCTTTGTGTATGTGAGTATTAGTGAGGGTTTGAGTGTGGGTATGTGTGTGTGCACACACATGTGAGTGTGTGTGATTGTGTCAGTGTGTGTGTTTGTGTGTATGTGTGTGTGTGCACTTGCATGTGAGTTATTCTAATTTCCCTTAACTTGTGATTACCTTTGTATATCAGTTATCACCTTCATTGTTAGAATCACTTTGTTGCCCTCTCTCTCTCTCTCTCTCTCTCTTTCTCTCTCTCTGCATGTTTGTGTATACGTGTATGTGTGTGTTAGTATGGGTATATGTTTTTAGGACTCCCCTGGGATTTGAGATATCAGATGATGGAGGAAAAGTGTATTTTCTAGTCATTTCTAAGTTTTGATAAGTTCTCCAAATTTTGTTCTCAAATGAATTTGTTTTGATATTAAGTGTCATTCAATAAAAGACATATTATTGAAGATATTATTATCAATGTACTAATGAGCTGCATTTAATTTCAATATTTGTTTATGCCTCAATATATGCTGTGCATGACAATACATAATTTTACATCAAATGAAATAAAAGTATCCCGGTGTAGTGGAATATATTTTATTTGAACCCCAGCATACAGAGACAGAAGTAGGTGTATTTCTATGAGTCTGAGGCTATGCAAGGCTGCATAAAGAGACCCTGTCTTAAAAAAATAAATCAACATAAATAAAATCAAAAACAATATATGCAAATAAGCCTGCAAACATATATGTGAATATAATTTTTCTTATCTTTGTCAAAAGCAGTCATATTACTCTCTTCAACAAATGACTCCAAATACCAGACAGCCAAATACAAAAAAAAAAGAGAAAGAGGGAGAAAATGCCAGAGAGATTGAGAAAGAATTTTTATAATAATTTACATAGATCGTAACAGATATATATATTAAAGACAAACGGCAAAACTTCTATGAGGTAAAATGTTAGAATATTTAAGTGGCCATGGGATTGGCAGTGAGTTTTAGGCATAAAAGAAAACACATTATTCTCAAGCAAAGGATCTGTTGTTATCAATTTCATTTTTAAAAATCATTCTGCTGTGTGGAAGACAATGTACAGGAACAAGACCGCAGGTCACCCGTGGAAAGAAAATATTTGCAGAAGACACCGGTGATAAATAATTGTTTTTCAAAGAACATAAGGAATTGTTAACACCTAAGGAATCAAATCACTTCAGAAAAGATGCAAAAGACATTGATACACAACAGTAAAAATACAGACAGCAAATCAGTACAGATAAAGATGTCCAATATCTCCTATCCATAAGAAATTCTAACAATAACGTGACATACTGCATTTGTATTGAATAATCCAAAGCAACAAAGCATCAAGTGATGAAGGAGATGTGGGCCAACAGGGAATGCAGGCACTGCTGCTGAGACACACACTTTGGAAAGCTGCCTGGCAGTGAACAGAAATTAAGTCTGCTCTAAACATAGCACACAGTGATCACACTTTGGATTTTAAAATGACTTAAAGGCTTATAGACACATAATGCACAGTACAGCTTTATTTATAACTTAAAAATTCAGTAGCTGGGTGGGTAAATGAGGTACATCCTAACTCAACAATTAATGAGAATTGAATGGAAATAAGATAAATACACAAACAAAACCACTCCCACTACCATCAAAACGTGGGCTCGTTATAGCAACACTCATTTGTAATATTAGAACTCAGGAGACTGTGTCAGAAGTTAACTACTCAGGCTACTCAGGTTAGCTGAAGCTAACAAAATGGCTATTATGAAAAAGAAGCTATAAAGTCATAGATATAAATGAATATTAAATACATATCAAAAAGTGAAAGAAGCCAATCTTAAAAATATCTATGCTGCATAAATTCAACCCTATGATGCTTCTAAAATGGCACAATTACAAAGAAAGTAAAAAGATCAGTGGATGGCTTACAGAGGGAGTGTGGGGTTTGGGAGAAAGGAAAACAAGGTATAAAATCAACACAAACCTAACACAATGGTGATGCGGTGCTAAAGTAGCTTCTACCACTCTGACAGTGATAAAATGACGCCTGCTGACATTCTCCTATACTCAGATCAGTCAGTGCCCTGCTCAGCCATCATCAGAGCAGTTTTCCCTTGCAGCAGATGGGAGCGAATATAGACCTCCAGTCAGATGGTGGACAGGGGTGGTAGGGAGGAACGGGGGAGGAGAAACCCTTTATTGAATCCATCCCCTGAGAGTTCAGGAGAACCCTGTGGAATAGAAGGCAGGAAGATTGCGAATCAAAGGGGATAGAAGACCCCAAGGACATAAGGTCCTTTAAATCAATATAATTAACAATCCTATAATTTCACAGAAGCTGATGTAGCAGGCAAACAGCCTGCATAGGGTCTCTGCATATATATTATGGCTTCCAGTTTAGATTTTTTTCAGGGGTGGGATTTTTCCAAGTTTGTGATCAAGTAATTCTTTGACTTTTGTTCCTTCTCTTGGTATCATTTTCTTCTGTTAGTTTTATTCAACTTCTGTGTGAGATTTTATTTTACTCTATTCTATTTTGCTTTATTACATTTTATTACTACTTCTTAGAAGCCTTCTATTTTTTAACTATTCTTCCCTCACACATTACAACTTGACCTCAGTGTCTGTTCCCTCCACTCCCCTCAGTCTTCTCTCACCTCCTCTCGCCTCCAATTTACTCCTCCATTTCCCTGCTGTAAAAAAAGCAGGCTTCCATGAGGTATCAACTGAACATGGATTAAAATGTAATAATAATACTAGGGCACATACCCTGATATAAAGGCTTGACGAGACAAACCAGTAAGAGGAAAGGTGTCCCAAAGGCAGGCAAAAGAGTCAGACACACCCCACATTCCCAGTGTTAGGAGTCCCAATTTTTAATGAGACAGAAAGTAACTGGATTTGGATAAGAAGAAAGGTGAAAAGGAACGGGGAGGAATAGAGAGAGAAGAAACTGTTATCAGAATATACTATGTGAGAAAAGAATCTACTTTTTAAATTAAAAAAATGGGTACTTGGGAGCTACGCTGTGTGGCTGGGCAGAAAGTGGAAAGTGGGACTTCCTGGGAAGGAGAAAGGAACCCTGGGAAGAAGGAGGAGGAAAGCTTTCACCAGGAGACATGACATCACTACAGCAGATGGAGGTCACTACAGGCCCTGAAGGTATAGATAGCCACGTGGCTGGATGAACTAGGTAGTTAACTTAGATGACCTAGCTGAGAGTCTGCCCAGCTAAAGCCTAAATTGTGGAATATTAAAATATGTGGTTATTTGGGAAACTACCTGGTTAAGGAATAATTGCCACCACATTAATATTTAGCATTAATTGATATGGACAGAATTTAATAATCATTTAATCTACTTTTACTGGAAATAAAAATAAAAGAATAGTATATGGTCAAGAAAACTACATGTGCAGGATATACAAGAAGAATGAACTCTCCATTCAATTTCTTTGTAAAATTGTATGACTGAAAAATAGGTTCTTTTTTCAAAATAACCATGTACTTTTCAGGTAAATGGATCTAGGAAAGACTATACAGAGTGAGATAACCCAAAAGTGGAAAAGAAAGATACACCCATAATGTATCTTTCATAAAGCACATTGCCAGAAATACATACTTATTCCATTTTCTGAGGATGCAGAATGTAAATTCTCCAGGGACAGATATGAGGAGCTTTAGAGAAGCATGCACGCCTGTTATGCTGGGGAACACATTTGGAATTAAAGATAAGATTCTAACAACAGTAAGGGTTACTATTATCCAGGAGAGTACTATGTGCCCAGCAGCCTTCTGATATGATTGCAATGTCTTTTCTTGTAAAAGCTCCAAGAAATCTACATAATTTTGCCATTTAACATAAACACATTTCATTTCAGACAACAAACAAATGAATCCCATAGTACATTGTAGAGCTATTAATTTTAAATTTGTCTGAAGCTTCTATAACACATTCAGGTACAATCAAACTTTTTGATCTTGCCAAAGAGTATGCTATTTATTTCATTCATGTCTAGTTTTATTTGTACAGTTTGGAGTTTAATATTAATTCATATTTTATTTAGTCTGTACTATACACGCTTAATATCTAGTATATATAATGTTGTGGGTGGGGATTTCTATTGCTGTGATAGAACACTGTTGCAAAAAGCTACTTGTGGAGAAAAGGGGTTTATTTCATGTTATGACTTTGGGTCACAACACTCCCTAGGGACTCAAGGCAGGAACCTCGAGGCAGAAGCAATGGAGGAGAGGATCGATGCTTAGTAGGTTGTTTGTTCTCCGTGGCTTGCTCAGTTGGCTTTCTTAGGCAATCCTATAACATTGTTCTAGGGATGGCATTGCCCCAGGTGGGCTGGACACTCCCATTTCAATCATTAATCAAGAAAGTGCCCCCACACATGCCTACAGCCAATTTGACACAGGCATTTTCTTAATTTAGACTTGGCTTCAAGAGAACTCCAACTTGAGATAAGCTGATAAAGAAAATGATCATGTACTAGCATGCATATCTGTGTTGTATGGTGACTTCCCTGGGCTTAGGTGGACAGGGCACACGTTAGTCTTCAATTCCTTGATTTCACAACCTGTATGCACTTTTATCATCCTTCTCAACATGTCTCTCAACTTTCTCATCGCATCATTAAATTTTTAGCCATTTATATTCTCTGCCATTATGTCTGCTGTTTCCTTTCCCTGGTTTATTATAGCAAGAAGATAGACAACATCTTGAATTGTGAGTCCGAGTGACACTCCATAGTGGCATTTCGTTAAAAGGTCATTCCATTGACAACATAAAGGCAGAGCTGTTCAGAGAATGCCTGTATCCAAGTTCCTTAATATCTAATCTGATGGTTGTAGCTTTCTTAGTGTCTTCTGTAGGCTCAAACCAATGCATTTTTGGATACGAGGGACATCAGTAAGAAGCATACCATGGCATCAGGCAGAGACATACCTTCGAATTAGTTATCTATTTATCTTTTCTTTTTTGTTATTTTCTCAATTTCATATTTTTTCCTGCCTGTATTGTTTCTTGTGCTTTATCTTTGACTCTTCTTTTCTGCTTTTCGTTTATTGTTTGTTTGTCCTTTCTTTGTTTCATCCTACTATTCTGGATATGTCAACCTGACACAAGCTGGGGTCATCAGAGAAAAGGGAGTTTCAGCTTAAAAAATGCCTCCAAAGACCTGCCTGTGGGCAGTCTGTAAGGAAGTTTCTGAATTAGTGATTAGTGTGGGAGGGCCAAGCCCAGGGTGGGTGGGGCCACTTCTAGGATGGTAGACTTGGTTTCTATAAGAATGCAGGCTGAGCAAGCTATGGGGAACAAGCCAGTAAGTAGTATTCTTCTATTGACTCTGCCCTGCTTGGATTCCTGTCCTCACTGCTTTTGATGATGAACTATATTCTATGGAACTGTCAGTGAAATGAACTCTTTCTTCCCGAAGTATGTATTCGTCATGGTGTTTCTTCACAGCAATGGTAACTAGGACACCTTCCTGGTTTGTTTTTATTTTATTTTACTTTATTCATTATTTTAAATGCTTATTTTGTTTTCTTATGAGAGGGAGGAAAAGGACTATGGATTTGGGTGGGCTGGCATGTGGGGAGGATCTGTAAGGATCTGAAGGAGGGAAAACTATAATCAGGATATACTGTTTGAAAAAATCTATTTCAATTAAAAACATGAAAAATAATTTACAACATGAAAAGAATGCTTATATTACCATCACTGTTTAAAAACAAATATTTTTTTAGCAACAGATAGTGTAATTATGCAAAGCTATCATCAATAAATCAAATTAAGTAGTATAAGAATTATAGTGTTGGGGCTGGTTCAGCTGTTAAGAGTACTGACTGCTCTTCCAGAGGTCCTGAGTTCAATTCCCAGCAACCAGTTCACAACCATCTGTAATGGGATCCAATGTCCTCTTATGGTGTGTCTGACCACAGCTACAGTGTTCTCATATACATAAATACATAATTCTTTAAAGAAAGAATCATAATCCTTTAACTTTAATAATTATGATTTCAATGAATTTCATATGAACTGCTTCAGGTTTTACTGAGCCCTTCCTATCCGGCAGGAATTTTTCTATGTAATGAAGACCTACTTATGAGACTACAGAGTCCTGAAAAATAATTACTTAACACATACTACACCAAAAATTTAGCACAATAGATAAACCCCAAAGATAGATATGTTAGTCCTAGGAATAGCAAATGAAAGAATATAAAAAGAGGCTCTTCTTTGTCAAATTACACCTATTAATTGTGCTATGTGAAGCCACAGGAACTTTTGCAATTGGAGCCTAGTGTCTACTACAGAAGGTGACTAACTGATCTGATCTACTTCCTAGACCACTGGTTCTCAACCCTTCTAACAGTATGACCCTTTCACACAGTTCTTTATGCTCTGGTGATCCTCAACCATAAAATTGTTTTCATTGCTACTTCATAACTGTAATTCTGCTACATTTATGAATCACAATACAAATACCTCTGTTTTCCTATGGTCTTAAACAACTCCTATGAAAGGGTGGTTTGACTCTCCCAGGGGTAGGAACCCACAATTAAGAACCATTGCCATAGATCATTGCTGCTTAACGCTACTTTGAATTTCTAGAAAATATTTTATGTGAAAAAAGGGACTTTGTACTAAAACATAAATTTCGAAAACCATTGACCAGCTGGACAATCACTAAATCTTAAGATGGAGATATTTGCTAAGTCCTCCAATCAAATGGCCACTTATAGTTTGACTTCAAAAAACTAAACTACATGTAAACACATTAAACACTTAATGAACAAACTGGTGGTTCCAAATAACTCTGATCGCAGTTTTTGGTTAAACTGTAAATAAAATTATATGCATCACTATTTTACATTGTTGTGTATGGAACAACCTTTATTCAAGCTGACATTAGAGGAATTTGAGAAAGATCTGGTATCCACTGACGTGCAGATTACAGATACTTTTTCCTCCTTGAGAGGCATATAAGATGAAATAAAACAAAACAAACAAACACATACACAACTACACTAAAATGTGGTGGACGCACCTTTTGGACACATGAATAGAGAAACTCTTCATGATTAGAGGACAAACTCTATAGAATCCGAAGGTGTCACTGAAGCTGCCAATGAAAATTTGCAACTGATAGTCCCACCCAGCTGCAAAAATTATGAACCAAAATAGTGACCATCAGAGCAAGAAGTCCTGATGGTGCAACAGTAGCACTTACATGTTGGAGCCAACCAACAATCTTTTGACTGGGCTTCATGCCCTTTCAGTAGGAGGGAAGGTATTTATGTCTAGTACTGTAAACCTACCCAACAGCCATGGTGAGGTAATAGACCATAAGAAGAACCTACTAGTGCCACTTTCCCAAACCAGTATAATTTCTAACTTCAATCCAAAAATGTATCCTTATACCCACAGATAAATATAACAGTCCTCTGTCATTAAAGAAGCTTAGTTTTGCAAGAGACAGACACTATAACAGAAAACCAGAGCTTGGTCAAAATAGAAAGAATAAATGCCTGTGGTGTATGCAGCTCCCATTTATGCCCCTACAACATAGCTGTAATACGGAAGGCTCAGGAAACCCTGTGCAAGGCAGGGCAGAAGGATGGTAAAATCCAGAGGATCAGAAAATCTGCTGTGAGATAGTGTTTTCTATGTGAGACAAGAAAGCAACATCCATGGGATCCTGACAATAGGGTCGCCTAAACAAATCCATCCAGGGATACCACCAGCTGACATGCCCATATGGTTACAGCAAAATCTAGAGTCCTATTAGATATATAGCTACAGACAATTAGTGGCTATGGAGAGAAGGATAATAAGTCTTCCTTAAGGTCCAGCTTCATAATAGGCTGCCTAATACCAAATGGTCAGCCGTAAATTTAGCATACATATATGAGTAACAGTGGACTTCATAAAGTGTGTGTGTGTGTGTGTGTGTGTGTGTGTGTGTGTGTGTGTGTGTGTGTGTGTGTGTAATAATTAAAAGGAGGGGTCATGAATTTAAAGAGTGGAAGAACACAAGAGAAGATGGAGGGGAAAAGGAAGTATACAAATTATGTAATGGGAGGACTCAAGTATGAAATTCTCAAAAAGGAAACAAAGTAACACCACCACCACCATCAGCAAAACAAACTTCTTATAGAAAGCTGTACCATGTCCCCTCCATTGTATTCATTTAATTTAAGTCTAACAAAAATTCTAAATAGTAAACTTGATTTTAGGGATAAAATGGAGGCCAACAGTGGAGTGATTTGCCTGTGATGATAGTGATGAGGCTGAAAGCCAGCACTGTATTTGCGTTAACCAACCATTTTCATGAACTGATGCCATCCTGCCTATTGGCACCGACTTTATTACCTAGACATGACTGAAAAGGGAATAGGCAATAGAATGTAAGGCAGATTTCTTTGAGTCAGAACAAAAAAACAGGTAAGAAATTGTTTTAAAAATAACACAGTTTTAAATATTTTAAAGCCCGCAAACCTTTTGAAAACCAAATGAGTATTATCTGCGAAAGAATAAATAGATTTATTAGAAAAAGCAATCACTGCATAAATCACTAATATCAAACTGTTGCTATGAAAGTTCTCCAACAGATGTATGTGGAATAGCAGTGGTATAGCATCTCAGGAGAGGTTGCATATGTGATTTGCACAAATGGAGGCGGGCTGAGCAGCCTTCCTGGCTAAAAACTAGGAGTTACGCTTGTTATGGGGAACTCTCAAGGGTACCGTGCAATCAGAGGTCACAATCGAGGCAACAGAAGCAATGTCACCATATCACAGAATGGGCCAATTCAGAGGGGGCTCATGACAGTCAGTGAGGTCAAGGCTTGCAGCGAGTGATTGTGTTAAATGGGACTATTCCCTGTATAGCTTTAGAATTGTCATCTGAACAAACAGGTCCAGGTCATCTACAGGTTACATCTGAGTTCTTTTCCTGGTATTTAAGATTTACTTTCTTGTCTTAATTCCTCACAGTTTTTATCTTAAAACTGAAACTTTGTTTTGATCAAGTAGATGCATCAAGAATTTCTGTTGTCTAACCTGAACTGCCATAACCAAGCAAAACATTTAATTTCAATGTCTGTTTCTGTCATTTAATTATATCAAGGTTATTTGTTCTGAAATGTTTTTAAAATTCTGTCACAGTGACAGAATATACATGATTTAAACCCAACATTTTAGTGTATTATACTTAATTACATTATACTTAAAATAATAAGAAAATAATTGTATGCCCAATTTAAAATGTTCAAAATTCATGTATTGTTTCATGTGCTTTACTAATAAGCCATTAAAATTTTTAAAAATTAGGAAAAAAATCTATAAAATTTATAAGTAGTATTTAGTATGTAGAAAAGATATTGGAAAGTTGTTGAAGCATTATTTAAGTTAAATAACAAAAATATAAGCAGAATAGCCTTCTCTTCAAGTTTATATTAGTCTTATATTGCATAATATATGCTTATAATTTACTAAAAACAATTTCAATTTATGAATTATTCTATTTTTTGAACCCCTAGATAACATTTTTAAGTTAGTAGCAAATATTTAGAGAACCCATATTGTGCCACAGTTCTCATTATGGATATAGTTTTAACATCTAAAATTATGTTTATTATTTTGAATATGTGTTCTTATTTTTATATATAGTTTCCACAAGTAATGCTTTAGAAAGATTATATTCTAGGTGATTTCATTTATTTAAAAACTAATAAAGTCAATTAATGAATAATTTTATTTGATAATGGTTTCTTTCTTGCTTGTGAATGTCTTTATACTTACAATTTAAGCTAAAATTAGATGTACAGCACTCCATGCAATAGTTCCAAATGAAGCTCACCACAAACCAAATTAGGATATTTCAAATCATAATTTCAGATTATGAAATCAGCATTCAACTGAATAGAGAGAAATTCTTTATTTTTCATAATTTTTCAGTTAATGTAACTATAGGATTAATGGCCCATGTACAGTATAAAACACATTAGTCTTCTTTATAGTGAGTAGTTGTCTATTTTTAAAGCATTCTTTAAAATGTGCCAGAGAAATAAACAAGAATTAGTTGTCTGATAAGCTTGTGATCATTGTCAGAAGTGTACATTACAGTTTACACAGTTTATTGATAATGTCACTTTCAGTGGCATCTCTCAATATATACATGTTTCAAATCGTACTTTAAGAAACTTAGTTCTATTATATTTTTAATCTATGGCTTCATTATCAATACAAGGAGGAAAACGATCAACCCTATGTTAAACATAAAACTGTTATTTTAAGGAAACACTTCTTGACCTCATCAAAACAATTAACATTTCATAACATTATATTTCACATCCAAGTTGTGGAAAAGCAAAAAAAAAATTATCAAAGCAAACCACAGTCAATTACATTTTCAGATCAGCAAAATGCACTTGTAAAATTCTTCCTTCCCTTAATTCAATTGTCTAAGGTATTTTAACAGCTCGGAAGGTGGTTAGACGCATTCCTGCCTGCTGTGTGGCAGCTCAGATCTTTTCTCTTTGTTTACCCTCTGTCTTTCTATAGGTACAGATGCTAATAGAGAAATAAGACTACACACATGCAAGTGTCTATATCTATATAAAATCCAGCTTATTGTAATATAAATTGTTTGTGAGTATAATGATGAGTTATTATAATAGCACTATTGTCACATAGAGGGCATTTTAAATTTTATACTCTGAATTAATTTAGTAGAAGGGAAATGAGAAATTGGACTCAAGTTCGTGTATTAGAAATACCTTCTGATTTTTAATCCTCAAGAACAAGAGGACCAGTTTGCCAATAGTTTTAAATACAGTCAGTACATAGACATAGCACACTTTATTTTTATACCCTCATATTTAAGAAATAATTTCTTTGCTTTTGAAAGAAAGAATGTAGTGAAACTCCCGTCTCTAAATCTATGGTGTTTGATTTGTTTCTAAAATTATCTGGGTTTCGCACTCTTAGACCTGGGTCACAACCTTACTGAGGGACAGGAAATAGTTATCAGGTCACCCAGTGGTCAAATGAAAAAGGATTTGAAATGCTTCAGCATTTCAAATAGTCCTCAGTGAGCCCTATTCATTCAAATGATTGACTTCTACACTGAAAAGGTTGGAAATTCCTTACTAGATCTAGTCGGCTTACACCTATACGGTTACTGCAAAATTAAGAAAAATGTAGTATTAGAAGAGTATGAGACTGTCAGCAAAAGCCTCATCTGTGTACAAAACAAATGGCCGCTGGAACTGGTATGAATATTTTAATCAACAATACTTATGTTGAACTCCTTCAGTAGAATTGAGCAATAAAATTGAGGTGATAAAAACAAAAGGAACAAAAATTATGCTACTCTTCCTTCTAAGTGGTTTTCAAACCTTGTGATAAGTGAGCAGTATAGTTTATAATCAGACAGGATGATTTTTCCTGCACTCGTATGGTTAAGTTCATGCACAAGATAACTTTTCTTCTCTTTTTATATCTGCTTGATACTATTTCAAGGAAACATAATTTTTCTGATGATGAAAAAGGGGGGAACAGGAGGAAGTTGGGGAATGGAGAATAAATATTTTAAAAGAATTACTCCTTACTAGTCAATTTCCCTGAAGTTCAAATCACTACTGATAATAAAAAATCATTTTTTTTTAAACCAGGAACCAAATGTCTCAGGGAGTTTATATAATGAAATCTCATGGCTTTAAAAAGTATTTAAAACCTATATGGCCAGAGAAGAGAGACAACCCACCCAAAGTACTGATGGAAGCACTCAATTCTAAACATCCCCACGTCTATGAGCAGGATTTATGAACCTGAAGACTGCATGAAACAAAGGTGTGACGTATTCACAAATACATCCACCTATCATTCCTGAAATTAAAAATCAGCCATGATCCTTTACTTCACAAAATTGGAGGCCAGAAGCCCTAACTCTGACAGACAGAAGGTTGGAAAATTAAGCACAGATTTTATTTTTAAGTTTTATTTTATAATAAGAAACCAGGCCGTTAAAACTCTGTAACCAAAGCTGGAGTGTGTGCGCTGGAAGGCCCCTGCAGTCTTTTACAACTTTTCAGAGGCCGTGGTTGTGAACTGGGTTTGCACTCTACCAGCGGAGCTGATCTGACCCATGGAGAGCACTCTTTCAGATCAACACTGCCTCGGGCCTTTCTGCTTTCTCCAAGAAGTCTTACATTTCAGGCATCAAGTTGAATTTCTTCTGGAGATGATTAACCCAAACCCATGACAGATTTTTTCCAAGATATCCAACCCCTTATGTTTATTTTATCCTGGCTCTTTTTTGGATGTACTGGACACAAGTAACTTACTCATTTTACATGTTAAAGGGCTGGTGGAGAGCCATTAATTCCCTTAAAAATGAGAAAATATTTCAATGTGCGGGTCTTTATTGTGTGTGCTCACATTAGTTATAGGATTTTGAATTTTAAGAAAGATTTTTCTCCTCTACTATAGATTTAAAAAAAAAGAAACATTTCATTGCATCTCAAGATACAGATCTTACACATTCGGGAAGGAGGGAATGCATTCTTGTGATGTATTAAAAGACACAAAGGATCAGTTTCTGTTTCCGTAAGCTCAGTTTGTAGGGGGTTTCAACTAACCTAAATCTTGGCACACACAATTTCAGCTGATAGTCAATGAAAACCTATAAAGAGTCTATTCTCCATGTGCTATACCAGGCAAGCCAGTCATTGCTTTTAATCTTCAAGTTTTCTTATCAGTGCCATGAGTAAGTCAGGTGCTTGATGTCATACTTGATGTGGGGGCTTTTAAATTTCAAGATGATTGCATGAATTTTTTAACATGCTATCGCTTTTAAAAACACGTTTCTTTTTCTTTTTTTTATAAAAAGAAGCATTACAAAAGATGAGATCATTAAAGCCTTTTGAGGACATATTAGGACCAGTGATTCCTACTGAAATAGAATTATAGTGATAAATATTAGTTGTTTAAAGTATTTTATACATTAAAGTATTTCAAATATATTAACTGTCAGCAAACAGCAACTACTATCCTATTTATAACATATTATAAGAACTATTCTTATACTTAAAGAACTGTATCATAGGAAAATGTGTAAACTCCAATTTAGCATTATATCCTAAGAGAATAATGTTTTTCATCAGATAGTAATATGTGCAGATGTGTATATGTAAATACTGAGTCGGAATGGCACAACATGAGTTGGAGAACAGTTCAAGTTTGCACACCACCACAAACAAAAGTCCATTTGGATATAGGCTTGACTTTTATTTATTCATGTTGTTTAAAGTTTCTTGGAACTTTGAATTAGCATTTGGCCTATGACAAAAACACTATCTGCACATTAAATATAGTTTTGTTTCTTAAAATTTCTTAAAATTAAGTTTAATTTTGCTTACAATAAATCCATTAAATACATTTCCAAAGAGTATTTCACATAATCTTTTCACATTAAAGAGAAAAGATCTCATATAAAGCTTAAAGTCATAGCTACAAGAACCATAGCAGATAATTTCAGGCAACTTTCAGTGATTATTTCTCATATTAATAAATATCTTTAAAATGTTTTAAAATGTTAAGTTCTAGAATAATAAGAATTAAAGAAAATCTTTTCATTGTACGTACTGAGGAATTCTAGAAGTGTTAAGTTTTCTCTGTACTTGAATAAAATGGTAATGCAAATTTTATCTTTATAAAACATATATCAATATCTGGATCAACAAATTTAATCGCTAAGTGAAGGATAAAAACTAAGTTAATTTTTGTAATTAGATTTATTACTGGAATGTTTAGAGATATCAGATTCTTCTTTAGTTCATGCTTCAGTGGGCTACCTGAGTTCAGGACCTTGTACAGGGCAAGTAGAAGAAATAGCCAGGGACAGCGTATAGACTGGGGCGGTAGGTTAATGCCAGAAGTGTGGCTGATTGACTGATTGACATCCCCTTGAAAAATCTGGATTAAAGTACCTTATTAAATTAATCCAGGTAAAATTTTAAAAAGAATGGATCACTGACTAGATTCAGCAATTTACTCACTTGCCAAAACCTGGAAAATTCTTTTACATTAAAAAATAATTCACTATGCAGAATAATAAATGTCTCACCATACAACCACATTTCTATGCAAACTATATTTAATATAAAATGTATCAAAATGTACCCAGTTACCATAATAGAATTAAATGTAAATATAATTTTGCTGCAAATGGCTACTGGTTTTGATATTGGCAAGAGGTAACAGTGGTTCCAGTACTTTATGTATACTAATTCATTTGCTGAGCTCTGAATTATGTATTATTTCTCTAAAGTCTACCTATTTTAAAACTAGTAAGCAGACACAGAAATCCCAAGGAACAGAGGTTAGATTTAAATCTAAGGGGTCTGAGTCCACAGTCAAACTTTTGAACTGTTAGGTACAGTTATACTTTTACTTCTTAAAATAAAATCATGATGTTGATATATCTTGTAGATGGTAGTGAAGCTATAGGATAAAAATAGGATCTTAAAATTTTCCCAAAACTAATGTGAGATCCCTATAGAAAAACATTAATCATTTAGCTTTTTCTGACAGATAGGATACATATCATCTATATGTTTAACTTTAAACTTTTCGATAATATTTGGAATTTTATGAAACCCTAAAACCAATGAAATCCTGAAGACTAAGGAATGATATTTGTATTAAAGTTTTTAAGATCAACACCCTCACAGTTGGTTAGGCTCCATGAAAATATCATTGAATGAATTAAAAAGTGTGCTAAATAGACCTCAGGGTGGTGAGACAGCACACCATACAGTTTGACTGTGAATATTGGATGGGGTAGCAAGCATCTGAGTTTGAGCAATAGCAATTGACAGGAAGAGTGTTTCTAAGGAACCATTTTTTTTTTTTTAAGTCAGAAGTGCAATTTAATCCAAGAAGCCGTTCTTGACTGTTCAGTACAGATGAATACAGTACTGTTAGTGGGGTTCTAAGGGTGGGAGGAAGACGATGTGTGACTCACATTTAACCCCTGACTTTGAAAAGACTAACCATCTGGACAAGACAGATAATAACGAAGTCACAGGGCAGTGGAGAACCAGAGTGTGGCCTGGAAGAATTAGGAATGACTGAGAGACAAAATGACATGCATCAGGACGAGTAAGGGAAAGTGACACTGGAAAATTGAGAAGGGCATTGCAGATAAAAGCAATGACATGAAAGTATGAGGCTGAGAACTTAACTTATATATGTATATAATGCTATAATTTATATAAAATATAGATGTATACGTTCATTAATATTTGGAGAAATGTTGAAGTTTGATATTCTCAGGATCTATTTTGAAGATGAGGAAAAATGTTTTAAAGTCAAAATAGGAAGGTGGTTTCAAAACAGGAAAGCAAGGGCAACACATCCTAACGTCTTGGGATTTTTACTAGAGGGAATGAATGGGCTTTAAGCAATTTTCACTGATAGCCAGTGGCATATAAGATTATGGTTTAGTCCAGCAGTAGGCTGGTGTTTGATCCTAACACTTGGGAGGCTGAGGCAGGAAGATTATGCAAAGACAGACTAGGTTACATAGTGACACCCTGACTCAAGGGAAACCAAGAAAGGGCAATGGAGAAGATAAAACAAGAAGTAGGGTTTAGAAGAACTTAGCAGTAGAACTATGGTAACAGCTTTTGCAAGACAGATTGTATATTTTGGAATGAAGATGGGCTATTTCAAAACAAAGGAATATGAGGGGCAGTGCTTAGATTTAAAATATGAGGTTTAAAAAGAGGAATGACTTCATATTCTGGGAAAAAAGTAAATGAATGACTAATGATCCTTTTAGCAAAGATGTAATACAACAAATCAATTGGGTGTGGTGTATGGACGGACCCTTCACAGTAGAAATGTCAGGCCGGAAACTACATAGAAATGTTAAAGGGAGGATGACTACAGGAGATGAGGTGTGATCACCTATGACCACACGTTTGGGGAAAGCATCACCTCTCTGTCAGGATCCCCACATAGAATCTTTATACTGTATCTGATGCAGGGTTCTTTCCTCATGATTTTGCATGTGAGCTGTCTCCCAGGGAATCACTCTGTGAGTGTCAGATCTCTAGTATTGAGACGCTTGTTGTGGTGGAACTTTTAAGAAGGAACATAGTAGGAAGTTGGGTGTCACTGAGTTGTCGTTGAGAACAATATATGGAAGGATTGATGCTTTCTTTCAGAATTGATTAATTCTCAAGGAGTTGGATGTTAGAAAAAAGAGAATTGGCCATTTCCTGCTTTGAATGACCTGACCTCTGTCTCTGTAAGCTCTTTTCTTCACACACCTTCCACTAGACCATGTTATCATCTGTCACGAGGGTCTCAATGGAAGCTGAACAGGTGAGAACACATAAGACATCCAGCCTCCAACGGTTTGATTTGAATAATTCTTTGCTTTGTAACTTCCTGGTTTTAGGTTTTCTGAGTTTGTTTTGTGTTTTGTTTTTTTTTGTTGCTGTTGTTTTTATAGTGCCGTAAATTTTTGAAATCTGAAGCAAACACAGATACTTAATTGTGGACAGGAAAGATCATTCATCACCATAAAGGGTATAATTAAATGAGGTATTGTTTACTAAGTGAGAAGTAATGCTATAAAAAATCTTGAGGGGGATAATGAAATATAAATAACAACTACTCTCCATACTGATGACTGTGTACTATGCTTAGTGATGACCTTACAGCACGCGTGCACTATGACTGATAGATTGCAGTTTTCTTCAATGGATGCATGCAAACTGAACAGACCCGCCTGATCTCCATGCCTCCTCTTCTCTCCACCGGTTCTACTGTAACATCTCCATCTGCCATAACCTTGTAACTGAGAGTACCATCTTACTTAATTCTCACGATATATCCCCCCAAAAGAACTTAATAGAACACTTAATTATTCCATGTTTTTTTCTAAAAAACATATAATGCCTTTTGGTTTTGTAATACAGAAAGTCAAATAATTGAGGTATACCGCAAAAGTTGGGTTAGCATTGCCTCGCCCCTGCTGTGTTATCGTCAAGTTTTGTCCTGCTTCCACAGTGTTTATTTTGGTTTCTTGAATGGCCTCACCAACGCCCACTTTTAAGGTCCACGTCATTACTCAGATCACTCATGTTACGAAATTCTTGCCTTTCTCTACTTTCACTCAACCTTCAAATTCTGCCCCAATGGTCATTTCTTCCCTAAACCTTTGGACTGGTTTCCTGTTGGGGTTTTCCTTACTTTTCTTCCACAGAATACTATTCAGCTGTGTTTTCATAGACTGAGATAATATTTATCATATATTGCACTTCCTATGCTCTGTTTATCCTTGGCCAAATAGACAACTCCATCCCTCACGATCTGCGTTTACACCATTTAATAATTCTCTATTCTAATTCTCTTGCATGATTACAATGTCAAGGTGACTTTTCAATGAATATGACCATGGAATAAATAGGTAAGAGTATCCTCAGTCCATAAGTTTTAAGGGCTCCTTCATTCCAATTTATAAAAAAATAATTCTGTTCAATTTCCTGATGACTTTATGTGGTACATATTATTTGTAAACTCCTAGTGTACACAAAGGAAATATTCCAACAAATCCAAAACTACAGGATCTTCATGACACAGGGCAACGACAGGATATCGGAGAAGGGTCCCAGTGAAGATCCAGTATCAATAGAGTAGCAGAAGTCAGAGACCTTATACCAGACCAAGTAGTCACTGCAATGAACATTTGCAAGCAAAGATGTGTGGACAAAGAGTATACTGTGTACAGACTGTAGAGAGTATACACACTCTAACATCACAGCTACTACAATGAGGATTTTTTCCATCTGGTGAAGGGGGAAGCGCTGTAAGGGTAGAGGGGCACGTGTGAGGGGAGAGAAGGGGATTGGGGTGCATGATATGAAATCCACAAAAACCAATAAAAAAGGAGTTTTTTATATATAAAAGGAATGGAAATCAGTACAGTGCTATCAATTTCCATCTTCTTCATCCTGAAATTTAAACTCAGTAAAAATAACTATATTCAATGATATTAGTAATTTTTATTATTTATCAAATACATCCTGTTTTCATTCACAATCTATAATTAAGGTAGATCATTATTCTTCATTATATACTAAGACTGCAGTTGCTTCTCCTTTGCTCATCTTTAAAGCTAACATTTATCTATCAGCACCTTCTCCTATGATGATTGCTGAGCCTTGGGAGGAGTGCATGTGTGTTCCATTTAGAGCTGAGAACTCCACAGTCTCTTATGTTGTACTTGTTGACCAATTGTGATTCTCTGAATTAATCACTACCTACCACAAAAAAAAGTTCTCAGATTAACAGAGTTCTCTCTCTCTCTCTCTCTCTCTCTCTCTCTCTCTCTCTCTCTCTCTCTCTCTCTCTCTGTGTGTGTGTGTGTGTGTGTGTGTGTGTGTTTTCTGTGCCATAACAGTAATAATTACAGAAAAGAGGTCATAAACTAGAGAGAGAGTAAGGGAGATATGGTGGATATGTTGGGAAGAGGATAGTGTAGGATGTGTTAAATTGAGGAAAACGGAAGGGAGCAAGTGCTGTAATTTTATATTAATCAAAAATAAAATGAAAAAGAGGCTTAATTAGGTGAAAGATGTATTAACACATCAGTATAAAGATAAGAACTTATGGGGTCATGTTAGCAGAATAATAGATTTAGGCTTTCCTGTATGGAGAGTAATCAGCCCTGTGTTACAGACACAGTTAACAATATCAAACATAAATGGGCACTTGTATATTAATTAGGCTTTAACTCTAATCAAGAAACAGTTGGCTTCTCCCCACAATGCTTTTACTACTATTTCACCAGTAAGTATAACTTGCCAGGCTAATTGTCACTGTACTTCACATGTTTCACAGTTGAGTAGGACTATTGAATACTTTCCCCCTCCTGTTGCATCCATAGAAAGTTAGAGCATCATAAACGAGAACAATAGGAATCAAGCTACTAGGTCAGTATCACCTTGAATTTTTGACATCCATCACTCAAATGTGTGGTATCTTCAATAATAATATCTTACCATTAATTGGTCAGACAATAAATGGCAGAATAGCCCCTGTATAAAGGACCAACAGCAAGAGGTATTAAGAGACCATTGCATGACGCTTTGAATGTGAAGAATAAATTGCATTAGAAACTGTATGATATCAGATCCTAAGATATCTGCCAAGAGGAGATGTAGACATTAAGTAGAACCAGCCCAAAAGAGAGATGCATATTGCAGGTACCAGAGCCAGAAGGGTAGAGTCATCTATGCCTTCTAATATCAGATATGAGCTAGAAGGGTTAAGTCATCTATGCCTTCCAATATCAGATATGAGCTAAAGGATTTGGAGCTTGTTCTGCTGGATTTATGTCTTTCTTTGAACCAGTATTTCCTCAACATTCCCAGAGATCTCCATGTTGGAATGCTATTGTATGTTGGAAGTATGTAATTTGCTTTTGGATTTTTACAAGGGTTACAATAAGAGATTGCCTCTAGTTTTTGAAATGATATTGAACTTTGACTTTTATGTGGTGTTGAAACTGAAATACTAAAGGAACTTTTGAAGTTGGACTAAATGACTTTTGCATAATGATATGGACTGGAGTCTATGGGGGCTAGGGAGTGTAAGGTCATTGAATGAGAATAGCTGCCGTAGATTCATTTCAACATTTCATCCAGGTTAGTGGAATTATTTGAGAAGAATTAGTAAGTGTAGCACTGATTGAAGAGTTGTGTTATAGAGATTGGCGTGGAGGTTTTGAAAGACTTGAGCCATTTCCAATGTGCTACCTATGTCATGCTTTTGATTTGAGCTCTTGGCTCTTCTGTCACCATGCTTTCACTCGAGCACCATGGAATCTAACATCTGGAATCTTAAGCCTAATTAAACCATCTTTTTAAAAGTTCCCTTGGTTATGGTGACTTATCAAAGCAATAGAACAGTACCTAATAAAGAAGGTGGTAGTAAGTAATAAAGAAAGTGATACAAGAAATAGGTTTCATCCCCCTTCTCTTGAAATATATCCCCATGGTCTTTTGCTACTTTCCTGACTTTTATTTTTACTCTAGTCAAACATATAGAATCCATATATAAGAGGGAACATACACCATTTTTGTTTTGTGGTCTGGGTTATCTCATTAAAATGATTATGCGAGTTGCATATAATTTTCTCTTGTATATATGGCATTATTTTCTCATTGACTTGCATAATTTTCACATTGTTTTCTTTGATCTCCAACTTCTTAGTTAGAAAAGTACATCTTGTATAATTTCATACACACGCACGCACATGCGTGCATACACACACACACACACACACACACACACACACACACACACAATTTCACTATAGTACTTTCCTGTAAAGCAATGCATGTACTATGTTATGATCTCAAGCACACCACACAATTAAAGTTTCTTTACACAGTTTTATGACATCTTCCCAACATGTGCCAAGAGGACGGATTTTGTTGTATTCTTTACCCTGACGTTGGATAACCCCCGTCATCTGAAAACTGGGATAGCGCAAGTCGTGGGATGCTTCTAATGATTTCGCAAATTATAGCATTTCATTAATTCATCGTCATCACTGTCAATACTTCTTGATATCTGATAATTTTTCATGCTGGAACCTCCTGTACTGTGGTGCTGCTTTATATATTTTCTATCAGGTTTCTTTTTAATTTTGTATTTGTGATGTTTTCTGAAATGTCTTAAATGCTAACTTCTGTAACTATTTTCTATACAATAATTTTATGATATCTTGTGATTTCAAGAGACATATTTTTCTTTATCTGACATTTCTCTTTCTAATGGAGGCATCTCAAATTAATTTCTGAATGTAATCTTACTTTATATCTATGAAACTATCCATGGCACTTTAAAAATTTTCCCCTAGTATAGTAGTTGATTATTAATTTATTTTTTTCTTCTGTATTTATGCCAACACACACAGAGACATACATGGACATACATGGACACACACACACACACACACACACACACACACACACACACACACACGCATGCACGCACACACACACCAGTGTAAGGACTACTGTTAGAGAACTTCAATTTAAGATGACCCACCTGAGTCCTGAAAATCCCTGATGTTTATAGTAGGATGACCCCACATGTATCTAAAAGTCTAGGAATTCTGTTACACTCTCTTCCTGGTCACTAAACAAAGTGTCCTGAGCTAAATTTGTACCCACATAAAATCTCTCTATTGAAGCCTTGTCAATATAATGGTGTTTAGAGTGAGCTCTCTGGGGATGTAATTTGTGTTAGATTAGGTTATAGTATTAGTATTCTGATGTTGTGATAAAATAGCACAATCCAAAGCAATGTAAGAATTTAGTTTGCCTAGGGTTCTAGAATGCTAAGAGTCCATCGTGGTGAGGAAATACAGAAACAAGCTGCAGGCCGTTTGGCTTGTTGAGGAGGCTACAAGCTTACATATCAAATGTAATCATCAAACAGAGATAGCGAGCAGCAAGTGGAGTGAGAGTATAGATATTAAAAGCTACTCTCTGTGACATGCTTCCTCCAGCAAGGCTCCATCTCCCCAAGGTTCCACAACCTTCCCAAATACTACCAACTTGATTAAAAGTATCCAAATACCTGACCTTATGGGGCACAATTCTTAATCAATCAATCCCAGTCATGGAGGCAGGGTCCTCAAAGGGTCTCCCCCACACCTCTCTGTTTCTTCTTTCTTTCATTCCCCAACCCCCTCTGCCCCTTTCCTTTCTCTCTCCTCCAAGAAGGCAACTGTTTGGAATGCAGAATGAAAGCCATTTCTAGGAACTGAAGTGACTGGATTCTTGATCTTGAACTTTTAGTATACAGTCTTATGGAAAATACAGTTCTGCTAAGACACTTGGTTTTTGAAAATATTCTCATACACTCTGTAGCTTGAGATTTGGTGTGCATGTCTGTTTCTACTTAGTGTTACCGAAGTGACAAGGATATCAACAAAGCTTTGTGTACTTGAATTCAAACATTGATTAGTCATAAAGTCAGCAAGACAAATTAAAATATAGCTGAATGTCCAAAAGTCTGAAATTAAATGTTAACTTTTATTTATGCTAATCCTTTCTTCAACTATTTCTTCCCTACTACTTAGGTAAGAAAATAGTTTGTAAACAAATTATAATGCTAATTCATTTTTAACTCCTTGCATATAAATGAAGATTTTTCACTTATATTGAGTCTAAAAATAATGAAGATTTTTCTTTTCTTGGATCATAAAAGTTTATCATGAGACTTACAGTAGTCATGAGGATAAAAAACACTTGGAACAATGCATTATACAAACTATAAATGACAGTAAAGAACAATGAGAGCAATACATGTTTATTATATTGTAATAGGTTATAGACAAAACATTATTCAGAATATGATGAAAATGCAGAAAGTAATGGCTTAAGGAAATATTCCTAACTGATTGATTTTCGAGAGAACAAAAGGAAGGTAAGTGAAAAGATCTGATATTGTCATAAAAACAGGCATGTTAATCAATGGAATCAAATTGAAGACCCAGATGTAAATCTACATACCTGTGGACACCTGATTTTTGATAAAGCCAGAAATATACAATGGGAAATAAAAGCATTTTCAACAAGTGGTGCTGGTCTAACTAGATGTCTGCATGTAGAAGAACACAAATAGATCCATATCTAGTGCCCCGCACAAAACTCAAGTCCAAGTGGATCCAAGACTACTTCTAATAGAAGAGAAAATAGAGGATAGTCTTGAACATATCGGTGTAGGAGGCAACTTCCTGAACAGAACACCAATAGCACAGGAACTAAGATCAACAATTAATAAATAAGACCTCATGAAACTGAAAAACATATGTAAAACAAAGGACACCATCAATAGGACAAAATGGCAGCCTACAGAATGGGGAAAGGTTGCGGGGGGGGGGTTGATGGTGGATCTGGGGGGAGAGGGGAGACATGCGGGACAGGGGCAGCCTGAGGGGAGAGGAGGGAGGAGAAACTGCAGTTGAGATGTAATATATGAGAGAAGAATAAAGAAAAGGAAGAAGCTAAGGGAAAGGATTTTCTGGGTTGTACAGACAACCATGCATTATGACAAAAGAAGCCACATGTTTAAAGACATGAGTAACCTCATCTATATTTGAAATTATTTGTTAGGGCTATGTGTGTTTTTACTTACTCGGAAAAATCACTTACTGATGATTTACTTTTTAATGGTTCTATTTTCTCAACATACATTTAAAAATAAAGTATATTATAGACATGTTTAATATTGTCATTCAGTATTGCATGTGAGCAATTTTCTTGTCTTTTAAACACACAGGAAGCCAGGTCAAATCCAGTAAATGCCATACATCTCTTCATGGCTCTGTGGCCTAGGGCCCTACAAATAACATCAGGGGATACAGAGATGATATAAGAGATTCACAATGTGGTATAAATGTAATAATTCAAATTATAGTAATTGTAGGAAACCAAGCTACTGAAAAAAATACACCACATTTTATAAATCTTCCTATCCTTGTCTATTCTGGTCATTAATGTGTTTTTCTCCACAGAAATAAGACTGCAGGCATCTTTTAGCAGGATACTTTTAGGTTTTCTTTGCTGGCACATTCCCTGTGGCTAAATGCTAGTCAATCTAAATGTTAGCAAATCTCTGTTCACTCTTAATACATAAACACTGCACACCATTAGCAAGTATTATATATACAGCCATGGAAACACAAGGCCTACCCTAAACAGTCTGGATAATATGATTTTGTGCTCCAACCTGTCATTAAAATAGAGAAAGCAGGAGAAAATGCTTGTAATCATAAAACAAAAAATACCACAAAAGAAGATGGTTTGATTACAATGCTCTGAAGTGAAAATTATAGAAATTAAAGTTTTTCAAAAGTCTTCATTACTTGAAAATTTAATACAAAATATTTAAGCGTTTATGACATATAGGAACATATGGTATCTGTAAATCTTCTATTTTACAGGAGGACAAATAGGATTCATGTTTGTGATGACAGCACCATTCTGGGATTTAAGAAAACTTGACTTGAAAATCAAGTAAAATTTTTCCGGGGAATAAAGAACTGAGGTTTAAAATTATCTTCCTGAGAAAGTTGTTAGGCTAGACCCATTTTTTTTCTGGCTTCATTTTTACCCTCTGGCTAATCCCAGAATTCTAATTTGCTATAGCTTTTGAGGCAGCCAATTTAGTTCCGTAGATGAGAGTAAGCAAGGAATTTCATTTATGCATAAATATAAATGGGTATGAATGAATTAAAAATACACTGTTCACTTTGGGGCTATGTGTGACAATTACTAAGTACCTGAAAAGGAATGGATGTGAAGCCAAATATTTCCATTAATTATCACAAAACCAGAGTCAAGTAGTTGGCTTCTCAATAATGTAACATTATCGTAATTTTAATAATATTAGTTAACAACAGCATAAACACCAAATACTAATGGCTATGATGACAGAAATCTACTTCCTCATTTACATTGATGCCAACAAGTATATAGGAATTAAGAATGAATTTCATTTCACCATCAGTCTCCTAGAGATCTGTATTATCTATTATTAGTCTTCATATTTCCCTCATTTGTTTTTTTTAACATTTCAGAGTTACTCTGCTTTTGGTTTCATGAAGAATTAAAGTCCCTTTTGAAGGTTCTTACTTCTTATACGTGTATAACTCTATATACTTGACTTTGGACAAGTCAATTATCAAGCTCTCAAAGTCACTGGTTCCTTATTTCTAAGAGGGGGACAGTTATAATACATGTATCTCTTAAAGAAATTATTCTCATAGTGCTTAGTAAGAAATGCAAAATTTAATAAAAATCCATTAACTTAAAATTCATTAATATTGTCAATAATTACAGTTTTTGACCACTTACTACATAAATATATTGGGTATTTGTATACTTCACAAATAGTATCTATGGTCATAATTCACCAAACTACATATAATTATTAACCAATTCTATGAATGTAATTAGTGACTCAGTAGTAAAGAATATCTTAATAGACTGTAGTTCAGTTTCCAACACACAAACACACACACACACACACACACACACACACACACACATTAAAAATATCAAAAAAAGCCTTAATTAAAATAAAACTAAATACATAATATAAGTTTACACAAAATAGTAAATTAACACCACTTTGTCTCCTGAAGACCATAGAGCTAGTAAAGGTTAAAATTTAGATTCAAACCATAATGAAACAAATGTCATTTATCTGTGATGCATGAATGTTTTGACATATGAAACTTAATAAATATGTCATAGCATATTAACAAAATGAGAGATATTTACTCTCCATAGTGAAAATTTGAAAGCTTTTTCTTTAAAATAATAGAATAAAAATGACTGCTCTGAATACAATGTGCTAGTAATTCTAACTAGAGAAATTAGACAAGAAAAAGATGTAAAAGACATTCTATGGGATTGACCCTAGGTGAGATTCCTACTAGCAAGGGATATAGAGACTAAAGTGGCCACTGCCTGTAGCCAGGCAGGACTTCCAGTGGAAGTAAGGGGCCATCAACCCACACACAAATCTTCAACCCAAAATTTGTATTGCTTACAAGATACACAGGGATAAAGTTGGAACAGAGACTGAGGCAACAGCCAACCAATAACTGCCCCAGCTTGAAACCCATCCCATGGGAGAGAGGCAACCCCTGGCACTCTTAATGATACTCTACTATGCTCACAGACAGGGGCCTAGCACAACTGTATCCTGAAAGGCTTCATCCAGCAGTGAGTGGAAACAGATGAAGAGAACCACAGCCAAACATCAGGCAGAGCTTAAGGCGTCTTTAGAAGTCTCAGGGATGCGACTTAGGAAGCCAAAGGAATCAAGGACACCACAAGAAAAGTCAACTAACCTGGGCCATGGGGGCTCACAGAGACTGAACCACCAGCCAAAGAACATGCAAAAATGAAATGAACAACTTACTTACAAAGCAGCAACAATAAAATCTTTCTATACAAATTTAGTTACAGAACTGAAAAAGAACTCTATATTGAAGAATATCAAACACATTAGAAACACAGCCAACGGTGAAGAGAAATTTAGAAAATGTAAAACTATGACAAGCTAACAGGCTATAAGTTACTTTTTGCTAACATCTTCATACAAAATTTTTGGATAGATTCAATGTAATTGTTTCAAAATTCCAATGTTATTTTTCCACAGAAATATAATAAAATTATTAAATTTGCACAGAACCACAGAAGAGCTAAAGCTATCATGAGCTTAGGGAATGAAGTTTAAAGCATCAAATTCCCATATTTCAAAACTTATTAGAAAGCAATTGTCATCAATACAGCAAAATCCTGGCATGGAGACATACACACGAGCCAATGAAATGGGACAGAAAACTCGGAAGCAAACCCACACATTTATGGTTAGTGTCATTTTTGCACACAAGTCCCAGGAATGCACAAGTAATAGATAATGCTTTCAATAAATTGAAACTAAACCACTAAAAGACAATAGGGAGAGAACAATAAGACATGATTTTAAAGGCAGAAGTTTAAAACTCTCTCTCTCTCTGCATCCATCCACCATCCATCCATTCATCTATCTATCTATCTATCTATCTATCTATCTATCTATCTATCTATCTATCTATCTATCTATCCATCCATCTATCTACCTACCTATATTTATCTATTTATCATCTCTATCAATCTAGATATCTTTATATCATTTACCTATTATTCTTACCATCAAATTATCATCTATCTCTCTATCATCTATCATCTCTAATCTAGATATCTTTATATCATTGATGTACTATTCTAACTATCCATATTTATCATCTGTCATTTATCTGTTAGTCTTATCATTAAGTTATCTTCTATTTATCTATCTCTATATCTACCTATCTATCTATATATTCATCTATTTATATAAAAATATGACATACAAATGATGGTCATGTAAATGACAAAATGATCAGAATCACTAACATGAGGACAGTGAAAACAGGGCCGAAGCATACACTTTAGTTAGATGGCTATCATCACAAACACAGAAGAGAAAAAGTCATCATGCGGAGAAAATGGAGCAAATATACATGGCTAAGAGGATATAAAGCTATTGTTTAAAATACAATAGAAATTTCTCAGGAGACAAAAAGTAGAAATACTATTTGATCTAGCAATCTCACTACTTGGCAATTATCCAAAGGAAACAAAGACTGTATGTTAGAGATATCTGCAAATCTGTATTATTGATACAAGTGCATTATTCATAGTCACCAAGATATGTAAATAACTGCGGTGCATATTAGAACACGAATGGATAAGGAAAATATGGCATTCATACACAAAACAATATTGTTCAGTTAAATAGGTTAAAAGGAATCTCATCATTTGTGACAACATGAATGAATTTGAAGGAAATCAGTGTAAGTAAAATAATATCATATAAACAAGGCAAAGAGAGCATCACAGCATAAATATAGAATCTAGTAATATTGAACTTATGATCATAGTAGAATCACAGTTACCAGAACTTAAGGTATTGAGGGTAAAGGAAATGAGAAGCTGCTGATCAAAGGCTACCAAGACAAGAAAAATAGGCTATGAGATCCACCATACATCAAAGACACCCATAGAAAGTAGTGATGCAGTATCTGCTCCATAATAGTTAGGGCTATAAATCTTTCACTATAAATATTATAGATTGAAGAGTTAGTAACAACATTTTAATTAGCTGCATTTAACCATGTCACATGGTATACATATGCAAAATAACACATTGATCCTCATAATTTTATAAAATGATTTATCAATATAACATTAAAAAGAATGAAATAATTTTTTAATAATTGAACCTGAAAATATCTTTTGTAAATCAATATAAAATATTTATTCTATAAATATTTAAATATAATTGTTTTGATTAACTGTGATTACATAAGTTAATTAAAGGATATACTTGCAACAGCTACTTTTAAAAAAGATTTAAACTATGTTAGACAAATTGTGGCATATATACTTATAATATTATGACACTGTTTCTTCTTAGGTCAGTGACAAACATTGAAGAGTAATGTCAGAACTCTTATTAGTTCACTTACAAGGAAACAAAATGTGTCTTCAGAGACTTTTAAGGCAAGATTAGATATTAAACCCAAGTGAGAATTATCTGTGATTACAGAGGTAGGCTAAGATAGATACCCAACATTTAATTGAGCAAACAAACAAATTGTAATAAATCTATACAGTCTGTACACTCTGTAGGCCTTCAGTCCTACAGGAAGAACCAGATGATCTCTGACACATTGCCTATACTTTTGGTTACCATGGATATAGATGTGGTCAAACTTAGCCTTCATTAGGTTTAAGGTATTTTACATTTCATGTACATGTCAAACTATATAAATAGGTATTTTAAAAATATGGACTGATGAAAGCCAAAGTTTTTAACCTTGTACTATTAATATAATTTATTCCATATCCAATATTCCACAGGTGTAACCATAATTTTCATTAGAATATCTTCATTTATTTATTGACATCTAGAAAAAAGGCCATAGTAATAATCAAAGCATTTAATACAATTTACAATGCTCATGACATTTTACATGGTCATGACTGTAAAATTGAAAAGGAATGTTTTTCTATAACTCATACCGTGTTACTATCAAATAAATTAGAATTATAGAATCAATACTCAAATAATACTATGATCTAATTTGAAGAAAATCAAAAAATTATAAAACAGTGCTGGCGTACCATAGTTCTGAGATACTATTCAGCAGGGAGTTACTTAATCTGAACTATAGCAAATTTAATTTTGATTTCTCTCATTGGAGGGGGGCTCAAATTCCCACTATTAATTTTATTTCATTTTTTTCTTAAGGGAAAATAAGTTCTAATGTTCTAAAATGATGAGGTAATGCTTGTTATGTAACAATAAAATTAACTGAATCTGAGTTTTATACTACATATTATAAAACAATATATAACTATATATATATAAACAATATACTACTCTATTTTATAACACTGTGACCTCTGTAACAAATAAGCTTTTTTTGATTTGTGGATATTTACTTTATATTTCAAATGTTTTCCCCTTCGGAAACTCCCTATGCCATCCCCCTCCCCTGCCTCTATGAGGGTGCTCTCCCACCCACTCACCCACTCCCGTCTTCCCTTTCTAGCATTCCCCTACACTGGGGCATCTAACACCCTCAGGTCCTAACAAATAAGCTTTATCTCAAAAAACTTGGTTTAAGAATGCAGCCATGACTGGGCAGCTGCAGTTGGTGAGCCTGCTAAATTTATCTTCTGCATTACTGAACATACACTTAGGAGCAGGTTGAGCTCAGTATTTAAGATAACATGGGGTTCAGAGCAACAACAACAAGCATTTTATCTTTAACTCTTCTTCACAAAGTAAGACCAATGTTAGCATGTTAACTTAAATTGTCTTTCAGGTAGAAAGATTATTGTCAAGCTGATTCCTTAAAATCAAAAGCCTTAAAGTAACAACAGTAGTTATTATCCACTAGGTAGGAAATCTATATGTACATAATATTTATTCAAAATTATGAAGGAAGTTCCAAATGTTTTGGATTGCAAAAAACATAAAACACCAAGACAAACACATTTCACATGGGAGGGAAAAAAACAAAAACCAATATCATAAACAAGTTTGCTGCTATAACTTCTGTGCAAACACTCTTCCCTGTCTCCATTGTGAACATTTCTTTGACTAGTTTATATTGGTTCCTAGTTTGAAAAACATGCTGTTCACATGTAATTTTATGGGGAACAATATCCTAGAACATTTTTTGATAAAGCTTTTCTTTCTAAATATCCAAGTCATCTAAATTTAATGGCTCTTTCTTCTAAGTATTTCTCTTCTATAGTAAGGCTGTCTCTATTTAACAGCGAAAGGTTATCTATGCAGTTGATATTAATCTCATCACAATTGCTACAATTTACTTCTAAAAACAGTAAACCAGTAAAGTTAACATTATAACAAGAAAAAGAATGCTGTTTGAAAGTCCACGTTTAATTTATTTAGGAAATACACTTTAATTCTATTAAAATATTCCTTAACATTTGAAGTTCTTGTATTTTTTAATTTTAGGTATGTAGATGTTTTTGGTTGCATGTATGTCTATGTATCACATATGTGCTTGGAGCCTGAGGAAGACAGAGAGGGTTTTGAATATCCTAGGCCTGGAGTCACAGGTAATTCTAAGTGTCCAAGTAAATGCTGGGACATGACTCCAGGGCAGCCAGTATGCTTAACTGGTGAATTATCCCTTAGATCCCAATATTGAGTTGATACCCTTAATGGGTATAAGATGAAGTTGTCTTACCATGAAAAAAATTGTAAATAATAAAACAATAGAATGGATACACATACCATATACATATACACTTGCCATATCTATGCATGTAATAAACTCAAGGAACTGCCACACATGCTTTACATGTCTAACTATGTGTTTATTGTTACCAATTTTCAAGAAAACTCCAGACATCATGTCTTCTGACATGCCATTTTAATATGTCTCTCTATATCATATTAATGTAGTCACGTCCAAATCATAATGAAACCCAAATCACAACAAACTCCTTCTAAATAAGGTTATTAATGATGTGTGTCTTTTAAGATTTATTACATAAAAGATACAGAAGACAATAGTTACTTTCCATTCAAAAATATATGCCTTTTGGCCTTGTTATAAATGATTCTCGGAAAGTACTTGTAAAAACTGTTAGTCCTACAAACAGGTATGAAACTGGTAAGTCACACTGTGGTTCTGTTTAATGATACAAGCCTATTAGCCTTCTGATGCTAAAATCAGAACTGTAACCCATCATCTCGATATGGAAGCCTTCAGTTCTAAAAGTAGCAGAGAAAGCCTTCACTATTGACCATATAGTATATACAGGATATGCTGACTATATTCTCTTCCCTATTAACAGATTTGTGTAGTTTGAGGTAATGTATTTTAAATAATAGAGTATTATTTGTTCTGTTAAATGAAATTTGAACATACTCACCATAAGTATATTAGAATATCAGTTTAGCATGTGATGAATCTCACTAATTGAAGCTAATATAATTTGCACCTATAAAAATTTTATATCAACATTAAATCAACTGATGATGTAATATTACAAACTTATTTATACAAAAATAAAGGGCATTTTAAAAATCTAGATAACATGAATGAAAATATATAATAATATATTAGCATGGTAAATAAGGTTTTTAGTTTGATAAATATATTTAATTCATATTCAAAGATAGTTAACATATATATCTTTCATATGTGCACTGTAGGTCTTATGAGGACTGAAAACATTTTTATAACACTTATTTTTCTATCCTTACAAACCTTTATCTTTCTGTGTCTTTCATTAAACCTTACCTTCAAAGTAATCATCTCTTCTGAGCTGTGTGTTCTTTGATGACTTTGTAACAGAAACTTTATTTTTGTTTTTTTTGAATAATGCTAGTCGCACAGAAGGTTCTAGGGGAAACAAGATAAAAAGACCACCTCTAAGTTCCTCCTTCTCCAACATGACCGTATGTTTCCTTTATGTCATTACCACATACTTTTTATTGCATTATAAACACTCTGTGGAGCTCTGTAAAACAGCTGATGTCTGCTTAAATTTGATAATATAAAGTAAGCTTAGTCTGACGATCATATGTATGGCCCTCCTTTAGTATAATGACAGAAATATTAATAATACTGTGAAAATTTGAATGTATATACATTTTCCAGGTGACATTTTCTTATTTGGGAGTCATGCTGTTTATTGGAAGATGATATAGTCAATATATCCTCACTAAAATACACAGAGAGGACATATGAGAGATGGAAGCATGACAGCAAGAAAACAGGTAATAGAAAAATAATTCTACATGCAAAGTGGTGTTTTCTCTTTTGTACTAATTTATGTAACAAAGAAATTATATGAATTCTTTCTGTATTTTAAAGTTAGAAATAGTATTAATCTAGCACATTACAAAGTGAGTCACTGTGAATATCAGGCCTTGTAATATGTTATTAATAAAAAAATGGCTTTATGGAATATGAAAATAGGATTTGGCCCTGCATTATTTAGAGGGTTTGCCTAAAGACTGAGAAGGGACTGATGTAAGCACCAGAAGATGAAAACACATATTTTTTTTACTATCTTATATTATTTGGAAAAAGCCAAAGAGTAAGAATCCTTTATATAGTATCTAGTAAAATAGAATTAAATATATCTAAGAGAAAAGTCAAGATTTGAAACATCATAAATACAAAAGCACATTAATAGTTCAATGCTAAAGCAGTAAGTTTCTGACTGTACATTGGGAGAAGGAAGAAGAACATCCGTAGGAGGATGCTCTGTGAGGAGCAGTCTGATAATCCGCAATAGTCTGCCAGTAACAACTGAGCCCCACTGAGGCTCATTTGTGTGTTTATAAACACTATATTAAAATTATACGTCAATGCTTGGCTCCCCTCTGAGGTATTTGTGCCTTAAGATATTATGATCATTGGGAGGTTGGTTTTTGTTTGTTTGTTTGTTTGTTTGTTGTTTTGTTTTTACCAAAATTCACGAGGAATTAACAATAATAAATGTGCAGGCATGCCATAGCACACGTAGCACATGTCGTACAAGTCAATCACATACCTAGTGATATTGCCAAAGATGTATAAATCAATTCAGGAAGGTATAATTCCAGAAGCTTCTATTACAGACTCACTTTTCATTCACTACCTTAATGCCATTCTTCTCACCCAAAATATCATTAAAATGTAGTTATTGTGGATTTTTTTTAACAACAGGGTTTCATATAGCCTAGTGTGGCCGCAAACATTTTGGATAGCCTTTAACATCAACCTACTTGCCTCTACGTTCTGTGGGGATTTCAACCACGCACAAATATGCCCAATTTTGTGAGCTGCTGGCAGCTGGACTCAGGGTTTCTTGAAAATAAAACAAAGATTCCTCATGCTGAGCAAGTGTGTTAGCAACTTTTATATTGTTGTAATAAGACACCAAGACCAAAAGCAACTTAAGGAAGACTGGCTTTATTTTAGCTTATGGTTCCTGAGGGTTAAGAGTTCATTAGGGCAGAGCTGAGTCATGGCAACAGCAGCCATGGTCTCAGGAACAAGGTACTGGGAGCTCACATCCTGAACCAAGTGCCCAAAGGAGAGAGAGCAAACTGAAAGAGGCAAGACTTAAAAACCTCCCTTCCCTACATGGGTTTTCTACCTCCTAAACTTCTCCAAACAGTGTCATCAACTGAGGAGGAAGTGTTCAAATGTCTGAGACTATGGGGGACACTTCTAATTCAAATTATTACAATCAACTCCCTGGCCATAGTCTTATGTCTAGAACATAATTTGACATTGATAAATTCAACTTCAAATGTTTTCACAGGCTTTTACCAGCCTAACACTGTTTGAAAATTCAAAGTCCTTTCTGTTGACTCAAGCAATCTCTTAATTGCAACCTCTTGTAAAATAAAATCACAAATGACATACTCCCATCATACAATGGAACAGAAATGTGTATGTGTGTGAATATATATTCATTACCATTCCTAAAAGGACGAATGGGGACATAGCAATGCAATACTAGACTTAAAGCAAGACTGGATCCAAGCAAGGCAAACACCAGCACCTATAGCTTCATGTCTGATGTCCAGTACTTTATTTCAAAGGGCTGGTGCTTTTTCCCTGCAGCTTTGCCTCCTGTAACATACATCTGTCTCGGGACGGCTCTATTCCCTATGTACAGCCCTTCTTGGCAGATCCTCCACAGCCAGCATCTTAGAGCATCCATTGAAGTCTAGGAGTCACAATAATACATTCACACAACGGTCTTTTTCCTTTTCAGGGTTTGACAGAGGAATTCCTTAGCCATGTTCTTAGTATGAGACCACGGAGTGAAAACCCAGAATCTCTTGTATCCATCCTGTCTCTAAGACCAGCACCACATGGAAAACATTGCGAAGTCTGACTTGGGATGGCCCGTGGCTCTCCTGAACCACATTAGCACCAATATTTGTTTGCATATACAAGTACTAATTTAAATTTAACTTCCTAAATATAAATTTGCAATTTACTAAAGACCCACAAAGCCATAAATATATAATTTTAAATGTTTATTCATAACTTTAATGTTGAATCAGGTGCCAGATGAGTTAGTGGATTCTGGGAATTTAATGTGAAATAGGTAGAGAGACTCAACTGCTTTACAATTCAGAGTGAATTCTATTATTGTTTTTGGAAGCACAACAGAGTATTGTTTGACTGAAATTCTTATTATTTCTAGAAGTTTTTGAGGTAAATAAAATAAATCTTAAGTAAATCTCATTTTGCTGAGATTTTGTCAATATTGGTTATTCTTGATGCTTCTCATTTAAAATTTATTAGCTATATTATTATTTTGGAAGCTCCATTCCCACAACTCGTGATCCCCCTTAAAATGCATAAAATGTGTGTGTTAAACTATTCTGCATTCATTAATTCTAGGATATGATTTAATAGTACAAAAATGGCTTAAGCAGTTTTATTGAAAATAAAGCCAACAAATACCTACTGAACAAAAATCATATACTTGATACTTTCAGGAATTAAAAGAGCTGATGAATCATTTTTTATCCTTCTGCATTACCCTTCTTTAAAAAATATGAACCTGGTTTTACTTCACCTTTTTTTTAATTGCAAAAGTTTAATTTTAATTGCAAATTTTTAATTGCATAACTTCGATATACACAGAGAAACATCTATTATGTCTGCAGTCTACACTTTGTACCCTTATATTTTGCCAGCTTCTATGCACTCAATCCCTCCACTTAGCTTCTAAAGGGTGCGAGGCATCAAAACCAGCCACCCACTCCCTTTCCCCAGCTCGCTCATCTAGTCTTACTTCCAAATATGCTTGCTACCCTCAGGTTATTGACCCTGCATGTTTTCAATAGACTTGGGCCTCTCGCCTTACATATGGTGTTCTTCATCACAGTCCTGAATCTTAAACTTCCCTCAGTGTCTGATAACTCCAATTCTGGTCACCAAATTCTGAAATATCTTTTGTGTGGAGGGCAGCAGAACAAGCAGACAGACAATTCACAAAACAGGACTAGTCACTGCTGGTTTTAGCTGATGTCAATCACAAGGGGGAAAAATTATATAGTAGGTAAAACAACAACAACCCAGATCTAACCATCAACTAAGTAAACCATGATAACTTCCCAGATTTTTAGACTTCCTATCAAGATGAGCAAGCAATTCCTCGGACATGTTTCCATTCTTCCCTCTTCAGCGTCTCTTTATCTTTTTCTATGCAAATAATATTTTGTAACAAAGAACTAAGATGAAACAAACCAGACCTGTTTCAGAGGCCTGTAATCTCAGCCATGCAGGACACTGGGTCCTGCTGCTCTTTCAAGCAGATGGCCTGATTTATACCAGCAGATTTCATCAGGACTAGGGTTTCCCTAACCACAGTCCACAGGCTTTGCTCCCTTGTCGCTCCTCAACTGTGCTTTGTGATTAACCAGTTTCTTCGGCATTTTCCCCCTCTCTTGGCAATTTATTTCATCACCCACTACTGTCTCAAATTGGTGGACATTCTGCCCCTGCCATATTTTCATTTTCACATTAAATAAATATTTTTGGTTCATATTCTTTGGCTAATAAAAGTATGTAAAGCATACGACCAGGAAATATGAAATGCTTTCTCCTGAGCAGTCATGACTGGTATTTAATGCTCCCATACTCTGTGTGAATGCTATGCTTCCTTGAGGATCACAGCTTTGTTAGGATGCAGAATAGCGTTGACTCCATTTAATTAACAGATCCTGTCTCTGATACCCATCCACCCTCAGCCAACAGAACGAGGGAATCTTACAGTACTTTTGTGGACAATGCTGCCCTCTCATGGCTTCAAATTTTCATGTTGGCAAACTTTCTGTATAAGATGATCTTAGTATCTCCATTAATATTTAAACTCTCCTAGTAAACATTTTCAGGGTCAGCAAAATGTGGTTATTTAAGCAAATATTTAAGTATTGTTTTAGAATATTAGTAGCTAAAATTTTAAATCATGGTCATTTTCAAGTAAATTTATGATACATCACCAGTGTGATTACATTTTAATCTCTAAAAGAAATCCCATCACAATCTGAGTAAATTATTTACTCCGAGATGAAAATAGTGTAAGCGCCATGAACTTAATAGAAGATAAATAAAATAAAATATAAATAAATTCATTCAAGAGGACCTCCTTGGTTTTCTTTTTTCTTCTTTTCTTTTGTTTTGTTTTTTTTTTTCTCATTTTTAGTCCTCTCTTATTTCAACTGATTTGTCTACTGTCAAGAGGGTATAGAGGAAAGCAAAGAGAAAGCTGAGGCGTTCAGATTTTAAAATCATTGATTTTGTGTCTTTAATGTATTGCAGCAACAAACATGTGACAAAGAGATTTAAAATTCCCTTCTGTGGTAAAAAGTCTATTGGGATTTTTGCAGTCAGTTGATGATCTCCATTTAAAAAGTGACAATTGTCACCTATGACTTTACCTAACACTTTATGCTTATTCAGTACTGCCGAAAGATTAAGTAAAAATGGAGTTACAAGTTTTACTGTGGGTTTTCCCTTCTCATTTTTGACCCTATCATGCCCCCTTGTGACTGATGAAAAGAAACTTTTTTGCTTAATTATATCTAGGTGTGACCACAAATTCAAAACAAATATGTAAATCAGCAAGAAAGGAAAAGTTACAACGATGTCAATATTGCTTAGTGAATCCTTTGCTGGAACATATTGAATATGCTAATTTATCACATTTTCCTTAAATAACGTTTTAATGATAACAGCAGGAAGAAAGACCTTCCCAGTGACAAAATCATATAAAATTCTACTGACATAAACTTTTTCTCAGTTCTCACCATGGGAGGCAACTGCAAACATGGTGTTACTTTTTTTTAAAGAAGACCTAGCAGAAGTAGGAGTGGAATTTTGACTGGGTCAGTTTTCAACCTACTTTGCCTTTGAACTTGGCTTCCGTATATTTTTGTATTAGTCTTAAAACAGCTCCTTTTGAAATTCATGTAGAAGAATAGAAAAACAAACCAGTGTAATAAAGAAGTTTATTAAACAACCCTTTTTATTGTATTGTATTCCACAAACCCAGACTGAGCTTCAAAACTCTCTGGGTTTTGAGTTACTATTTTACTGAAGTAGCCATAAAATGGTTTGGTTTAGAGTAGATAACCTTCATAAGGGTTTACAAAATGAGTGGACAGCAGGCATAGCCAAGGGGAAAACATTGTGCTGACTTGAATTCATTTTAAAATGTTTAAATATTCAATTTTTGTATCTGACAAACAGTACACAAAATTACAGTTATCTCAAAAGGATGCAATACAGAAATTAAAGTAACTAATATCACACCGAGACAGAAAAATTATATGTTTAAAAATCTAAAAATATGTTACCATGAATTTATCAATGGCTACTGACTGATATAAAATGTATTTTATGTTTTAAAATGTATTTCTATTATTTGGATTTAGATTTTATATATGTATACAGTTCAGGATTTAATAAACATAAAAAGAAACAGGTAATTACTGAGCTACAAAGTATACATTTTTTCTTGATTACTTGTAACAAACTGCACATTAGAAGAATCAAGTGCCTTATATTAAGCTCATGAACTCATGAGATTATAAAGATTGAAGGTAAATGCAATGTGTAGATAATTTTAAAGTTTTGAAAAAATATAAAATCATAACTGTTTGCTATTTCTTGTCTGATATCTCTGCATTTAGCATGGATATGTAATGAGAAGTGACCAAAGAAAGACAGAATACTTTAGTAGATAAAAAAAAAAGGTGATACCTTCCAATTTTTAACCAAATTCTTCAAAGTCATGAGAGAAATCCATTGTGCTTCTTTTCATATGTGAATATCTACAGCTAAAATCCACTAAACTGATGTATTCAGTTTACTGACTAGCCAAGCAATCTAAGAGTGCACAAAGGAATGCACACACAGAGCGGATGGTTTTTGAATCAAGATTCCATGATGTACCAGCTCAGAGACAAATTATAACACAGTTGACAGAGCGCACAGCACACAGAAAAGTCAATGCTCTTGTATGTAAAACAGGGAATATTTTAAAAATAAAAGGGCAAAATATATCATTAAGTGTGATTGTGTAATTTTTTTGAAAAGCAAGGATTTGTAGTTAGTGTTTTAGATGTAATTACCTGTGCGTTAATTTCTGTTTATATTAAATATAACATAGAAAACATGATTTAAAAATTTTATACTCAATATCGCATACAGCTGCTGCTCAAAGGGCATTACTTACCTAATTTTTTTCTTAATTTCTTTGATTTCATTTTCTTTGCTCTCTTTAGCATTTGCTGAGCTGTAGAGATATCCTTAAAGCCCCTATTGAAAAGATACATTAAAAATATCTAAAGTATATTTAGACATTTACATGTACATGTAAATGTACATGTCTGAACTATATCTCATGCAATAAATTTGTAATCCCAATTATTAACTTATTTCAAAGGTAAGTTTAGTAAACACTAATGACTTCTTGAATCCCACAAAATATCTGTGTCAGATACCCAGTAGTTCTTCATATTCTTAATTTCTTCCGTGTAAAATAGAGGACTTACCATTCTTCAGAAATTTTTTCTTCTTTTTCAGATTGCAGTAAACTCTTCCTACTTGTTTTTGATTCAGGTGTCCAGGATAAAGCTCCACTTTCTGATCTGCTAACAGAAATACATGTTTTTTAACAGAATCAAGAGAAGTGCATCAGCTCTTTTAAAAACTACAAGCTGTTATTGTCTCAAACTTGGAAATAAAATCTATTTAAGCTACAGAGGAGCTTTATCTTGAAAAGTAATAAAAGTCTGCCATTAATTTAAAATGTTTACATTTCAATTACATGGAACATATTTCAATCCTTTTGCTGAACGGACTGTGTTCCTGGGGCTTTTATTCTAGTCCCTCTCTCTACCTGTCAGGCCATGAGGATCCATTTGTACAATTATTGCATTATTTCACCAAAATGAAAGTTTTGCATTGCTTTAATGCATCTCCCACACACATTTTGAATACTAGAATTTCCATATTTTAACCTTAAATGTTTTCCATCTTCTAAACAAGTCAGTGCACATCAATTTTTTATAGTTATTCTACTTCCTTAAGGGATGTGTACTTTTGTCTGTCATTCCTAAATCGATGCCCGCTTAACTGAATAACTTAGCGTACCTGCTACTTAACTCTGTGTGCTCTGACGACAACACATTTTCTTTCTCATTGCACACCCATGCTTGAGCTGGACGAGCTGGTACAGTAGGTGAAGTGTCATCATGTCTCAAGGTCCGAGAGCTCTTATGTTAAAAGCATACATAAATGTAAAGGAAATAGAACAGTTCTAGCATTTGTATTGGTACCTCCCTTGGGTCAGCCTGAGCAGTCTTAATAGGGAAACTCATTACAAAATTAAAATGATAATAAAATAAAATTTCTGGAACGTGTCTAAATAGTCTTTTGTTACATGGGGAATAGTATGCTTTTTTGGTATAGCTCACATATACAAAATGATTAATTGCAAAGATCTTTAGAAATCTCAGAAAAGAAAAACTTCAAAGATTATCAAATAAATAACAGATATTGCAGTCCCTTGACCTCTGCCTGAGGATCCTCAGCTGCTGCCTCTCCATGTGTAGTTCTGCATTTTTAAAGTTCTGTCAACAGTGATTTTAGTCTGCTGACAAATATGCCGCTGAGGCACATCTTTTTTTTTTTTTTTTTTTCTGGCTACTGTGAAATAAAGCGTTGAAAGAAATCCAAAGTAAAGAAAAAATAGAGAGTAAATGAAAGAAAAGCTACATGAAAAATTACATCTGGGGATGAGGAGGAAGTCAAAGGCTTCTAGAAGTAATTATGTTTTTCAAGCCAATAAATTGTATTATTAATCACCACAGCATAGCAGAACCTTCAGAAGCCAGCAAAGATCGAGAGCTCAGAAGTTTCCATGACATGTTACCTTTGGCCAGGGCAGCTGGCTGGAGAGCTGCAGTGTTTGTGAAGGGAAGCCGGTGGAATCTAGAGCTAGCCAGTCTTTCTCCAGGGCAGCCTGCACAAGTAACGACATTAGAACAGACAGCATTTTGCTTGCAAACCTTTAACATGTCTCCTTTAAATTGCATAATTCTCAAAAATGTACACAAAGTCCATGAGGTCTTTTGTGTACAGGGAAATTTTACATGCTATAGTTAAAGGCTGCACTTCTGATTAAGGCATACATTATAAAATGCTTGATCCACATGCTTTGGTTAAGGAAGGAGCTGATATGTGATTGCTCTAAAAACGAAGTGAACACTGTTCTGAGTGTTTGTTTATTCATTACTGACTCTCAGCTAAGTCTAAAAGTAACCAAGAGAAATCAGCTTTTAGCCCATTGTGGTGCAAATTACATTTTCCATTAAACAGTGTTATAAAGACTACAATATTTTAATAAATTAGAATCAGTTTTCTTTATGTATTGCATATAAGCTAGGATTTCCTTTGATTTTTATTTTCAAAATCTCAGAAGTTTTATTTTTGAGTGGACAGAAGGAGAAATTTATATTACTGATTTAAAAAAATGTATAGTATGTCATTTCTGATGTAATTGTACTCCAATACAATGCTTCAAATAGGTACAGTTAATTTATACTTCAAGTGTGAAATTTTTACTCTGTAAAATCTTTCTCTTCACCCTGAATCATATTTGTTCCACTTAAACAATTCCCAAAGTTATTCTTTATTCAATAAAGTTTTATTAATTATATGAATGGTGCACATTTAAGATATAATTATCTGAATTTTATTTAACTGGTTTATCTTATCTGATGCATCTTAGATTAATATGTGATTCTTTATGAACGAGGATCACCAGGACACTTAAGAAGACTGTAAAATAGCCAAACGCTTTGAAAGTTAGAATGACTATATTCTGAGAGATGCTAACAGAGTTTTCCATTCACACAAGTTCAGTTGTGCCTTGCTTTTTGAATGACTACTGAAATACACGAGACGAGGGCATAATAGTGACTGCTGGTAGGCCAGGTAGCAACACACTTTTACTAAAGCATTATTCTTAGGAGACAGAATCAAAGTTGTGAGATTCCAATATCATGTGAACATAACAATTATACCCAGTAAAATATATTATAGGATTTCTTATTACACAGGAATTATTAACACATAAATATCTATGCCACGGTTATATTTGGCTTAAGAATTACAATAGGGAAATGGGGAGTAAGTTCAAGAATTCTATTGAATTATGTGGCGATTCTAGCAAGTAATAATCTATTAAACATCTGAGAGAATTTTAACCTTTCTTATCACAATAAATATACTCATTACAGAATTTGACAATAAACTTAATTTATCAATTCTACTAGGAAGGCATGTTTTAAAGTATTATGCTGTACACTGTAAATATAGAAGTTTTATTTTTCAAACAAATTATCCAAATATTCCCAAATAAAGCATTACTGGAGAGATACAGGGAGAGGGCACAGGAGAGGACTCTCCCTGGAACATTTAGTGCTCTACTTTCTCATATCTGAGAAAGATAAGATAAGAAAATGGCAGCCAAGAAACAATGCTGTTATTCTGGGAAAATAACAAGAGGAAAAAACTGATGGTTGTCAGAGTTTGAAATGAGAGAGGTGACATGGAGGCCATTTGCCTTCATATTTCTGAAAATAAGATATTGAAACTGTTTGCAACATATTGAAGCTGATAATATTAACTACTTGCTAAATCATGTCAGAAACCCAGGAAGCTCCCATTGACATTCAGAATGATTTCTCTGTCTCACGACAGATGATAAAATATCTAATGACTGCCCTTTAAAAACAAAGAAAAGAACTGCAATTCAACGCAAAATTCCTGATGAGATTTAGATTCAAAGTTTTAAGCTATTTTTTGGTTCTGAGTGTAAAATATATATTTATGCAGGGAAAGGTCACCAGTTGCTGAAGAGCAGCTATCATGAAATTAGTGATCTTATTGTAAGGGAAATGGTTAAAATGAAGAGGGTATGTGAAACTGAGATGATGAAAATTAGGCAAAGACAAGGTGCCATCTGACTACTGGCGACGACTGGCTACGGCTGGCTACTGACTACTGGGTGCCATCTGACTACTGGCTACAACTGGCTATGACTGGCTACTGACTACTGGGAGACAACTGGTGCTGTCAATCTGGCATACTTACACTAATCTTCTTGTAACTTTAAAAAGAAATGTCTTTTTAAGTACCTGTCAAATCATGTCATTTTTTTTCTGTCCTCGGGAAGTCTAGCTCCACCCCAACCCCCTCTACAGCACTACTCTCTACACGAGTACTACAGTAGCAGTACTATAACAGAAGAACTCTTTATGGCAGTTCTCTCTCTAGTGATACACCAATAGTAGTACTCTCTACAACAGTTCTACCTCTAGCAGTACTACAATAGCAGTACTCAACACCAGTACTCTATATAGACGTTCTCCCCAATAGGCTCCGATAGCAGTATTCTATAGAGCAGTAATCCAATAGAAACATTCTTTAGCGGTACTCTTTAGAGCACTTGTTTCTATCGCAGAGCTCCAGTAGCAGGACTACCTTTAGGAGTACTCTGTCTAGCCACTCAGTTTAGAGCAGTCCTCTCTTTATCATATTCTCTATAGGAATCCCAATAGCAGTTCTCCCTTGGGCAGGAATCCAATAGTCGCGCTCTCGATAGCACAATTCATTGCCCTTTTACAGAAATTACAGAATCTAGGAATAGTACTTTCCTTCTCAGACTACTGAAGCGGGATATAATGAATCTGAGTAGGTAAACTGAAGATAGCAGTCTACTGCCTTTGAAAACACCACCTTAGATCCTGGGAGATAGAGAGGGGAGAAAGAGCAGTGACCTCTGTTTTTCAAATGAGCCTGTACTTTCCCTTTCCAAGAAAAATGCTCCGTGGGAATCTACCAAACCAGTAAAAGCATCTGACAATTAACTTACTGATGGATATTCCAGGACAAAATCTAGGCTAATGACCATGACCTCAGTTAAATACACTGTGAGACCAATTACATGGATTCTGCACCAACCCTGTCAGTCAGAATACTCAGTGGACATTGGAGTGAATTGTGCAAAAATCTGCCTTTTTTACAACTAAGGTACAGATATTCTTGGGCAACTATTTATTTATGAATATTTTATAGTAGCCTTTGATGTTCATAATAAACTGGAGAATACCGGTGCTGTTTCTTTGGGGGTGAAAACAAGCTATTTGCTGTACAACATAATAAAAATAACTATCATCTGGAGTATAAAATAATATGGGGTTCTACATATCAGGATTAGTCAGAGGGTGCTCTTCAGGTATCCCATAGGGAAGTTCTATGTAGAGAAAATTGTTAAAACACATGAAGTTCTGGCTGCCTGAAATGAAGTTTACTTTTGTCTGAAAATCTTAATTCTTCCACAAGCATCCAGAAAGTATGCTAGCATAACTTGTTATATAATATGTGGGAAACTTCATATAGCTCAAAGTTCTTAACACATAATAAATTTCATAAACTTTATTTAATAAAACAAAAAAATAGCTGTTGGTGAGAAGTGCCTTTGGTTAACCAACTGGTATTCAGCATGATATTTAAGGCATAAAACCATAGTAGACTGACATAGGTATCTGATCCCAGGTAATTGGTCAAGCTAGTTTTATACTTATTTCCTTTTGATAATTACAATAGGAATTTTGAAGTGCATTTCTAACAAGCTGTGAACTTGTGGTCATGTTGCTTTCATGTAGCTCTCCTGGCACTAAGCATGATGTCTACCATGGTATAAGCATTCAGCAATTCCTGCTTAAAAGAAAGTAGGTTTGAATTGGTTCTATATGACTATATTGTGATATATCTTTAAAATGAAGAATTTGATTCAAAATATAATTATTTCTATTACTTACATAACTAAAAGAATAAAATTTTAGTCGGATAGGTCATATACTTGTACACAGGAAATTTTAAGAAACGTTAAAAATAATGGAACCTTCTGGGTATTTGATTATATGCTCTGAAGTTGTAAGGAGATTTTAAAATAATGACAATGGGAAGGGAAATCAAAGGAAGACTGTAATAGTTTCCTAATGAGCACTTGCTTTATATTATGCGTTCTCCTGATGAGTCGGAGAATGGCTCTGCTGGCACAGTGGTTGCGATGAGGGCTTGAGTTTGGAACCCCAGCTTCCACATAAATGTTAGACATGCTAGTGAAACAATATTAGCGTCAGGAGGATATGGGAGAAAGTACTCCATCACATTCCTATATAATATGGTCAAAACACAAAGCTAATAATAAAAACTATCAAACTGTACATTTTTAACTAAGCAATAGCATAAATTAAATTATAAGTTCAATACATGGGCCAAACTAATTAGTGAAATACCTGATAGGCTGAATGTAAACATGGAGATAAAAACAGAGGCCATGCTTTAACACTACAATTGGAAGTGAATTTTTAAAGTACAACACAAAAAAACTCATAGGCAACAGAAGAGAAGATAGACAAAATAAATACTACTAGAAAGCTCAGAAAACAGCAAAGAAAAGAAAATCCACATAACAGAAAATATTGGCAGCCAGGTAGTGATACTGCACGACTATAGTTCCAGGCTTCAGGAGCCAGAGGCAGGCAGATCTCTGGGTTCGAAGTCATCCTGGTCTACAGAGTGAGTTCCAGGACAACCAGGACTACACAGAAAAATCCTATCTCAAGAACCAAAAATAAAATAATAAAATAATATGCAAACTAAGTAGTTTGCAGCTAAGATGTAAAAGAAAGTCAGAACTACCCCCCAGTTATATGTATGCAGCACCTATTTGGGATGTATAAGACCCAAAGATCAGAACCTAGCCCTTTAAAAATTAAACAAACGAGACTTTAAACGTACACAATAAAAAACATGTAGCTAGATTTAAAAGAAAATAAAGGGTCTGAGCAAATGTTCTTCAAAAGTACACACGCAAAGGACCAACACAGTTCTGGGGAAAATGCTCAATATTATCATATTCAGAAAAATGTGCATCAAAAACACAGAGGCACGGCCCTGCATGCAGAAAAGAAGGCTACTAATAAAAAGGCATAGATAATAACCATACAACTGTGTGTGACAATGAGTTCTCTCACGTCACTGGAGGGGACGTAAACTACTATAGTCCCTACTAGGAAGCAGCATAAAAATCTCTGTAAAATTAAAAATTGAACTAAAAATAGATTAACTGACCCAAAAATTTCTCTACTTGATATGTATCCAAACCAAATCAATGTGCTAAGGAAATACGTTGGGCCTTATGTTTATTACAGCACTAGGCACAATAGTTATGAATCAACTTAAACATCTCTCATTACGTGTACAAACAAAATGTGGTGTATTTAGAGGTGGACGGTATGCAGCCAATAGAAACGGCAGAAAGTCACTTGCACCAACACAGATGAACCTGGAGGGCACTGAGTGAAAACAAAACAAAACCAAGAGACAAACAAAAACCCCTTGTCATTGATTCAACTATGTGGAATCAAAATGAGTTGAGTCATAGAGGTAGAGTAGAATAATGATCTCAGTCTGTAAACACAGAGTCAGAGAGGGGAGAAGAGACATTGGTTGGTTAAAGGATCAGCATTTTAGTTTGGAAGCTAGAGTGACAATTTGGGGAATAATGTGCTTGCTATGGAAGTATGAGGATTAGTGGTCAGAATCTCAGAATTTATTAAAATGCTAAGCTTGATAGCATGTCTACAATCTCAGCATGCAGGAAGGGGAGACAGGGAGGCGAAGATTTCTTGGAGCAAGTTATTAGCCAGAATCGTCAAAATGTCAAGCCTGGGTTTTACTAGAAGCCTAGCCTCAATATAAATGGAGACTGACTGAGGCAAACACCTGTTGTCAACTTGGGTCCTTCACATGCATGCAATGTTCACTCCTACACATGTGAACATGCATTCACATATGACCCAGACATGCATAAGCAAAAAAATAATTTATAGGAAAAAATCAGTTCATTACCATACATTAAGACCATTACTTAACGTTGTATTACCTTCTTGTAAAATTCTGAGCAGATGACAAAGACATTCCCTTTACAAAACTGAGAATTTCTTTCAGTAATGTTTACATTAATTAACTAAACTTGGTTGTGACACTACTCATACATATATGCATATTTTAAAACATCATGTTGCAAAAGTAGATACACTTAATGGGCCACTTAAAAAGTAAATATAATCTAAATGAATCTTCCTGCGTTAAAGGAGGGAAATTATAAAAAGAATATTAAAGATTATAAAACTGTGTGAAGCAGTTAGATATCTATCATGTATATTTCTTCACCACTTTTTCACTAAAAAGAAAAAGAAAAGTGAACAAACAAAACACAAAAATTTGAAGCAAATTTGTACAAGACTTTTCCAAAACTGTTAAAACACATGAATCACATATTTAAGAAGCCTTGACTTCTCTTAAACCAAGCAAAAAAAAAAAAAATTCAAAGTCAATTATGCTGAGGTTAAGCAACAACAACAATAAAAACAGAAAACAAACTTAAAAGAAATTGACAATCTGTCAAATTTCACTGAAAGTAGAATAACTGTTAGGGAGACCCTGTCACGCAAAGAAAGATGATCACAGGCTTATTAAGGGAGAAATAAAGGGTTTGGGCAAGGCCAAAGATCAAGTAAAAAGCAAATAATAAAAGGAAAAGAAGAAAAGCAAAAATATTTGATTAATGTAGAAGAACGGGACACGAGGAAGCTTAAAACCTGAATACAGAACAGAAAGAACAAATGGACATAAAGAAAATATCCCTAAAACAATTAGTTTAGTTAAGCAGAGAAACTAGTACAAAAGGGAAACATGTATTATGAATGTTTCAGTGATACAATGATTTAATTATGATAGATATTTATGCTCTAACCAAGCTTCAAATTTTTGTTTTAAAATACCCATAACCACAAAAGATTTTAGTATTGTTTCCTTGGTAATGCACAGATCTCTAGTGGGACAGAAGATAAACAGAGAAAGCTATTATAAGAAATCAGTATTTTCACAACAGTCTGTGATGGTTCAGTCAGTAACATGCTTTCTGGGCATAAGGATATGAGTTCTAATCCCCAGCATCTAGGTAACACTACTACTGTGAACCACCCATGTGATCTCACTGCATTAGGGACTACAGAATATCCCATGGGAATCTTTCAATCATCCTTTCCCATCAGTAAGCTCCAGAGTCAGTCACAAACCCCGTCTAAAAATTATGTTGGAGAGCAATACAGGATGGCAGTTACAATAGTTAATATATTTCTCTGTCCTGTGCACGTGCCCACAACCATGTACACACACACAGAGAGAGAGAGAGAGAGAGAGAGAGAGAGAGAGAGAGAGAGAGAGAGAGAGAATATGCATTATCATTTTCTTTTCTTCGTTTTCTAAATATGTGTATACATTTATATATGTCTGGGTTTGTGCACATGAGTGCAATGCTCTCGCAGGCCAACAGAGTGAGTCAGTACAGAGTCTCTGGAGCTGTTTTCACGGTTGTGGTTGTAAGCTACTGGTTAGTGGTCCTGGGAATCCAATGTGGATTGTCTGGAAGACCATTATTTGGCTCTGAACCACTGGATTATCTCCCCAGCTCCATTCCTTTTAAGTTTACAGTGAACAAATCTCTAGTTATTTATGAAAGTTACCAAACCTATAATAAATTCTTTCTGAAAGTAGAAAGACAAGAAACATATCAAAACCAAATGTATGAGTCCAAATCAAAACAAAGCAAAACAAAATTTGATAAAGTAAACATTTTTAAAAAAACCCTAAAGAAATTTTAAAAGTAAAATTCTTTACTTATATGATCATAACTGCACTACAATTAAATTGGTTTGCTCAAGAAATGCAAAGTTTTATATTTTGTATATTTCATATAAAGTCAAACATATAAATATATAGATATCTATTTTGATAAAATTAAAAGAACATATATAATCTTTATGACCACTTTCATTATAATCTGTAAATGTTAGGAGTGGTAACACAGTTCTAATGTATAATGTTTGTACAGAAGGTAAATAGGAATCATTTTACTTAGAGAATGCATGTTAAAAGTGATCACTATGATTCAAATTTCAATGGACATAGTAATCAAGATAATAAAGCAAGAAAAGTTAAACCATGTAAGAATAAGAAATAAAAATAGAACAAAAATTTTCCTGTTTGTAGACTATATAATTATACATATAAGGCATTTAGAGACTTTGACAAATTATCCACTACATTAGGAAGTAATTTAGCAAAGTATCTGACTAAAAGACTAATATGTGAAAATAAACAAAACTTATAGAAATGTCTTTAACATGCAAGTACATCAAATACCGAGGAATAAATTCAACCAAACTACACAGAGGACTATAAAAGAAAACTTCATACTTTCTTTCAAATGTAGACACCTCAAACATTTGTATCTTTCTGTTAAAACTATGATAATAGACCTGAACCTGGTATCTCATAAATACAAGTCATCATAAAATAGTATTTTCTGTTTTGAATTTTTATTACTGTATCTGATTCAATGAGAACACAGGTTCTGATTCACTCATATCATATCTTCAAAATTTGTCTAAATTATTTTTGAAGACCAGCAGATAGAAATTTACAATGGTATCTAAACTAGACTGATATTACATTTAAGCTATTAATATGCTTTGAAAAGCAGCTAACTTATTTTCAAATAGCTGAACATTTATCATTAGAAAAATACTTTTCCAATAATAAATAACTAAATCTCAACAATGTGTCACTATGTTAAAAGTCAATTATGGACTGGAAATTAACTGATGGGGTTATTGAGTAGAGATAGGATCATAGACCCTATCATGTACTACTGGGAACATGAAAGCATGGTCAACATCAAGCCCTATATTCACTATTTTCTCATATATATGTGTGTGTGTGTTAGAGAGAGATAAAGTTTAATTTATTAATTATTTAAAAGAGGTTCAAAACAATGTTAAATAATAAAACAGGAAAAACATTCTTAGACAGTGTAATAAACGTACCAGTACAACTAATTTTGCACTTCCAACTACAATTATGAAATAAGCCTAATTTAAATACAGTCATTATAGTTATGCATCATTTGGCCTAATAATTCAAACAGCATGAATTAGCTTATGAGCAGGTATGGCACATGCTGTAGATACATAGCACAAACAGCAAAGTGGGTCACCCCTACTCCAGACAGGATGGTGACTGGAGCAAAGTGGGTCACCCCTACTCCAGACAGGATGGTGAATGGAGCAAAGCGGGTCACCCCTACTCCAGACAGGATGATGAATGGAGCAAAGCAGGTCACCCCTACTCCAGACAGGATGGTGAATGGAGCAAAGCAGGTCACTCCTACTCCAGTCAAGATGGTGACTGGAGCAAAGCAGGTCACCCCTACTCCAGACAGGATGGTGACTGGCAGTTGGAAACATCAACACACTGTTCAGGATTATGCACAATTTATAAATTGTTTACTATTTCTGGAATGTTCTACTTCATATTTTCATAGCACAAATAAGTGGGAAGTTTTATATTCACTTAAGGTATCATAATCACGAAATGCAAAGAGTTGAAGAACTGCTCCGTTTAAAGGAGATGAAGGAAGCAATGACAAGTATTTGCCACCTGCAATCCAAGCTAAGTCTCAGACTAAAAGTTGGGCTTTAGAAGGACAGGTGCAAATTTGAATAAGGTCAAATACATGATAGTGTTCTATCAGTGCTTTTCCCCAAAGTTTCCAATGGATAAGTAAGGCCATAACCTTCAGAGAATCCAGTCCAAGAGGACAAAATGTCTTGTAGCCATCCCATTGCTCCTTTATACACTGGACAAACTAAGAGGACAGATTAAGAAAAGAGTAGAAAGAAACAGTGGTACCTATCTTATAATATTACTCACCACCTTAGAACATGACTCAGAATACACAAAATGGCCAGGTGTCTTCAAGGATGATGTTACCTACAACATCTGCAGCAACTAGCTAAGGAGTTAGCATTAAAACACTCTAGAAAAATATTACTGGAGCAATATTTGTTTGATACAGTTAGCACTTACCTCATCAAATTCAAAATCCTCTAAATCTATTTCTTCATATTCTTCTCCAGATTCTTCATCCTTGATAGCCTCTAGGGCAGTCACCAGTTTCCTTCGTAAAATAAAGCCCTTCCAAACCGCCTGAACAAAAATGTGAAGTGTGTTATGCAGAGTTACAGATCAAACCCTAGACCAGATTCTCTTATGTTATCCCATTAGGAAGATAAAACATCTTAGAACTTAGTTTAATGGCTCAATAATCTGTTTTCTGAACTTTATGTGACACGTACAACTGCAAGATAAATTAAATAACCTCATGTGTCTGAATCTCTCGAGACTTCCTTTGTGGTAATCAGAGAAGAACCCTTAACCCTCCCTCTACTGCACATGTAGGTCAACCAATCAATTATCTGACAATTCCTCCAGGACCCATTCTGAACCAAGAAGAAAGAAAGACATTTTTAAAAGGTCAATTTTGCTCATTTTCAAATCATTATATTTAAAGTAAGACTAAGCTCATTTAGAAAAACCCCAGTGCATTTAAATGACCATGTTAAGGAGATGGTATCATGGCCCAAAATAAATTAATTTCAGAAAAAAGTTAAATCAGCACAGAGTAATGGAACTAAAAATAGTCGGGTACTTTAATAATCCTGGAAGAGAGAAGCTCTCCAACCTATGTCCCAGGTACAACAAAGCTCCAGAGAATAGATGATTTTCATATAAAGCTGGTGACTATGCATTATGATACATTACGTATAAAACTAGTGGTGAGGTACATGAGCATATTTAAGTGAATTGTTTACATTTAAAAAATACTAAATTATAAAATTAATTTTTAAAATGGTAATATATAACTGTTAAATGATACATCCACAGAAGCTCAAATTTTCCAACACTTGGGAGGTAGAGACTGGATCTTGGTGAGGCCTGAGGTCAGTCTAGTTTACATGGTGAATACCAGGCTATGTCTCAAAAGCTAATAATAAAAAGCTTTCATTTTCTAAGTAATCAACCTTTGTTTATTAAATATATGTTTGAAACCATGTGCATGCTCACAATCATTGTTAAAAACCACAGTAAATGTATATGATCTAACAGAAAGCAATTAGAAAATGAAAATGTGATTCACATTCTATGTGTAACTCTAAGTTTATTAAGGTGATTTTTAAAATGGATTTATTTGATTGTAACTTTAAAAAACAGACTCTAAAGACAATTTTGACTGCACAGAGTATTTTAGAACAGTTTTGTGGGGTTTTTGGGTTTTTTTGTTTTTGTTTTTTTGGGTTTTTTTGGTTGTTTTTTTTTGTTGTTTTTTTTGTTTTTTGTTTTTTTGTTTTTTTGTTTTTTCGAGACAGGGTTTCTCTGTGTAGCCCTGACTGTCCTGGAACTCACTCTGTAGACCAGGCTGGACTCGAACTCAGAAATTTGCCTGCCTCTGCCTCCCGAGTGCTGGGATTAAAGGCGTGCGCCACCACTGTCTGGCTAGAACAGTTTTATAATGTTAATATTGCTGTTATTTTTGCTAAACTGGGAATCAGAATATACAAAGTGGCCAGACTGTACTCAAGGACAGAGATAACCCAAATCTGCAACAACCACTCAGAAGTCAGACTGCATACTCAGAAAAGAATCCAGGAAGCTAAATCAAAATCTAATCCATTGGCCAAGCACCATTGAGAGTGGACTGATAGCTTCCCTGCTCTCATCCCTATGTTGGACTCACTGAAGAATGCTCCCTGTGCTTTGCAAACCAATCAGACAGCTTTCTCCACCACTAGGCTCGTCCATGTCTCCTTTCTACAGCGCAAACTTCAACCAAAGCATATCTGAAGCTTTCCATTTCCACAACGATAAAGCACACACATGTTATTCTCTGACTTTGAGAGCAGGGAGGGGAGAGAGAAAAATAGATGAGATGCATATAGAGAGAGAGTTGAATAAATTAAAAAGTTTAAAGTCTTAAATGTAGTTTTAAAATAGCTATGAATCAGTGGTATAAAGGATCAGTATTCTGTCATCTGGCCCATCATATATAAATATGGGACAGGAAAGACTATTGATTTTGAAATTTATTAGATGTTTCTTACATCTCTCCCAGATGGTAGAGCCTAAAACATCCAAATATGAAGGGACTTTCTATTCTAATTGTGGTAGGAATTGAAAATAGACAAAATAAATACAGCAAATATACAGATGGCTAAAAATGATATAGCATAATAATGGCCAGGGGGCAGGAATGCAATTTAAGGCAATTTCATTTTAGAAAGAGAATATCCAAAGACTCAAAGTACATCCTTGCACTCTCATCCTATAGCTAACTCATCTTGAAATTAAAATGTCAAATAAGTGGATAGTGTCCAAAATGTACAAAATACCTAGGATACAATCCACAGAACTCATAAAGGTTAACAAGCCAAAGGGCCCAATTGAGGATGCTTCAATCCCGCATGGGAGGGAGAAGAAAGCAAACACAGAAGGCAGAGAGGGAGGGAGGGAGGGACAGACTGGGTGGGAGAGGGTAGGGGAGGGTAAAGGGGAACATGATCAGGTATAGGGGAAAAACAGGAAGGAAATCCTGAGAGCCAGCAAAATGAGTGGAAATATGCAACCCCGAAGGGTGGGGGAACCCTCTAGAATGTGCCAGACACCTGGAAGGTGAGAGACTAATAATAATAATAATAATGATAATAATAATAATATGTCAAATATTTCTTCAGGAAATATTCAAACATATAGAAAAGTCCTGCATTGCCTGGCACTTTGCAGACAAATAGAAGCTGAAGTTGTGCTAAACTGGCTATTACTGATAACACTGTCAGCACATATGGTCATGAGCAGAACATTGAGAATGCTGACCCCGAGCTTACAGTCCCTTACTGTATCTGTAGCTATGGGATTTTAACAAATGAAGAATCAAGTCATTAAACCTCTTCATCATGACTCCCTGTTTTCTCTGATAGAGAGTGGTGAAGGTTCTCTAGCTTGATTCAGCCATGAAGGAGAGATTTATGGTTGAATAAGGTACTGAGTAAGTATAAGTAGTTACTGAAGGGTAGAAACTTCAGCCTTTCATTGTTTCCATTTTTACTCCAAAACCTGTGAGTCTCCCTGGCTTCAGGGATAGGAGTCTTACTTTCTGGTCTGGTACACTGTCAGAAAGACCAGTTCTCTCATCTTCAATTCCTCTACCCAACCATTATTCATGCACATGTTGAGGTGGACATTGAATTCTTCCTCTCAACCTTGTGACATTCTTCGCAAGCACTGTCTGTTCTACCACTTTCATTTCCTGCCCTACTTTCTCTAAATGGAAGAAAGTTGTTTGAATCAAATCTCTCCAACAACTTAGCTTCCCCCAACATAACCTTAGAAGTAGTAACAAATAAGGTAGAGATGATTGTGATGGTATTTGCTTGTATACTCATTCCTGGAAGACTACAGCAAGTGCATCAGGAATTTAAAGCTACCCTTGGCAATGTAATGAGGTTGAAGTCAATATCATTACATTATCTCAAAATACAAACAACAACAAAAACATTAGCAAGAAGTAAAGATATGGTTTTAAAAAATAAGAATATAATCCATTTTGTACCCTCAGACATACTACATGCTTATCCTGGAAATGAAGTCTTTGCCTGAGAATGTCTTTTACCTAACCTGTGGGTTTCTAATTTAGCTTAGGATTTTTGCCAATTACAACTGCCTTTGTTAGGGTTTTACTGCTGTGAACAGACACCACGGCCAAGGTGGCTCTTATAAGGACAACATTTAATTAGGGTTGGCTTATAGGTTCAGAGATTCAGTCCATTTTCATCAAGGTAGGAAGATGGCAGCATCGAGGAAACTATGGTGCAGGCAGAGCTGATTGAATAGTCAGCTTGCAGAGGGGATGGATTTGATCAAAATTTGTTACGCACACATAATAAATTCTCAATGAAAAGAAACTAAAGCAGATAAAAAGAAATGCAACGGTCTAAAAAATCAATAGATTTCCTTTATACCAACTACAAACATACTGAGAAACAAAGCAGGAAGCAATCCAATTTCTAATAACCTCATGAAATATCTTGTAATAAATCAAATCGAAGAAGTAAATGACTTAGTACAATGAGGAGAAGTTTAAAGACCATTGTACAGGTTAACTTTAACAACACTCAAGGTCACAGTATTTCAGACTGAAGGACTATTATCTATAGTCTTGATGTTCAGGAACACCATACCCCTGTTACCTAGCTTGCAGCCTGAAAATCTATGCAAGTGTGAAATAAACTCAATTAACTTTAAATAACTGATGCTTATAAAAACACAGAATGACTAAGCAAAAAATGAGAAATACATTTTTATGATTAGGTCTGCTGCTCCTGGACATCTATTTTCTCATAAAAGTAAATGTGTTTAAGAAAAAGAAAGTTTGAATTAACCTGAATATGAAGAGCAGCCTTCTCTCTCTGTTCTTGGATAGTCATAATAGTTTTTCTTCTTTCTTCATTTGAAGTAGTCTGGTTATTGATGAAGGGGTCTTGCAGGGGTTCTGTCGTGGTAGGATGCATTTTTGCTGAGCAATCAGTCTGTCTGAGTGCAATGTAACTATGCCAGTGTGCTTGGATTGCCATAGCTGCCTTGCTAAAAATAGGAAGAGGAAACTACGTTAGTATACATGAATACTCAGAAGGTAAATAAGAGGTCTTCATAAGCAGCTGCAAATATGACGTTCTATATATGACAGGAAAACTACACCCAGGGAATGGCAACCATATTGGCGACTATAGGGGACCACCAACATGCTAGCAGCACTTAGTATGTCATTGCAGGTGAGACTAATCTTACAAAGCTCCATAGCTAGATGAAGAGCTGTATACAATAAATGCCTGAGGAAAGAGGGTGGATCAGTATTATCCAGGAGTGAGCCCTTAATTGGTTATCTAATCACATATTGTAAGTCCTAAATGCATATGCACAACATTAATGGATAAATATGGTATATGTATATATAGTTACAGATTTACAAATTTGATAATGAGTAAAGGACACACAGGAAGAGTTACAAGGGGAGAGGGAAGAGTGAAAATTATATAAATATAGCACTTGTAAAAAATTTTTAAAAATTAGAAGAGGTGTTTGTGACCTATACATGAATTCTGGTTTTAGTAACTTTTAAGATGAAAGACATTACAAAGATTTGTCTAGATAATGAGGGCATTGTTCCAGAGTGGGGAAGTATGGTAAAGAAGGAGGGTATAGAAACCAATATGGACTTGTCAAAGTAGAGTTAGGTGCTTGTCACCATGGGATGCCTTAGAAAGGAAGAGGAAATGACATTCTTCACATTCTTCATGGCAAGAGGAAAGACCCTAGGAGGTGTTTTACAAGCTTCACTTCACGTTTGGCCACTTGAAAATGCACTACTCATGTATATGCCCATTAGGAAATTCTAATGTGTCCTAGCCCATGGCTATTTGCAAATTTTAGACACTGAGTTGCTCTCCTGAGCTGGAATTAGTTCCCTTTCTCACAGATTATTATAGGAATTTTATCAAGGTACAAGGTATAATGAAAGTGATAGCAATTCTATCTTAATTCCTTGTGGGGTTTCTGAGTTTGATTTAAAAGATATATGAAGAACAAATCCATTCCTCAGCATTTCCTTGACAGAGTTTGCAATAACTTTTTGTTTGTTTGGCTGGACTGAATGATATGTTCCCCATAGTTGAGCATTTAAACACTAAGTCTCCAGATTTTAGATGTGCACTCTTGGCTTTCAGTTACAGACATCATGCTGCCTTGTTACCCTGTTGTCTTGATCTAATGATGATGGGCTCTTATCTCTTTGGTGCATTACCCTCAAATAAACCCCTTGACTATGTTGTCTTCCCACCACAATAGAAAATCACTTATACAGAAGTTGGTACCAGGGAGCGGACTACTTCATGAAGAAGATGAGCAAGTAGTTTTTGAAGGAATCTAGATGACTTTGGGACTTTGGACTAGAATAGTGTTTGAATGCTGTAAATAGAGATTAATGGGCCATCTTAGAGGAGCTTGGACTCCCAAGTCAATGAAGTCCCAAGGAGAACAATATTAGCAACTGGATTAGATAATATTGTGGTTATATTTTGGCAAAAATGTCACTGCTTTTTGTCCTTGTCCTAAGCATTTTCCTGAAACTTAATCTAAAAAGTAATGGTCTAAATTCCTTGGCAGAGGAAATTGCAAAATAATTTAATATTGATAATGCCTTATATTTACCAGCAATCACTATAATGCAGAAGTACAATGAAAAACATCAAGTGGGCAGGAAGAAATATACAATTTGAAGAGAAAAAAAAAAGTTGAGGCCAAGGCTTGCACTGAGAGAAATCAGGAGCTGCAGAGGAGGGTACCCTAAGGGCAAAGCCATCCAGCCAAGCTTTGAAGTCTGAAAGCAAAATTCTTAAGGAATTTTTTTGCTCCAAGAAAGAAACAACAAACAAAAGCTTCTGCAAAATCATTCAAGGGCTCAAAGATTTATCCCAAGCTGTCAAACCCACCTCCAGAACCGAATGGGCACTGCCAACTAAAAACCCAGTATTCACATGTCTGATATAAGGGTCGCTCATCCAAACCAACATACTCTACCCCTCTTCCTCCACAGGATCCTGATTTATATCGTGATAAAAAGTGTATTTCATCTGATGCCAAAGTCCTTGTAATCTCAATACTATTTAAAAGCCCAATGTCTCTTCTGAGACTTAAGGCAATCTCCTAGTTGTAAATCCCTGCAAAATAAATAATATAAATAAATAAATAAATAAATAAATAAATAAATAAATAAATAAAATTACATACTTCAAATATATAATGGTTTTCCCACATAATGTTGACTTTAGAATCATGAAAGATATACAAATTATGGAATCATGGAATATTCTCCCATTTTAGAGAGGTCAATGAGGGGAAGTGCATGGCAGGGCAGCCATGTGTTAAGACCTCCAGAAGCTATTTCTGAGGCTGTGAAAGTGAAGTCTGGGTTGCGGTAGATATATTGGTAGATGATGGAGCCATATCTGCCAAGAAAGCTTTGCATAATGAAAGTACCAGCCCAAGAAAGATATGTGGGTTGCTGGCAGCAAGGGCAGGATGGTGGAGCCATCTAGTACTTTAACATTAGAGATAGCGCTATATGATATACTAGATTTTATTCTTGTTTCAGTCCAGTATGTCTTCACTATGCCCTCTTGGAATGCCTTTTGGAATGGAAATGTATATATATCCTGTGCCATTTTATGTTCAAAGCATGCAATTTGCTATTTAAGCTTACAAGAAGCTACAATTAGGAGATGTCTTTGGTCTGCAAAGGGGCTTTGGATTGTAAAACATTGGAGCCTAAAACACTACGGAGACCTTTGGAGGTGGAATAAATCCATTTTATAGTATAAGATAAGATAGCCATGAGCTCACTGGTGTCAGGGAACAGAGTGTGGTGATTGAAATAGGATGGTTCCAAAGTCTCAGAACTTTGAGTATTTGGTCCCTAATTGGTGCCACTGTTGAAGTAGCTTTAGGAAGTACGGTCTCACAGGAAGAAATATGGCACTGGGGGTAAGTTTTGAGGTTTTAAAAGCCATGTATTATTCCCAGTTTGCTTTCTTGGCTTTCTGCCTGTGCTTTACGGTGAAGTTCTTTGCTTGATGCTTTAGACACCATGTCTGTGTGATGCTACATTTCCTCACTGAGATGAAGATGGACTCTTATCACTCTGGCACTCTAAGTCCCTAATAATCACTTCCTTCTGTAAATTGCTTTTCTCACAGTAATTTAATCACAGAAGCAGAAATCAGCACAATTGTTAAAATCAATGAAAATTTCTCTTTCCTTATGATATTCATCTACCAAAAAAAAAAAAGGAATTAAGTAATAGAATCTCTCAGATATGACCATGTATTTTTTTTCTCAAAATATATTTGAAGGGAATTATGATGCATAAAGAAATTATTTTCTATTGGTGCTTTACTTTTCCATAGTGATTTCAATAATCATAATCACCATCATCACCACCACCACCATCAACATCATCACCTTCATCATCATCACAACCATCAACAGCATCACCCTTACCACCATCGTCTTTGTCACCACCATTTTACTTACAGCCAGCTTAATCCTCTAATCTGTTTTTGCCATGAATATAAGATTGAATTTAGTGGCTAAAACGTCTGGTCAAAGATAAATTACACATATGTAGTCGTTTGCATGAGATGGACCTTAATAAGCTAATGTATTCAAATATTAGGTCTTTATTTAAGAAAACAGTTTTAGGAAGCATTAAGAGGCGCAGCCTTGCTGAAGAAGTTGTGTCATGAGGACTGGGGTTTGAGGTTCCAAATCCCACACTAGGCCAAGTCATCCTCTCCAACTTCAACTTTCTGACCAGACACAAGCTCTTAGTTACTGCTCCACTGCCATGTCTGCCTGCCTGCCGCCATGTTCCCCACCAGGACATTCGGGGACTCACCCTCTGAAACCTTAAGCAAGTTGCCCATTAAATGCTCTCGTTTTTTAAGTAGCTTTGTTCATGTTGTCTCTTCACAGCAATACAAAAGTAACTAAGACAACATAGTTTTATTATTCAGGAAAATACTTGAATTTTGTTTTTTGTTTTTGTTTTTTTTTTTTTTTTTTTTTAGGTTTTTCAAGACAGGGTTTCTCTGTGTAGCCCTGGCTGTCCTGGAACTCACTCTGTAGACCAGGCTGGCCTTGAACTCAGAAATCCACCTGCCTCTGCCTCCCAAGTGCTGGGATTAAAGGCGTGCACCAACACTGCCAGGCAATACTTGAATTTCTGAAAATCATTTCCACCTTGTAGAATAAATCAAAGTTCATAAAAAGTGCTAAAGATTTAAATCACATTTATGCAACTATTTCTTCATTCATTCATCTTTTGAATGAAATTAAATGAAGATTTCTCAAAATAATATTATATAATGTAGACATAATAAAAAATAAGCATGATATGAGTTTACATTAGTGTAACCTAAGAATTTAGGAGCCTGAGATACAAAGTTTCTGAGTAAAAGGCCTGCCTGGGATATATAAGGGAATCTCTGCCACAATGAAAAAGAATAGAATTAGCCCAGATACCATCCACATATGAATAGATAGTAAAATGTGGTTATATGTGCAACAGAATTTTATTTAAATATATAGAAAAATGGAATAATAAGACTTATAGGAAAACAGATGAATCAAAAATTATT
>CM052707.1:79694541-79709757 GCA_028551405.1 Uromys caudimaculatus | reverse complement strand
GCCAGATGCAGCTTTGAACTCTTCTTGTTTTGCTTTGTTGTTGCTCTTGTTATAGTTATTGTTGTTATCTTTTAGGTCCTTGGATATCTCTACTTTCTTGTCTTCATTAATGCAGAACCTCAGGGACTAAACCACCAACCAAAGAGTACAGATGGAGGGACCCATGGCTCCAGCCGCATATGTAGCAGAGGACGGCCTTATCAGGCATCAATGGGAAGGGAGGCCCTTGGTCCTGTGAAGGCTCAATAGATGCCCCAGTACAGGGAAATTCTAGGGCAATGAGGTGGGACTGGTTGGGTGGGTAGTTGGGGGAGCACCCTCATAGAAGCAGGGGGAGGGGGATGGGATGGGGGATTTGTGGAGGGGAGACTGGGAAGGGGGACAGTATTTGAAATGTATATAAATAAAATAATCAATAAAAATTATTTGGCTGTTGTCCTTATCATTTGTCAAGAAGATCCAAGAAAATAAAATCTTGGAGAGGGGGCTAGGAGGATAGTCAGCATCTAGGAGGAGCAAAATGAAATTCTCAAAAATTATGAAAGTATGTAAAAATTTTTACAATAGAAAATAAATATCTTATGTGCATCTGACTGTATCAATAAAACACAGCTTCCAGAAAAAAAAATCACTGTTTACACAGACATCTACTGGAATAAAGATAGGAAAAGCAAAACAGCCCCGTGACATTGGCTATGCTCTGTTTAACACCAGTCTTTACAGGAGAAGCTGAATCTTTCTTATCAGACACTAAGGCTAAAAGTGCAAAAATCCATGAAGTCAACAGGCCAAAGTCAAAGCCATCTTTACTGGGTCAACAGTTACAGAACTCTAGGAGATTTCTTAAGGAATGAAATGCTTACTAGGGATCTAATTACTTTCCAGGGCTGTTATGACAAAGAAATCTATAGCATATACATGGAAAATCTCACATACATACCTATTATACATTTACTAGATTCATGGAACTTAGAAAGGTATATTTCAAGAGATGAAATAATCTTATTATTTAGGATAAATTATTTTAGGATATATTTTAAATTTCATTAAAATACTTTCAGGTATTTAGAAGTTTGGAAGTGGAAAAACAATTTCATACTCATTCAAAATTAAGTAATCCTAGGGAACAAATTAAACTCACCTGAATTTAACCAAATTAATTTCTACTATGATAAGTTTTTTTGTGCATATTATGAAAAGTAGTTAAAGAAGTCAATATAAAAATAATGTGGATTTCAATGACCTAGTTCCTAGTTCTTAGCCCTGACTACCATCAGTTATCAAAAGTAGTAATCGTGGTTTTGTTTCTGGAGAGCTGTCAATGGAAAACAGCACTTGCTGAGAAAACCTGGGAGCTGTAGTTGTGATCAGTCACAGAAAGAGCCAAGTATGGCCGTATGGCACCTGTAATTCTAATACTGTAGCAGATTAAGACAGGAGGACAGATGATTTGCATTTGCTGGCTGCCACCAGAGCTATAAGCTCAGTGAAAGACATTGTCACTAGAGAACAAGACAGTGATAGGGCATCTTACCCAGTGTCCTCTCCTGGCCTCTGTTGGCATGGGCATATACATCCACATGTGTGCATGACATACATGTAGACACGGCCCAAACACATAAACAGTAGATATAACATCTATTAAGGAGAAGGGTCTTACATTGATGCACTTTCTTCAGCATTGTGATGATTACTCATTGGAGAATCTGCCATCTTCTTTTCTATGAAGGAGGCTCTGGTGGTGGAGAGACTCCTGATCCTGCTGGATTCACTCTTCTGTGCCATAAGGTTTTCCTCACGTCTTCCTTTTGGTTCTTCACAGTTAGACTTGGAAAGTCTAGAGGCAGTATCCAACATGTTTGCAGAAATAGCTGGTGAGTCTGTCTTACAATTCTTAGTCTGAGGATGAAATGCCCAGTTTTGAAGTGTGTTGTCAGTGTTTAAAATGGTTGCATGGTTCTTTTTGGTTTCTGCTGCAGACCTCTTGATGGTATTTACGTCCCCTTGCTCATGTGTGCGTCTGCATTCATTACTGAGTCTCATTAAGTCTTTATAGTACTGTGAGAGTCTGTCTACAGCATACAGAGTGAGAATATCCCTGAACAAATAAAAAATAAGAGTATTGAATAAGTACAAGTATATACACAATCACGAAAACTTGAGTAGGTTTTACAAATAAAATTTAGTATGTCACCAAAGATGAACTTAAGATTGGGGATACTTTTCACTATAATTAATTCTAATCATTTATACACCATTTTATATTATTTTGAGCAGAACTCAAAACTGTGGTTTATTATGATCTGTGTCAATCAAGACAAAATGACTGAAATGTTTAGGTCCATTTTGATTCAGTGTATTTTTGGTTGAAAATGAAAAGATAAATCAAAGCTTTTGCTATCATAAATGTAAGAAATAATGACTGTATAAATGTGGAGAAGTTATTCATGACTCAGAAGTATTTGCTACATTGGCTCTTGTTACACAGAATATTTGTATTGGATGGTCAAAGAGCTTATATTTTGGGAAAGTTTGTGTTTCTGTTTTTCTATGGAGTTGGCACGTTCTTGTGCTAGTGCCAGCAACCAGTGGGCCAGAGAGCTCACGCCTGTCTACAGGGCTCCTGCCTGGTGTGTCTCACTCGATGGCCCCTCTGCCTGTCATCTCTCTGGAGGGGGAGCGCCAAGTTCCTCTTGCTACCACACAATACCCACGTACCCGCGGGATCAGCCATCTCAACACCCAATTACCCGGTAGAATTAAAACTCGTAGGCAAATAGTTAACCAATCAGATTTATCTATCAATAAAAACACAATTTACAAGATGCCAATACAATAATTTCAGAGCCAGTTGATAATGATAAAAGCTGCCCACCTAGATTAGACAAATTATTCCAAACTTCTAACCTTTATGATAACATAACCATCGGTGGCGCAATGCCAGTTCACGTCCGCTGCCATCTTCCTTCCTCCTCACCCCCAAGATACTTTCTCCTGTGCAACTCTTAGCTCCACCTCCCTGCTCCCTGTCCAATCACAGAGCTCCTACTGTCCTAATGTAATTGGACAGGGAAAATCCTGCAACAGGATGTAGCTCAGTTTACAGCACTTGTCTACTGTGCACAGAGCACTCTATTCCATCCCTATCCCAGAATAAAGAAGTAAATAAATAAATTTAATATTTAATGACGATTGTATGGATACAGTTAATATATAATAATTTGTTTTAATATTTTTTACTACATTAAAATTACTTACAGATGTGAACATTTTAATATTAATTACCCATATATTCATAAAAATTTCGAATGGACAATGAGTTGATGTTAGAGAAATATTTTAAATACAGTAGTAAAAATATCAGAATCTTACCCTTTCTGTGTAATATACTTTTCAGATAATAAGTTGAACTCTTGAAGTTGGTGTTGACAAAGTGCCATGAAACATTTTAGGTCTTGATGATAGTACTCTTCAATATGGACATTGGTATAAGAGTTCAATATGTCATCATTGAGGACTCTCAGAGCAGGTAATGTTTTAAGTATAGAATGTCTATTAGAAACAGGGAGGAAGTTACTAATCTTGATAAAGACTTGTGTTTTAAAATAACCATGTATTTCATATAACAAGCATAGGATCTGTATCTCAGAAAATGTGGTTGTTTTGCAGAGAAAACAATAGTTTAAATACAAAAAACCCTGTAATATCCTGTCATATACAACTTTGTCTTATAGTGAATAATAATAATAATAATATAATATAATAATAATAACATAATAATATTATTAATAATAATAAGCACATAATCTCAAATTGCAAATGAGAGAACCAATGTTGGAAACTCGGGTCAAAATTTGCAAAACAAAAAGGCTGCTCTTATAAAAGAATAATGAGAAACTTCATTTTATAATATTTTTGAAAATTACTCTTTATAATAAAGGCAAAATTTTATTGAGCCTCTTGAAAATATGGTTTAAGTAGTGCTGAAATAGGGGATGGAAAAAGGTTCAGTTTTGTATGATAGAAGACATCTAAAATTATATTTTCTCTTGAATTGCTAAAGATTATAATAATAGACCTTTTGAGGTATGGGAGGAAAAAACCAAATCAATTTATAATGCAAAACTCAACAACAGGACAGAGAGCTAGCACTGAGGATCAAGCTCAGTCATTACAAGTACCGGCCTAAATCTTTCACAAGCAAAGGGTAAGTCTGCTTCACAATGCAGTGCATGATCACAATGTACATGTTGAACAAGGAAAATTCATACTTTAAGAAATGAGCTCCTCATTAAAGCCTAAAAGACACCAATAACCAATGCCATAGAACATAGAGAGATGACATGCTCATGAGGAGAAGGACTCAGTATTATCAAAGCAACAGTTCATCCCAAACTAATTTACAGATTCAGTTGAGTCTCAGTCAGAATACATGAAGGCATTTAATGCATATTAACAACTGAATTCTAATGGAGAGATAGAAGAGCCAGGATGACAAACAACTGAAGAAGAAACAAGTGTCAGACAGAAAACATCTGAATTCTAGAGTAGTACTGGAGATACAATAAGTAAAACAACATGGATTAGGTGAAGAAAAACCAAAACCAATGCCAACACCAACACCAAAACCAAAAAGCACATTGACCAGCAGGAGGGAAGGAGGCCAAAAAAGCTATACAAATCTTTGACAAAAATGAAATGCAGTCTAGTGGAGCTAAGCTATGGGCATGTACATGAAAAAGTTCCGATTATAGACGGATTTACGCCTTTAACAAATGTGAAGTCAAAATGCATCATTGATATAAGTGTAAAATGAAAATATATAGAAGATAAAAGAAATATGGCAAAAAAGAATAAAGGGGCGAAGGAAAGGGAAAAAACCCTAGAGCATTGATAATCTTTTAGATCAAACATAGAAAGGAATCATGCTCAAGAGAAAAGCTGTTGAAAAGCTGCATATAATTAAAATTAAAACTATGGGAAATAAAAAACAGGAAAATAAAACAAGGGAGAAGAAAATAGTTGAGAAATATAAATATAATAAAGGAATTACTTAAAATATAGAAATGAAAATTAAAACAACAAATAAGACTAATTTAAAAGTGAATATGACAATGGAGCAGATACTTTACTGTGGTAGATTGAATAAGAACGGTCCCCATAGGCTAAAATATATGAGTGCTTCGTCAACAGGGAGTAGTACGAATTAAAAGGATGAGAACGTATAGCCTTGTTGGAATAGATGTGGTTTTCCTGGAGGAAGTGTGTCACTGGGGGTGGGCTTTGAGTGTTCAAAAGCCAAAGCCAGGTCCAGTCTCTCTCTGTTCCTGCTGTGTGTGGATCCAGATGCAGAACTCTCAACTACTCTGCCTAGTTCCCACCACGGTACATGCCATGACCATAATGGACTAAATCTGTAAGCCAGCCCCTAGCCCCAATTAAATGCTTTCTTTTATAAGAGTTGCGTGCTCATGATGTATCTTCCCAGCAATAGAGCACTGATTAAGACACTTACTAAGGCAGCTTTACAGAAGACAAGTATGTGTAAAGATGTGTAGTTTCAGATTCACAAATGACCTGAAAATTAACATAATAATAAGCGACCATGACACATCTTTGACAATGGCCACAGTCCAAAACACAGATAACAATCAAAGGGCAGGAGAGATCCAGAGCAACAGAATTCTCTTACATATCTGATGTGAGTCACAATATGTCACAGACATTTTTAAAGTACAGTTTGACAAATCTGTTAAAAGACCAAATATTCTATTCTATAAAATCAAGCAATAATCCTTAGGATTTACTCAAATGCATTACGAATCCAAGTTCACATTACCCTCTACAAACGTGCTGATAGCTACTTTATTCATAACAGCATAGACCTCGAAGCAAGCAAGTTGTCATTTAGTAAGTGGGGAGAAATGAACTAGTACAGAAGTCCAACAGATTACTGAGGGCCAAAAAAGAAGTGACCCACAAAATCAAATATGAAGAAAACAAAATTCATATTTAAGGAAAGATGCAAATATAATAGTACTTCTTACTGTTTGGTTCTCATTATATGATTCCCATGGAAATGTGGAATTATGGAAGGAGGTTAGAAAGAACACTATCTATCATCGGTTAGGAGATTGGAGAGGCATGGAGTCCGAAGGAAGTAGAATTCTCAATGTAGGTTAATATGATTATGCACTTGCCAAAACCCATAGGATATATATATTTAGCAGAGTAAATTTAACATGCCTTTGAGTGACAACAAGGTGTCAATACAGGCTTGCCACTGCAACAAATTAACAATCAAGTACAGGATATATACAGTGTGGAACTTTATACGTGTTGGCAACAGAGGACATGGGACGCTGTACTTACTGCTTGATTTTGCAGTTGACATAACAAGAATCTATTTTTCAATAAAAGGGAAAATATGTAAAAAATAGTTCATATATATATATGTATATATATATATATATATTTTGAATTTGAAAACTAGTGGATGTAAATTAGTTAGATGTGTGACTATCTTCTCTAATATTAAATTTTCATGGTAAAAATGTATTTTTACTGGTGAAAAGATAACATGGATAAATATAGAAAACTTTTTATGTTACCAATTCTACATTCTCAAATTACTTTAAGCAGAAAAATCTCACCACCAGCTGAGGAGGTATTAGCATCTGACAGGTGCTGAGAATGGGATAGTTGGTTTTTTGGTTTTTTGTTTTCTAATTGTGTGACTCATTGTAGGTCAGCCACTCTATGAAGCAACCTGATTCTCAAGAGTAGTCGGGCTGCACACAAAGAGAGAGAGAGAGAGAGAGAGAGAGAGAGAGAGAGAGAGAGAGAGAGACAGGCACACCATGGAAGAGGAAGAGCAGAGGAGAGAGAGGAAGGGGAGAAGGGGCAGGAGGCAGAGTACTAGAAGATAGGTGAGTAGGAAGGTGAAGTTGAACCTAGGAGGTACTGAGGGTGAATATAATCAAACTACAGTGTATGAAACTTTCAAAGAATAAAATATTTTAAGTGGAAAAAGGAAACTGAAAATTACCTAATTCTAATACTTTGTAAATTCTTTTAAATTAAAAAAACATTAGGCACAAATTTGTAGCGTTATCTTACATATCATATAAATAAAAACTATTATTAACCTCTTATTTTATAGAGAGGTTATAAAAACTATGATTAACCTCTCATATTACAGAAATTAGTTCACTACTTAGGTCAACACTCCAGGAACACTGGGTATGGTTAATGTATGTTAAATATACAGAAACATCAGCATTCAATCCAAAATAATTACACACTAAAAAGTCATTTTAACTGCTAATATAAACCTAGAACAAATATAAAACTATTTTATCAGATCCATGATGCTATAATTGCGTATGATCACACATATTTCATTTAAAGATAAATATTTATATTTTATACAAAGAAAATAATGAAAACAGTAAGTTTGAGGACAGCACTAAATGTTAGATATGTTCCAAAATATTTCAGTTGGCAGGAATTAGCCACAACTCATGTGGAAACAACCAGATAAAGAAAGACAAGACAAAACAATATTTCCACCACTGAATTTTTTCTACTTGGCTACTGACGTAAATATTGTTATATTAAATATTTTATAGAGAGAGTAAATTTTCAGAAAGAGTGAACTAGGCTTGAGCTTCTATGTGAGGCATATTTTAATGTTGTCTTACTTGTTTGGACACACAAAAGTTCGCAAGCAATTCACTTTAATCAGATTAACTTGAAATTCTTTTGGATGTAAAAATTTGCTTGGCTGATAAGACAGTAAAGATATGTTAAAAGTCTATGAGATATATAATCAAGGTTCAAATTGGATTTAGTGTCTTATTTTAATCACTATTTTTCCTTCCTTAAGTTTTGAAGTGAACCATCCTCAGACCTCTAAAAGGCAACAGTGTGTGGATTGTCCTTAAGTTCACCAGTCAGACATGCGAGCTTATGGGGAATGTATGAGAAGCTGATTAATGTTGGGAATGAAGTCTAAGAACACTGTGAGATTCTGAGATTAGTTTTTCCAGCTGGGCTCCTCCTACTCAAGAGCCAAATCAATATTTCATTCAGTGAAAACTTCCTGATGCCTATGCTGCCACTTAACAAGCTCCATTAATCATCAGTCAATGAAACAAATTCTCAAAGGAGATTTCAAATGTTGCCCGTGGATTATGTTTTAAAAGAGTTTTTTTTTCAGTACATTAGTTTTTTGCATGTTATCACTGGCTTGACATAAAAGTAAAAAAACCCATTGGGAAAATCTATAACTAATGCCTTTGTTGGTACCATGGGGTTATATGAAGTTCACCAAAGCAAACTGTATCAAAGTTGAGTTTGTCCTTTCATTAACAAATCCATATTTTATAGACTTCTGGATTTTAAACCCTTTAGATAAATGAATCCCTTCTTATAGATAATGAAATAATATACATGTTAGAACAATTGATCTCACTGAAATATGACAGACTGAGTTTTTAAGTAAGAAAACACACCAGCTCAGTTGTATTTTGTCAGTCCAACTTTCCAAAGAAAATAAGTGAAATGGTAAGTTACATGATTTAACTGGCACACAAGGAGTTGACAGAAGATGGCTCCTCTATCAAAGGAAATTAAAGTTAATATAGTAAGTTGACATGCCACCAACTGCTTGCACCGCAATCAAACTTCCAAGTTTCCATTAACAAATCGGTATGTGAGGGAATATGTTAGGCTAGTGATATTTGAGAATTGTTTTTGTGACACTCAAAGAGAATATAAACAATTTTCAAGTAATTTGAATAATTTTGTAGGAAATTTTGGATCCTATTTTGTCTCAAGAACTGGTAAATATATGATATCATTTTATCGACATTTGGCAAAATAAAAAGTAGATAACCATGATAGTCATGGATTACAAATGGATTCCTTACCTCCAGTTTATTTCCTGGAGTACTGGGTTTCCGGTGAGACAAAGCTCATGAAGAGAGTGGCATGCACTGAGCCAACACATGACATTTATCAGATCTACATAGAAGAAAATTGTTTAAAATGTATTTTTAAAATATTAAAACTATAGATGTTTTTAAAATAAAATGTCATAAGTTAATCATTATTTTCTCCATTACTCTGTTAAAATTAAGTAATATTTAAGATTTTTCTAGGCTCTTGAAGCAGACAGGAAAATAGACGAGTATAAAGTATGTTTCTACCATTTAGCAACTGAGTGAACTTAGGCAAATCATTTCTCCAATCCAGCTTTAGTCTGTCTTGGTGTGGGCAGACTAAGTGAGACGATGTACTTCATGTTCTACTATAACTGGAACAAAATTATGATACCAAAGATAAAGTAGCAATATTTGTTAGAGCTAAATATACACAGACAGAATCACATAGACCTATTATATTTTTAGAAGTAAAACTTGTAAATAAGTCTAGGCTGTTGTACAAAGCAATGTGTATGAACTTATTTCCCACAAAAAATGAATACTGACTACAGATGCAAACGTATGTGTACACATAAAGACACTAACATAACACACCTATTTCTATGTCTGACTGACAGAAAAGAAACACACAATAATCCTTCTAATCTTTCTGTGATCTTAATTTTCTGCCTACAAAAACATTATTGTTCCTCTAGAAATACAGTAGAATGGAGAGTTTGTTTTGCCAAACCAAAGTAGAAATGTTATGAAGGAAAATAGAATTTATAGAAAAAAAGGATTGAGAAGAAGGTACATGAGTATTGAGAATTCTTCACACATCACTGGCAAAATGATGGGTGGAAAATACACAAAATAGCCCAGGTTGCCAGTGTCAGAGGAAAGGGCTAATAAATCTGACACTAAAACTTATGCAACAGCTTCAGCCCAAGTCATGAGACCTGGTCACTGATCTCAGAGATCACCTAAAGTCCAAAACAATACAAACTCTTGTTGAAAGGCCAGGATCTGCAGTAGAGGTATACACACAATTGAAAACTAAAACACTACAGGAAACGATGATAAAACTGAGCCTGAAGGCAAGGAAATTAATCACTACTAATCAAACTGCTTGTCTAAATGAACAGTCTACACCTACTCTATTATTCAGAAATTATAATTTTATGCACTTATCCAATAAATGCATAGTGGATACATAAATATTCAAAAAAGGTTGCATATGAATATGTCTATGAAGGTGAATGGCAAACGAATGGAACTAAAAAATATCATCCTGAGTGAGGTAACACAGACCCAAAAGGACACACATGATAGGTACTCACTTATAAGTGGATATAAGCCAAAAAGGTACAGAATTCCCAGGATACAATCCACAGGATTCAAGAAGGCTAACAAGCTGAAAGACCCAAGTAAGGATGCTTCAATCCCATTTGGGAGGGAGAAGAAAGCAATCACAGCAGGTGGGGAGGCAGAGGGAGGGAGGGACCTGAATGGGAGAGGGGAAGGACAGGCAAAAGGGGGAACATGATCAGGTATTGGGGGGCAGGAGAGAAGCCCTCAGGGCCAACAGAATGAATAGAAATATGCAACCTTGGGGTGGGAGGTGGGGAGACACTCTAAAATGTACCAGAGACCTGGGAGGTGAGAGACTCTGAGGACTTAAAGGAATGGACCTTAGATGAAATGCCCAACAGTGGGGAGAGGGAACTCATAAAATCCACCTCCAGTAGAAAGACAGGGCATCAAGTGCAGGGATGGGGTTGCCATCCCAAAGTCAAAAACACTGACCCAGAATTGTTCCTGTCTAAAAGAATTGCAGATACAAAACTGGAGAAGAGACTGAGCGAAAGGAGGTCCAGTGATAGACCCAAATTGGGATCCAGCTCAGGGAGAGGCCCCAAGGCCTGACACTGTTACTGATGCTATGGTGCGCTTACAGACAGGAGCCTAGCATGGCTGTCCTCTGAGAGGACCAACAAGCAGCTGACTGAGACAGATGCAGATACTTATAGCCAACCAATAGACTGGAGTCAGAGACTCCTGTGGTTGAATTAGGGAAAGGCTGGAAGAAGCTGAGGAGGAGGGTGACCCCATAGGAAGACCAGTAGTTTCAACTAACCTGAACCCCCGAAATCTCTCAGACACTAAGCTACCAACTAGGCAGCATATGAGGCCCTCAGCACATATACAGCAGAGGACTGCCGGGTCTGACCTCAGTGAGAGATGTGCCTAACCCTTGAGAGACTTGCCTGCCAGGGAGGAGGGGAGTAAGGGGGTGAGGACATCCTCTTGGAGACTGTGGAGGGGGAATGGTATAAGGAACTGTGGGAGGGGGGACCGGATGGGGGAGTGACTGGACTGTGAGAAAGTGAAAGTTAAATCAATCAATCAATCAATCAATCAATCAATCAAGAAAGAGTATCTGCATGTATTTTACATTCATGGCAACTAAAATTTCAAACTATCAGTCAACAGAAACTGTACACACAAATTGTATACGTTTAGTGAATAGATAACATTATTGCCATCATGGACAATATTGAAAAATGATATGTTACAATTTCATGCAAATACTAAGCTAAGAATTTTGGAGGTAAAAAGGCAATACTGTTTGTTTAATATAAAGGCAAAATCAGCTTATGGTGGCAAACCTGGAGGGGGCTGACTGGGAGTGTACTTGGAAAAACCATTGTAGGGGGATTTGTGCAATTCATGATGCTTTAATCAACTTTTAATAGATGAGCAGTCAGAAATAAAAAATCTAGCAATGATCATCTTACTCATCTTTATATATACAAATGCATACGTACTCATAAAAACCCTTTTTGGTATTTGAAACAGAAACTCAAAATCTTATTATTCAAAATAAAAAAATGGATTTCCAAACTTACCAGAAAGACAGTTGTTGCTGACATCCAGCTTTTCCAAAGACACAAAATGAAACAGCGGTACAATTGTTGCTAAACTAAAAAGAAAATATAAAAGTTCATTGAAAAAATTAACAAGCATATTCTTAGTATAATTCATTTGAAGTACAACTCATTTACCTAATACAATTACATAATTATATGAAATTATATACAATTATCTATAATTGCATAATACAATGCAGTACAATTAAAACATTGAGTAACTGTATTTATTAAAAATGTAAAAAGCCTAAGAATGTAAGTAATCCTATTATGGAAAATTGTTGTTCATTTTTAAAGAGGATTTACCATGAAACATTACAGTAATGGAAGATTTTGATTCATTTAAAAAATTAATTACCATGGAATTGCAAATTTCAGCCCCAAATAGCATGGGCTTTGATGTGTATTTGCTATTCAATTTAAAATGGGTAGCTATTTGATTATTATTTTGTTTTATCTTTTTATAAAGCTAGTTATACAGAAAATACATTATTTATTTTCCCATCTTTAGTTTAAACACATGGCCTAAATCTTTAAGGAACAAACTTTGGGGGAGTTACTATAATTTTTAAAAAGTTTTTAATTTAAATAAAACTATATCACTTCCTCCCTTTCATGACTCTAGAGCCTCCCAGATACACCAGGTCAAAACTCCAATGTCCCTGCAAACTTGACAACTGTTTTTTTTCTTTGATTATAACATGCATATGCACACAAAGGTGCGTGTGTGTATGTGTAAACCACAACTGGATTACACTGTAGAGAGTATAAATTACCGGGAGCCCAGTTCCAAAGGATACATCTACATCACAGTTATGGAATCTTTGGCTTAGGGAACATCTGGAGAAGGGTTCAGAAAGACTGTAAGAGTCAGAATTGTCTGTGAAGCAGTTTCTCCTAGAAATAGTTTTACAAACAAGATAGAAATACTGGCAATATTAATGGATATTTTAACCTGAAAGGGGGAAATATTTTAGGGTTCTATTTCTAGCCAAAAGTGTAGAGGAAACTAGCGACTACTGGAAGTAGGAAAATTAGCCTTTCCCAAGGTTTAGTTAACTTATTAGTTGTCCAATGAAGAGTGTAATTCTTGAAACCTTATAGCACACACAAACAAGAACAAACTCAACAGATTGTTTATGTATATAAATATATAAATACATATAAATAAGAAGTCCAGGAGCAATAAGGAGGATTAACATTATAAAATTTTATATTCATAGAATGGGTTTAACCTTGCCATAAGTAATTTAAAATATATATTCTCATAATCTACGCTAAATTGTAATAATGAAATTATTGATATAAAATTCTCCTATTTATTTTCCCTATTATAAAGGTCATTATAAAAATGTTTAAGCCAGGAATATAAAATGATCTTTGACACACAACATATATAGCATTTCAAATAAAAACTGTTTTCACAAATTAATTTCCTCTTGATTGACATTTCTACTGGAGACACATCAATCAATACTTTGTAGCATAAAAACACACACTATAGTTATTTCCAAATTTAAATCACACCAGTTTACCTGAATCTTTAATATAAAAACTTATTTGCCTAAACTCATTTTTATGATAACTGGAAATGTCTTTTATTTAATTCTTCCTGTTAACATTGGAATTCTGCAATTGTTCATCATAACATTCAGATAAAGAAGAGTTGGGTCTAATAATAATAATTCTGTGTCATTTTTCTGTGTCTTTCTGGTTGCGCTCCTCTCTCTGTCTCTCTGTTTCTCTTTCTGTCTCTCTGTCTCTGTCTCTGTCTCTCTGTCTCTGTCTCTCTGTCTCTGTCTCTCTGTCTCTGTCTGTCACTCTCTCTCTGCCTCCCTCCCTTGCTCCCTCCCTCCCTCTCTCTCTCAGCTATTTTTCTAAGGTCAGAGGCCACACACCAGCACTGTGCCTTAAAGCTTCATGGGGTCTGGCACAGACTCACCCTTGTATGCACCTTGACTCCTCCCTTGTACTGCCCTGGTCTGCATTAGTAGAGGGAAAGAAGATACTACTGATGGAACGTAGACGAAATAATGAGGGTGGAAGAAAATGCCTTTCCATATTCTCACTCCTAAGTACAATCCAACCATTCATTCTATTCCTGTGTAATACTACTTCTTTAATAGTCTTGTGGGTGACTGATGTAGACTAAAAAACACTAAAAGAAAATATGAAAAATATTGGCCCTATAAACACACTTCTTTGTACGACATAAGAGTACAAATGACTTAAATGTCACAGGAATGTGGCAGAAAGAAAAGCAAGAGAGGATAAACAAATAAAAGGCAAGGTGGTGGACAGAAAGGAGGAGGGAGCCAGGACAAAATTAAAACTGTGGCTAGACAATTATTGGATTTAAATCTTAATATTATATTGTTTCATTTCTGATCATATTGTTTGATAATTTTTATATTATGAAATTTTAATTCTTTATGTGACAGTATAAAAGATCATATATTGTTAGTTTTGTAACTTTATTTTTGCAACTTTACTGCATCTTAACATTAAGTCCTTGTCTTTTTACTAAAACTCAATAGCTAATGAATTACTTTACCCTTTATAATATGGTTACTCTGTTTCTTTCAGAATATTTTGTGCACTTCTCAATGCTATATGGTGAAATATATTTGAAAACATCAAAGGAAAATAATCAATGCAATCTTATAAAAACATTATGACTTTTCCTATGAAATCAATTTACATAAATAGGCATTTGCTATGGTCAAATATCTCTATGATATTACATTTTTATCTTTTCATACAGCAATTCTTTTAAAAATCATGATTTGTAAATTGTTCTCTTTTGAAATCTAAATCAAGAAAAGTGAATATTCATGATTCTTTATGACTATTCGTTGCGATGGTAGAAAACTGATTATAGATTTCTTTCTCTCAAATATGTATATTTTTTCCTTTATTGACATTTCATGAATACTTTTTCCAAGAAAATTCAAACCAGAAAGACAAAGGGACATTAGCGAAAACCTAATACCACTTGACCTTGTCACATTAGCCTTGGGCATTAAACGATATAAATTTCAAAGATGACAAAAAAGCAAAAGATTTGTACATTGAACACCCAATGGATAAGTTTCCATTCTGCTCCCACTTAGAGTCTCAGGACAGTTTATAAAGCTAGAGTCTTCTAGTTAGAACTCCACTCAGTCAAACTGAAACCAGTCACATGTCTTAATGAAAATTTAAAACAGAAGACAGGATGAAACAAGTATTCTAAACAATATTCACAAAATAATGTTCTTTATATGTATTCCATTTGCTTGAAAAGAAAGTATGTGAATGTATAATCTCTTCCTTGTGATGAAAATAGTTACCAAAAATGCATACACACACACACACAC